>OZ017738.1:196607265-196774765 GCA_963969285.1 Odontomyia ornata | reverse complement strand
TGTTCTTATGGCCGACGCTAAAAAAATATATCGCCAAATCAGGATAGACCGAAGAGACTCAAACTTTCAACGTATAGTCTGGCGCGAGACACCCAACGCTCCCATAGGAGACTTTGCACTCTCAACTGTTACTTTTAGAACTAAAAGTGCACCGTTCCTCGCGATCGCAACTAGCATCAGATGAAGAAGAAAGACATCCGATCGGATCCAAAACTATACCCAACGACATGTACGTGGACGACTTAATTACTGGCGACTTCACCATTCCGAAAGCTATAGAAAAAACGAATCAAGTCAAGGCTATCATGAAATCAGACGGATTCACCTGAGGTTTTACGCAACATATCAGCGGAAACCAATGAAAATGTCTTACCATTGTGCATCGATGGGGCTAGCAACGTAAAGGCACTAGGTGCCCAATGGAATCCAGCAAACAATTGTTTTTCGTATACCTTTAAGATAGAACCACTCATCAAACCTCTAGCAAAACGAAGAATTCTCTCCGAAATTGCTAAGTTATTTGACACTTTAGGATGGATAGCTCCTACAAATGTCCAAGCGAAGATATTCTAGCAAGATTTATGGCTCATCGGTATTGGCTGGGACGAAGCAATATCAGACGACATCAGCAACAAGTGGTTGGATTTTTATAATTCTTTATAAGAAATTCAATCAATTCAAATCCCAAGATAGATTCATTATAAGGATCCAAACCATCACGTTGAATTTCATGGCTTTTGCGATGCTTCAATGAAGGCTTATGCAGCAGTGGTCTATGTTTGCGTTCAGTGTGGAAACGCTAGAAAGGTTTCTTTAATGACTGCAAAGACGAAAGTGGCCCCCATTAAAACTATTTCATTGCCCAAATTACAACTGTGTGGCACATTATTGCTTGCAAAGCTAATTAACTCCGTCATAAAGGCAGTACAAATACAAAATTTTACACTTCACACATGGACCGATTCGGAAATTGTCATAGATTGGCTAAAAGCTCATCCATCAAAATGGAAAAGCTTTGTGGTAAACAGAGTAACTCAAATCCATGAATTGTTAGGTGCCAATACTTGGAAGCACGTACCATCGAAGGAAAACCCTGCCGACGTAGCATCTCGAGGACTCTCATCAGCAGACTTAAGAAAATGCACTTTGTGGTGGGATGGACCTCATTGGCTTAAATCAGAAGCCCAAATGTGGCCAAACCCCAACAATATTTCTTCCACCGAACTAGAAATTCGAAAAATCTCCTCTCTTTACGTTGATCTCTTCACGGAATGGGATCTTCGATCCAAATATTCATCATTGTCCAAATTGTGCCGAGTGACTGCTTATTGATTGCATTATTGCATCAGTAACATCAAACGGAAGGCTGAAGAGAGAGAATCATCGAGGCAGACTACGCCATGCGGACATGACTTTCGATGAAAAACATGGAATTATCTTACCTCACAGAATTAATAATTCGAGATGTGCACCACAAAGCTCTTCATGGCGGCGCACAACTAATGATGACAGGTTGTACAACAAATATATCAAGCGTTTTGGAAACGATGGAGTAACGAGTATCTGCCACGACTTCAACAACGCCCGAAAGGGAATAAGATCGAACCAAACTTGGAAATTGGAGATCTGGTGATTATGAAGAAAGATTGATTAATGCCATCTCGCTGGCCAATGGGACGTATTGTAGACACTCACCCAGGATCGGATGGTCTTGTACGCGTCGCAACCATTCAAACGAAAGACAACACGTTTAAAAGACCAATATCCAAACTTTGTATACTTCCCATTAATACCCGCAACCTAAATGCCTAAAAATTCCAATGCATCCCATCATCATTCTTTTATTCCCTCACATTTTTCGTAAAACAGCCAACATAATTATCCACAGTATTTAACCTTGGACATCGTAGTACTACAAAAATCGAGATGCAGTAATAACATACAACGCTTTCAACGGGGGGAGAATGTTCAGTCTCGGCCCATCGAACGCTGCATTTCCGTACAATCCAAACAATTATCCAATATTACCCCATCGAGCCCCGCATTGCTGTACAACCGATAACGATAGCAACAACATTACATTCTAGCTGATACAATTCGCATTTAAACGTTTTTGGATATTTTGCCATCCGTTAGGCATTTACGGTTGCAATTCAGAATGTTGGATTGTATTTGTTGTTGTGCCGAAGAAGTTTATGTTTGCTGCTTTCCTTGTGCTATTTTTAGGTTACATTCTAATGACATATTGTACTTTTCATTTTATTTTGGCTTGAACTTGAAATCGAACCGTCGGTGAATAAAAATACTATTCAAAATATAAATTTCATTCTTTTATTCCAACAATTCCTTTTTTGTGTTTGAACCCTAAACAATACCCGTATATACATTTTTTTTTTAATTGAGTACGTAATTTATGGCTTTGTTGCCACTAGTTTCTGATTCTACCTACATCGTAATCTGCTCGTATACAGTCTTAAGAATCGCACAATGAGTGCTAGCTGCCTGATTTTTCACATCACGATTATATGGGGTTGGATGGATTTTTTGAAAGTTAAGAGTTTCTCAAAACAGATTGCATGGATGTATTGGCCACGGATTAAACGAGATTAAGAATTGATGGGGAAGATTTGGTTGCACTGGCATTATTGTTGTAGTTACTTGTCCTGATCATAAACAAAGTAACTTAATTTACGGATCTATTTTTCATGCAAAACTATTGCCATTTCACGTTTTAACATCCTTACAATTATTATTTATTATATTATATCAATTATTTTCAATTATCTAGAGGTATGTTTTCAACTTTTAATGTTGTAAAATTGATATTATTTTTCGGAGTATTGAACTTATCATTTGTATTCCGAATGAAGTTGCTTAGTACTTGATGAAGTGGTTTCTGCATATTGAAATTTGAACTGCATGCTAAATTTTAATCCATTCTCTTGATAAAAAGTTAATTCACAAGATGCTGCTGTTGGTTCCATTATTGTCTGTCATGTTAGATTTTGAGACATTGAATGAATGAAAGTTTTGGGTTTATGTAAACATATCCTTATACTTTTAGATTGTTATAAATCTGATTGCATTCATCCATACGATTATTTGATTTATTATTCGGAGATACTGATCTAGTAAGGTCGACAGCGTAAGTTGCAGTGGTGTTATGTAAGAGTTAAGTGATTTTGAATATTGGCTGAGTAGTGGGATGTTAAATCCAATTGATTTTGCAATAAAATGCATTACATTGTAGGGTTTGTAAAACCGATATTTTACCAGCTGCACCATTTTTGTTTCCAAACGCACGTACCTTATGTAAGCTGGTACAAACTGAGAGCTTAGTTGATATCCATCCACAAAGCAGCAGCCAGGAAAAAACGGGGAAGGGGGCTCAATTCATCTTATTTTTTTTCAAAACTCATGAGCGTTTCCAGCTGAATTAGGGAATTTCTCTTCTGCTTGACAGCAATAGCCGCGGATTCCATAAATTGGTGGAAAAATTATTCTCAGTTTTATCTACAATTACTTTTTTTTTTTGTTGAAGGCCAATAAACCTCGAAATGCGTGATACTTAATTGAATATAATCGTGCAATTAACATTATTTTAGAATGTTGCACCACTCATCAGAGTAAATTTACAATTTTTTTTTTTTTTGAAACCGTCAATCAAAATCAATAACTGGTGATGACGGGATATTTGCTTTCGAGTATAGTTATGTGTAGATTGAATATTATTTTGCTTTAATTTAATCATAATTGTTACCTATGGCGCGACAACCCAAGTTGGACTTTAACCTCCAAGATTAATTTACTCCAATCAACACGGTACCGCAACCTTGTCCGCCAGTTGTTTACCCCCAATCAGGATCTGCTGTCAGTTTATATTGTGTCTTCCAATCGAGTCCTCGGTTTTCTCTCTGGGCGTCTACCTTGTGCTCTACTCGTTAATGATCTTTTGGATTGCCGTCTCTTTTCAATTTTTTCTACATGGCCCGCCCATTGGAATTTACGTATCCTTACGCAAGAGGAAACAGGTGGATCGTCAAAAAATTAATCCAACTCACCATTGTAATGTACTCTCCACTTTATTCCTTGCTTCATTGGGCCGCAGATTTCCCGGAGCACTTTGCGTTCAAAAAGGTACACTGTCTTTTCAGATTCGCGCATTTCATTAGGTTGATGTCAATGGCTTTTATATTCCTCCTCTTTGGTTCAAGTTGGTCACTGGACATATTTTTTGTGCGCCTGGTTCCTATTTTTGATCACTTCTTTCCATTCTTCGTCGTACCAGTCGTTTCTACTTTTCTTGGGCTGGTGCCACAACATCCCTCCGATTACTTCTGTCACCGCTTTTTTTACTACCTTCCACATGGTTTTGATGTCATCATTACTTTTTCCTACCTGTGGTAATATGTTGTTGCGATTTTCAAGCACTGACATGTATGTGGACGTTACTGAGCTATTATTTAGCTTGTGTATCTAGTACCTTGGAGTAACTGATGCTCTTTTCTTACAGCTTTTGGAGGTGAGGCATTGGAACTTGATACTTATAAAGTAGTGGTCAGAATCAGAGATAGCGCCGCAAAACAAGAGCGTGTTGAGAATTCTGGTGGCGGCTCATCTTTGTATAAGAACCGTCTGGGGATGCTCACGTTCTCTTATGGATGTCTCGATCTGGAAAGCGTATGAAGCTTACAGTAAAGCCTCTACAAGTCGCCAAGTGTATCTGCCATTTCCCGTTGTCGCTGGTCTCTGCATGGAGACCGCGTTCTCCGATTGTTCCTTCATGTAGCATTTTTTGGCAGATTTTCGCACTGCAATCACCCAGAACAATTTTAATGTCATTTGATAGCAAAACATCGATATTGCGTGCCAGGGTGCTTTAAAATTCGTACTTGGTTGCCTTTTCCTTGTCTTCTGTGGGCATGTTACAGTTAACTAGTCAGACATAAAAAAATTTCATGTTGATACGAATCGCACAAAGTATTTCGTTAACGAGCTTGAAGTCGGTAATAAATTGTTTAAATATGCTGTCAACAATGAAAACCACTCCAAACTCCTGGCTTTCTTACAGTTTTCCGCTTTTCAACACGGTGTGCGTTCGCATGTCTAATATGTCTTCACCATGCCATCTGGTTTCTTCAACTGCGAGGATGTTGATTTTGTATATCTTTATTTCATCCGGGAATTATCGCAGTGTACCTGTTCTGTTGAATGATCTAACGTTACAAGTTCCAAAGGAATAGTCATTTATAGGTTGCGATGCCGTTTGCCCAACCCAGGGTGTTGTCCTGGTTCCATGACAGGTAAATACTAAGTGGAGCGGTAGTCGGTTTTCAGCCACGAGTGGTATTTTATTTCCCCCATACCCGCCATACCTATATCGGTTACCTGAGGACGCCTGCGGTGGGGGACCGAAGGCCCCACACGGAGCTTTATTTTATTCATAAAGTGGAAAGCACTACATATGTTCGACTTATGATGAGAAATTTCCTACTTTAATAAACTGACATATACTTTAATGATTATAGTGCACTTGGTTATAACGGACTGATTGATAAAATTAACCAAAGTTCTAGTAAAAAGTTTCTTATAACCATAATAACTTAGTTATTGATTTTCCGATGGAAATGAAATAGCAGCAACAGTTAATTAACAAGATTGGTAGACAGAATTATGCTCATGTCAGAAGGGTTTTGTACTCAACTTACAAAATGCAGTAACCAGCAACGAATAAAATCAAGAAACATGTCAAAGACGATTTTATTGGAGAAAAAGTGAAATTCGAGGATCAGACTATTATTAACAAATTTGAACGAGTTTTGACTTCTGAGGTATTTGTTATAGTCATACCCATAAATATCTCCTTTGATAATTTTTTCAGATTTTTTAGATCACGGATGTCCATTCGCGAGGGAGGAAATACATTTTTCATGTATTTCCCCCCTGTGCCCCCACTGAAGCAAAAAATGTCAGTTTAAGAACTGTTTTGAAAAGCTCTCATAGAGAAATTTCATTTGAAACTCATATCGGCTACCTTTCATGAAATTTTTTTCGGGGGCCACTCCTCTGTACTGTAATCATCGATTTTTTCGAATCCTAGAATGTTTACAAAGCCCTTTTGCTAGGAGCTCTCTCTTGCCTCTTTGACTTGTTTCAATTGTATGTACTCATCTTCATGATACCTATCACTCCTGAAATTTTCAAACAAATTCTAGCAAAGCTGTAGTGTCTAAGTCGGTAAAAAGCGCATATAGCCATATGTTTCCATAGTAATACAGGGCATATTGTTCCATAGTAATACAGGAAAATTCAAATCGCTATAACTTCGGTAAATACTATTCGATGTTTTTGAAACTTTCAGAGAAGATCAATCTTATAAATAGTCATCTCTTTGCAAAATTTTATTGAGTTTAAAAGGTACCATTTAAATTTTATTCAAGTAAACACAAAATCGATAAATCATACTATTACTAACAAAGTTGAGTGAATTTCGACTTCTCATGTATTTGTTGTTGTTGTACTTATAAAGGCCTACCTTCATGATTTTTTTCAGATTTTTTGGATGGAAGGTATCCAATCGCGAGGGGGGGGGTATGCGAAAAGTTCGTACATTTCCCCTTCCCTTGCCCCTCTCGGTACTTATAAGGCATCCCATTGAGAATCTTTCCAATGACACCCTACTCGACTACCAATGGTGAAAATTTTTTTTTGAGGGGTCTCCTCCCTATATGGGGAGACCCCCCTTAAACGCCTTTGAAAAATTTTTCCACCCTTCAACTTTCAAGAGGTCACCACTTTTCACCTTTCCACAAAGTTTCATGTTTATAGCCTCTATAGTTTCGGAGAAAAAGTGCTGTGACATACAGACGGACGGACAGACGGACACAGGTCGCGATTGCAATAGGGTTTTGTATTTTAGCACAAATCCCTTAAAAATGTAAAAAAAAGTACAAATATAAAATCGGAAAAAGTTTGAGTGAAGGAAGGGAAAAATATGATCAGGAAAATCCTTTACTACAAGACAAAAATGGAAATTATATTGAGAATAGAAGCTGGTGAATCGCA
Source organism: Odontomyia ornata (assembly GCA_963969285.1). NCBI lineage: Eukaryota > Metazoa > Arthropoda > Insecta > Diptera > Stratiomyidae > Odontomyia > Odontomyia ornata. Next base: position 196,767,700 of record OZ017738.1, on the reverse strand, counting down.
GGTAGAAATTCGCCTTAGCCTACTGTTTCGAATTGAAAAATCATGAGAAAATCAAAACAAAACATGCTTCTAATCCTAATAAAAGCAGGAAAGTGCTCCTACCAGAAGGTTTTTATAACTATCTTTCTAATAGCGTGAATTGATGAAATTTATGTAAAAGATGCAGAGTTTGTTTCATAAGCACATTGCAGCCGCCATTTTGTCCCAGCTTAAATAATTTTTATGAATGCTCGGCTGATTGAACATATTCAAATTAAACACTGTATCTCAAATTTTCATGAAAATTGGAAGAAATTCAAAGTGCCTAGGTAAATTTGAAATATGTATCAACCATCAACACGTGTTATTGTAATTGTAATTGCATACAATTAAAATGGCTCTATCTCACGTGATTATGATCTTATTTCTATAAAATTTCGTAAGCATTTACTACTCCTATGCTAATCTATATAATTGTAAAACTTTAATAACTCTAAGGATACCGTTTTGATTTTATGGGCAAAAATTTAAAATCTACAAATCATACTATTATTTAAAAAGTTGAGTAAATTTTGATTTTGGAGGTATTTGTTGCCATCGTACTCATAAGACCCACCTTTGTGATTATTTTCAGACTTTTAAGATCGATGGTTTTCAAGCGCAGGGGGCGGGGCACACAACATTTTGGTACATTTTGCCTCCCTCTTGGCCCCTTGGTGCATTAAATGAAATTCGAGAAGCTCTAATTAAAATCTTTCATTTGACATCCCATTCGGGTCTCTTTGATAAAAAAATTCAAAGACTACTTCGTTACAAGGGGGGATCCCCCTTAAAAAGTCTTGAAATAATTTATAAGACTTTAAGTTTGAGTGGCCACCACTTCTGACCTTTTCACAAAGTTTGAGCTTTCTAGCTTCTATAGCATTTGAGGAAACTTGCTGTGACACATGGACAGACGGACAAACAGGACGCAATACTGGTAGGTCTCTGTAAACAATTTTTTACAACTGACCTAAATAGCAACGATTTCAAATCAATATTCTATATTGCAATGGCCAAGGAATTTAGAGGATTTTCTGGTGATCTACTTATCTTGTAATGTTTTCAAGTCTACGTCCGTACGCGGAACCGACCTCTCATCGGTTCTAGACGTTAAGTCTGAGTAGTGCTAACGGATGGTACCCACCGGTCAACCAATCCGTGCACCGTAATCCATTCACGCGGTGGCTGCTTGTCGGCCAGCTAGATCGGAGAGGATTTCGGTCGCGGGTCTCCGAATGGATTACGCTCATCTACGATATTCGGCCACCAATACATGCCCGTTTTCAAACGCGTCACAAAACAAAACTATACGGAGAGGAACCTACTTTACGTTACTCCGTATTTCTTCCTATAACCAGTCAAAGGACAAAGATCTAATCTTTACTTCGCGTTCCCGAATTTCCGACACGGTACCGAAAAATATGCTACGCTAACTCAACCCGACGAAAGCTACGCTTATAAAAAGGCAAAACAACAAAGGTACCGCATACCGCGCGCGACGCGAAACCGACCTCAGCGGAATTTCTTAAACCCTACCCTCGCGACGGCATACCTACCCTGCACTTTATTTCCCGCTGAAAGGAAGAACCACTGGAAAGGAAAGTCGTGTTTTTAATTAGCAATTCATTTTGTTATTTATTGATTCCATATCATTCAAATCTTAGACCGACATTTGGTTCAATATATGCAGCGCAAATAGGAAATTTAAATGTATTCTCGTTAAATTTTCGCTTCATCAAAATATGCCTTATTCTTATTTGCTCACAAATTTTGCTTATTCGTTAAATTATCAATTTTCTTGTTTAAAATTTCTAATTTGTTTTTCCTGCGATGAAATTTTATAATCTGTTGCGTTCAAATTATAAATAAATAAAAGATTCTGGTTTGAGGACAATTTTGCTAAAAATATCTTGGCTACCAATTAAATGTTTCTATCAACTGCCTTCAGTTCCAATTGGCTTTAAATTCTTACTTGAAAAGAGGGTGTGATATACCCCTGTAAATTATCTTTAGATTTATATGCAGAACCTACCACCTAATGAAGTCTCAACTAGTTATTTATTTAAAATACACGTTGCTCGTATCCTTTGCTTGTATTAATTGGTAGTACATAAATTTTCCAATTTTTATTAATTTTGTTGCTTTGTAAATGTGTTGGTTTAAGGTTCATATTTTTTTCTTCTTACTAACAGCGAAATTTAAACTTTACTATCCCCTCAAAACAATACTATATGAGAAAATGATATCTTATTCAAAATACGAGTAGATAGTTGCATGCTAATTATTCATTTGAAGTTGTTAGATACAACAAGCCCAGTATCCCGTTTTCATTACTATGTGTTTCTTCAGTTTGGATTCGCTATATTCGAGGAATCATCCTTCATTATTTTTATCGTATTTATTTCCTTTTGTTGTTTAATTAATTTACCAGAGAGTGGTTACATGCAAAAACTAAAACATAAAGGAATACTAGAACATGCTTTAGTAAAAAGTGATTAGAGTGCACCCAATCAATTTCAGCATTTCTAATCAAATATGTACTGTCTACAATGTTTACCAATATATATGTGCCCTCACGTATATATTAAGACAGTTAAGACGCAAAAATATTTCTCGAATATTGGATAAATATTTTAACCTATTGTTATTCGAATTTTATGTAATAATTTCTTATAATTTTTTTTTTCTCGTTCTATCTCTCTATCTAAGGCCAATTTATTCAAGCTACTATATTCTTAGTCTTATCGTATCCATCTTATATGATGGTCATGTAATACACTAAAAATTTAAAGAAATGGTAAATATGATACGTTATGCAAAAACTAAAATTGAAATCTTATTTGGTCAAATCAATGAATAAAATGAACTTATCTAATGTACAATATTTCACCATCGATTCTTCCACTAATGTATCAATATAGATAGGGGTTTAAAATCATCTCTGAAGTGGGAATTGATATGGTTGTATGTTTTAATATTTTACCGACAGGACTAATCCACAATTCGATAGCCAATTGATAGTTGTGGACATGAGAGTTATTCATTCCAAAATCTACTGAAATGTACTAGTCTCGTAAAATTTTAATAAAAAAACGCCATTCTAACGTTAATCAACTTATAACTCATCCTCGCCAGTTTAGAAAATATTAGCTACGACCCAACATTTTCTCTATCGTTGCCATTCAAAGTCTGCTTTTACTTTTCACGTCCAATCTTACATTTGATAAGGTCAAGAGGTTTCTTCAAACATACACAATCATTTCAACATTGTCAACTGCGGCATAGTTTGAAATATGCATGATAACTTTATTCCATTCTCATTTAAATGGACCTAATTTGCCTACAAATGCTGCTGATCAAGTTATCGGTAATGCTTACTTACTCTTCTTTCATCAGCGGGTTATTAGTGATGGCAAGTTGATCGTTCGTCGGTCCTCAATCCTGGCCTGTTGTGGTCTGATTAATCACACGCAAAAATCATGCTGTGTACAGTCAATGCCAAGTTTACATCTACACTTTAATTTGCGGGGTTCTCTAGTGGAGTTTGATGTCTGAAGCCGGTTTCCAAATACTACTGCATAGCAATATCTCCTTAACATGCGCTCTTGATTGGCGAACGCCGCGTTGGCTTTTCCATAAGGTTTTATTCCTCCCAGCCGACGATGATGAAAGACGAATGATAAAAATGAGCTCACCAGTGAAAATTGGATGATGAGAGTTGAATCTAAAGACTGATTCTTCGTTGGCTCTTCCCTGCTGCTATTTTTCACCCTCTACAAGGTCGGGGTTATGTCCTCTTCACTACTAGCAACAATATAGACACCACGCAACTCGGATGGCAACGATCACGGCACCTGACGATCGCAACGTCTCGCGGCGGTCCTTCTCGACGGCACTCACCAATCCCACACTCCCGCCATGTGGCTGTCACTTCATGTGAATCTATTCCACTAATGTACTCACGAGTCCGAGGAATTCTTCCAAGTGATATCCTTTCCAGGGCGCCCCAATTTAACAAACGCGCATTGTGTAGCGTGTTTCTGATGTTCCATCCACAGATCGTCATTCGCTTCCCATCCATCCGGAGTTTTGTCGCAAATAAAACACGCAGCCGTACCCGTTTCACGTTCTCTGCATGGATTGATTGAAGATATCCGCGGTTAGTTTAACCATTACTAAAACGCTATTTTAATTAGAAGCGGAAAAACAAACTTTGCATTCGCCGACTTACCAATTCCAATTTGTAGGAAAGTTCTTTTTCCTGTTCATTTTAAACCTTTTTGATGCTTGTGGGCACCGTTTTGGCTGCATATGCCGTATTAGAAGTGGCGCTCGGTGATCTGTCTGGATTAGCCTGCCCACGAATATTCTCACCCACATTCAAGTTTCACACTGGGTTCGGGCAATAAATGGGAAGTGTATTATACTGTATGACGTCGGTATACTCCGGGACTTCTTCATGGGTGACGGCCACTACGTCCACACTTTACTCCCATGTGGCTGTCAAATCCTCTTGACATCCCACGACAAAATTGACGTGGGATGTGCGCTCGTCGCAACCAACGTGGAATGACAAGCCACCTAGCAGCAAAGTGTATTAGTAGTGGTCGCCAGCGGCGTCGCATGATTCATTACAATCTATCCAATGAAAACACGAGGAAACATTTTCAAACTTCATTTATATTATCATCCAATGGTCATTGTGTTCAAAAAATATATTAAATCTTGAATTGGAAATACATTTGTATATATATGTAAGAGTTTAGGCACTGATTTGAATGATAGTTCTAGCCGTACTAACCAAGCAATTCACAAACCTTGAATTAACTTTTCTACTTTTTATTCATAGTGTTATTTACTAGTTGCAAGCATACAAAAATACCCCAAAAACGTACCTTCCACAACTTGATAGTGATAATTTTCGATGTAACGAGCTCTTGGCTTTAAAATCATGTTAAAAAAATTGAAGAGTTGATTTCAAGCAACTTTCAAGCAAATTTGTGGAAATAACATTGAACCAAAACAATAATAACATAGGAAGCCATATGGCGGCAGTTTGCATATGTAGTAGTTGGCCTACTTTGGACGAACTCCTGTGGACTGCCAGCCCAGTGTTGCAAAAGCAAATGCTTACATGGCATAATATAAACTTTGTTCCGCATGAAAAAAAGTACAAAACTCATTCCGGGAATGCTTAAAATCACCTTGGACTGTTCACTGTACACCTCCGCTTTTCAAATGAAGCACACGTTTTGCATCTTCCGCTGATAACTAAGCTTTTTTGTGATTGTGAGATGAATGTCATTTACGCACTGAGTTTGGGGCTCCCATGCTCACAAGAGACTATATTACCCACTCCATACCTCCCCTGTCAATCTGAGAACCCAGCCCGAAACCGTTTGACACATTACATCGGGCCAGGTCTCATTCTGTTACGCCGTCAGGCGCCTACAAGCTGGGGGATTCCTCTTCTAGCAGGAGGGGAGAGGAAAAGAGGAATTGCCAGACAAACAATCCCCCCACCCCTACGTCCCCGGCTGCTGTGAGTCCCTTTTATCTTTTAGGACTACCCGAACATCATGTGCCACCTGGTTCCATTTGTCAACCGATTCAAGTATCACTGCAACTATACTATCTTGAATGAGCTCTCCTGTCTCCCTGTAGAGGTCTCGTCGAAGCTTGTTCCATTTCGTGCACGCAAAAAATGTGTAGCAAGCAAAGCGATTGGGGGACCGTAACTTACCAAGCTTGTGCAGCTAAGACTGAAAACCCCCATACCCGCTCAAAAACTGGGTCAGACTGAAGTCAATCTCACCATGCCTTTGATTTAGCTACGGTTTCAAATCCGGGATGAGGCACGCAGTCCGGTTCCCTTCGTACAATTCACCTAACACTGCTGCCAGTCGTTGGGTGAGGGCTGTCTCCTCTCATGGGCAACCATCTCCCTCGCGTCCTTGTTTTGACGCAGGTAAATAGCATGGTGCTCTCTAGCAAAGAGGGCAAAAGGTACCATGCCTGCAATAACTCCCATCGCCGAATCAGAGACTCTCGGATACGAAGATACAATCCTCAGTACTCCTCTTCTCTGTACCTGTGACAAGCGTTTTGGGTATACCTCCTTACTGAGAGCGTCACCCCATATTTCTACACTGTGCAATAGCACTGAGCCTACAGCCCTCATCATGAGGTGTCTTCTTGATGGCCTGGGTCCCCCTACTTGGCCATAAGTCGAAGCAGCCTTCTCAGCCATTGCAATGATTTGCTCCGAGAAATTCATCTTCGAGTCAATCAGTAGCCCCAAGCACCTCACTGCTGGCTTCAATTCAATTAGTATGTCTCCAATACTAATCATCCTTATTCAAGAGATTTATTTTGTCAAGATGACCACTTTAGTTTTCTCCAGTGCTAGACTGAACCCACGAGCAATTATCCAGTTTCCCACTTGGCACATTAGCAGACCTAGCCTAAGTTGCGCTTATTCAACGGTGTGCTCAGTGACCAGAACTGCAATATCATCCACATAGCCGAGCAAGCACAACTCATCTGGCATCTCCAGCCTCAGTAGCCCGCCGTGAGACACGTTTCACAGGTCTGGACCCAGAAAAAATCTCTAGATAATACCCAATATAACTTCTATCCTTCGTTGACCATGTGTCGTGTTGTAAAACAGGCTTGGGTCCATCAGGTAGCCCTCAAAAGCAGCATTAGATATTTTGGAGCTTGAAAAGGGGATTCCAGCGTATCCAGAATATCCGCGCATATAGAATAGTTGAAGGTGTTCCTAATGTCGAGTGTCACCAACAGGACGATTCGTCACTTGATGCGGCTATACACCTCTGCCTTTTGGACCACGCTGATCATCTCTGTATTCGCATCAATAGAAAACGTCCTGATATAAAGCCGTACTGCCAAGGCGATTGGTTCCTAGCAGCACGACTACACGAGTCTTTTCTTGGCGAGTCTCTCCAGCACTTTTCCAGCCATATTTAGCATGCATAATGGGCGATATTCAGACAGTGATTCGGTATTCTCCATCTCCTCGCTGATCAACAAGAGCCTCACCACCTTCCATCGTACCGGGAAAACCTCGTTCCGTAGGCAAGCGTTGAATGTGCCGAGCAGCAAATCAGGACAATGGTGATAAACAAATTGTCGCACCTCAGCAGGAACGCCATTTGCACCTGGAGCCTTGGTAGCTTTCAGTGAAAGGACTACCTTTTCCAGTTCCAGCTGTGTGAAGAGTGGACACTCGACTGCTGTTTTACCATGGACAGCGTCAACACGGATGGGGTGAGCGGGAAAGAGTGTCCGCACTATCTCGTCCATCTTTCACGCATCATTTATGCAAGGTTTCCATAGGGCACCAGGGTTTCGCATAACTAGCTTGTAGCAAAGGCTCCACGGATCCTTGATCGCATTGTCCACTAGATCTTGCTAGCAGCTAACTTTGCTGGTGTTCATTAATTTACGAAGACACTTCCTGGCCAACTTATATGCTTCTACCGGGTTGCACGCCTCATAACGGTTTCCTGCCCGTTGAGCCTCACGCTGAAGTTTGTGACACTCACTTTACTTTTCAGCGATTAAAGTTGACCCCCGATATATTGGGGGCTTGCCGTACCGGGGTTTTCGACGGGGCATAGAAGCGTTGCAAGCAATCGTGATGAAGCGCATAGTTGAGTTCACCTCGTCTTGAGCTGCAAGTTCATCCATCCCCTCTGAATCACCCTGCAGCGGAACACGTGCTGTGAGCACCTCGACGAACCTCTCGAGGTCCATCCTTCTGATGTTCCACGCAATCGTAGAAGGTCGAGAGCACTGACATTGGATCATGGATCTCAAGTAGAATGCACTGATCATCACTGGCTGAGTAATCCTTTAATAGCTCTAATTGTGTATCCTCCATAGTAAGGACTTCGAGGCAAAAGTCACGTCCGGTATGGTTCCTTCACAGCCAATACCGTGGACAGTCTACATATTTCCACTATACAGTACCCCGAGTGCTATCGTGGCCGCCATTTCTAGGATTCGTTTTCCTACAAATCTGTTTGAGGCATGCCCCATTCGATTGCTTTAGCGTTGAAGCACGTTGCGTCTACGTTCAAGACCGTACCCTCTGAAGTAACTTACTTGGCTTGGAAAAATAGTAGAGGTAGTTTGCCGGTTCTAAATCAAATTTTCCATACAAACTTCAAATTTTGTCGAGGGTGTGTGTCTTGGGTGTAGTTTGTTCCGTTTCATTTCGTTCCCATTTAGGGTGACATAAGTGGGTGGCTGGGATAGTAAGATGCGAGTCCGGGATAGGTGCGGGTTTCTCGGGTAGTTGCCGGGGAGGATATGTGTCTTGGATGTCCGTTTGTTCCGTTTCATTTCGTTCTCATTTAGAGAGGCATAAGTGAGTGCATGAGATAAGAAGGTATGAGTCCGGGATAGGTGTGTATGTCATGGATGGTTGCCGCGAGGGTGTCGATCTTAGGTATGTGTGTATGTATCAGATTAGTTTAGGTGTGGACCCTAGGTATGTAGGTGTATGTATTGAATTAGCATAGGTATACGACTAGGACAATTAGGTGCGAGTTTAAGGTAAGGAAGAGATCAGTGTCCTGGTTAAGTCAGTAAGCGTTCCGAGTTTTAGTAGCCTCTAGCGGTTAGTAGAAGTAGTCTTGATGGTTGTGTTCTAAAATAGTTATATGTCTTTAGATTTCATCCTTAGGCTTAGTAGCTTCTAATGGTAAATAATGAAACTAGAAAATTGATTTCTGTCTAGGATAGCCCCATATTTCCAATCAATAGATTATAGCTCTAGATTTCTCAGCGTGTGTTTATATAGATTTAATATATGTGTTTAAAATTAATAGCCTTTGGCGCTTTAGCGGTAGATAATTATACTATCCATATTTTTTTATTCATCTGGAAGGATTTCCTATAGATACATTGCTTCTAGTCTTTGCTTGGTTTTGTTATTCATCTTTGGTGGAAGTGTTTTTCGGGTCTTTAACGCTTCTAGCGGTAGATAGTTTTTTACCCATGACTACTTTAATGTACAGTAGATCCATGTCTAGAGTTGATAGCTTGAAGTAGTAGGGTTGCTGATCAATCAGGGAAGTTCTATGGATAGGCGGCGCTCTGGCCGATAGGTTTACTACTTATAGGGCTTAGGAATTTCTAGCGTGTGTTATTACTGAGAGGCTTCAGCGTCGAGCGATTTACTTTATCACATTAGGCGTGCTGAACGTTTTTTATGGTGTGATTGGCCACGTGGTGATGACGGGCGCTTGTATAGATGGATGACTGCGATATTGATGGGTGACGGACTTGTCTGTCAGCGTGTTTTCTAAGCCATAGGAATTTACTTCATGGGTGCTTGGATAAGGAATGCGTTGCTCAGCAATTAGTGTCTTTGGCAAAGGAAAGACGGCCGCGTGTGGAAATGGCCGGTTCGCTTGATCATGCTAGCCGTGCCGGAAGTTTTTATGATGCGAGTAGTTGCGTGGTGATGGATGGCGCTGCTATAGATGGGTGACTTTGCATTATGGATGGGCAACGGACTTGCTTTTCGATGGATGCTCTAAGGCATGAGAATTTACTTAGTAGGTGCTTGCTTAAGGTACGTTTTGCTCGTCGTTTGATGTCTGTGGTTAAAGATGGACGGTATTGTAGATGTGATGCGTATTGGTTGCAGGAGGAAGTAATTCGAGGTTTAGGTTTCCATGGCAGCGGATGTTATGAGCCATAGAAATTTGTATCGTGAACGTTATGTTAAATTTCCGCCTTGCTTATCAAAGGGTGCCTGTCTTTAAGTATGGATGGCCTTGTCGACGATTCGGAATGATTTGCGTCGTTTTTGGAGGATCGTGATTGGGGTGTAGAGTTGTTCGGCGGTGATTACTGTCAGGCATGAGAATCGACGTCGGGAACGCGTGACATATGTAAGTGATTTTGCTTTTTAAGAGTAGTATGTTGTGCACGTAGACTTCCCTGTCGGCGGGAGTTTTAGGACATCGGAATCTATAGCGTGGAAGAGAAGTGGCATGGTGTACATTGCATTGCAATATGGTTTCGCTTTATGGAGGCGGTTTTTTTGTTGTGTTGGCCGTGCGTAGCGCGGCATTGAGACGTGTTTTCATAAATGTCTATTCAAAGATGCGCCTGTTCTAGTTTGCTGATTATTATTTACATTGATCGTTTTCAGTTTCTTTTTGCTTGGATACGTCGTTTCTTTGTTTTGTGACTCATTGCTATTGTATATTATTGCTTTTCTCGGTTTCATGTCAACAGTACTTTAAGAGTCGTCTACAATGTATTTTGTTCGGTTGGACTACTATGTTGATTGCTCAAATCTATGGATGCAGTGAAAGAGATCATAATGTTTGTTGTAATGTGTTCTTGATATTTAGTATAGTATTAAATTTTAGCATGCTTGTAGCAGCATTTGGTTTGTCTTCATCATCACTTATTTCTTTAAGCAGTTACTACATTTCATTCTCTGATTTTAATATTATGTAGAAGTATGACGTTCGTATATTCATTCATGTTTTCTTTACTATAGGATGCTCATTGGTTTTGTTCAAAAATTCTAATTATTTCTTCCAAGACGAGTTATTTTTTCAAATTAATGATCTTGTAGTGCATGACATGGTGATAATTTTGTTCGTACAATATATGATTTGTCCCTTTTGATAAGCGCATGGTTAAGATGCGTTATTTTTTTAGATCCCTATGTTGACATGTATGTTTTGGCTATCTGTTACCAATTTCAGATTATTTATCGATGTTGTCTAGGAAAGATTTTTCGATTTATGGCTTCTGGGATGCTACATTTTTATGGAGTTTATGCTTACAAATTTTCATTGATAATTTTTTATTACTTACTGAAAGAATAAATAATATAGAAAAAGTGGTAGGTGTCAGATCATTGACATTAGGGGTTTGTTAGTATTATGTACTTATTCTTTGGTTATATCCATAATGCATGAATTTTTATATTTACTTTGAATTAAGTGTTGTTATTTTGGGTCTCTATTATTAAGTTTAGGTAGTTTCATGAGTGTCAGTATAATATAGAGTAAAACTATTATTTTATGCGTGTCTCATATTCTTCACAGTACGTAGGATTTTTCGACATTTCCGGATCTCTTTAGCTATATCGGCATAAGGAACTTAATGTTTTGAGTATGAGAATTTTTAATTTGTTATCTCCTTTGGAATGCTTGCATGCTTGGATGATGCCATTTAGTTGATACTTTTCGGAAGCATATTATCGTTTTTAGTGCCTATATGATTGCATTAGAATTTACAAATCTCATACTTTGTGCGCTTGCATTAAGCGTAAAGTCACTTCGGCTATATTCATATACATTTTCAATATTTGAGCATTAAGTAAAATACGTATTTACTACATTTTAAATATACTAGATTTATCATCATAGGACTTTGTGGGTATGCTCATTGATATATTCAAGTATTATTTTCACATAAATAAAATATGTTCTTGTTGAGTTTTTTCTTATAGAATTTTTTTCTGCCGGACGCTTGGTTGATTTTTTATAGATTTGAAGTAGATCTAATTAGTTTTCAACTTATAGGGTATGTTTTGGGCTGGCACACTGCTACTATAGATCACTTAGGCTAATGTTTATGTAAGATAGTTCGGTATAGATAACGATGTGTGGTGGCATATGAGTTTATGGTAGGCAATTTCAGATCGATCTCATCGTATCATGTACAGACAAGTAGCATATGTTATGGAGTGTTCTTGATAAGGATGGTCACGAGTCATTGTAGGATGTTAAGAGATGATCATTGCTTTCAGGAGGTGTTTGTCTACTGGTAATTTGATGAACAGATGTACACTTGAGTTGAATGAACTCATGAGGGGTTTTTTTGTCCATCGTTAGATATTTTTGAATGGTAGAGCTAAGTGTTTGATATTTGAGAATTTAGGATATGCTAGAAATGTTTAGTTCATTTTGTTTTGTTGTTCGAGGTATTTGGTAACTTGAGCAGTGTTAGATTAGTTGTTAAAATAAAAAGACTGTGCTTCTTTCTAACAGAAATAATTTATTGAGTAATGCTTTTTTTTGTTATATATAAATAAACTTTGTTACAATTTACAGCACATCTGATAACTGGCTTGATATATTTATGAATTTTATAGCATATTGAACACTTTTCAAATTAACTTAACCTAGGTTTATTCAGCTGCACTATTTCTGTATTAGGACCATACAAATGTATAATAAGTCCTCTCACATCTTTTTCAATGTTTATTGTACAATTTATCTAGAAATTCAATATCCTCAGCATATCATTGTTGCTTATGTCTCCTTCACTCTAGTGCAAACTGTTGATGTTTCAATTCTAATATTGTTTTGGTTGTATTTTATGAGAAAAGTATGTTCCTTGATGAATTACTGGTGAGGGTTTCCCGATACAAAGTGAATATCGATTATAAACTTTTTCCTTCTAATAGCACCGACCACTAGTTGATTTTGGTTTTGTTTGGACTGTTTATACTACCCGGTGCTATGAATTATTATCTTGTCGTATATACGCGAGACTGCAGGAGTATGTACTGTTTTATAAGTGTAAAAATATTTCTTTTCTCTTGATTATATGAATGACAAATGCATGTATCAGTGCCTGATGTCGTATTAGAGTTGGACCATTCACATATTTGATAGTGTATTCCATGTTTGTTAGATACTTTTTCACCCATATTACCATATTTAAGCATATAATTCACGATGCGTATTCGAATATCAGGGTACTCTTCTATGAAGAATAGGATGACCATTGTAACAGATTTTATCGCGTTGAAAGTGTATTGACATCTGTCTTATTCGTTTTTTGACGTTGTTCACCCGAATTTTGTTTTTTTTTTTTGAATGGGTGTACTTAGGACCACTGTTTCGATAAATTTAAAAACCTCAAATAATCTGTAGAATAATATGTAGTAAAGTGATAAAAAAACGACGTGCTGCGTTTAAGTTAACATACATTCATGTTCTAGTTTGTACAGTGCAGCTAAGATGAGGATCTGTTTCTCAATATTAAACTTCAGTATTTAATAGACTAAAGAGATTATACTTGGTAACCACGCCTTTCATAATAGTATGTTGTTTTTACCAAGTCTTAAAATACAATTTTCTAATGAATAATTTCTTTTCGTGAAATAAAGCACTGTTTATAGCATTTGTAGTATTTTATTGCATCACATGGGAAATTAGATCATTACAAAGTACTGGTATTTCATAAAAAAATCTAGAGTAGTTTATGTTTACAAATGATGTTTGAGTTGGAGTGAAGAAGTCGTTGATATCCACTTTAAGTACGTTTTTCCCTCTGCATCTTGCACAATATTGGTCATATTATTCCTTCACGCAATCGGTAAGCAAATTGTAGTATTGCATGACAATGTTGAAAAAATCCATCAAGATGAGAAGCGTTAAGAGCTCGGGATGTTTAAGTATTAGTCTCTCGCATCCAAAAGGTATGTAGAAGAGTTCATGAAGTCCAAGCTGATTTGCAGGGAATTCATCTACTCTATCCTTGAGATCAATGAGGTATTGGCGAAGTGAAGTCCATTGACTGTTATCTAACTCCAACTGATTTTTTCCACTGCATCGGAAGATTACTTTTGCTTGAAATGTCATCGGGTCAAATCCAAGTATTACTTTGCTTTTGCGGAAGCCTTCATCAAGATAGTATGTATAGTTCAGCAAGAGGTTTTTCTCATAAATCTATCTTCCCACCAATATGTTTTCTTTTTTTCACCTATTAACCCAATTGCCTAGTGAACTCAAGGCAGTTTTCTTTTTCACACCTACTACCCGAGTTGATTGGAGGACAGAAGGTGGTGGAGGGCCTCACAGGGATGCAGGGTAACCTTCTACCCAGCCTACCCCATTTCCATGCAGGTATGATGACCCATCATCATGCATTATTACGCGTCATAATGAATGATGACCGGTCATTAATGCCTGCTTGGCAATGAGGTAGGCTGGGTAGGAAGTAACCCTGCATCTCTGTGAGGCCCTCCACCACCTTCTGTCCTCCAATCAACTCAGGTAGTAGTGTGACAGAGAAAACTGCCTTGAGTTCACTAGGCAATTGGGTTAATAGGTGAAAAAAAGAAAACATATTGGTGGGAAGTTGATCATTGTTCAGCTGACCGCATCAAACAGTCACTCTTTGTGGATGCATCGGCTTTTCAACAATCACCTCACAGGATTCTTATTTGCATGATAAAGAGACCTGTCGATCATATGATGCTAACACATCGACACTTGATAGCTATTATAATATACATGCCTAGAGACATTTGCCCGTGATGTTTTATCATTTCACGGGTTGTGAGTAATGATGCAGCATTAAGTCATCGAAACCAGTCAAAACTCTTCTGGAAATGGATCAATGACAGATTTTTAGTCAGTTGGAGGTAACAAAATTTTACTCAATTGTTCAATAATAGGGGGAAAAATCGTTCCGGTCATAACATACTGATCTTTCTGCATATCCAGGAAAATCCAAAAGGTTTGATCATGCATGAGAACACCAAGATGATTCAATATACTTAATAAATTCCACGATACGCCCTTAATACATCGACTTAACAACAGGCTAAATTAATTCATGTTAAAGCCCTAGCAATGGTTTGCATAAAGTAGAAATTTACTCAACAAGTTTGTGCTTTACAAAATGAATCAAATGGCTGATCCAAGGAATCATACGATTTTGACTATTTTGGATAAGTTCATAACTGTATTAGAATGATTTCAATGCACCGGAACATCATAGTGGGCTGCAAGAGCCTCAAGCGTTATTCACTTCAAAAATAATGACGGACCGCAAGTCTTATGAAGACATGATAAGACTGGAAAAATGTGCTCGAATTACTGTAGAAAGGAATTCCTATATATTAGATAGACAGGAGTCAAGAGAAAAACTAATGAACATGAAAAAAGAAGGGTGTAGTGACTCAATTTTATGAAGAATATATCAGCATGAAATACGATCAATTAACGCTCGAACAACTAACAATGGCTTCCTCCTAATCAAGATTTCCTTACCAAAACAGCAACCTAGATGTGAATATTCTTGTCTGACCCACGTATGCCTCCAAATAACTTGGATGTTGATGACGATGTAGTCTTGGTAATCAGTAGGCTTAAAGTAAATTGTGACACGCATATAACATTTAAAATAAGGTGTAAAAAGGCTGACTGTAACTATATGGAAAGTAATAAGAATTTCCTTATAAATCAGTACTTACCAAGCAAAAAATAAATTTAGGGAATGAAAGATAGCACGTTGGATCAGACGCTCAACTTATCAACTGAAGACAGCTACATAGACAGCTCAAGAGACAGCTTACCACGTAACCAGACAGGTTAATCAGCTAAACAGATAGCTCAACAGAGAGCATATCAGCTAAACAAACCGTGTATTAGCTTAAAAGACAGCTACATAGACAGCATACCATCTGAATAGACCGCTCATTAGCAAGAGCGACAGCTAAATAGATAGTACTACCGATAAAAAGACAGCTAATTAGCCTAGAAGCAATCTATTGTAGCACTGCAGTACTCCTAAAAATTCTAAAGAAAATACGGAGCAAAGCGTCATTTCCTGTTACTGACTCCTACTCCTGTTAGCTTGGTGGTTCAAGTCTTAGCTCCATAGCACTTTCTTATCTTTCAATTTAAATCATGAGAGTAAGCAACATTACAGCATCCAAGGGCTAAACATGTTCACTTATGAAGAATCATCAACACATACTGGACTTGACTCCCCCTCCATCCGTAAATTCAGAGAAGTGAATATATATGCTGGTGTAATAAATATACATCGTTAGTTTTACTACTAGAAGCAGTCATTTAAAGTGATCGGAGCAGATCCAGTAACTTCGTCAGTTAGTCAGAAGCATGCAAAGGCTAGCCAGACTGATAAGGCTACTTCAGCCAGAAAAGTGAACAAGAGAGAGAAGAAACTAAGAAAGGAACGAAAGAAACAGCGAATCTATGAGAAAAACCTCTTGCTGAACTATACATACTATCTTGATGAAGGCTTCCACAAAAGCAAAGTAATACTTGGATTTGACCCGCTGACATTTCAAGCAAAAATAATCTTCCGACGCAGTGGAAAAAATCAGTTGGAGTTAGATAACAGTCAATGGACTTCACTTCGCCAATACCTCATTGATCTCAAGGATAGAGTAGATGAATTCCCTGCAAATCAGCTTGGACTTCATGAACTCTTCTACATACCTTTTGGATGCGAGAGACTAATACTTAAACATCCCGAGCTCTTAACGCTTCTCATCTTGATGGATTTTTTCAACATTGTCATGCAATACTACAATTTGCTTACCGATTGCGTGAAGGAATAATATGACCAATATTGTGCAAGATGCAGAGGGAAAAACGTACTTAAAGTGGATATCAACGACTTCTTCACTCCAACTCAAACATCATTTGTAAACATAAACTACTCTAGATTTTTTTATGAAATACCAGTACTTTGTAATGATCTAATTTCCCATGTGATGCAATAAAATACTACAAATGCTATAAACAGTGCTTTATTTCACGAAAAGAAATTATTCATTAGAAAATTGTATTTTAAGACTTGGTAAAAACAACATACTATTATGAAAGGCGTGGTTACCAAGTATAATCTTTTTAGTCTATAAAATACTGAAGTTTAATATTGAGAAACAGATCCTCATCTTAGCTGAACTGTACAAACTAGAACATGAATGTATGTTAACTTAAACGCAGCACGTCGTTTTTTTATCACTTTACTACATATTATTCTACAGATTATTTGAGGTTTTTAAATTTATCGAAACAGTGGTCCTAAGTACACCCATTCAAAACGAATAAGACAGATGTCAATACACTTTCAACGCGATAAAATCTGTTACAATGGTCATCCTATACTTCATAGAAGAGTACCCTGATATTCGAATACGCATCGTGAATTATATGCTTAAATATGGTAATATGGGTAAAAAAGTATCTAACAAACATGGAATACACTATCAAATATGTGAATGGTCCAACTCTAATACGACATCAGGCACTGATACATGCATTTGTCATTCATATAATCAAGAGAAAAGAAATATTTTTACACTAATAAAACAGTACATACTCCTGCAGTCTCGCGTATATACGACAAGATAATAATTCGTAGCACCGGGTAGTATAAACAGTCCAAACAAAACCAAAATCAACTAGTGGTCGGTGCTATTAGAAGGAAAAAGTTTATAATCGATATTCACTTTGTATCGGGAAATTCTCACCAGCAATTCATCAAGGAACATACTATTCTCATAAAATACAACCAAAACAATATTGGAATTGAAACATCAACAGTTTGCACGAGAATGAAGGAGACATAAGCAACAATGATATGCTGAGGATATTGAATTCTAGATAAATTGTACAATAAACATTGAAAAAGATGTGAGAGGACTTATTATACATTTGTATGGTCCTAATACAGAAATAGTGCAGCTGAATAAACCTAGGTTAAGTTAATTTGAAAAGTGTTCAATATGCTATAAAATTCATAAATATATCAAGCCAGTTATCAGATGTGCTGTAAATTGTAATAAAGTTTATTTATATATAACAAAAAACAGCATTACTCAATAAATTATTTCTGTTAGAAAGAAGCACAGTCTTTTTATTTTAACAACTAATCTAACACTGCTCAAGTTACCAAATACCTCGAACAACAAAACAAAATGAACTAAACATTTCTAGCATATCCGAAATTCTCAAATATCAAACACTTAGCTCTACCATTCAAAAATATCTAACGATGGACAAAAAAACCCCTCATGAGTTCATTCAACTCAAGTGTACATCTGTTCATCAAATTACCAGTAGACAAACACCTCCTGAAAGCAATGATCATCTCTTAACATCCTACAATGACTCGTGACCATCCTTATCAAGAACACTCCATAACATATGCTACTTGTCTATACATGATACGATGAGATCAATCTGAAATTGCCTACCATAAACTCATATGCCACCACACATCGTTATCTATACCGAACTATCTTATATAAACATTAGCCTAAGTGATCTATAGTAGCAGTGTGCCAGCCCAAAACATACCCTATATGTTGAAAACTAATTAGATCTACTTCAAATCTATAAAAAATCAACCAAGCGTCCGGCAGAAAAAAATTCTATAAGAAAAAACTCAACAAGAACATATTTTATTTACATATGTGAAAATAATACTTGAATATATCAATGAGCATACCCGCAAAGCCCTATGATGATAAATCTAGTATATTTAAAATGTAGTAAATACGTATTTTACTTAATGCTCAAATATTGAAAATGTATATGAATATAGCCGAAGTGACTTTACGCTTAATGCAAGCGCACAAAGTATGAGATTTGTAAATTCTAATGCAATCATATAGGCACTAAAAACGATAATATGCTTCCGAAAAGTATCAACTAAATGGCATCATCCAAGCATGCAAGCATTCCAAAGGAGATAACAAATTAAAAATTCTTATGCTCAAAACATTAAGTTCTTTATGCCGATATGGCTAAAGAGATCCGGAAATGTCGAAAAATCATACCTACTGTGAAGAATATGAGACACGCATAAAATAATAGTTTTACTCTATATTATACTGACACTCATGAAACTACCTAAACTTAATAATACAGACAAAAATAACAACACTTAATTCAAAGTAAATATAAAAATTCATTCAATCTAGTGCATGCATATAATGCCACCATATAGGACTAAAAATATTTTTTCATGCATTATGGATACAACCAAAGAATAAGTACATAATACTAACAAACCCCTAATGTCAATGATCTGACACCTACCACTTTTTCTATATTATTTATTCTTTCAGTAAGTAATAAAAAATTATCAATGAAAGTTCGTAAGCATTCCCACTCATTAGGAACACCACGATGATTTCTACATCCATCATACATAAACTCCATAAAAATGTAGCATCCCAGAAGCCATAAATCGAAAAATCTTTCCTAGACAACATCGATAAATAATCTGAAATTGGTAACAGATAGCCAAAACATACATGTCAACATAGGGATCTAAAAAAATAACGCATCTTAACCATGCGCTTATCAAAATACGAACGTCATACTTCTACATAATATTAAAATCAGAGAATGAAGTATAGAAACTGCTTAAAGAAATAAGTGATGATGATGATGACAAACCATATGCTGCTACAAGCATGCTAAAATTTAATACTATACTAAATATCAAGAACGCATTACAACAAATATTATGATCTCTTTCACTGCATCCATAGATTTGAGCAATCAACATAGTAGTCCAACCGAACAAAATACATTGTAGACGATTCTTAAAGTACTGTTGACATGAAACCGAGAAAAGCAATAATATAGAATAGCAATGAGTCACAAAACAAAGAAACGACGTATCCAAGCAAAAAGAAACTGAAAACGATCAATGTAAATAATAATCAGCAAACTAGAACAGGCGCATCTTTGAATGGACATTTATGAAAACACGTCTCAATGCCGCGCATCACGTTACCCACTGCGCACGGCCAACACAACAAAAAAACCGCCTCCATAAAGCAAAACCATATTGCAATGCAATGTACACCATGCCACTTCTCTTCCACGCTGTAGATTCCGATGTCCTAAAACTCCCGCCGACAGGGAAGTCTACGTGCACAACATACTACTCTTAAAAAGCAAAGTCACTTACATATGTCACGCGTTCCCGACGTCAATTTCCATGCATGACAGCAGCAAGGTCTTAATGTTATCTTTTCAAACCAAGCCTTAAAATTGCCTAATCGGTACCGTGGGGGGCAGGGGAAGGGGAAATGTACGAACTTTTCGCGTACCCCCCTCGCGGTTGGACACTTTTTATCCGAAAAATCAAGAATGTACACCTTTATGAGTACAACAACAGTAAATACATGAAAAGTCGAAATTCACCCAACTTTGTTACTAATAGAATGATTTATCGATTTTATATTTTCTTGAATACAATCTTAACAGTACACTTAAATTCAATTAAATTCAGTTCACCGATAACTATTTACAAGATTGACCTGTCCTGAGAATTTCATAAAGATCGAATGGTATTTAACGAAGTTATAGTGATTTGAATTTTCCTGTATTACCATGGAGCAATATGCGCTGTATTACTATGGACCCATATGGCTATGGAACAATATGCGCTTTTCACCAACTCAGACACTGCAGCTTTGCTAGGATTTGCATGAAAATTTTAGGAATGATAGGCATCATGAATATCTTTGAGAATTGGTTCAGCTAGTGCTATCAGTAATCGTAAAACAAAATGGTGGCTGCGAACATTGAATAATTTTGAGTTGTTTTTCCCCAACTTTAGCGTTTAATGTGCATGCTTTGAACACTTGATTTAATTTGATGAATAAGTGAAGATGAGTACCTACAATTAACACTCATAAGTAAAACAAGACGAGGAGGTATGAAAGAGCTCCTAAAAAAGGGCTTTATAATCTTTCTAGGATTCAAAAAAATTGGCCATGACTCCAGGGGAGTGGCCCCTGGAAAAAAAATTTCATTAAACGTAGCCAAAATGAGTATGAAATGAAAGTTCTTAATGGGAGCTTTTCAAAAGAGTTCTTAAAATGCCAGTTTTTGCTTCATTGTGGGCTAAGGGGGGGAAATATATGAAAAACGTGTTTCCTCCTTCGTGAATGGACACTTGTGATCTCTGATTAAATTATCAAGAGAGATATTTATGAGTAGAAAAATAACAAATACCTCAGACGTCAAAATTCGTTCAACTTTTTTTCATATTTGCTCCAATAAAATTGTCTTTTACATGTTTCTTGATTTTATTCGTTGCTGGTGACTGTATTTTGTAAGTTTAGTAGAAAACCCTTCTGACATGAGCGTAGGCCTGTGTACCCAACTTGTTTTAAATGATTTTTGTAAGTTTCGTTGAACGAGAGAGATTTTTATTGTAAATCTCCTTTTTCTGGTTTTCTTTCTAAGGAATACAATGAATTGTTAAACGGTCATTCCATTTTTTTTACCGAACCGAGCAAAGGATCCGCAACGATGGCAGGCTCCTCCTGTAATATGGACTAGCCGTCGGGCGCGCACCTCCATTTTTTTGCTGTTTAACAGGGGCTCTTGCTGGGTAGACTGGCCTTCCGCTCGCCTGCCCTTTTATGTTATTGAGTTATGTGATTCGATCAGGTAATTCTATAACATAAATTGGCCACCTCTATATTTCTCATTTGATGGGAAAATTCATGCGAATTATGTTTGTATGAGTTTTCCACTCAAATGGGAAATATATGGCCACTTCTACGTTTGGATCTTGATCCGGTTGGGAGGGTGCAAGGGGGCACCACCTCCATCTGGATACCCCACTCTTATTTATGGGCCATAAGAATCGTCGGGTAACGAAGTCCTCCTAAGTCTGTCTGTCTTCCTCAATTCCACTTTGTCCTTCCCGACCCTTAGTCGGTTACCTCCGTTTCGACTTCGGTCGACATTTTATTTGATCCCAAAAATTCATGGATGCGAAATTCTTTTGTAGTGAGTTCTTGTGTTGGAGGAAAGAACCCGCCCCATGACACCGCAACGCTAGCCTGCCAGTGCATTCACGCGTTCCCAGACAAGGCCAATCTCAGCGGAGCCCACGGACATATATATATATATATATATATATATATATATATATATATATATATATATATATATATATATATATATATATATATATATATATATATATACCATTTTCACTACTATATATATATATATATATATATATATATATATATATATATATATATATATATATATATATATATCTAGTAGTCTGTGTGGTCTAGTGGTTAGAGTATGAGACGTACAAGCCGAAGGTTCCAGATTCAAATCTCGTTGGTGAACAACGTGATTTAGTTCTGGGAATTTTTCGGGCAGACTGCGACTGTTCCCTCAGTGGTCGTATGTACTGATTTAATCAGGTCATATCATAGCAGAGCAGATACACGGGAGCAAGGTACTGACCAAACCAACTTTCGGAAAAATCATGAAAATGAGATACTCTAACTATCTCTAAGCGAAGGCGCGAGAGGGGCTGTTGTGTCCCATGTCGTTTGTTAATTTCTTTTCAGGGAAAAATATTAATTTGTATATTTACCTAGTAATTCTAGAGCGTCTAGGCACGCATATAGTTAAGGCGATCAACGCCGGATTGGTTGTCTTGATGAATGAAAACAGAGGCGAACTCGCCGGTTTAAAGTTAGACCAAGAAGTGATTTATTTCCACATCGACTTATCCTATTTATACAATTTTTCACTTCGTCTTCAATACAAATTACATTTTCGATTTCTTAACATATTCTAAACATATTTTGTCTACTCTAGGAAAAACATTTTATATACAATTTCCTATCTCTAATATTCTTTCCCGAAAAACTATGCAAAAAAATCCACATTCATACTAGCAATTCTACACGATGCATTTCCCATGTTGAAAGCATTATTCAAAAAAAATCTACATTCTTAATAGCAATACCAAATATATTGCATTTCTCATATTGATAAAAAACTTTAACTCAACGTGAGGTAAATGCATTCATCTTCGCGTGTTTATTTTCCTATAAGAAAAAAATAGAAACAAGACATTGCATTCATATGAGAAGTTCTTAGACCCCGCATATGAGCAATGTCAAGTGCATCAAGGGAAGCGAAAGTGTTCAAGGCAATTTGTTTTTGTTTGTAGCGCGTGCCTTTAACACTTTCATGTAATTTAACACGCGATAGTCTTCGTTCATTATACGTTTGTGCTGTTGTACATATGAAACCATGTGTACGCAGAATTATCTTTCTTCGTTGTACGTTAGTACTGTTGTACATATGAAACCATGTGTGTACGGAAATGTTTATACGTACGAACGTGTTTTCATATGGGGTTAATGGTAATGTACGTTTAAAAGATGTTCATTGTTTACGATTTGCTTTCGATTTTAATGAATGCATTACACCTTGGTCCTATAGGAAAAAAAAAAAATTTTTTTTGTTAAAAAAAATTTTTTTTTTTTTGTTATATTTCAAAACATTTATAGACGTTATTCTTAGGGTGTGTACGTTAAGATATTTACATTTCTTATTTTAGTTTGTCTTATTTGGCTAAAATATATATTTTTTTTTTCTGTTCATGGCTTTATATCTGTTGTTTATGGCTTCTTTTTTAATCTATTATTATGGACTAATATGTTTTTGTTATTTTTGTTTATGAGGGTATTTACTCCTTGGTTTTCAATTACTTGAAATGGTCCTTCATATGGACTGTCTAATTTGTTTGTTTTCTGTGTTTTGAGATATACCCAGTCACCAGCTACTATATTTAATGGGTTTATTTTAATGTTATCTGATTTGGCTCTTTTTGATTTTGATTCAATTAAGGTTTTATATGCAGTTTGTTGTGCGTGATATAGTCGTGCTTTGAGTTCTGTTAGGTAGTTGTCATAATCGTAAATGGGCTTTGAACTGTCGTAGTCACTTGTTAAACTAGCTAATCTTCCGAAGACTAATTCAAAAGGTGAATAATTTGTTTTGCTATGGGGTGTAGTGTTGTATGCGAATGTGTAAAAAGGAATATGGTTGTGCCATTCGTTGTCCTCACAGAATGTTAGTAGGTATTCATTTAATACTCTATGATTTCGTTCTAGTGAACCTAATGTTTCATGGTGGTACGGGGTAGATGTTTTATGTTCTATGTTCAAGGTTTCGCAAATGCTTTTGAACAGCTCGTTTACGTATTCAGTCCCTCTGTCTGTTTTAACCGTTTTAAAGTGACCGTATCTCAGGATTATATTCTCGACTATTGTTTTTGCTACTACGTTGGCTTCTTTGGTAGGGATAGGTATGGCTTCTACAAATTTGGTTAGTTCGCATTGTGCTGTAAGGATATATCTGAACCCGTTAGAAATTCGTAATGGTCCGACTGTGTCAATGGCTATGATTTCGAATGGTGTAGATGGTGTATCGGTAATTGTTAGTTTTTCTTTGGAATGTAGTGTTATTTTGTTTTTATTGCAAGTGTTACATTGTTGTATTATAGTTTTAACCATTTTGTTCATATTCTTCCAGATGTACTTTTGTTTTAGTTTTGCAATTGTTCTTTTTATGCCCGTGTGACCTCCGCACCTTGACTCGTGATATTCGTTGATCAATCTTATTTGATCGGCTTTTTGTTCAACGAGTCTCGGGGGATTATATAATATTATTTGTATTTCAGTTTGCCTATTTTTATTTATTTTTGCATGCTTTTCATTATACACATTGATTAGTTCATTTTTATTTATAAATTTGAATATTTCATCGTTTTTAGATAGTGCTATCTTCGTGATACTATTTATTAATAGTTCTAGTATTAGTTTCTCCAAAACCTGACCTAAGTCTAAAGATGGATTATCACTATACTTCACGATTATTATATTTTTTTCTTTTATTATCATTTTAGTTGGCAAACTTTTATTATTTTCATTTTTATTGAGCTCAAATTTTAGTGTTGGCAAATTTCTTATGTCAGAAATTGAAGTACCTTCCCACATATTGAGTTGATCAGACTCGATGTTGGAGGTAGTTGTTGCCGTGGTCACAGAGTTAGTTGGTTTTTTTTTTTTGTTTTGCTACGTGTTATAACGTTTATTGTTTTTAGGTATTATTTCTTTTAAATTATTCGGATTTATTTTTATACGCGATAGAGCATCTGTATTAGTGGTTGTTTTACCTTGTTCATATATATGATTTCAAAATCATAGCCCATTAGATCTAAGCGGATTCTAGTTAATTTTGGAAACGGATTTCGATTCACAAATAGAGATACTAAAGGTCGGTGGTCTGTTCTCCAATAAATTGCCTAAAGTTCTTTTTCTATTCTTAATGAGTTTTATGATGACTGACAACTGGGTAGATTTGGACATTATTTACTTCTTTAATAATGGTTTTCTTAATAAACCTTTTTGGCTCATCAAAACATTCCAAAAAATCCCCGTTGGCAGCACCAGCCGGAAAGGTAAATTTCTCGTATGTAGCATGAAGCTTCGAAAAAAAATTTGGCTTGCCTACTACTCAACTTCTTTCTGCAATTTTCGTAGTACCACATGGGTATTTATTAACATAAAAAAAATCTGGCCACGTTCGTTCTTAGAGGCCTTTTATCGGGGCGCAAATATTTTGCTAATTAAATTGAGTTGCATACGTATGGATTACATATTGAAAATCGACGGATCATAAATTGTTTTAAACATATAAATACCGGTTTCGCCCTTCTCGCATTTGCTGTTTACACAGTTCACAGTGGTAACCACACAAAGGCTTAAATAGCTCGAATAGTTAATTTCAAAAGATTTCCATGAAAGTTTAATCAGCACTTGCGTTGCCATTAATATATACATTTTCAATTTTTTTCTGAACTATGAGGGCCGTCATTTCAATTTTTATTGAAATCGGCTGCTAAAAATATTAAGCTGTAAATTTTCGACTTTTTCATTTGTCATTCGATTTGCATAATTAAATTAAATTAACTTGCCTTAATAACTTATAATTTCAAGTTTCAACGGAATCTGTTGAGAATCTTGGCTGCTACAGAAATAAAAAAAATTGTATGCCACCCCCCTGTATGGGGAGACCCCCCTTAAAATACCTTAAAATATTTTCTTGCACTGCAAATTTCAAGAGGCACCACTTTTGACCTACGTAGAAAATTTCCTCATTCTAGCTCATGTGGTTTGCGAGAAAACTTGTTTTGACGCACGAACAAACGGACGGAAAGACAGACAAGTCGCGATTTTATAATTTTTTTAGGGGATTGTTGAAAAGATTTTACAATATCTTAAAAATGGTCTGGTTTATAAATTCTATCAAGTAAAGTCATTTAAAACGTTATCATGAAAAATATTCATTATTTCAGTTGGCACTAAAATAGCGAATTGCGCTTGCCTTCTGACCTTTGGGGGCCGCCATTTTGAATGCATGCATTTTATTTTGGATTATTTTAAATCTTTGTATGCTAGGAACTCATCAATCAATGTACTATCTCGTTCAAATAGAAGTTTCACTCTAGACAGGGCAAAATAATTCAATTTTTAAAGAAAATGGCAGCTAAAAATATTAGGCTATAAATTTTCGCCTTTTTTATTTTTCATTCAATTTTAATAATTTCCTGCATAATACAAGAACATAGTACAGAGATCCATAATCTCAAGTTTCATCAAAATCCGCCGGAAAATGTGACCACTAGAGGGCCACAAAAACCTGAAAAAAACGCATATTTAAACGGCCGCCATTTTGAAATTTGCTCATGCATGATCACCAAAATATCAAAGACTGTAGGCCTAAATAATATCTATCTTAAAACCGAATTTCGTATATGTCGGATTAAAATTGCGACTTTAAAAAGCCTTTGAAATTTTGCCCTTTAACTGGCCGCCATTTTGTTTTTTGCAACCTGACCTCCAATTTTTTCACGTAATTCTTTAGATACTTATAATTTCTATCAAGTTATCAAATTTCATAAAAATCTGTTGAAAGCTTTGACCACTATTACAACAACAAAATTTTGCACGTTTTTCGACCTTTGAGCGGCCGCCATTTTGTTTCTGCCGTACCGACTTTGGATTTTTTATTGTGAGATTCGTCACATACAGCAATAAACCTTTGTACTAAATTTCATCCAAATCGGAGCTATACTTTGGTCAGAACAGAATTCACGATTTTTCGTCTAAAATGGCCGCCATTTTGTTTTTGCCCGGCCGATATAGCTGGTTCACGAACTTAACCGAGATAATTACTCAATACACCTTTCCTGAAAATTTGGTGAAAATCGAAGCCAAATTGCGACCTCTATCGTGGTCACAAATTTCGTTATATCCCATATATATATATATATATATATATATATATATATATATATATATATATATATATATATATATATATATATATATATATATATATGATGCTCTCCGCAATAGGTAAATTTCTCTCGAGAAATTTACCTAAAAAAATTGTATGCCATCCCCCTGTATGGGGAGACCCCCCTTAAAATACCTTAAAATATTTTCTTGCACTGCAAATTTCAAGAGGCACCACTTTTGACCTACGTAGAAAATTTCCTCATTCTAGCTCATGTGGTTTGCGAGAAAACTTGTTTTGACGCACGAACAAACGGACGGAAAGACAGACAAGTCGCGATTTTATAATTTTTTTAGGGGATTGTTGAAAAGACTTTACAATATCTTAAAAATGGTCTGGTTTATAAATTCTATCAAGTAAAGTCATTTAAAACGTTATCATGAAAAATATTCATTATTTCAGTTGGCACTAAAATAGCGAATTGCGCTTGCCTTCTGACCTTTGGGGGCCGCCATTTTGAATGCATGCATTTTATTTTGGATTATTTTAAATCTTTGTATGCTAGGAACTCATCAATCAATGTACTATCTCGTTCAAATAGAAGTTTCACTCTAGACAGGGCAAAATAATTCAATTTTTAAAGAAAATGGCAGCTAAAAATATTAGGCTTTAAATTTTCGCCTTTTTTTTATTTTTCATTCAATTTTAATAATTTCCTGCATAATACAAGAACATAGTACAGAGATCCATAATCTCAAGTTTCATCAAAATCCGCCGGAAAATGTGACCACTAGAGGGCCACAAAAACCTGAAAAAAACGCATATTTAAACGGCCGCCATTTTGAAATTTGCTCATGCATGATCACCAAAATATCAAAGACTGTAGGCCTAAATAATATCTATCTTAAAACCGAATTTCGTATATGTCGGATTAAAATTGCGACTTTAAAAAGCCTTTGAAATTTTGCCTTTTAACTGGCCGCCATTTTGTTTTTTGCCACCTGACCTCCAATTTTTTCACGTAATACTTTAGATACTTATAATTTCTATCAAGTTATCAAATTTCATAAAAATCTGTTGAAAGCTTTGACCACTATTACAACAACAAAATTTTGCACGTTTTTCGACCTTTGAGCGGCCGCCATTTTGCTTCTGCCGTATCGACTTTGGATTTTTTATTGTGAGATTCGTCACATACAGCAATGAACCTTTGTATCAAATTTCATCCAAATCGGAGCTATACTTTGGTCAGAACAGAAATCACGATTTTTCGTCTAAAATGGCCGCCATTTTGTTTTTGCCCGGCCGATATAGCTGGTTCACGAACTTAACCGAGATAATTACTCAATACACCTTTCCTGAAAATTTGGTGAAAATCGAAGCCAAATTGCGACCTCTATCGTGGTCACAAATTTCGTTATATCCCATATATATATATATATATATATATATATATATATATATATATATATATATATATATATATATATATATATATGATGCTCTCCGCAATAGGTAAATTTCTCTCGAGAAATTTACCTAAAAGGAAAAACATTAAAATAATTACAATAATGTAGGTAGGCTGATTGCCAGTGTAAATTTGGATCTACGAGACCCATTATAAGAAATATTATTACATTCATAATTTTATTTGAAGCTTATCTTAACATTCTAATTTTTCTCTTAATTTCTGCATTTTTGTTTTTGATATCCCAGGTGAGGTGATACTCTTTATAGGGTACTGCTATTTCTTTGCGTCGTTTAAACGCTTGTTCTCCTCGTTGTTTCTTCTTGATGATTGGTTTTGGCGTCAGTGTTAGTATTTTATAAAATAAATTTTATAAATTACAGTATTCAATAAATTTTTTCTTTTTTTATTGGAACATAGGGGGTATTTCGTTTGTCTTATCTGGTGCTTGTGGTTCATATTTTTCCACAAACCATGAATTGATTATCCGCTCGGATTGCTCTGAATAGTCTTCTGTTTCGGGCTTTTCTTGTAGTTCATTTAATTCTCCAAGTTCAGGTCGCAGGATCGCCACGTTGTGTCCCAGGTCGTTCGTTAATTTCTTTTCAGGGAAAAATATTAATTTGTATATTTACCTAGTAATTCTAGAGCGTCTAGGCACGCATATAGTTAAGGCGATCAACGCCGGATTGGTTGTCTTGATGAATGAAAACAGAGGCGAACTCGCCGGTTTAAAGTTAGACCAAGAAGTGATTTATTTCCACATCGACTTATCCTATTTATACAATTTTTCACTTCGTCTTCAATACAAATTACATTTTCGATTTCTTAACATATTCTAAACATATTTTGTCTACTCTAGGAAAAACATTTTATATACAATTTCCTATCTCTAATATTCTTTCCCAAAAACTATGCAAAAAAATCCACATTCATACTAGCAATTCTACACGATGCATTTCCCATGTTGAAAGCATTATTCAAAAAAAATCTACATTCTTAATAGCAATACCAAATATATTGCATTTCTCATATTGATAAAAAACTTTAACTCAACGTGAGGTAAATGCATTCATCTTCGCGTGTTTATTTTCCTATAAGAAAAAAATAGAAACAAGACATTGCATTCATATGAGAAGTTCTTAGACCCCGCATATGAGCAATGTCAAGTGCATCAAGGGAAGCGAAAGTGTTCAAGGCAATTTGTTTTTGTTTGTAGCGCGTGCCTTTAACACTTTCATGTAATTTAACACGCGATAGTCTTCGTTCATTATACGTTTGTGCTGTTGTACATATGAAACCATGTGTACAAAGAATTATCTTTCTTCGTTGTACGTTAGTACTGTTGTACATATGAAACCATGTGTGTACGGAAATGTTTATACGTACGAACGTGTTTTCATATGGGGTTAATGGTAATGTACGTTTAAAAGATGTTCATTGTTTACGATTTGCTTTCGATTTTAATGAATGCATTACAGGGCTGTAGTGCTAAAAAGAAGAAGAATTTATGTATATATGTATATATATATATATATATATATATATATATATATATATATATATATGTATATATATATATATATATATATATATATATATATATATATATAAACATATATATATATATATACATATATATATATATATGTATACATATATATATATATATATATATATATATATATATATATATATATATATATATATATATATATATATATATATATATATATATATATACATAAATTCTTCTTCTTTTTAGCACTACAGCCCTGTAATGCATTCATTAAAATCGAAAGCAAATCGTAAACAATGAACATTTTGTAAACGTACATTACCATTAACCCCATATGAAAACACGTTCGTACGTATAAACATTTCCGTACACACATGGTTTCATATGTACAACAGTACTAACGTACAACGAACAAAGATAATTCTGTGTACACATGGTTTCATATGTACAACAGCACAAACGTATAATGAACGAAGACTACCGCGTGTTAAATTACATGAAAGTGTTAAAGGCACGCGCTACAAACAAAAACAAATTGCCTTGAACACTTTCGCTTCCCTGGTTAATGGTAATGTACGTTTAAAAGATGTTCATTGTTTACGATTTGCTTTCGATTTTAATGAATGCATTACAGGGCTGTAGTGCTTAAAAGAAGAAGAATTTATGTATGTATATATATATATATATATATATATATATATATATATATATATAAACATATTTATATATATATATATATATATATATATATATATATATAAACATATTTATATATACATATATATATATATATATATATATATATATATATATATATATATATATATACATATATATATATACATATATATATATATATATATATATATATATATATATATATATATATATATATATATATATATATATATATGTACATGTACCGTGAAAATTTGGTTTTTCCATTCCCCTTTTCTTCACTTTCGCAAGCAAGGACACCAATGGTGAGCACTTCCTTCACGTTACAACCACTACTCTCTTGAAGCGCCACCAATTATAAATCAAAAGCAGGTCCAAACGATATTGATGTCCGAGGGCAAGACACGTCCGAAAGTTTTTAAGCTTGTTGGGGCACAATTAGTGCAATACTCCTTTGTAGTTACCGCCAAAAATTCGGACCCCTAATAGGGTAACCTAGAGACGATGGTCTGTTTTATGCTCGCGACTGTTGATGGAGCCGTTGGGTGCCATTTTGTAGTGAAATGAGGTAGATAATTGCCCGAGAAGGTCTGCGTTTCGGCGAGGGGGAATTAGGTTCGCCGAAAACGATCTTGTCTGAGGATGCGTGAATTCGCTGGTAGGCTAGCATCACGGTGTCGTAGAGTGGGTTGTTTTCGACAGCACAAGGACCCACTACGAAAAAATTTCGTGTTTATGAATTTTTTGATACAAGCACGTATCAACTGGAGTCGAGGCCGAGGTAACCTACTTAAGATTGAAATTGCTAAACCAAATGGCAAACTAGGCCTGAGGAAAACAGACGAGATTTGAGAGGACTTCGTCTTCAGTGACGATACTTATGGTCCCCAAATAAAAGTGGGGCATACTGGTGGGTGCGTTGCCCCCTCGTACTCTCCATCTGGATCAAGATCCAATATAGGCAAAGCTATCTGTTATCAATTTGAATGAAAACTCATGCAAACCTAGTTCACATGAACTTTTCCTTCAAATGAAAAATATGGCAAATTTACGTTAAAGTCCTATATGATGGAATCACATAATACTATACCATAAATAGGCACACGAGCGGGAAGCCACTCGACCCTGCAGGAGCACCTGTAAACGACTTAAAAAGGGGTGGGCTCACCCGATGGCTAGCTAATTATAGTGGAGGGGCCAGCCAACGTGGTGGGTCGCATACCCGGTCAGGTTCACAAGATCAAATGGAGAATCGAGTGTGAGATTTAATCACAAAACGTTTTATTTTATTTCTTTTTAATTCATCGGAATTTATTTTAAAAAATGTGTTTCTCATTCAGTAACGACGAGAAAGGAAAGTTATAAGAAATAGAATATAAATTTAATTAAAAACACAAGCAATTTTAAGAATAAATATTTTGGTTTGTTTACGATGGTGCTTTCAACAAAGGGCGACAAAATAAAATCTACACTACATGAAAAAATCCTACATATGTAATGTATATTTATTTTAAAGTAACTAGTTGCATTGAGATTGATCCTCAACTGAAATTCTTCTTGGCTGTAAAGATGTGGCTCTGCTAACGATCAAAATGATTCACCAGTTCGTTGCACTTCGGAGTAATGTAATTTTAATTTTTCTCTTTTTCATACAAAAATGTGATGGATTTCTTTTTGAATATAAAACTTTAAAAAAAAAAAGCAAATCAAAATCTTAATACATGATTGAAAAATAATAATATGTGGTTAATAATGTTTGTATATTACTATAAAGAAATAGAAAGTTAATAAAGAAAACACAAAAAGGTACTTACCCAAAATCCCCGACGAGCACTCGTAGATGGTATGAGCGATGCAATGTTTTACTGAAATTTGATTAACACTACACTGGCTCATTTGGGTTTACAAAAATTCGGGTGTCTTAAGATTTTCCGTTTCACAAATACCGAAAAGGAATTACTCCAAGGGACAACGAAGCAAACAGCGATAATAAAATTTATGTATGACGTTTCAATACGTTTTACAAATAAAGATATTTTGCCCTCCTGAGACTTATCTAACAGGGCTACACCCGTCAACTTCGTTTCCACCAAACCCATCGTGAAAGTGATCACCAAAATGTTGAAAATCGGAATACTGGCAATTGCATGAGGTACATATGAATGCGAATTTTCCACTCAAAGTTCGAATCACGTCACCACATTTTTGTACATGTTTGTCATACACGTAAGGTCTATTTAGCGCTCATTCGTTCCAAAGACTTACTACCGAGGCTGGTTGATTTTGTTTCAACACAGCTATTTCTAAATTTTTCTGTACTGATTGGGCAACTTCTAGCAAAGATTTAATTGCTAATATAACGGCACCTTCTTCCGTTTTACTTCTTCTGGTTTGTAATATTTTTCGAGAAATTCGCGCACAGTTTTTTCTGATCGGTCAGTTGCGTTGGCTTTTCATTCATAGTAAATGCCCGAAGGCTCAGTTTGATAAAGATGAGGTGTTTCATCATAATCAAAACCACCAATCAAAAACGATATGCCGAATAGACGTCGTCCATTACTCTGTGTGTATTTGGTTTGAGGCCAGAGATGAATCTGGTTATATATTCCAATATGACGGTATCTCGGACGTTTAACCAGCAAAGACCATCACTACACGACTATCTAGTGAGCAAAGTTTTTCTCACATTGCGTTCTTCCTACAGTTTTTTGACAGATTTCTTTTCCATACCAAGTACAACAACGTCTACACCGCTTACCGTCACCCACGTCAAATTTCAGCGTTTCCCTTCACTTATTGCAACGAAAAAACTACAAATTAGTTACGCACAATCATCACCAATACCCATTATCAGGTGCAACCCTAGCATTACATTTAGAATTGGAAATTTGAGTCCTTTCTAGCTAGCACGGTCACTTTCCAGATGAATCATTTCTTGCCTCGACAGAAGAGCCTCCATGTTAAAATTTAATTTATTCACAAAGGAAAGTTTCTCTACTAGATCAAGAAATTTGTACAAGACTTAGGACAACTGCCGGCACGTAGAATGATCACTTTCATGGTGAAATTCTGAGTTAAAGTTCCCAGCAAGCTGTTGACCAGGTGGCGGAAACGACGCGCACGATTATTTTCTATTGCTCGATGTTGAAATTTGAATTAGAACGTGCCTCCATTAGAGAAGTTCGATTAAAATATCTGAGCAAATACGGATCGAGTTCTAATTTTAATGGATGGTGGTTCTCCCGGCGTGCGCAATACGTGGCGAGCGAAAGCAGACTCCTTGATCCATCCAAGCAAAACTTTCACTCGTTGCAAACAGCCACCCTAGGGGACATGTCGCAAGGTAGTTGACAAGCCCTTCATCCATCCACCGTAGATTGCATCGAGGTAATGCAATTCGTGAATGAGCTGCGTTGTAAAGGTGTTGACGTGTCCAAGTTTTAACTGAACGTTTTAAATAATTATTTTTTTTGAATTTACAATTAAAATTGGATTAAGATTATGATGGTTTTCGAGCAGTTTGCTTAGCCGACCGTTTGACTTCGACACCGCTCCCCTTGCGATTGGGCACCTTTGTGGCTAAAAATCTGAAAAAAATAATAGAGGTGGGTCTAAATAAGTGCAAGGCATACAAATACCTTAGAAATCGGAAAAGACTCAACGTTGTTGCGTATAGTATGATCTGTAGATTTTAATACTTTCTATGTGAAGATGGAAAACCTTTCATTAATTTTTATTCATTGGGAGCAAATGCATTTTTTTCTCAAATTTTCATAAAAATTTAAGGAAAAGTGCTTCATTTGAATATGTTCAATCGGCCGAACATTCAGAAAAGTTATTTAAGCTAGAGCAAAATGGCACCTTCAATGTGCTGAGGAAAGAATCTCTGCAATTTAAATTTATGCAAATTTAAATGATTCTCTATCGAAGTAATATATGAATAATTCAAAGTATCGATTCCCACTTTTAAAAAACTTGTTTAAACCGCTAGCATAGTTACAAAGGCCTTCTAAGAGGAGTACCTTCCTAATTACTCAACTTGTTTGGAGGAGTATTTGCGTTTCAACTTCTTTGAGTCATCGTCAGTATCTTAAGGATGTGGCAAGAGGAATGCCGGCAACCTAGAATACTCTTTGAAGAGTGCCGCCCCCGCGTACCTGAAGGAATCTCAGCAAAGGGAATGCTGGTCGGCAGGAATACTCTTGGAGGCTAGCACTCTTTGAGAAGTGCCAAAAAAAACCTTGTTCGAGCAGTTAGGGGAGACATGAAAGCCGACTTTTTGCTGCTGAGTGCGCCACACCATGATGAAAGTTCTTCATCATGGTATCCTAATGAAACTGGTACTGCCGCCATTTGGGTTTGGAACCGTGATTTCCCGGCGGAGGGCAATGGACGGTGGATGATTTCGTGGGGGTCCGGTGCTCAGGGACCACCTTTTTAAGTGGAAAGCTAGTGCCGAAAGAACGGAAAATTTT
This sequence comes from Odontomyia ornata, assembly GCA_963969285.1. Classification (NCBI taxonomy): domain Eukaryota; kingdom Metazoa; phylum Arthropoda; class Insecta; order Diptera; family Stratiomyidae; genus Odontomyia; species Odontomyia ornata. The sequence continues at coordinate 196,732,603 of OZ017738.1, read as the reverse complement.
TCCAATACAAGCTTAATGCTTTTGAGGGCGCTGTCTCAAACGCAGACAGCAACGTGCTCATTGTGAAAGCCTTCAACGCATAAATATCGAATGAGGCACGCCTAAAATAGATTTTAGGGGAAAACGAATCCTAGAGATAGCGGCCAGGATAGCGCCTGTGGTACTGAACGCCAAAAATATGCAGAATTTCCACCGTATTGGCTGTGAAGGAACTATACCGGGCATGATATTTGCCTCGGAGTCCTTGGTACGGATTATACACAATTGGAGAGTACTAGAGGACTACTCAGCCAGTAATCATCAATGCATTCTGTTTGAAATTGACGATGTTGTTGGCCAACGGCCATGTTATCAACCCTCTACAATAGGGTGGAACGTCAGACAGGTAGATATTGAGAGGTTCGTCGAGGTGTTCACAGCAGGTATTACGCTGCAGGGTAATTTCAAGGAGATAGAAGGACTGGTAGCTCAAGACATGATGAACTTAACTATGAGCATTATCCCGATTGCTTGCAATACTTCTATGCACCATTTAAAGCCCCAGCATGGCAAGTGGTGGTCAACTGAGATCGCTGAAAAAGGAAAGAAGTGTCATATTCTTCGTTGTGACGCTCAACAGACATGAACTGTGAGGAGGCATGCAACCTGGTAGTAGCATCTTGGTTTGACAATTTGATTAACAACCGCAAGGCTAGCTGCTGACAAGATTTAGTGGACAACGAAAATAAGGATGAGCGGGGCCTTGGCTACAAATTGGTTACGCAAAAATGTTGCATACATGAAGTGGCAAAGATGGACAAGACAGTGTTGGTACTCTTCCCCGTCCATCCCATTCGTGTTGACGCTATCCACAGTGTAACAGTAATCAAGTACCTGCTCTTCACACAAGCGGAACTGGAAGAGGCAGCCCTATCATTAAAAACAAGAAAGGCTCCAAGCCCAGATGGTGTTCCAGCTGAGGTGTTGCAACTTGTCTATCACCATTGTCCTGACTTGCTGCTCAGCACATTCAAGGCTTGCCCGGTACAATGGAACATGGAGAGGCTCGTACTGATCAGCAAGGGGACGAGAAACCCTCGCTAGGGACCTATTTCCTCGGTAGTACGGCTTTAGAGTAGGATGTTCCACCGTTGATGTGATTGCAAAAGTGATGAGTGCGTTCCAAAGGCAAAGGCATATAGTCGCGCCAAGCGACAGATCATTCTATTGGTGACACTCAACGTTAGGAACGCCTGGAAAACCCTTTTCAAGTTCCAGAATATCTAATTTGGCTTCTGATGGACCGGATCCTGCTTTTCGGCACAACACAGTGCCGACCAAAGATTGACGTTACATCGGATATTTTCCAGGAATCTATTCTGGTCCAGACCTGTATAACGTGTCTTACGACGGGCTACTGAGACTGGACATGCCAGATGATCGGCGATGTAGTTGGTGTTGCGGTCCCAGTCACTGGACGGGCAGTTGACCAACCGCAACTTAAACCAGGAGTGCTAGTGTGCCAAGCCAGGGGCTAGATGACTTCATTCTAGCCCAGGAGAAAGCCGAAGTGATCATGTAGACAAAAAAGAGGGTTTCTAGAGTAAGGATGTTCAGTATTTGAGACATACTAGTCGAATCAAAGCCAGCGGTGCAATACCTGGGGCTACTGGTAGACTTGAAAATGAGTTTTTCTGAGCAAATCAGGGCAATGGCTGAGAAGGCTGCTTCGGGAGTATTGGCTCTAAGTCGACCATTGGCCATTTTAGGGGGACCCAATCCATCAAAAAATGCATCTTGCTGAGTGCCGTAGGGTCAACGCTACTGTATGGAACTATAGGACGATCCTCTCAGTAAGGAGGTATTCCGTAAACGCTTGGTACAGTTGCAGAAGCGAGGAGCACTTAGGATCGCTACTTCACATCCGACAAGTCTGATGTATCGGTGAGAGTTATTGCATCGAAATGAGGGTGCGAGGGAGACGATTGCCCGCTAGGGCAGACAGTGCTCACTCAACGATAGGCAGCAGCCTTGGGTGAATTGCACGAAAGGAAGGTGGATTTCGCGCCTCAACCCAGATGTGAGACCATAGCTGAGTCGAAGGCATGGTGGAATTAACTTCTTTCTGATCCAGCTTTTGAGTGGGCATGGGTGTTTTCAGTCTTACCTGCACAAGATTGGTAAGTCGCGGTCTTTCGATTGTCAGTTTTCTCAAGAGAGGTACACAATGCCTTCCACGCATTTTGCGTGCACAAAATGGGGCAGACTGTGACGGGACCTTAACAGAGAGACGGGAGGGCTCACCCTGGATAGTATAGTGGTGGTGATGTTTGGATTGATTGCCAAATGGCACCAGGTGGCGTATTATGTTTGGGTAGTCCCAAAAGACAGCAGTCAGGGCTAGGGGATCACTTATCTGGCACTTCCTCTTCCCTTCCCTCCTGTTAGAGGAAGGATCCCCAGCTTGAAGACGTCTCACGGAATAACAAAACGAGAGCTGGCTCGAAGTAATGTGTCAAACGGTTCCAGGCCGGGCTCTCGGGTTGAAAGGGGAGTTACTTGCAAGCATGGAAATTCCACACTCAGTGCGTAAAGGGTATTCAACTCTCTTCATGTAGTTGTAGGATAGGTTAAGCAAGTAGGTCCTAGGTTAGGCCAGGGAGAGGAATATTACGTAAGTTTTTTTTGGGCTGTTGGATATCCCAATGTTTTCATTTATTTCGCCTCCAATGGTATCGGAATTCGTAATGAGTCGTTCGTTGATAATATTACGCTCTGCTTTTCTATGTTGATATGTTTCAAGTCTTTCTAGACTCGGTTCTTTGCTCTGCTTGTGCAAAAATTGTCAAAGAGATTATTATGGTGTCAGACTCGTGTGCAAAATTTGGTAGGTGCATCGCGTAGTTGGAGTTTGCCTTATTGTTCAATGAAAATCGTCAGTGTTCTTTGCATCTTGTCGTTAACTTCCATGTTGTCCATCCTATGTATGGCATGTTACAGTGCAACCATATCAGTTTCCAAATGCCACTGTTCTCGTATATTAATGTGTTATTCAGTTTTTGTTTCAGTTTGTTTCCAATGTTGTTGATAGTTTTGGATCCAGTTTGTATTTTTCAAGAAAGGTTGATTTTTTTATATCTCTCAAATTTGTCAGTGCCACGCTGTTTTTAATGTTAGTATCACCTTTCCTGTAATGTTGTTCTGTTCATTAGAATAGTTAATAGGGGTCGTGGAGATGGAGTGGAGTCTCTGCACTAGTGATCTGTATGTTGCTAGTTTATGTTGTGTGGGGTGGTTAGATGTTACGTGTATGGCACGTTCCACCATTGTTGAAATTCTATTTATTATGTCGTCTAATTACATTTGTTCTGATGTATCCATAAAGTTGAGTTCCCGTTCGTTTCTTTTCCTATAGTAAAATATATATTCGGGTGTATTTATTTCATATAGGTAAGTAGTTCGTCTTTTTTTCTGTGAGTCAATAATGATATGAAACAGTCATCCACAAATCGTTTGTAAAGTATCATATTGAGTCTTCCGACAATTCTGGATATGAAAACTTCACCTTAAGATTGAAACAATATTTTTGACATCATTGAGGACATTAAATGTCCCATACCTAAACCGTCCTCGGTAATGTACGGGTTATTATTGAGCTTAAAATATTTTAAATATATTGCTATACACGGTTTGGGCATGGGACATGCAATGTCCTTGATAATTTCAGAATTTATTGAACATAATATTGTATATGGGTTCATTAGTGTCGAGGGCGAGGTAACGTACCAAAGGAATGAACTATAGAAAATGCGAACGACTAAGCTCGATTGATGCGCGCGGGACTTGAGACGATTTCGTCGTTACTCCGAACACTCACGACCCCTATTAAGTATTCGACATCCTGGTATAAGCGGTGCTCCCTCGTGGTCTACTGTAAATGTGGGTTGTGAGTAATTTGTTTTAATATGGGTATGGTGTATATAAAATATATCAAGAAAACCATTCTATGGCAGCGGGTGAGGGTGGGATGGGGAATAAGTGTATGCAAATAATTTCATTTGTTATAGTACGTACATAATAAAAAGAACACCGTTCTATTGCATGTATGTGAGTTGTGAATGACGTAGTTCTGTAAATAATTTCTTTTGCTAATGTCTATATTTATATATGAATAAATATATCTGTCTTTGAGTGATTTTGGGTATTGTTAAAGATTGAAATATAACTTTTGATTTCGACACCAAAAGAATCAAATTGATTTGAATAAAATTAAACATCCAACAGCTGCTTCTTAGGGGTCATTCGAAGAAACTTTGATGGTCTTGAAATCATTCCAATCTTTAAAAACTTATTCAACAAGATGTCATTCAATAACAATGAGATATTCATCGAAAAATTTATGCAGGTTAGGTACTGCATATATCTTTCTATATTCAAATTGCAGGCAATTGAATATGCTGTCCGTTGTAAAGCTGGCGGACAAAAAAAAAATCTAAACATCGATTCAAAACAGAAGACATTTTTCAAAACAGAAGACATTTCAACAGTGTTTGTACTCTTTTTGCCAATTCTATTATTTCACCTCAAATATAAATCAAAAGCAGAATGTTACTTGATTTTCCTTATTTTGAGCTGATACTTGGGGGACCCCGTTAGCATTGGTTTTCAGGATACTTCAATTTGCGGAATGCCTCGTGATACTGGTAAGATGCCAATCAAGTTGAATTTGCCCGGCTAGTGATTATCCGTGGTCATTGGACGTTTAACTTCATATGCTTGAATTGCTACAGTATGTGGGTTGTCCGGAGCAGCCAAAAAGATTTGCGATTTCTTGCTTAAAATGACAGTCTTAGGTGGGAGCAATTTGGTCATAACTCCTCCAACTGTTTCAGTACCCAAAGTCTATGGACTGACGTCCAAAAAAACGATGGCATCAGTATCTTGTTCGCCTAAGATGATACCAGCTTCCAAAATGTCTCTGTAAAAGTGATCATTATGTGTTACGGGCAAAACAACTGTGTTCAAATTTTTTCATCTGCTTTATATTATATGGTGTTCCATCGCCTAATTGACTCCGATGACACACCACTAATTTCTTTAATTTTGCGGCTCAGCTTGGCCTTACGGGCAAATTTGCGCATATTTGCTTCCCTTGCCTCCAAGTTGCGTAGGTGGATTCAAACCGGTGGCTCTCACACGAGAATATATGGTTATTCAGTAGTAAAGTGCGTGCGTGGATGGTAAATCTGTGATGGCTACTGCAACGGCTTCCCGCTACTTTTTCTGTCGTCAATATCACCACGGGAAAATTGTTCTTTTGCCTCCCCTTGCTAGACTCCTACAACACATACATATGTACTCTGTTATTTCTTCATCCACTCACCCGGGATGGCAATATGACAAACAAAATCGCAACGCCAACCCTAGATAACACGAAAAAAAACACTAGTGATTCGAACCATTATTTTCTCGAAAAGGGAAAGCATACGAAAAAACGCGCACTGTGGAACAATTTCTTGACGCCACCGTTCTAGCCTGCTTAGCTCTAGCAGCTTTGAGGAACGGAACAAATGGAGAGGCTATGCTCATATACGAGTACATAAGCTCCATAGAAAATGATACGACCACCTTCTGAGCATGATTGTCATTTCATTTCCAATAATTTCCACAATTTCTCCTCTCGAGAGCCAGATTGTCAATTTGACGACTAAACATGGACGCGAAATTTACCTGGCGCGTGAGATACGATTCGGAATTTAGTCGTTTTTTCGGTTCGGGAACGTGTCCGGAGGTACATATTGACTGCAGTGAAAGAAATATTACACCTGGTTTAGGGATAACTACATTTTAAGGAGTGACATTGTAAACCGGAGCGAGGAACTCAATTAAAAGTGTAATGTGCGTTATTGCTAGAAAACGATGGGTTATCGATACGACAGTGTTTTCTATCCTAAGTGGCCATAATGCTTTATTTGTATTCAATGCTATTGTCTTGTTCTGTGAAGTGTTATTTGCAATAAAACTGTTTTCACGAGTGCATAAGCGTTTGTTTACTTTCTTGTGGCAACCCATTGGGTTTCCCTTAACTAGCTTTAGAATCACGGTCGCAGGGGTAGGTGCAAAAAGACACGTAGTTAGGCAGGCGGTCGCAGGGGTAGTTGCGACAACGTGTACACATGGATGTCCACTCCGGTTTTATCTTGTTCCTCAAAGTCTAGCAGTGCCGCCACGACGCGGCCCTATTGTCGTTCGGCGCACCGCATACAGTTCAGGCAAAGCGTCTAGGCAGTCATTTTAATCGCGTTGGAATTTCTTGTTTTGCTTGTTGACGCTTTTTTTTCGTTTTACTTTGAATTTCGGCGCTATTTCTTCTTATCTTGCATCTTGCACATACTACAAGGGACCGTGCATAATTTCTACATCCATGCACTCGTGAGAAGATAAATCACTTTGTCAACAGTATTCTGGCCACAACAGCACTCTGCGATGGCAAGAGTGCATTATCCCTCATACGTATGTATATACTTTTGGACAGCGCAATACAAGAAAAGTGCGGGCGGCGCGAACGCGATACTCGCAAGGAGAACGCATGATGGCGGGTCCTACGCTAGTGTTACTCCACAAGTCGTGCCCGACTCCCTTGGCAGCACTCGAACTCGAAGCACTATTCCGCCAGCTGATTGTCCGCGGAAAGTCCTTTGAGGTTGTTTGTTTTCGTGGGGAAAGATGTCATAACGGTGATGAACACGTATAAATATTAGATTGAAACGTGGTAGCGACGACTTGTTTTCGCGTGTGCAAAATAACACGGTATAACAGGTAAAGTACGCACACTGACGTCAGGTGCTGAGTAGTAGCAGATATTGGAAGTGGTGTAGAGGTAACCGATATCTTCTGGATATTGCTACGCAATACCATGCGCCAAGTGGCGGCATAATAATGCCCCATTACGGATAAAATTAGTGGGTGCAATGCTGATTTATCGAGTAGCTCGTGGGGCAAAATGCTCGATTAATGCAAAATAACACTACATTGATAAATTTTCCACACGGCACGCAGAAAAACAAGAATACCAACTGAATGAACAGTCATTTTTTTGCAAATAAAACTGCTGCGGAAAGTCATCGTTTGCTTGCAAAAGTTTATGGCGACGGTATTTAAGCGGAAAACGGTGACATTGAAGACAAAAAATGCCCAGGACAGCCATAAAAGTTTGAAGACGAAGAATTGGAGACGCTACTCGATGAGGATTCCTGTCAAACGCAAAACAAACTTGCCAAATCGCTGGGAGGGACTCAGCAAGCCATTTTGAAACATTTGAAAGTCGCCGGATACATTCAGAAGCAAGGTAATTGGGTCCCCTATGAGTTGAAGCCGAGAGACATTGAAAGGCGCTTCTGTATGTCTGAAATGCTGCTTGAGCGCCATAAAAAGAAATCATTTATGCATCGGATCGTGACTGGGGATGAAAAATGGTACCATTATGACAATCCCAACCGCAAAAAGTCATACGTGAAGCCCAGCCAAATCAACGGCGAAGCCAAATATCTATGGCGCCAATGTTATGCTGTGTATTTGGTGGGATCAGAAGGGCCGTTATATTATGAATTGTTGAAATCAGACCAAACAATCACAGGTGACCTGTACCAAAAACAATAAAGACATTTGAAGCGTGCCATCATCGAAAAACGCCCGAAATATGCGACAAGACACGAGGCTATAATTTTTCATCATGACAACGCTAGACCCGTGAAAAACTATTTGGAAAAAAGTGGATGGGAAGTTTTGGCCGACTCACCTTATAGTCCGGACCTTGCTCCGTCTTTGCTAAATTTAGTGTAGAATTTTGCTAAATTCAGTGTAGGGTTGTACAATAATTGTTTGAAAACTTCATGAATGTAAGGATGATTAGATACGAGCAATAAGTCGCCCTCTAGTGCCACTGAAGGCATGGTTTGCTGTTGGTGGAAACCAAACGAACTGTATAGGAGAACGCAATTGTGTGTTTCCAGCTTACTTTACTTTTAACGGGACTTGTGTAGGCAAGAATAAAAAATCGACCTCGCACTGGTTTGACAAACTAAAATTTAATATTTGGAACTTTACAAGGTGATAAATGCCCTAGATTAGCTTTGTAGCAATGGAACTGCTAAAAGTAAGTAAAATTTATTGTTCAATGTTTGGTATTTAAATGGTATTTTCCACAACATAATAAAACTCATGCTGCTATGAATCTGTCATGCTTCAAACTCCAATAGAATAGGTATGCACTAACATTTAATATTCCAACTGCACTAAGTCTGGTCCGGGAGGATTTTTGATATTACAGAGCACCTAGCATAAAATGTTTAAATCTAAAACCAGCGATCGGATTGTTAATTTTGTATCTGCACTGACGTACCATGCGGTATATATAAATCTACCAACCTGCTCTTGCGTTTACTTCTATAATTCATTCATCTATGCTGTAAAACGACGGCGCTAGTGCGACTAGAATCAACTTTTCTGTTATTATTGTGCCACCAGATTCTTATAAAAGGATCATTCTACTCTAATAGTCTTGCACACTGCTTGTATGCTACACAAAACAATTGAATATGCGCTCTTGCCCTCAAAGCTGTAGCAAAACGATCTTGAAATAACTTCCTTGGAAAAATCAAAGCAGTTAATGCGGCTTATATGTACTTACTGTAAATTTCGGTAGGTACCTTGAGCACACAATATATTTTAAATTTTCTCGAACCAGTAAAATATCAATCTTGAAAAAATAATAGGGTTTTAAAAAAAGTTTTGATACAAACAAGTCAACGTTCAACAAACTAGTGACTAATCATCCCGTTTCGGTTATTTCAACAATTCATTCTTGCTACGAAAGGGAAGTTTCTCTCGATGTTTTTCTGATGCAATTTTTGATTCTTTGGCAATGAATTTAAATTGCATAATAACATAACTGGTCCGTTCTTTTTAAACCATTGCCTCTTTTGTCACACTTGTATAAGAAATCGTTCAAATTTATGAGTTTCCTGCATAAACTCATAACAGCCGCGATTTTACAAGTATTCTAGTTTAAATAATTTTTCTGAATGCTCGGCCAATTGAACATATTCAAATTAAACACTTATTTTCAAATTTTCAGAAAAATCCATAGGAAATAAGAGTGCCCAGGTCGATTTGAAATATGTATCAACCATCAGAAAGTGTTGTTATAATTCCATACGATTGAAATAGCTCTAACTCAGTTGATTATGTTCCGATTTCTATAAAACTATGTATGCACAAGGAGCTTACGTTAGTCTGCATAATTGAATTTTAAGGGTAATATCTTCCTGACTTCCAGTCAAAGTTTGGTGAAATTCGGTTCAGTGGAAGCGAAGTTATTGCGTCTGAAGTGACAGTATGTTTGTCTCATCGGTACAAAAATGAGTGACTGTTTTATCAAAAAAGATACCTTCACTTTCGTCGTTTCGTCGAAAACGACGTCCTAATACTCGATTTAACTTTTCGCATTTGATTTAAATGTCGCTACCAGATGCGTCCATCATCTAATTTAATGATATATTGAAGATCTCCCACTTGTTCTACCACAAATCCATGTCTCCATTTCTCCTTAGACAGATATTCGCGCACTGCGACGTGAACATTAATATTAAATATACGAACTTTAGCCACTGGAGGATTGGTAAGATCCTCCCTTTGTGGTAACATTATATCCAATCGAGAGCGAATCTGTCTACCAAACACAAGCAACGATGGTGACTGATTCGTTACAGGGTGTATCATTTTCCGGTAGTTCAGTAAGATGTTGCATAAATTCTTCTGAAAATCATTCCTACTGCAATTAAGTGCTCTGAGTTTTCTCTTAATCGTACAAACATGGCGTTCCGCTTTCCTATTTGGCTGAAAGCTGATATACGACTCCGTTCATTTTCAGGAATTGTTTAAACTCATAAGAGGCAGATTGTGTATCGTTGTTGCTAACAAATACTGACGGAATTTCAAATGTGCACATTTCTGAATTGTAGTTTCTGTTGTAATGTTGGAAACGATAAAAACGCTGACCCATTTTGTATCAGCTTCAACAAGTATTAAAAATTATTAACCCATAAAATGTCCAGCAAAATCTGCGTGTAAACGTTGAAATGAACCAGATGATCTTTCCCATACGTGAAGGGATTACTTTTAGTGTCCTGACACTGTTGGCAGTTTTGTACAATTGCCTCGATATCTTTATCAATATTGGGCCACCCACAGTAACTACCTGCTAGTGCCTTCATAGTTGAGACCCCGAAATGTGCAAAGTGAAGCTCCTGCAGTACTTGTGTGCGCATGTTGCTGGGGTAATAAACTCTAATTCCTCGCATTAAACATTGTTCTTGTAGGTTAAATTCGGACTGCTTGTTACCAAAGCGGTCCTTAGTACTGACATTCCGTGCATGCATCAACGCACGTACCCGAGGAAATTCCCGCAGGGAGTATGCCGATCGACAAGACCGGAGGCTAGCATTCTTTGGGGAGCGCCGCCCCCACGGACCCGAGAATATGGGAGGCACTGTGAGGTTCCCTCCTGGGATGACAGGTAATGACTCTGATTGGATCTGGACTACGCTTTGGACAACGAACTGGAAATGACGCTTTGGGCTGGCGGATGTGATGGTTTAGACCTAGTTGCTTTGCACAGTAGCGCCGAGGTGAAACTCGTGTGTGAACTATCATACCGTCTCCATCCCAGTAAAACCTTGGCAGGCCTCGGAGTACGTTCGAAGTTCGCACCATTGGGTTGGTGGTGTAGGTTCGGTTGAGACGGAATCCCGATTAGCGCTGGTCTGGCTCTGAGCACTTGTCACCATAAGGGCTTGTGCCAACCCTCGCATGGCCTCCCTGCTCTGCAAAGATAACCATGGGACCAAAAAGGCGACTACACACACGAACGGAGATAGCGGCTTCGAGGGGGGACCCAACAAAACTGGAGCAAACAAAATCAAAAGACCACAAATACCCAGAAAATGAAATAAAAATAATAACAACAACGCAACCAGCAGTTGCAGCCACGATGTCAACAGTACATCGCGAGCGGTACTAACAACGACAAAAACGAAAACTAACACAACGACAGTGAAGACGGACAAAAAACGGAGAATGCAGACTGAGATTCCTGCGGCACTCGAGCGCAGCAAAAAAATGATGCAAACGCCCGAGCGTCCTATTAAGGAGAAACGGGAAACTCTGCAGGAGACTGAAGGTGTTCGAGCGGTGAGAGATTACACAAAGAGCACCGGAAATTCGATTGTCACAGCTGCGATCGTTACCGAAGCGACCGATGCAAGGGTTGCGAATCTCGACATCGCAACAAAAAATCCAGAAGCCAACGAGGAGACTACGGCACGAAAAGCAACGAGTGATCAGACACCGCGTGAATGCACCGCCAAAGTTAAAAATGTGGCAGAAGTACTGCATTCGGAAACGGAACGCGATAACCTCTCCCAAGGATGGTTGCAGAGTACAATTGCGGCCCAGCGATACGAAGCAGAAAGACTACTCCGAAAGGCGGGGATGTTCTGAAAAGAATACAAGCAGCATGCGATTCCCCAAAAATCAGCAAAGCAGCAAAGGCAGGGCTCCTTGAACTAGAGGAGCTCCTAGATCGCATAGGACACTATCGGAGGAGCTGGTTAAGGGCCAAAGACGAAGAGAAGGCTAAAGAGGCGCTTGGGCGAAATCTAAAGGCGACATGCAGATAGCTCCACCATTAAACGTCAATAAAAGAATGGCGTCTAGCCCAATCGAAGGAGATCGGGATAAAAGAAGGAAGGAAGAGGCACTTGAAGGGCGTGGAGCACTAAATCAGGGGTTCCAGACAGTGCTTACAAAAGGAGCGAAGAAAGCCGCAAAAAAACTCCTTCAAAAAAGCCAGAAAGTAAAGTTCGTACGGACGCCCAATTACAAAAAGGACCTAATGCAAAGCAGGAGAGGCAGAAGCCCCGGCGAAGACCCTGGCAGCAGGCACTGCTTGTAAAGTACTGCGGGACATCAAGGGAAACGTAAGGCCCGAAGACACCAATACTACCATTAAAGTAGTACGACCAGCGCGGCCGGGCCACATACTGGTCGAATTTGGAGCGGAGGCCGGCAATAAAGATGCATTCTGTGACGCAGTAAAGAAAGTCCTCGGCAAAAGCGCAATTATAGCCCTGCTCGAGCCGATGGCAACGATTGAAATACGAGACATAGACTGCGTGACGGATCTGGCCGAGGTAGAAGAGGCCATCAAAAAGGAGTTCCCTAGCGTGAGACGGATCAAAGCGATACTGACACCAGAAAACAACAGGGGAGAACGCATGGCCATAGTTGACTTGACCGACAAGGACGCCGAACAATTCCTGAACAAGGGCAAAGTAAGAATTGGGTAGATTGTCTGTAGGGTACGGCAAAGAGCAACGCCTCTTCAATGTTTCAAATGCCGTGGTTATGGTCACACCACACAAGTATGTAAAGGACCCGATAGGGTGAAATGGGACATAAAAGAAAAGAGTGTACGAAGGAGGCACACTGTATTCTTTGCAAGGATGCTGATCCAAAACTTGATTTTGTACACGTCGACGTGGACACGGATAAGGAAAATGCCAGGTGTTCTAGGAAGCCCTAGCCAAGGCAAAATCAGAGCTTCGATGACCATCCTGCAGCTAAGCCTACACCGCAGTTCAACCGCCCAAAATCTGCTTGAGCAGTTTGCGACGGACATGAAAGCCAACTTCTTGCTGCTGAGTGAGCAACACCATAATAAAAGTCCTGCATTATGGTACTCTGACGAAACTGGTACTGCCGCTATCTGGGTTCGGAACAGTGACTTACAAGCGGAGAGTTGTGGGCGGGGAGTTGGTTTCGTGTGGGTTCGGTGCTCAGGGATCACCTTCTTTAGTGTGTACCTAACCCTTACGAGTCGATATCATCTTTCCAAGCAAAGCTTAATGCTTTGGAGGGCGCTGTCTCTAACGCAGAGGGCAAAGTGCTCGTTGGGGGCGACTTCAATGCTAAGGCAATCGAATGGGGCATGCCTCAGACGGATCCGCGGGGGAAATGAATCCTGGAAATGGCGGCCAGGACGGCCTTTGTCGTACTAAACTCCGGAAACACACCGACTTTCCGCCGTATTGGCCGTGAGGGAACCATACCGGACGTGGCATTCACCTCGGAGCCCTTAGTACGGAGGATACACAATTGGAAAGTATTAGAGGACTACTCAACCAGTGATCATCAGTGCATTCTGCTTGAGATAAGTGATGCTATCTCCCGAAGTCCGTGCTTTCGGCCTTCTACAACTAGATGAAACGTCGGAAGAATAGTCGTCGAGAGGTTCGTCAAGGTTCTAACAGCAGATGAGCCGCTGCAGGGAGCTTCGGAGGGGACGGAAAAACCGGCAGCTCAAGACGTGTTGAACTCTACTATGAGCATCATTACGACTGCTTGCTGCGCTTATATGCCCCGACAAAGACCCCGGAACGGCAAGCCCCCAGTGTACTGGTGGTCTACTGAAATCGCTAAAAAGCGGAGGGAGTGTCACAAGCTTCGGCGTGAGGCTCAACGGGCGCGGAACCGTGACGAGGCATGCAACCAGGTGGCAGCATATAAGTCGGCCAGGAAATGCCTTCGCAAACTGATCAACAGTAGCAAGGCCCGTTGCTGGCAAGACCTAGTGGACAATTTGAACAAGGATCCGTGGGGCCTTGGCTACAAGCTGGTCATGCGGAAACTTGGTGCCCTACGGAAGCCTTGTATACATGACGTGGAAAAGATGGACGCGATAGTGTGGGGACTCTTCCCCGCACATCCTGTCCGTGTTGACGCTGTCCATGGTGAAACAGCAGTCGAGTGCCCACTCTTTACACAGCTGGAACTGGAAGAGGCAGTTTTCTCCTTGAAAGCGAGGAAGGCTCCAGATCCAGATGGTGTTCCGGCTGAGGTGTTGCGGCTCGTCTATCACCACTGTCATGACTTGCTGCTCAGCACATTCAACGCTTGCTGACGGGACGGGGTTTCACCGGTACGATGGAAGGTGGCGAGGCTCGTGCTGATCAGCAAGGGGAAGGGAAATCCCGAATCGCCGTCTGCATACCGCCCGTTATGCATGCTAGACACAGCTGGGAAAGTGCTAGAGAAACTCATCAAGGGAAGACTCACCAACGCGATTCGTGGTGCTGGGGACCTTTCTCCTCGGCAGTACAGATTTGGAGCAGGACGTTCTACCATTGATGCAATTGCAGAGGTGGTGAACGCGGTCCAAAAGGCAGAGGCATATAGTCGCACCAAGCGACGGATCGTCCTGTTGGTGACACTCGACGTCAGGAATGCCTTCAACTCCGCTAGATGGGTGGATATTCTGGACACGCTGAAAAACTCTTTTCAAGTTCCAGAACCTCCAAAGCGGCTTTTGAGGAACTACCTAAAGGACCGAAGCCTGCTCTACAACACGACACAGGGCCAACGAAGGATGGAAATTACATCGGGTGTTGCCCATGGATCTATCCTTGGTCCGGACCTGTGGAGCGTGTCTTACAACGGGCTACTGAGACTTGAGATGCCAGATGAGTCGCGCTTGGTCAGCTTTGCGGATGATGTTGCGGCTCTGGTCGCTGGACGCACCGTTGAACAAGCGCAACTTGGGCTAGGTATGCTAATGCGCCGAGTGAGGGACTGGATGACTGCTCGCAGGCTGAGTTTAGCACTGGAGAAAACCGAAGTGGTCATCTTGACAAAAAAGAGAATCCCTAGAGTAAGGATGATCAGTATTGGAGATATACAAATCGAATTGAAGCCAGCGGTGAAGTACCTGGGGCTACTGATCGACTCGAAGATGAGTTTCTCTGAGCAAATTGGGGCAACGGCTGAGAAGGCTGCTTCGGATATATCGGCTCTGAGTCGACTTATGGCCAACGTAGGGGGACCCAGCCCATCAAGAAGACGCCTCTTGATGAGTGCTGTAGGGTCAGTGCTACTGTACGGAGCAGAGGTATGGGGTGACGCCCTTAGCAGGGAGGTATACCGAAAACCTTTGGCATAGGTACAGAGAAGAAGAGCACTGAGAATCGCATCTTCGTATCCAACAGTCTCCGACTCGGCGGTGAGAGTGATTGCAGGCGTGATACCTGTAGCCCTCCTTGCTAGAGAGCGCCGCGCTATTTACCTGCGCCGAAACGAGGATGCGAGGGAGATAGTTGTCCGCGAGGAGAGACAACGCTCGCTCAACGATTGCAGCAGTCTTGGGTGAATTGCACGAAGGGAAGGTGGACTGCGCGCCTCATCCCGAATGTGATACCGTGGCTAAATCGAAGGCATGGTTAGACTGACTTCTATCTGACCCAGCTTTTGAGCGGGCACGGGTGTTTTCAGTCTTACCAGCACAAGATCGGTAAGTCACGGTCTCCCGATTGTCGGTTTTGCCCAGGAGAGGAGGACAATGCCTGTCACACATTTTTTGCGTGTACAAAATGGGTCAGGCTGCGAAGGGAACTCTACAGGGAGACGGGAGAGCTCATGCCGGATAATATAGTTGCGGTGATGCTCGAATCGGTTGACAAATGGAACCACGTGGCACATTATGCTCGGGCAGTCTTAAAATATAAAAGGGACTCACAGCAGCCGGGGGTGCTGGGGCTGGGGGATCGCTCTTCTGGCATTTCCTCTTCCCCTCTCCCCTCCCGCTAGAAAAGGGACTCCCTAGCTTTAAGGCGCCCCACGGAGTAGCAAAACGAGACCTGGCCCGAAGTAATGTGTCAAACGGTTCCAGGCTGGGTTCTCAGGTTGACAGGGGAGGTGTTTAGTGGGTAGTCCAGTCACGCACGGGAGTTCTACACTCTGTGCATAAAAAGCACTCACCTCCCTACCACAAAAAAGGGTAATATTTTGATTTTATGGGGGCAAAACCTAAAATTGGCAAAGCATGCTGTTATTAAAAAAGTTGATTAAATTTTGATTTATGAAGCGTTTGCTACCCTTGTACTTATAAAGGCTTACCTCCGTCATTTACTTCAGATTTTTTAGCTCAAAGGTAGTGTGCTTTCACAAATTCTTCAAATATTTTGCCTCTCCCTGGACCCCTTTAGCATGAAATGACTTTTAATTTCAAATTCTAAAAGTTATAAAAAAGACCTTTCATTTGATACCCCACTCGACCACATTTGATAAAAAAACATGTAAAGGGTCATTTCAGCATAAGAGGGGGCGCCCATAAAAAATATTGAAATGTTTGGTAAGGCTTAGGGTTTCAAGAGACCACCAATTCTCACTTTTCCACAAAGTTTGAGCTTTCTATTTTCTACAGTTTCTGAGTAAACTAGCTGCGATGCTTGGACAGATGGAGAGTCAGGACGCAAGGCTAAATAGTAGGTCTTTGTTAAAAAAAATTTTACAACTAATAAAAATTTTACGACTTAAAAAAAATTTTACAAGACACTAAAAACACGACTTTTCAGCTGCTCTATTTAGCAGGTCAGTCAATAAATCCATAGGATAAGTAAGAAAAAAAAACAAAATTTTAACGTAACTCGATTTAATTATCCAATATAGTTGCCTTCGAGGGCGATACAATGAGTATAGCAATGTTCCAACTTTTCGATACCACTTTTATAGTACCATTTCTCTTTCTCATCAAAATAGGCCTCAGTTTCAGCGATTACTTCATCATTTCGTTCCGAGCAAGCATTCTCTTGAGATCTAAAAAAGTCGCTGGGGACTAAATCTGGAGAATGCGATGGGTGAGTAAGCAATTCGAAGCCCAACTCATTCAATTTTGGCATCGTTTTCATCGATTTGTGATACGGTGCACTGTTTTGGTGAAGCAACACGTATTTTTTTTACAAATATGCCCGTTTTTTGCGATTTAAGCCTTCAATCGATCCACAAGTGCACAGTAATAGTTCCATTTGCATCCCAAAATACAGACGCCATCACCTTAATGGCCAACTGTTGTGTCTTTGCTTGCTTTGGATTCGGTTCGTCGACTGCTATCTACTCAGCTGACTTTTGGACTCTGATGTCTGTAATAGTATTGTTGCATCCATTGTCACATATTGATGATAGAATTCCATTTTATTGTGGTTTAATAGCGCCAAACACTCCTCTGAAGCATCAATGGGTTGTTGTTTTTGATCGACTGTGAGCTCACGCGGCACCCACTTTGCACAGAGGTTTTCCATACCCAAATGTTCATTTAAAATTGCAAAAACACTACCATCTGATATCTTTACAATATTAGCTAGCTCGTACACCTTCAATTTGCGATCGTTCATAACAAATTTGTGGATTTTTTTTATGTTTTTTGGAATAACAGCCTCATTTTGGCATCCACTGCGCTCTGCATCATTTGTGCTGGTACTCCCACGTTTAAATTCAACAATCCACGTCTCTACCATTTGTCTCGATGGAGCAGAGTCCAAATAATGTTTACCATGCTATTGTTTGATTTCCACTGTATTTTTTTTTTCATCAAAAAGTAATGCTTTATCAAAATTCAAAACTCACTTTTTCCATTTTTTTTTTCAATAACAAAAGTTGCTTCGCAAAAAATGCTATAACTCACGAACCAATAGTCCAATTGTTGTCAAATTTATGCTAGTTAGTGAGTACTAATAAAAAATCATATGGAAAACATTTTAGTAGCGCCATCTATGTGTCATCCTACGGTCACATAAACCAAAGACTTTTGTTAATAACTTCTTTCTTCATGTATTGCAGACTAGACTCAAAAATTTAGTGTCTAACGATGACATAGATTTTTTTAAGGTTCAATTCATGCAACCAAAAATTTTAGGAAATTTATAAACGAGGATATGTAACATAAACATACGCATCATTTTCAGACAACTGAAAACGAATATCGCCCCAAATTTCCATAAAAATTTTCCCGACGAGATATAAGAGCTCCCAATTTGATTTTAATAGGCTCGTTGTTCATTTCATTTCAGAATCAGTGTCGGCTACATTCTGGGCGGCATTCCTGTGTTGTATATAATCGACGAAAGTGAATACCAGGCTTTCATAAGAAAAAAGTATGAAAGCAAACTCGTTGATATTTACACCAAAAGTTTGTCGAATCTGAATTGTTGTAGTCAAATAATACAAAATGTACTCTAAATATAAAGATAACAGATAAATATTGACGGTATTATCCAAATTGAAAAAAAAAATACATACAAATATACAAATCAAGACATTCTGGTAACAATTTTGCAAAACGCCGAATTGAAATATGGCTTTTATTGTGATTTATCTTGCTTTATTATGTTCTGAAAACTCGCTTGTCCTTATTTCCTAAGCTAACGTTTTCTTGCTTTTCTTCTTAATTTAAAGAATATCTTTTTAGGTTCTATATTGCGTGGAAGAAATATTTCTTGGTTGGTTGAAAAGTTTTGAAAGCGACACCTATTAACCTGTACGGTAATCAAAATGTATATACCATTTTAATGTTTCATCTTTTATATGAACGTACACAAAAAGTTTATTTCGATCTCTTAATTCATTTTTTGTTTAAGAGGTGTTTGAAATTGATGTGTCAGTGAATTTTTAAACAATGGAAAAACCCGAATATCGTACAGTGATAATTTATTTGTTATTTTGGAAGGGTTAACGGTGTTGTGTGCGTTCTTTCATTTCATTCTATTAATCAATATGTTGTAGTTACCTATGATTTGTCATCTAGCCCAATATTACTGAGGCCGAATAGCACGAGCGCCGAAGTAAACTTCTATGCTGCACTGCTAACTAAGTTTGGCCAAATGCTAGCCAAAGCGAATAATGATCACACAAAATTACTTTTCTGTATTAAATATTTCCAGCTAAGGTATTACCAATAACCGTACCATTATTCAAAAACTGGTTTGAACCAAATGATTCCGAATTTACATTTTTCAATCTTATTTTTACTCTGAATTCTAATTTACAATTTGTTTCCCATACCCTCATTATTCAATACTTAAATTGTGTCCTCTTGTGACACACAAATTATTTCACACATTTGTTTTTATATATTTTCACTTATCATTTAATCCATCGCTACAATCAATGGAATGTAAAGGGTTTTCGATTAAGGAAATAATAATTTTGTCTATCATATCATGAACCCGTTTACAGCGGCCAATTTTTCGTAATCAATTTTCCAATACTCGGCACATATTTCGACCGAAACGTTGGTAATTTCACATTGGATGTTGTACTTGTGCTCGTTTGAAGTTGTTGGCTTGTTGGCAAAGACCATTGACTTGATATAGCCGCAATTAAAAACGTATTGGCGTTAGATCGCATGAATGAGGCAGCTATTTGAACGGACTATTTCTCGAGATAACACATTCACCAAATCTGCCTTTCAATAAATCGATTGTGAGGCGTGCTGTGTGGCAAGTGACTCCGTCGTGTTGAAACCACATATCGTTAATATCAACTTCATCCAATTCTAGCCACAAATAATCTTCCGAAACATAACATGATAGCGCTCTTCATCGACGGTAACATAGCGTTCGTTTTCATCCACGAAAAAATACGGCCCAATCACACCTCCGGCATGAAAAAAACCCCAAATAGTAATTTTTTGCCGATGCAACGATGTCTCAAGTAGCATATGTGGGTTTGTTGCTGACCGATAATGCATATTTTGCTTATTAACAGAGCCATTGACCCAGAAATGAGCTATATCGCTGGAAATGATTTTTCGACGAAATTTATCATTTTCCTCAAGCTTTGCCAGAGCCCAATTGAAAAAATTTCGAATGATCAAGTGGCTTTAGTTCTTGGGTCAATTTGATTTTGCAAACATGTAGGCCAATCTGTTTTCGCAAAATACGCCACAGTGTCATTTAAGTGATGCCTAATCCTTGGGAACGATGTAGAATCAACTGATTTGGCTAATTTTAAAGCGATGCACTTCTTTTTGGCACGAAAAAGTCCAATAGTGAAAATTTGGGCTCGAACTTATCTACTATGGCATGCACAGCCTGCGGGGCGGGACGATTATTATGCCCGAAAATTGGAGTAAGCGCTCTTAAAGCAATAATTATGTATGTATAAATATATACGAGTATATATATATATTTATATGTGTATATATATATATATATATATATATATATATATATATATATATATATATATATATATATATATCTATATATTTATATATGTATATATATATATATATATATATATATATCTATATATTTATATATGTATATATATATATATATATATATATATATATATATATATATATATATATATATATATATGTCATAAAATTTTTTTATATGTATATATATATATATATATATATATATATATATATATATATATATGTCATAAAATTTTTTTGGTGGCGTCTGCTATGCATGAGATACATCCCTCCCCGGTAACATTCGGTTCAGTGGAAGCGAAGTTATTGCGTCGAAAGTGTCAGTATGTTTGTGTCATCGGAACATAAATGGGTTTCGAAGAAAGAGCTAATATCAAATTTTGTTTTAAAATAGGTAAAACGTTTACCAAGACATTTGAATTGATGAAAAAAGTTTATGGCGATGATTGTCGATCTAATGCAAGAGTTCATGAGTGGTTTACACGTTTCAGAGATGGTCGTGAGGACATAAATGGCAATGTACATACGGGCCGCCCAAAATCAGTGATCACTGAAAACTCCATCGAAATCGTGTCAAGAATGAACCAAAATCCATCGAAATTGTATCAAGAATGAACCAACCACTTGACCTGAAACACTTTTTCGAAAAGCTTTTGGATCGCGCCAAACAGTGGAGACCATTTTGAATCAATAAACTCGAATTCGGTGTTGCCGCAAACACATGATATTTTAGCAACCTGTGCTCGCTTCGTCGGGAGAGAAACATAGCAGCTGAAATTACAGGATTAAGGGCATAGCAAAGAATTATTTATCAACTTACCTTATTCCTTTAGCTGTTTGGTTGCTCCGGTTATTGGGTTTTTCTTTGCAACACTATCGTGATTATATTCTTTAGGCAGAACTTAAAATGTGTTTTCTCATTTTTTCATTTTGGAAGGTCAATCTCCGTTATTCCAATACACTTGTCATTACCATGCTTGAGAGTTTTTTCAGGATACGTGGTTAGTAAACTTCTAATTAAAAGACATACATAGAAATCATCAGTACCTTTCACAGTAAGCGGCATTTTCAAAGTCTTTCCCGAATAAAATCTGGCACACTGAAAGTTCGAATTTTTTTCTCTTTTTGCCGCTCATTTTGTCAAACAGGTAGTTTCTTGATGTCAGAAGAACTAGCTGCGTATTATTTTGCAACAAATCGAGAACGCCTTAATATAGATTGTGCACCCAGTTCTGCTATTTTCACATCAACAATTGCTCCAGAGTCCTCTGTAAGTTCACTTTAAATACATCTGGTCCTCTGTCTTTAAGTTTCCCAATTGCGTTTATTGCACACACTACTTTAGCAGGACACGTATCAATAGGTACTGTGTATTGTGTTTTTTCACCACCAGCACCTATTGTCCTATAATCTTCTCGATTGAAGTTTTCCGAATTTTCAGCAGTGACTTAAGAGTTTTTGCTATTAAACTAGGTGACACACGTCGTTTAGCTGCAGCCAATAATTCACTTTTCGGAGAGGTGATTTCATCTGTAGGCTCAGATAAATTTTCAACAAGTGCAGGTGTAGTCTGCGTTGGTTGTTCACGTTTTACCAAGAACTTAGTTTGTGTAATATTATCACCTTTACTTTTCTCATCCTCCTCGCATTTTCTCTCGCTAAAGGAGAAGCGTTGAGTGAAGACTGGGTTATTTTAGCTCTACGTCTAGTAATTGAAAATTTTATAAGCTCATTCTTGTATCGATACTATTTATCTTTATCACCGAACCTCTGACTCTTCAATATCTTGTCCACAGCTTTATCAATCAACATCTGGTTATTTGTACTTTCAATTGTTTCTTTCAAGTTTTTGTATACCTTCCGCAACAGAAGTAGCGTCTTGTTGAGGTTGCTATTATTCTTCTTTCACTTAGCGAGCAAATTACACCCGAGAGTACACTGCGAAGCAGTACGGGTGGAAATCCTCCTCGTTGAAGCAGAACTGAACGTTTAGCGATTACTGGCTTGCGCATACACATTTTGTATTTCCACAGATGTTTATATAAGTTAATAATAACACAAGTTAGGTTGTTAAAAAAATATTAATACAGGGGTAAACCCTGACCTTTATTCCATGAGTTTAATTACAGAACTCAAATTGAACTTAAAATCTAAACATATTTATGGTTCAATAATAATTGCAGCGTTAGCTACCTGTGCTTTTATTGAAGAAATGTTGTAGACACGATGTCAGCAATTTTATGCATATGCAACCAGGTAAAGATACTTTCTTTCCGGGCACGTGTTAAGTCCTCCCCGTTTAAGTGCGATTGTCCTCGATCGCTTAAAAGTAAGGTAGATCATTGAACTTGACTGTTTCCGAGCTTGGGACTTCAGATTGCCTTGGAATTGTTGGAGGCTCGATTTGAAGTTCTATTGTTGGCTCTTCTTCTGGTTTTGGTGCTGGGGTTTGGATTTAAATTTTGTTTTGATTTGATTTTCCAGCCCGGAAATTTCGAACTATTGTACCAATAAAAAGCAATCCGATGAATGCAATGAGTCCATAGGAAGTAACGGTGTGTATAGTTTTTTCAGCTTGCAAGGACTTGATTTTAATTGTATTGTTAATGTGGAGTTCCTGCATCATTTCGAGTGATAAAAGTTCTCGATATGTGTTGCTTGTAGGGGATGGTTGTAATATTGCTGGTAATTCTTGGATAGTTGTTGTTTCCTTAGAGATGAAGGTTTTCCCACCTACTGTTACGCTTGTGTTTCTGAATTTGATCAAAAATGTCCCATTGAGGATGTGTGATGTTCCTTCTGCTGTTAGAGTACCTCGGAATTGATTAAGCATGATTACACCTGTTGATATCTCTTCTACTGATAGTACGAGTATGTATTGGTTGTTGATCTGTGCACAGGCAGCATCTAGACTTTTTAACAATTTTGGAATACATGTATCGTTTCGAATATCAGTCAAAGCGGCTAATTTACATATTGACAAACTATTGAGCGATTTACAATTTCCCGTAATACCATGAATTTCGTCTTCGTATTTGATGATTTTACTGTAAGCAATTTCACTGATAACATTTTTCTTTTTCACTGGCTTTATTAATAATGTTTGATAAACTGTATTTATTGTCAAAGGTATATTGACAATGTAGAGAATAGATGAACTATTCGTCAGAATTTTGGCTTCAGCAAAATCTCATGCTTCCTCTACTGTAGAATACGGTAAAACTTTTCTATTTAAAATTTTGGTTGCAATTTGAATTTCAGAATTTGAAAGGATCAAAGAATTAACGATTCCTAGCTTAGCCCAGTGAATTGCAGTATTTATATTTTCTAATTCTTCTTTGAGTAATCTTATCCTAAATTGTACATCCAGTATCATGTCGCTATTTATTTGATTATTCTCTTTAAGTAACCTCTGTATTTCGTTGGTAACTTTCGTGATATTATTAATTCGTTCGTTTTGTAACCGGTTAATGACGACTTGCCTGTTGTTGTTTGCAAGGACATCGGAGGTTATTTCTTTAATTGTTCTAAAATCCTCGTGGTCAGGATTCTCAGCAATCCATTTCCACGCGGTTCCTATAAAATTGAGTGATTTCCGTATTCTGCGTGGTTTCAAGTTTTCGGCGAGGGTTTGGATCTGTTGGAGCTTGTGTGGCAAATAGGGGAAAACAAATGGTGCCGGATCGCTGACAGGTTAAGGATGGGTTCGATTTGCGTGATAAGGCGTTCGTAATGATTTCTGTCTATCACGTGTATTAATTTAAAATTTCCGTCCTGAATCTTAGCTTGGCCCGTATGGAAGGTGATAATTTGGGAACTGGAATAGTCCAATATTTGAACTCTACTCTCGCTGATGCAGATGGCGGATCTGAAAATAGATTTGATTTCTGATGTTACTTTTATGCACTACTTTGCCAGACTTGGTGACGATAGAGGTATTTTTATTCTCTTTGACAATTTCCTGCTTATATTTTCGTGTTAATTTTGAACCTTTCCTTTTATTCTGTTTTACATAAACGACCTGTCCTACGCTATAATCTTTTATTGGCTGTCGATTCTTATTGTGGTGATTAAGATCTTTTTCCTGTTTTCTTTTTAGTTTCTCTATATTTGACAACCGAACGTTCTCAAAATCGTCGGGGTTTATTCTGGGGATACGGCCAAAGAAAAGCTCTACTGGCTTTTTTCCCGTAGTTGAATGAATGGAGAAGTTATACTCGTTAACAGCACGTTGTAATAACTCCTGGAAGGTTCTTGGAGGTCCTTCTTTTTTTAGACACCTCATTATCTCAACGAGCGTGGAATGCCAACGTTTGACCTGCCCGTTAACTTCACTTTTATATGGAGGCGTTTTGTACACTCTAATCTGGAGCTCATCTTCCATGAGAGATGTCAATGATGCTGATCTTAATGCGCTTTCATTGTCAATCACAACGTTCTCGGGGACACAGAAAAAGAAAAGTATATCCGTTAAAGGTTGTTTAATGTCGACGACGGACTTAGAAGCAATTACTTTTGCCTGGGCAAACTTGGTAAATTTGTCTACGGCTGTTAGTACACGGTATTTTTCGGTTGAGAAGAGGTCAATGTGTATCGTATGCCTCGGATACGCTGGAATGGGCGTTGGATTCAGGAAAGGTTTATTAGGATGCCTCTCATATTTGTTTTCTTTGCATACTGCACAAAGCTTTATAAGGTGTTTAAATTTTGCCGATATCTTGGGGAAATAAAACTTTTCCAGGAGTTGTAACCTATTTTCCTCGGCATTGCGATGCGCTCTGCGATCCTATCGTCTTGCTCAACCTCATTTGGGATATCTTCGACGAGCTTCCGGGCAAACCGTACACGATAGTCCCTAAAGTGGTGTGGATACAACGATTGAATTTTGCCCATAATGTCTTCGTTGGTGCAGATCCCGTTCACTTTGTTAGGATCGAGATATCTTTTTAGGATGTTAATGAGATCTGCTTCTGAGTAGCATGGTTTAATTAAAATATGGCGTGAATAGTTATCCAAGGGTGTTACTATCTGATAACTATCTTCGTCACCAATTCTCAGGTGTAGTTGATTGCGGAACGAGTTAATGGGGGTCTCTACTATTTCGATAAGATTGTGAGAAGAACTGTCGTTACTATGCTCCGTAGGTGTTAGCGAGTTGGTCTGGGTAGGTTGAGGAGGTCTCGAGAGTGTATCTGCGACGACATTTGCCTTGCCCGGCTTGTACGTGAGTTCGTAATTGTACTCTTCTAAGATGGGTTTCCAAGTTTTCAATGTGGCGTTGGTATTCTTATTGCTAAGAGCATGGGTCAAGGGCTGGTGGTCGGTGTAGATAATCACTTTACGTGAACCGTAAAGGAAGCCTCTGAGCGTCTCTAATGCCCACTTTGTCGCGAGCGTTTCTTTCTCGTTCGTTGCGTAATTTGTCCTTGAGAGGAATGCAATAGGTCTGTTGCCTTGAGAAAAGACCGAACCGATCGCATAATCAGATGCGTCGGTTGTTAACTCAAACTCTTTATCAAAGTTTGGATGTGCTAAAACGACTTCATGTGAGATGAACGAATCTTTCAATTTTTAAATGCCACGAGTGCTTCACCGTTCAGGTTTATTAATTTGTTCTTTGAAAATTTTTTGGACACATGTCCGTCTTCCCCCCTGAGAGGAGATGTCAGTGGCTTTGCGATCCGGGCGTAGTCTCGAATGAATCGGCGATAATAGCCTGACATCCCTAAGAAAGATCGAAGATCTTTGAGAGTTTTCGGAGGAGGTAAATCAACAATAGCTTGAACTTTCTTAGGGTTGGTTTTAATTCCTTCCTCGCTCACTACAAAACCTAGAAACTCAACTTCGGTCTGAAGAAACTCGCATTTATCCAACTGGATTTTCATGTTAGCAGTTTCCAGAGTGTTGAATATTTTGTCTAGATTTGAGAGGTGTTCGGCTTCATCTCGTCCAAATATGATAATGCCGTCTATGTTTATATAGCAACATTTTCCTATATATTCTCTAAGAATGTCGTCCAACGCCCTTTGGAAAATTGAGGGGGCATTTTTCAGCCCAAATGAAAGACGCGTAAACTCAAATTTTCCATTGTTTATGGTAACGCTGTTTTCTCAATGTAGGACTTCCTAAGGGGGATTTGATGAAATCCACTTTTTAAACCTACCACAGAGAAATAGTGGTTTTTGCCAACGTTAGCGAGAACCTCATTAATTTCCGGGATAGGATACCCATCCGGGATCGTAACTGTATTTAATTTTCGGTAATCTATCACCATCCGGTACTTCTTTTTGCCCGAAGTATCTTGCTTCTTCGGAACAATCCATAGCGGCGAATTGTATGGTGATTTGGATGGTCTAATGATCCCATCGTCGAGTAGTTTATTAATCTGCTTCTTTACTTCATTTTTTAGAGCCATGGGGTAAGGGTAGGATTTTGAGTAAACCGGGTGACTGTTGGTGGTGCGAATTTCACCTTTGACTGTCGTCATGTAGGTTAACTTTTCGTTGGGCTCTGAGAACAAGTTTGGGTAACTATGTATGATGCTCATGAGTTTAGACGATTGCTCGCGGGTCAGGTGGCTCGTTCTTATGCTGATATTATTGATTGCTTCGGATAGATGTTGCTTCAAGGGTATCCATATATTTGTGCGGCTAGTCATATAGTTTCCGCTCGTATGGATGACTGCATTTTGCTGTTTTAGGGTGTCGTTTCCAATTATCCCATCAAACGCTACAAGGGAAGGTAGGATGAAAAATTTAAGCTTTTCGGTTCCATTCCCAAATATAGGAATAAGCGCATGATGCGTTATTTGCACGCAACCTCCAATGGAATTAACAAAGAATTTTTTATTGTTAGGAAGGGGATTTTGGATGTGCCGGGGCTGGATGTAATTTTTATTAGATCCAGTGTCTATCAAAATTCTAAGTATTTCTCCGCTCCTCGTGACGTATTCGAAATACGGAAGCGAGGAGCGTTTTATTCTAAAAATAAATGTCTTCAACTTCTTCGATTTCAGTGGATTGAGTTTCGTTAAAACTGGTTGAGTCAACGTCAAACTGATCAGGTTGAGTATTCTCGTTAGAGTCTATATAGTTATTTAAAGTTTGGCCGTGTTCTTCATTCGATTTGGCTATGTATTCTTCGTATTTTTCGAAGGAAGGTTCATCATTGTCATTACATTCTGTGTAATAAACACGCTGCATTTTGGTTGGTACGTGAGCTCCTTGAACGTTTGGGCATTTTGGAACAATTTGATGATTTCTCGGTCTGTTAGCATAGTTTACAGCGTGCGTGCGTACAGACTGATCCACGTCCATTGGTTCTGGTCCTCGGGGTGGCCTTGAAGGAGGATTCTGAAACTGATTTTGTTGCTGGTAGCTCATATTTCTATTGAATTGTGGCGTTTGCTGAGGTCCTGGATAATGGAAAAGCTCTGGGAAGAATCTTTGTCTGGGAGCGAGGATAGGCGTTGGCTTTGGGATTGAGGGTAGGATCCTGCGAGGAGGTATCGGTGGTGCACTTTGCTGTCGAAGTCTATGTGATGAGGCCTGTGAAGTATTGGCGTGCTGCGTTCGGTAGCCGTCGTTTTGTAATTTAAGACAAAGGTGCAGCGCCTGCGGTAAATCGGCTGGTTCACGAATGCTTAGTAACCGGGGCAGGTCACCTCTTAAACCTCTCACGAAAGTGTCTAAGGCTTTGTCCCTATAAGCTTGCGTCATTACATTAAGTGCATCCCGTGTTAGTTCCATACAGCCCAATTTGTTTTATATCAATGAAAGGTGGTGATACACTGACTGGTAAAACTCAGGTATTGTGTTAGAGCCTTGTACGAGGGTCGTCAGCTGATACTCTTACGTACCCAGGTCTCTTTTGTCCACGTAATGAAGCGTGAGACACCTGGAAATTCTTTCCCAACTAAGGAGAGTGTTGTACGACTCAAGTACAATGTCGGCATGACCGACAATTTTATTCCTTATTACGGAGAGGATTCCGTAATATTTTGGAGTGCCCCGCAAATGTTCAAGATAGCAAGGATTCGATCAACGCTTTTTTTCTACGAACCAAACTCTCCGGGCTGCCCGGAGAAGTCTCTGAGACTTTTAACCACATCTGGTATTTTATCCACATCAGATAGGCTGGAGCCTCCACCAATATTTATGGGCACATCACTTTCGCTTTTTGCATCGGACGCGGGATTCATAAGATTATTAAAAAGCTCTCGACCTTGCTTCTGAAAAATTTCGGAGACGGCTCGAGTAATAAATTCCATAATATTATTTTCGGGGCTTGAAGTACTCGCAAAGGATGTAGTGGCTGCAGGATTCACAGTGGGAGCTGCAGTATTTTCACCAGGCCTGCAGTTCGGGTTAGACATTCCCGCGAATTACGAAAACTTGAAACCGTTGTTGGGATAAAACCGTTGTTGGGATAAAAGATATCGTTGGAAGCTAATACGAAATTCTTAACAAAATCACTGACCAGTAACTTTATAAAAAACACACAATTTCACTGAAAGTTTTTTTAAATTTCTGAAACTCCAAAATCTAGGATGCAAGAAACAACAACAGACAATTTGCACTTAGCTTTTAGTGAAAGTCAACAATAAATACCGTAGAATTGTTTTGTATCACTTGCGAATATCAGGAAAGCACATCAAGAAATTTAAATTTTTAATTTGTCAAAGAATGATTAAATCACATAAGGAAATTTAAATCTTTAATTTGTTTAAAAAAATGATTCTCGTATATGTATTTTTGAAAGCGAATAATCAAATATTACAATTATAAATTATGACTTACAATAAATTAAATAAAACTACTTCCATAGCGTTGGAATGCTGGGTATCGGGCTGCTATTTCACGGGCGAGGTGGTTGTCACAAAACTTGACTCCTTTTTGTTCTCCTGGAACTACTGGGGGACCTTTTCTTCGCACTACACCGCGGGCTAATGATTTTGGCGAATCACTGTTGTAATTTTTGTTTTCCGCTTCTTTCCAGGATTCCAATCTGGTGTTGATATGGGGATCGCAAAACTTTCCAAAGGAAACGGATTCGTGAAGATATGTTACTTTCTTTACTTTAAAAAAATTACAACTCCCGTTTTACCGATGTCGTGATAGCAGCTCCACGTTGGGCACCAGTTAATAATAACACAAGTTAGGTTGTTAAAAAAATATTAATACAGGGGTGAACCCTGATCTTTATTCCATGAGTTGAATTACAGAACTCAAATTGAACTTAAAATCTAAACATAATTATGGTTCAATAATAATTGCAGCGTTAGCTACCTGTGCTTTTAATGAGGAAATGTTGTAGAAACGATGTCAGCAATTTTATGCATATGCAACCAGGTAAAGATACTTTCTTTCCGGGCACGTGTTAAGTTATATCTTCCCATGAGGCAAGTGAATTCCTTTCAAAGTATTCATTGTAATTTCACACAGAGCTTTTATGACATCCAGGTCTGCATTCTTAAGTATAGCATTCCTCAAACATGGTTTAGCATGTTTTAGCACATATAGAATGTGCTTTTTGCCCTTCAATCGTTTCATCCGTGACATCACTTGCACATTTCAAACTGTCTTTTGAACACTAAAATGTCACAAAACTTTCGTTAAATAAATCGGTTCGGAAACATAAAACCTAATTAATACCCTGTGTTAGGTCTATGAATAAATAGCTGTGCGTGTTGTGTGTTATTTCTTTATATATGCTCACTATCTCCCTACTGTTTTCCCAATGGACTTGTTTCACCAAATGATCAAATAAACTTTTGTCACGTGGATTTTTGAAACATAGAAGATATTGAAAAGTTGCGGTGATGTGATCCCTTGGCAAATAGTTCACATACCTGTCTTGAAAACGCATTCAACATCATATCATCCAAAACAATTAGTGTGGGTTCATTGGTATAGTTCACGAATTCTTCAGGAATTGTATTTATATTCGATATTATCAAATAAGGTTCCTTCGGTACCGCCTGAGTTTCAGCATTACTTCTTCTTCTTTCTAGCACTACAGCCCCTCTTGGGCCTTCGCTTCCTGCAAACAGCGCCTCCAACTGTTCCGGTCTATTAACCGCGTCCTCCAATTTAATAATCCGAGCAGTGATGAACTGTCTTCATAGACCGAGTCAGACCAGCGTTGGTCTCCGGCCTTCAGTTCTCCCAACAAATACCTTTTGGGTGATTGGGTTCATGTATCCAGCCCATTGCAGCCTCCACAATCTTACAGTTTTTGAGACCTCCAGCGTCAAAAATTTCATACAGCTCATGGTTGTATCGAATTCACCATTGGTTCCCATCTAGCTTCACTCCGCTTATTCACCTCAGGACCCGTCACTCAAAGGCGTTCAATATATTTGCGGATGCTTGGGTTAGGGTCCATGTTTTGCACCCATTGTATAACAAAGGTCTTATTATAGACTTGTATACTTGGAGCTTTATTTTACTGTGTATGCAGCTGGTCTTCAAGCTTGTCAAAACTTAATAAGATATTTAATTTTTGAGCTGTATTTTTCGGCACATTTTGTCTCTTCCATTACGCGTTTTCGTTATTTTGGCACCTAAATACACAAATTTGCCCACATTTTCGATACTGTATTTGCCCGATATTTTGTGTTTTGAGGTATTTTTCTTTGAATAGGCTACTGCTTGGCTCGACTTGTATAGTAATGTTCCTCATGTATCGACAGGTAGCTTCCTTATGATGTACTCCAGAGCCAAATTGAATAGCAATCGGGCCAGCTCATCTCCCTGCTTTAGTTCGATATTTGTGTCAAAAGTTACAGCATTACATCAGATAACTTTCTTTAGTATGTAGCTGTTTTTAAAAGACTTTCTATAAAATTCCTCTTACCGCACCCAGATGGTCCGGCAACCATCATTGCGAAGGGATGAATATAACGTGTCATTTTTACAAGTTCTCACAGACTTTAACATAAAAACAAGTTCACTGCTCATAATCATACATTTAGTCATCATGAGTAGAAAGCAAATTATTAACGAGCTATACAGGCAAGCCTGCAGAAATTTTAAACGACGTCATATTACTATTAGAGGCATCGATGACCTATGGCAACCAGACCTGGTTGATATGACTGCATATTCGAGTATAAATTGAGATGTTTGACACATTTTCAAAGTTTGCTGGGCACTACATATTAAGAACAAAAGCGGTAAGGAGGTAGCCAGAGGAATCGAAGCGATTCTCTAAAAAACACGTGTCCTCAGAAACCTATAAACAGATGATGGAAAAGAGCTTTTCAATAAAACATTTCACCAACTCATGTAAAGATGTGAAATTAACCGCTACTCAACTCTTAGCCCCTTAAAAGCATTGATTGTAGAGCATTTCAATCGAACTACCTCTGGGTAAGCCTGTATAATGATGTTGGACCTACCGTGGATACGGGGGTTGGAACTTCCCTGTTTTGAAGTCTGTTTGTTAAGGAAAATTATAAAAGAGTAAATTTCCTTACCTAACCAAGCGGCTTTCCGCAGATATTTGCCGGCGAGAGCCGGAGCTCACTAGCGCCATTCTTTCTAATAAAAAAAACACACTCCTTTGTCGATCTCGACAAGTCCCCGAGAATATTACTTTGCGCGCAGCGAATCACCGCGACTTTTAGTTTAAGTATATTCGCTGCAAGGCACAGCGTTATTGATTATTTTATGCTGCAAGACACAGCAAATTCCAAAAAATCAAATTGAGCTGCGAGGCACAGCTATGATTTAAACTCTAGGAGTTCTGGTTTGGAAATTGAATTTTTATTTATAAGTCTTTGCCTTTTATACTATTCTAAAGTCTTATTCTACATTTTTCTCTCACCTAATTAATTTCATAAATTCATTACTCGCTATTCTACACTTCTAACCTACTTTGCTTCACACTTAATAAATACATTCGATACTTCAATTTAACTCTATGGTATTATCCATGACCAACCAATAAATTAGTCATGGTTAATACCAGTGTATCTGACCCCTGTCATCACGAGCATTCAGTCATTATGATTCAAGTGTGCTGACCTACATCAACACTCCATACACATACATTACTCATATCATGAATGCACGTGTCCACAAAACGTCTTCTTTTCATATTCCCATTCATGCGCTTGAGTTTTATTTTTCTTTCGAAGCGTGCCATAAATTATCAACAATGCAAAGAACACTTGTTGGATTGCATTGGTTTTATCTTACCGCGTACCCATGCGCATGAATGGTCTACGAATATTTTGTCATTTGACACCTACATGAAAACAATCTACTTTCGTAGTTGTACATTAATTATTCGTCTTATCTGAAGATGAATGTACATTGTATGTACATTGATATTGAATAACATATGCGTATTTATGTTATTCAATATTGAATGCACGTAATGGTTATTATTTTAAGATGAGTAATTTCTATAGATAATGAATAACATATGAATATTTATGTTATTCAATATCAATAATCAAAATTATGTGTTCGTACATTACACCCTAACCCTTAAGATGAGTATTAGTATTTAAAATATTTAATATTAAGACGAATCTAATATTTGAGTTGTAGTTAGCTTAAAGCTAATATTTCGTAAGTATCTATTGTTATTGATTTATCTCACATAATTTCACTCTATTTTTATGTATTGTCTTATGGAGTCCATTAATGTCAATTGAAATATTACAATCATTAATATCTACTACTTTGTATGGTCCTTTATAAGGCGGTTGATGTTTTTTTCTATTTTCGTTTTTGACCAATACTAGATCACCAATTTTTACATGAAGAGGATTTATACCATTTTGTTCTAGAACCCGTTTTCGTTTTACATTCTCGATTATATTTCTGGCTTTAGTAATTGAAATTTTTAACCTAAGTCTTAGTTCCCTGGCATAATCATCTAGGTTATAGACTTTCTCATCGTTCTCAATTATGTCACTTGGAAGATATGGAAGCTTTCCAAATACCAATTCGTAAGGTGTATAGTTGGTGTCCACATGTGGGGTGGTATTATACGCAAACGTATAATATGGAACCCATTTGTCCCACTGCTGGTCATCAGCAAAAGAGTACATATATTCATTCAACACTCGATGATTTCTTTCAACCGACCCTAATGTCTGGTGATGATAAGGTGTTGAGAATATTTGCCTGATTTTTAACAACTCACATATGTCACTCATAAGCCTATTGGTAAATTCTGTTCCTAAATCGGTCTTAAGCACCTTAAAATGTCCAAATTTCAATATGAAATTATCAACTAATCCTACAGCTATAGTTTTTGATTCCTTATTTTCTATCGGAAAGGCAACTACAAATTTAGTAAGCTCACATTGTAATGTCAAGATATATCTATAATTATTTGAAATTCTCAATGGTCCTACAGTGTCTATTTGTATTGTTTCAAAACTAGTCGATGGTGTTTCCGTTTTCACCATTTTTTCTTTTGTGTGTCTTACCTGTTTGTTAGTCAAACAAGCTACACATTTATTAATATGCGACTTAACCATACTGCCCATCGCTTTCCAGCAGTATCGTTGTTTAAGTTTCAGCAAGGTTTTCCGAATTCCTAGGTGTCCTCCATGTGGAGAGTCGTGATACTCCTCTATTAGCTTTTTTTGTTCAAGTTTATCTACTATTCTGATGGGTGGCTTGTATATCATTATTTTTAGCTTCTTTTGCGTACGCTCATTTTGTTGCAACATAGTAAAAATTTTCTTAAATGCTCTTTTGTCAATAGATTTAAGTATAGCATCGTCATTTGATAATGAGAGTTCACTGATATTCTCTTTATTCGCGAACCTCAATAGCTTCTCCAAAATCGAAACGAGTTTCGAGTTTAGATTATCACTACTGATCTCATTTTTCTGGTTAACCATATTATTCATTGTTAGCTTCTCATTGACGGAAACGGATTTCACATCAGGTTTATCGCTACAATGTATTTCGACAGTATCTTTTGTACGCACAATATTGACTTTATCTTCTTTTATTCTGCGCAAAATAAACTTAAGTTTCATTACACCGGTGATGTCTGACAAACTCGTGCAATCCCAACAGTAGAGTTGATCAGGTTCTACTTGCTTGTGGGTGCTCTCGTTGTTGACAATCTGGTTTTGCTTTTCAGCATTATTCGCCATACCCCTCGTGATAGCTAATAGTTTCTTTTTTGCATTTTCGTCATTCTCAGGAGGTATCATCGCTTTCAAAGTATTAGAGTCTAGCTCAATTTTTGATAAAGCGTCTGCATTTGTGTTCATGCTACCTTTCTTGTACACAATGGTGAAGTCGTAATCGGATAAGTCGACACGTATCCTAGTCAGTTTTGATGAAGGATTTTTATGTGTAAATAAAGATACCAGTGGTCTATGATCTGTCACGACCACAAATTTCCGTCCATATAAATATGGCCTGAAGAAATTTATTCCCCAATGTATGGCTAAGAGTTCTTTTTCAATAGTAGGCTTATTTACATTGTGTTTAGCCAATGATTTACTTGCATAGGAGATAGGTAAGTCTTGACCTATTTCACCTTGGGATAGCACTGCGCCTAGAGCGTAGTTAGATGCATCCGTCGTCAAGATAAATGGCTCATCAAAATTTGGATATTGGAGTATCGGTGGTTCTATCAGCTTCCTTTTCAAAGTTTCGTATGCCTGCTGACATTCTTCCGTCCAGACAAAAGCTACATTCTTCTTTAGTAGAGAATTTAAGCTCTTTGCTGTTTCAGCAAAATTCGGTATGAAACGCCTATAATAAGTGCAGAATGCTACGAATCTGCGTACCTCGTCTGCATTTTTTGGAACAGGGTAGTTTTTGATCGTATTATGTTTAGCTGGATCGGTTTTAATACCTTCACTGGTAATCAAATGACCCAGATATACTACCTCTGACCTTAAGAATTGACATTTGCTAGGGTTCAGCTTCAAATTATGCTGGCGTAGTCTTTGTAATACTTTACAAAGATTAGCATTGTGGTGTTTTATGCTACAACCGAATACGATAACATCATCAACATACAAAAATGCTTCATGGCTAAGTCCACTAAGAGCTATGGTTAACATTCTTTGAAAACTGTTGGACGAAATTTTAAGCCCAAATGGTAGTCTTTTAAACTGATAGTGCCCATCACCAATGGAGAATGCTGTCAATGGCCTTGACTCTGTTCGAGTTTAATTTGATGAAAAGAGCTAGTCATATCCAGCGTAGAAAAATACTTTGCTCTACCTAGCTTGTCTAAGACGTCTTCAAGTCTCGTTAATGGAAACTTGTCATTGACTATCTTATCATTAAGCTTGCGAAAATCCACAACTAGTCGCCATTTTGCTTTCCCGTCCGTGCTTTTCTTTGGCACTACTAACAGTGGCGAATTGTATGGGCTGTTGGATGGTTCAATGATGTCACTGATCTCCAGATCTCTAACCTGTTGAAGTATTTCCTCGTTCTGGGCATGAGGCAATCTGTAATTTTTGATGTAGACTGGATTACTGTCTGTAGTCTGTAATTTTTGCTTATAAAAGTTGTTTGTAGCTAGCCTCTCACCATCCAAATGGAATACATCTTGATACTCCTTTATTATCTCAAGCAAGGTGTGCATTGCGGGTTTATCTAAATTATCCTTATCTATAACTTCGAGAAGTCTCTTAAATCGATCTTCGCTGTATTTTAGTTTTTCCGTCTTGAAAATGTCGTAATCTCGCAACGGTTCAACTTCTACACTGAAATGATTTAAGACAATATCTTTATCTGTAGTATTTAGAATCTTAACATGTCGTACACCTTTTACAGGTATTATTGTATTCCCTATGAATACACCCTTCTCGACTTCAGTGTTCAGTACTATACTATCTTCCTCAACATCTATATTAATTGGAACTACCGTCTCTGTTCTTGCAGATACGCTAACCTGGGGATAACCATGCCTTTGTGTGTCCATAGGCAACACAACATCTTCATCGTCAACGCTAAAGGTTATTGTAAATGTTTCATAATCAATCTTACACCAATAGTTGACCATCAAGTCACGACCGATAATGCCATCTGTACTTATCGGAAAATCGTTGTTCACAATGTGAAAGGATTCTATAATCTTGCGCTTCCCGAGTAATAGTTCTAAATCACATGTCCCTAGGGATGTGGTTACTTCCTTAGTTATACCCGTAAGTCTAATTTTATTATTACTTTCTATCTCATAACGTAGGTTAGTGCAGATATCATTTTTACATATTGACACATCAGCCCCTGTGTCAATTAAAAACAATAAATATCTGTCCACATTGAAATTGTAAATTCTAACATAATTTGTACAATTTTCAGTTATGCGGTAGATTTTTCGTTCATCTATTGTGATTTTTATTCCGGGAGGTTTTCTATGTCCTCTCCGGAGGTCTGCACGTTTCCCTGGTCGGTTACAACGCGTACGTTTCTCCTTCCACTGTAGTAGTTCTCACAATTATTATTATTGTTACGATTCCTATTTCTTCTATTATTACGTCTATAGTTCCCGTTGTTATCAGAGCGGTCATAATTGTTATTGCTATATCGATTATTCCTGTTGTCATTTCGATCACCATTTCGGTTACTGTTATAACTATCATTCTTATTGGATTCTCTGTTTCCATTCCTATTGCTACCGTTACTATCACCATTGTTCCGATTGCGATTATTGCGCCTTCGATCTTTCCTATCAGAAGTACCATTGAAATGCATTATACTATTAGTGGATTGGTTTTCAGCATTTTCTAGCTCTTGGGCAAGAGATACCGCTTCAGTGAAACTTTTGGGCCTAGCTGAAAACACAGTATTTCTCAGTTGATCGTTTGAACCGTTTTTTAAAAACAGTTAGCGCATAGGTTTCGTTCATCTGAGCGATCACTTTCTTTTCCCCTGCAGAAGCTCGATCACCCAGCTCTTGAATCTGCAATTGGTTTAATTCATCCACCAAATTCAATATTTTATCCTTGAAAGAACTGACTGAAGATTTCTTTTGAAATGAATTACTCAGCATTGTGTGAATTTGTGGAACTGTTTTAGTGTTCCTAAACCTGGATGTTAATTCTGATTTTAAAGAATCAAAAGTTGTAATGGAGGAACCAGATAGGGATAGCCTAACTGTGGCACTTAGCTTAACATTGGTAACAAAATCTAATAAACTAACCCTGGCAGTTGCAGATAGTGTGGAATGAAGAATTTCCAAAATCTTGAGAAAAGGGTCCAATTCTCTATATTTGCCGTCAAAGACAGGGATGATTTTCATGGCTGTCTCTAAATTGAAGTCTGCCATGGCAAATCTTTCCTCTAAAATCGGTAGGCTAGATTCCAAATCTTCACTTATTGATTGTTCGTGAACCTCTTCTACAGAAAAACCTTGTTTTCCTAACTGCAGCCAAATTTCTCCTTCCAAAATAGATGATTGTGCCTTGAACTTAAGCTTGAGATCAAGAACTTCAGGGCTTTCGTCACTACAATCTTGTAAAATTTCACCGAACTTCTTCCTACGTGTTTCTAAATCATTTAATTTCGTCTTTAGGGTCTCAAACGTATATAAACTCTTTGAACATTTTTTAAAATTCCTCAAAACCCTCTCATTCTCAATTACTATTAGTTCCAGAAACTCCATTAATCAATACACATTACAAAAAAATAATCTAATTATCATCAGACCGGAAACATAGGACTCAAATAGAAAACTCTTAACCCTTATTGTGAAGTGAAAAATCTATAAAAATTCTTTTCATACATTTATACTCCTATTCAATCTTTTGACAACATAATTCTTGTTGTGTCGGTGGTACAAATAAAAAATGACAATTATTATTACAAAGACTGCCGTTGTGGCCAATGATTGTTGATACTGTTCGAAGAACGTGTTTTCGACTGAACAGCTGTTTCCCATTGCTGCCAATACGTTTTCCTAGGCTTCAATTCCAGTAACTGCTGCTGAAGGATCTTCCTGTTTTCACCTTTCGCCAGCTTCAAATTCCTGTGTAGCTCTGCTCGCTCTCTTTTTAATTTCGTCTTCCGTCCTCCTCTTTGTCGTCGTATCTTTGGAATCGTCTCCAAAATATCTCGTTCCTTTGGTCTTGGCTTTCTGAAGTACGGCTCAATACTTCGCGGCTTGGGTCCTCTCAGGTCTGATGTGCCGATCCTCGTGGGGATGTAGGGTGGTGGTGATTGCTGCCTTCCCTTAATTTGTTTTGGAACGTACTCTTGTTCCGCTCGTTGCACGCACCTTTCGAATATCTTATCGAACTCTTCCCAGTTCGAATCCAGCTCTAATGCATCGTCGCTTTCGGAGTTCGCAGGATCGCCATATAATGATGTTGGACCTACCGTGGATACGGGGGTTGGAACTTCCCTGTTTTGAAGTCTGTTTGTTAAGGAAAATTATAAAAGAGTAAATTTCCTTACCTAACCAAGCGGCTTTCCGCAGATATTTGCTGGCGAGAGCCGGAGCTCACTAGTGCCATTCTTTCTAATAAAAACAACACACTCCTTTGTCGATCTCGACAAGTCCCCGAGAATATTACTTTGCGCGCAGCGAATCACCGCGACTTTTAGTTTAAGTATATTCGCTGCAAGGCACAGCGTTATTGATTATTTTATGCTGCAAGACACAGCAAATTCCAAAAAATCAAATTGAGCTGCGAGGCACAGCTATGATTTAAACTCTAGGAGTTCTGGTTTGGAAATTGAATTTTTATTTATAAGTCTTTGCCTTTTATACTATTCTAAAGTCTTATTCTACATTTTTCTCTCACCTAATTAATTTCATAAATTCATTACTCGCTATTCTACACTTCTAACCTACTTTGCTTCACACTTAATAAATACATTCGATACTTCAATTTAACTCTATGGTATTATCCATGACCAACCAATAAATTAGTCATGGTTAATACCAGTGTATCTGACCCCTGTCATCACGTGCATTCAGTCATTATGATTCAAGTGTGCTGACCTACATCAACACTCCATACACATACATTACTCATATCATGAATGCACGTGTCCACAAAACGTCTTCTTTTCATATTCCCATTCATGCGCTTGAGTTTTATTTTTCTTTCGAAGCGTGCCATAAATTATCAACAATGCAAAGAACCCTTGTTGGATTGCATTGGTTTTATCTTACCGCGTACCCATGCGCATGAATGGTCTACGAATATTTTGTCATTTGACACCTACATGAAAACAATCTACTTTCGTAGTTGTACATTAATTATTCGTCTTATCTGAAGATGAATGTACATTGTATGTACATTGATATTGAATAACATATGCGTATTTATGTTATTCAATATTGAATGCACGTAATGGTTATTATTTTAAGATGAGTAATTTCTATAGATAATGAATAACATATGAATATTTATGTTATTCAATATCAATAATCAAAATTATGTGTTCGTACATTACACCTGGTATCGAAACTAGTAGACCAGTATAAAAGGATACGTTTTTTTCACTCCTTCACAATTATGGTTGCCAGACCACTGGGGGCAGTGCGAGGAGTTTTATAGAAAGTCTTTTGAAAAACAGCCCCATGCTCCATCCGCAAGTGAAGAAACTTATCTGGTGTAATGCTGAAACCTTTGACACAAATATCGGACTCAAGCAGGGTGATTGGCTGGCCCCATTGCTATTCAATTTGGCTCTGGTCTGGAGTACATTACTCTACAAGTTTGGTTCTATTCGACTGGTCTACCAGTTTATTTAGATGCATCCCATTGACGTTAACACCTCAAATGAAGTAAAAATTCTTTCAGATAATTACAGGAAAACCTAAATTTAAGATAAGTGACTTTCTGCGTATAAGTAAACACAGACACGTCTTTGAAAAAGGCTACACACCAAACTGTCCAGCTAAAATTTTATTAAGATGCTTTCCATTGACGTGAATACCTCAAATGAAGTACATATTCTTTCAATGTGAATGAAATTCGCAACGTTGGAACGCAACGATTTTCATTTTTTTTTCAACACCTCTAAATCTGATCTAAAGTCAAGAAATTAATTTTTCTTACGTCTATTGTATCAAGATAAGCTTAAATATTAACATGAACGCCAAAAAAAATTTTTGGTGATTTCAGCGTTTCCAAACATTTTCTTAGATCCGCGGGCGAAAAGGCAAATTGAACCTCTGAAATGAGAATTTAGTGGCAGAAGCACAGCTGGAAAATATAAGAAATTATCAGAGCTTATAAGTTTCGGCTACAAAATGTATAAATGCAGCTCTACATGCTTTACAAACCGAAAAAACTCATTAGATATGCTATTATGACATACTCATCATAGACACCGAATCTGATGTATGCATTTTTCTCTTTTATGAAATTTTAGCTCTGTGTATATCAACCGGAAACATCATGCAGCACCTTTGCATAAAATCTTATGTTTCCCACTCATCGTTCCGTGCTCCCCATAGAGATAATCGTAGTGAAACCAAGTCCTTACAGGCGAACCCGACGCTATGGGAACCTTTGGCGATATCTCTGCTTTGAGAAATTTAATCTCCTGGAAATTTATATATTTCTTGGAGAACCCATTGGAGCTATCACACAACGATTTTAAAGAAAATCGAATGTTCGGAACACATCGCAACGGTGCCTCCAACGAACGTGTTTTGTGAGATTTTGCATGTGGTCTGGACCACTATTCACGAATTAAGCTTTGTTCTCGAATGTCATAAATGAATTATTCACTTTTATGATATATCCGCATTTGGCATAAATCCAAAGAAGATTATGCAGCACCTTTGAATAAAATCTTATGTTTCCCACTCATCGTTCCTTGCTCCCCATAGAGATAATTGTGGTGGACCAAGTCCTTACAGGCGAAACCGGCGCTGTGGGAACATTTGGCGATATCTCTGCTCTGAGAAATTTACTCTCCTGGAAATTTATATATTTCTTGAAAAATCTATTGGAGCTACCACACAACGATTTTAAAGAAAATCGAATGTTCGGAACACATCGTAACGGGGCCTCCAACGAACGTGTTTTGTGAGATTTCGCATGTGGTCTGGACCACTATTCACGAATTAAGCTTTATTTTCGAATTTCATAAATGAATTATTCACTTTTATGATATATGCGCATTTGGCATACATCCCGGGAAGATTATGCAGCACCTTTGAATAAAATCTTATGTTTCCCACTCATCGTTCCTTGCTCCCCATAGAGATAATCGTGGTGGACCAAGTCTTTACAGGCGAAACCGGCGCTGTGGGAACATTTGGCGATATCTCTGCTCTGAGAAATTTACTCTCCTGTAAATTTCTATATTTCTTGAAGAACCCATTGAAGCTAGCACACAACGATTTTAAAGAAAATCGAATGTTCGGAACACATCGCAACGGTGCCTCCAACGAACGTGTTTTGTGAGATTTTGCATGTGGTCTGGACCACTATTCACGAATTAAGCTTTGTTTTCGAATGTCATAAATGAATTATTCACTTTTATGATATATCCGCATTTGGCATAAATCCCAGGAAGACTATGCAGCACCTTTGAATAAAATCTTTTGTTTCCCATTCATCGTTCCTTGCTCCCCATAGAGATAATTGTGGTGGACCAAGTCCTTACAGGCGAAACCGGCGCTGTGGGAACATTTGGCGATATCTCTGCTCTGAGAAATTTACTCTCCTGCAAATTTATATATTTCTTGGAGAACCCATTGAGGCTACCACACAACGATTTTAAAGGAAATCGAATGTTCGGAACACATCGTAACGGGGCCTCCAACGAACGTGTTTTGTGAGATTTCGCATGTGGTCTGGACCACTATTCACGAGTTAAGCTTTATTTTCGAATTTCATAAATGAATTATTCACTTTTATGATATATGTGCATTTAGCATACATCCCGGGAAGATTATGCAGCACCTTTGAATAAAATCTTATGTTTCCCACTCATCGTTCCTTGCTCCCCATAGAGATAATCGTGGTGGACCAAGTCTTTACAGGCGAAACCGGCGCTGTGGGAACATTTGGCGATATCTCTGCTCTGAGAAATTCACTCTCCTGCAAATTTATATATTTCTTGGAGAACCCATTGGAGCTACCACACAACGATTTTAAAGAAAATCGAATGTTCGGAACACATCGCAACGGTGCCTCCAACGAACGTGTTTTGTGAAATTTTGCATGTGGTCTGGACCACTATTCACGAATTAAGCTTTGTTTTCGAATGTCATAAATGAATTATTCACTTTTATGATATATCCGCATTTGGCATACATCCCGGGAAGATTATGCAGCACCTTTGAATAAAATCTTATGTTTCCCACTCATCGTTCCTTGCTCCCCATAGAGATAATCGTGGTGGACCAAGTCTTTACAGGCGAAACCGGCGCTGTGGGAACATTTGGCGATATCTCTGCTCTGAGAAATTTACTCTCCTGCAAATTTATATATTTCTTGGAGAACCCATTGGAGCTACCACACAACGATTTTAAAGAAAATCGAATGTTCGGAACACATCGCAACGGTGCCTCCAACGAACGTGTTTTGTGAGATTTTGCATGTGGTCTGGACCACTATTCACGAATTAAGCTTTGTTCTCGAATGTCATAAATGAATTATTCACTTTTATGATATATCCGCACTTGGCATAAATTCCAGGAAGATTATGCAGCACCTTTGAATAAAATCTTTTGTTTCCCATTCATCGTTCCTTGCTCCCCATAGAGATAATTGTGGTGGACCAAGTCCTTACAGGCGAAACCGGCGCTGTGGGAACATTTGGCGATATCTCTGCTCTGAGAAATTCACTC
This sequence comes from Odontomyia ornata, assembly GCA_963969285.1. Taxonomy (NCBI): domain Eukaryota; kingdom Metazoa; phylum Arthropoda; class Insecta; order Diptera; family Stratiomyidae; genus Odontomyia; species Odontomyia ornata. The sequence continues at coordinate 196,689,744 of OZ017738.1, read as the reverse complement.
TCCTGCAAATTTATATATTTCTTGGAGAACCCATTGGAGCTACCACACAACGATTTTAAAGAAAATCGAATGTTCGGAACACATCGCAACGGTGCCTCCAACGAACGTGTTTTGTGAAATTTTGCATGTGGTCTGGACCACTATTCACGAATTAAGCTTTGTTTTCGAATGTCATAAATGAATTATTCACTTTTATGATATATCCGCATTTGGCATACATCCCGGGAAGATTATGCAGCACCTTTGAATAAAATCTTATGTTTCCCACTCATCGTTCCTTGCTCCCCATAGAGATAATCGTGGTGGACCAAGTCTTTACAGGCGAAACCGGCGCTGTGGGAACATTTGGCGATATCTCTGCTCTGAGAAATTTACTCTCCTGCAAATTTATATATTTCTTGGAGAACCCATTGGAGCTACCACACAACGATTTTAAAGAAAATCGAATGTTCGGAACACATCGCAACGGTGCCTCCAACGAACGTGTTTTGTGAGATTTTGCATGTGGTCTGGACCACTATTCACGAATTAAGCTTTATTTTCGAATTTCATAAATGAATTATTCACTTTTATGATATATGCGCATTTAGCATACATCCCGGGAAGATTATGCAGCACCTTTGAATAAAATCTTATGTTTCCCACTCATCGTTCCTTGCTCCCCATAGAGATAATCGTGGTGGACCAAGTCTTTACAGGCGAAACCGGCGCTGTGGGAACATTTGGCGATATCTCTGCTCTGAGAAATTTACTCTCCTGCAAATTTATATGTTTCTTGAAGAATCCATTGGAGCTACCACACAACGATTTTAAAGAAAATCGAATGTTCGGAACACATCGTAACGGGGCCTCCAACGAACGTGTTTTGTGAGATTTCGCATGTGGTCTGGACCACTATTCACGAATTAAGCTTTATTTTCGAATTTCATAAATGAATTATTCACTTTTATGATATATGCGCATTTAGCATACATCCCGGGAAGATTATGCAGCACCTTTGAATAAAATCTTATGTTTCCCACTCATCGTTCCTTGCTCCCCATAGAGATAATCGTGGTGGACCAAGTCTTTACAGGCGAAACCGGCGCTGTGGGAACATTTGGCGATATCTCTGCTCTGAGAAATTTACTCTCCTGCAAATTTATATATTTCTTGGAGAACCCATTGAAGCTACCACACAACGATTTTAAAGAAAATCGAATGTTCGGAACACATCGCAACGGTGCCTTCAACGAACGTGTTTTGTGAGATTTTGCATGTGGTCTGGACCACTATTCACGAATTAAGCTTTGTTCTCGAATGTCATAAATGAATTATTCACTTTTTTGATACATCCGCATTTGGCATAAATCCCAGGAAGATTATGCAGCACCTTTGAATAAAATCTTTTGTTTCCCATTCATCGTTCCTTGCTCCCCATAGAGATAATTGTGGTGGACCAAGTCCTTACAGGCGAAACCGGCGCTGTGGGAACATTTGGCGATATCTCTGCTCTGAGAAATTTACTCTCCTGCAAATTTATATATTTCTTGAAGAATTCATTGGAGCTACCACACAACGATTTTAAAGAAAATCGAATGTTCGGAACACATCGTAACGGGGCCTCCAACGAACGTGTTTTGTGAGATTTCGCATGTGGTCTGGACCACTATTCACGAATTAAGCTTTATTTTCGAATTTCATAAATGAATTATTCACTTTTATGATATATGCGCATTTAGCATACATCCCGGGAAGATTATGAAGCACCTTTGAATAAAATCTTATGTTTCCCACTCATCGTTCCTTGCTCCCCATAGAGATAATCGTGGTGGACCAAGTCTTTACAGGCGAAACCGGCGCTGTGGGAACATTTGGCGATATCTCTGCTCTGAGAAATTTACTCCCCTGGAAATTTCTATATTTCTTGAAGAACCCATTGAAGCTAGCACACAACGATTTTAAAGAAAATCGAATGTTCGGAACACATCGCAACGGTGCCTCCAACGAACGTGTTTTGTGAGATTTTGCATGTGGTCTGGACCACTATTCACGAGTTAAGCTTTATTTTCGAATTTCATAAATGAATTATTCACTTTTATGATATATGTGCATTTTGCATACATCCCGGGAAGATTATGCAGCACCTTTGAAAAAAATCTTTTGTTTCCCATTCATCGTTCCTTGCTCCCCATAGAGATAATTGTGGTGGACCAAGTCTTTACAGGCGAAACCGGCGCTGTGGGAACATTTGGCGATATCTCTGCTCTGAGAAATTTACTCTCCTGGAAATTTATACATTTCTTGTAGAATCCATTGGAGCTACTACACAACGATTTTAAAGAAAATCGAATGTTCGGAACACATCGTAACGGGGCCTCCAACGAACGTGTTTTGTGAGATTTTGCATTTGGTCTGGACCACTATTCACGAATTAAGCTTTGTTTTCGAATTTCATAAATGATTTATTCACTTTTATGATATATGCGCATTTGGCATACATTCCGGGAAGATTGTGCAGCACCTTTGAATAAAATCTTATGTATCCCACTCATCGTTCCTTGCTCCCCATAGAGATAATCGTGGTGGACCAAGTCCTTACAGGCGAAACCGGCGCTGTGGGAACATTTGGCGATATCTCTGCTCTGAGAAATTTACTCTCCTGAAAATTTCTATATTTCTTGTAGAACCCATTGAAGCTAGCACACAACGATTTTAAAGAAAATCGAATGTTCGGAACACATCGCAACGGTGCCTCCAACGAACGTGTTTTGTGAGATTTTGCATGTGGTCTGGACCACTATTCACGAATTAAGCTTTGTTTTCGAATGTCATAAATGAATTATTCACTTTTATGATATATCCGCATTTGGCATAAATCCCGCGAAGATTATGCAGCACCTTTGAATAAAATCTTATGTTTCCCACTCATCGTTCCTTGCTCCACATAGAGATAATCGTGGTGGACCAAGTCTTTACAGGCGAAACCGGCGCTGTGGGAACATTTGGCGATATCTCTGCTCTGAGAAATTTACTCTCCTGCAAATTTATATATTTCTTGGAGAACCCATTGGAGCTACCACACAACGATTTTAAAGAAAATCGAATGTTCGGAACACATCGCAACGGTGCCTCCAACGAACGTGTTTTGTGAGATTTTGCATGTGGTCTGGACCACTATTCACGAATTAAGCTTTGTTCTCGAATGTCATAAATGAATTATTCACTTTTATGATATATCCGCATTTGGCATAAATCCCAGGAAGATTATGCAGCACCTTTGAAAAAAATCTTTTGTTTCCCATTCATCGTTCCTTGCTCCCCATAGAGATAATTGTGGTGGACCAAGTCTTTACAGGCGAAACCGGCGCTGTGGGAACATTTGGCGATATCTCTGCTCTGAGAAATTTACTCTCCTGCAAATTTATACATTTCTTGTAGAATCCATTGGAGCTACTACACAACGATTTTAAAGAAAATCGAATGTTCGGAACACATCGAAACGGGGCCTCCAACGAACGTGTTTTGTGAGATTTTGCATTTGGTCTGGACCACTATTCACGAATTAAGCTTTGTTTTCGAATTTCATAAATGATTTATTCACTTTTATGATATACGCGCATTTGGCATACATTCCGGGAAGATTGTGCAGCACCTTTGAATAAAATCTTATGTATCCCACTCATCGTTCCTTGCTCCCCATAGAGATAATCGTGGTGGACCAAGTCCTTACAGGCGAAACCGGCGCTGTGGGAACATTTGGCGATATCTCTGCTCTGAGAAATTTACTCTCCTGAAAATTTCTATATTCCTTGTAGAACCCATTGAAGCTAGCACACAACGATTTTAAAGAAAATCGAATGTTCGGAACACATCGCAACGGTGCCTCCAACGAACGTGTTTTGTGAGATTTTGCATGTGGTCTGGACCACTATTCACGAATTAAGCTTTGTTTTCGAATGTCATAAATGAATTATTCACTTTTATGATATATCCGCATTTGGCATAAATCCCAGGAAGATTATGCAGCACCTTTGAATAAAATCTTTTGTTTCCCATTCATCGTTCCTTGCTCCCCATAGAGATAATCGTGGTGGACCAAGTCCTTACAGGCGAAACCGGCGCTGTGGGAACATTTGGCGATATCTCTGCTCTGAGAAATTTACTCTCCTGCAAATTTATATATTTCTTGAAGAATCCATTGCAGCTACCACACAACGATTTTAAAGAAAATCGAATGTTCGGAACACATCGTAACGGGGCCTCCAACGAACGTGTTTTGTGAGATTTCGCATGTGGTCTGGACCAATATTCACGAATTAAGCTTTGTTTTCGAATTTCATAAATGAATTATTCACTTTTATGATATATGTGCATTTAGCATACATCCCGGGAAGATTATGCAGCACCTTTGAATAAAATCTTATGTTTCCCACTCATCGTTCCTTGCTCCCCATAGAGATAATCGTGGTGGACCAAGTCTTTACAGGCGAAACCGGCGCTGTGGGAACATTTGGCGATATCTCTGCTCTGAGAAATTTAATCTCTCGGAAATTTATATATTTCTTGGAGAACTCATTGGAGCTACCACACAACGATTTTAAAGAAAATCGAATGTTCGGAACACATCGCAACGGTGCCTCCAACGAACGTGTTTTGTGAGATTTTGCACGTGGTCTGGACCACTATTCACGAATTAAGCTTTGTTTTCGAATGTCATAAATGAATTATTCACTTTTATGATATATCCGTATTTGGCATACATCCCAGGAAGATTATGCAGCACCTTTGAATAAAATCTTTTGTTTCCCATTCATCGTTCCTTGCTCCCCATAGAGATAATTGTGGTGGACCAAGTCCTTACAGGCGAAACCGGCGCTGTGGGAACATTTGGCGATATCTCTGCTCTGAGAAATTCACTCTCCTGCAAATTTATATATTTCTTGGAGAACCCATTGGAGCTACCACACAACGATTTTAAAGAAAATCGAATGTTCGGAACACATCGTAACGGGGCCTCCAACGAACGTGTTTTGTGAGATTTCGCATGTGGTCTGGACCACTATTCACGAATTAAGCTTTATTTTCGAATTTCATAAATGAATTATTCACTTTTATGATATATGTGCATTTAGCATACATCCCGGGAAGATTATGCAGCACCTTTGAATAAAATCTTATGTTTCCCACTCATCGTTGCTTGCTCCCCATAGAGATAATCGTGGTGGACCAAGTCTTTACAGGCGAAACCGGCGCTGTGGGAACATTTGGCGATATCTCTGCTCTGAGAAATTTACTCTCCTGCAAATTTATATATTTCTTGAAAAATCCATTGGAGCTACCACACAACGATTTTAAAGAAAATCGAATGTTCGGAACACATCGTAACGGGGCCTCCAACGAACGTGTTTTGTGAGATTTTGCATTTGGTCTGGACCACTATTCACGAATTAAGCTTTGTTTTCGAATTTCATAAATGAATTATTCACTTTCATGATATATGCGCATTTGGCATACATTCCGGGAAGATTATGCAGCACCTTTGAATAAAATCTTATGTTTCCCACTCATCGTTCCTTGCTCCCCATAGAGATAATCGTGGTGGACCAAGTCCTTACAGGCGAAACCGGCGCTGTGGGAACATTTGGCGATATCTCTGCTCTGAGAAATTTACCCTCCTGGAAATTTCTATATTTCTTGTAGAACCTATTGAAGCTACCACGTGACGATTTTAAAGAAAATCGAATGTTCGGAACACATCGCAACGGTGCCTCCAACGAACGTGTTTTGTGAGATTTTGCATGTGGTCTGGACCACTATTCACGAATTAAGCTTTGTTTTCGAATTTCATAAATGAATTATTCACTTTTATGATATATCCGCATTTGGCATAAATCCCAGGAAGATTATGCAGCACCTTTGAATAAAATCTTTTGTTTCCCATTCATCGTTCCTTGCTCCCCATAGAGATAATTGTGGTGGACCAAGTCCTTACAGGCGAAACCGGCGCTGTGGGAACATTTGGCGATATCTCTGCTCTGAGAAATTTACTCTCCTGCAAATTTATATATTTCTTGGAGAACCCATTGGAGCTACCACACAACAATTTTAAAGAAAATCAAATGTTCGGAACACATCGCAACGGTGCCTCCAACGAACGTGTTTTGTGAGATTTTGCATGTGGTCTGGACCACTATTCACGAATTAAGCTTTGTTTTCGAATGTCATAAATGAATTATTCACTTTTGTGATATATCCGCATTTGGCATAAATCCCAGGAAGATTATGCAGCACCTTTGAATAAAATCTTTTGTTTCCCATTCATCGTTCCTTGCTCCCCATAGAGATAATTGTGGTGGACCAAGTCCTTACAGGCGAAACCGGCGCTGTGGGAACATTTGGCGATATCTCTGCTCTGAGAAATTTACTCTCCTGCAAATTTATATATTTCTTGAAGAATCCATTGCAGCTACCACACAACGATTTTAAAGAAAATCGAATGTTCGGAACACATCGTAACGGGGCCTCCAACGAACGTGTTTTGTGAGATTTCGCATGTGGTCTGGACCACTATTCACGAATTAAGCTTTATTTTCGAATTTCGTAAATGAATTATTCACTTTTATGATATATGCGCATTTAGCATACATCCCGGGAAGATTATGCAGCACCTTTGAATAAAATCTTATGTTTCCCACTCATCGTTCCTTGCTCCCCATAGAGATAATCGTGGTGGACCAAGTCTTTACAGGCGAAACCGGCGCTGTGGGAACATTTGGTGATATCTCTGCTCTGAGAAATTTACTCTCCTGCAAATTTATATATTTCTTGGAGAACCCATTGGAGCTACCACACAACGATTTTAAAGAAAATCGAATGTTCGGAACACATCGCAACGGTGCCTCCAACGAACGTGTTTTGTGAGATTTTGCATGTGGTCTGGACCACTATTCACGAATTAAGCTTTGTTTTCGAATGTCATAAATGAATTATTCACTTTTATGATATATCCGCATTTGGCATAAATCCCAGGAAGATTATGCAGCACCTTTGAATAAAATCTTTTGTTTCCCACTCATCGTTCCTTGCTCCCCATAGAGATAATCGTGGTGGACCAAGTCCTTACAGGCGAAACCGGCGCTGTGGGAACATTTGGCGATATCTCTGCTCTGAGAAATTTACTCTCCTGCAAATTTATATATTTCTTGAAAAATCCATTGGAGCCACCACACAATGATTTTAAAGAAAATCGAATGTTCGGAACACATCGTAACGGGGCCTCCAACGAACGTGTTTTGTGAGATTCCGCATGTGGTCTGGACCACTATTCACGAATTAAGCTTTATTTTCAAATTTCATAAATGAATTATTCACTTTTATGATATATGCGCATTTTGCATACATCCCGGGAAGATTATGCAGCACCTTTGAATAAAATCTTATGTTTCCCACTCATCGTTCCTTGCTCCCCATAGAGATAATCGTGGTGGACCAAGTCTTTACAGGCGAAACCGGCGCTGTGGGAACATTTGGCGATATCTCTGCTCTGAGAAATTTACTCTCCTGCAAATTTATATATTTCTTGGAGAACCTATTGGAGCTACCACACAACGATTTTAAAGAAAATCGAATGTTCGGAACACATCGCAACGGTGCCTCCAACGAACGTGTTTTGTGAGATTTTGCATGTGGTCTGGACCACTATTCACGAATTAAGCTTTGTTTTCGAATTTCATAAATGAATTATTCACTTTTATGACATATGCGCATTTAGCATACATCCCGGGAAGATTATGCAGCACCTTTGGATAAAATCTAATATTTCCTACATATCGTTCCGTGCTCCTCATAGAGATAATCGTGGTGGACCAAGTCCTTACAGGCGAAACCGGCGCTGTGGGAACATTTGGCGATATCTCTGCTCTGAGGAATTGACTCTCCTGGAAATTTATATATTTCTTGTAGAACCCATTGGAGCTACCACACAACGATTTTAAAGAAAATCGAATGTTCGGAACACATCGTAACGGGGCCTCCAACGAACGTGTTTTGTGAGATTCCGCATGTGGTCTGGACCACTATTCACGAATTAAGCTTTATTTTCAAATTTCATAAATGAACTATTCACTTTTATGATACATCCGCATTTGGCATACATCCCGGGAAGATTATGCAGCACCTTTGAATAAAATCTTATGTTTCCCACTCATCGTTCCTTGCTCCCCATAGAGATAATCGTGGTGGACCAAGTCTTTACAGGCGAAACCGGCGCTGTGGGAACATTTGGCGATATCTCTGCTCTGAGAAATTTACTCTCCTGCAAATTTATATATTTCTTGTAGAACCCATTGGAGCTACCACACAACGATTTTAAAGAAAATCGAATGTTCGGAACACATCGCAACGGTGCCTCCAACGAACGTGTTTTGTGAGATTTTGCATGTGGTCTGGACCACTATTCACGAATTAAGCTTTGTTTTCGAATGTCATAAATGAATTATTCACTTTTATGATATATCCGCATTTGGCATAAATCCCGCGAAGATTATGCAGCACCTTTGAATAAAATCTTATGTTTCCCACTCATCGTTCCTTGCTCCACATAGAGATAATCGTGGTGGACCAAGTCTTTACAGGCGAAACCGGCGCTGTGGGAACATTTGGCGATATCTTTGCTCTGAGAAATTTACTCTCCTGCAAATTTATATATTTCTTGGAAAACCCATTGGAGCTACCACACAACGATTTTAAAGAAAATCGAATGTTCGGAACACATCGCAACGGTGCCTCCAACGAACGTGTTTTGTGAGATTTTGCATGTGGTCTGGACCACTATTCACGAATTAAGCTTTGTTCTCGAATGTCATAAATGAATTATTCACTTTTATGATATATCCGCATTTGGCATAAATCCCAGGAAGATTATGCAGCACCTTTGAATAAAATCTTTTGTTTCCCATTCATCGTTCCTTGCTCCCCATAGAGATAATTGTGGTGGACCAAGTCCTTACAGGCGAAACCGGCGCTGTGGGAACATTTGGCGATATCTCTGCTCTGAGAAATTTACTCTCCTGCAAATTTATATATTTCTTGAAGAATCCATTGGAGCTACCACACAACGATTTTAAAGAAAATCGAATGTTCGGAACACATCGCAACGGGGCCTCCAACGAACGTGTTTTGTGAGATTTCGCATGTGGTCTGGACCACTATTCACGAATTAAGCTTTATTTTCGAATTTCATAAATGAATTATTCACTTTTATGATATATGCGCATTTAGCATACATTCCGGGAAGATTATGCAGCACCTTTGAATAAAATCTTATGTTTCCCACTCATCGTTCCTTGCTCCCCATAGAGATAATCGTGGTGGACCAAGTCTTTACAGGCGAAACCGGCGCTGTGGGAACATTTGGCGATATCTCTGCTCTGAGAAATTTACTCTCCTGGAAATTTCTATATTTCTTGAAGAACCCAATGAAGCTAGCACACAACGATTTTAAAGAAAATCGAATGTTCGGAACACATCGCAACGGTGCCTCCAACGAACGTGTTTTGTGAGATTTTGCATGTGGTCTGGACCACTATTCCAAGTTAAGCTTTATTTTCGAATTTCATAAATGAATTATTCACTTTTATGATATATGTGCATTTAGCATACATCCCGGGAAGATTATGCAGCACCTTTGAATAAAATCTTATGTTTCCCACTCATCGTTCCTTGCTCCCCATAGAGATAATCGTGGTGGACCAAGTCTTTACAGGCGAAACCGGCGCAGTGGGAACATTTGGCGATATCTCTGCTCTGAGAAATTTACTCTCCTGCAAATTTATATATTTCTTGGAGAACCCATTGGAGCTACCACACAACGATTTTAAAGAAAATCGAATGTTCGGAACACATCGCAACGGTGCCTCCAACGAACGTGTTTTGTGAGATTTTGCATGTGGTCTGGACCACTATTCACGAATTAAGCTTTGTTTTCGAATGTCATAAATGAATTATTCACTTTTATGATATATCCGCATTTGGCATAAATCCCAGGAAGATTATGCATCACCTTTGAATAAAATCTTTTGTTTCCCATTCATCGTTCCTTGCTCCCCATAGAGATAATTGTGGTGGACCAAGTCTTTACAGGCGAAACCGGCGCTGTGGGAACATTTGGCGATATCTCTGCTCTGAGAAATTTACTCTCCTGCAAATTTATATATTTCTTGGAGAACCCATTGAGGCTACCACACAACGATTTTAAAGGAAATCGAATGTTCGGAACACATCGTAACGGGGCCTCCAACGAACGTGTTTTGTGAGATTTTGCATTTGGTCTGGACCACTATTCACGAATTAAGCTTTGTTTTCGAATTTCATAAATGATTTATTCACTTTCATGATATATGCGCCTTTGGCATACATTTCGGGAAGATTGTGCAGCACCTTTGAATAAAATCTTATGTTTCCCACTCATCGTTCCTTGCTCCCCATAGAAAATTTCTATATTTCTTGTAGAACGCATTGAAGCTAGCACACAACGATTTTAAAGAAAATCGAATGTTCGGAACACATCGCAACGGTGCCTCCAACGAACGTGTTTTGTGAGATTTTGCATGTGGTCTGGACCACTATTCACGAATTAAGCTTTGTTTTCGAATGTCATAAATGAATTATTCACTTTTATGATATATCCGCATTTGGCATAAATCCCAGGAAGATTATGCAGCACCTTTGAATAAAATCTTTTGTTTCCCATTCATCGTTCCTTGCTCCCCATAGAGATAATTGTGGTGGACCAAGTCCTTACAGGCGAAACCGGCGCTGTGGGAACATTTGGCGATATCTCTGCTCTGAGAAATTTACTCTCCTGCAAATTTATATATTTCTTGAAGAATCCATTGGAGCTACCACACAACGATTTTAAAGAAAATCGTATGTTCGGAACACATCGCAACGGTGCCTCCAACGAACGTGTTTTGTGAGATTTTGCATGTGGTCTGGACCACTATTCACGAATTAAGCTTTGTTTTCGAATGTCATAAATGAATTATTCACTTTTATGATATATCCGCATTTGGCATAAATCCCAGGAAGATTATGCAGCACCTTTGAATAAAATCTTTTGTTTCCCACTCATCGTTCCTTGCTCCCCATAGAGATAATTGTGGTGGACCAAGTCCTTACAGGCGAAACCGACGCTGTGGGAACATTTGGCGATATCTCTGCTCTGAGAAATTTACTCTCCTGCAAATTTATATATTTCTTGAAATATCCATTGGAGCTACCACACAATGATTTTAAAGAAAATCGAATGTTCGGAACACATCGTAACGGGGCCTCCAACGAACGTGTTTTGTGAGATTCCGCATGTGATCTGGACCACTATTCACGAATTAAGCTTTATTTTCAAATTTCATAAATGAATTATTCACTTTTATAATATATGCGCATTTTGCATACATCCCGGGAAGATTATGCAGCACCTTTGAATAAAATCTTATGTTTCCCACTCATCGTTCCTTGCTCCCCATAGAGATAATCGTGGTGGACCAAGTCTTTACAGGCGAAACCGGCGCTGTGGGAACATTTGGCGATATCTCTGCTCTGAGAAATTTACTCTCCTGCAAATTTATATATTTCTTGGAGAACTCATTGGAGCTACCACACAACGATTTTAAAGAAAATCGAATGTTCGGAACACATCGCAACGGTGCCTCCAACGAACGTGTTTTGTGAGATTTTGCATGTGGTCTGGACCACTATTCACGAATTAAGCTTTGTTTTCGAATTTCATAAATGAATTATTCACTTTTATGACATATGCGCATTTAGCATACATCCCGGGAAGATTATGCAGCACCTTTGAATAAAATCTACATATCGTTCCGTGCTCCTCATAGAGATAATCGTGGTGGACCAAGTCCTTACAGGCGAAACCGGCGCTGTGGGAACATTTGGCGATATCTCTGCTCTGAAAAATTTACTCTCCTGCAAATTTATACAGTTCTTGTAGAACCCATTGGAGCTACCACACAACGATTTTAAAGAAAATCGAATGTTCGGAACACATCGTAACGGGGCCTCCAACGAACGTGTTTTGTGAGATTTCGCATGTGGTCTGGACCACTATTCACGAATTAAGCTTTATTTTCGAATTCCATAAATGAACTATTCACTTTTATGATATATGCGCATTTGGCATTTATCCTGGGAAGTTTATGCAGCACCTTTGAATAAAATCTTATGTTTCCCACTCATCGTTCCTTGCTCCCCATAGAGATAATCGTGGTGGACCAAGTCCTTACAGGCGAAACCGGCGCTGTGGGAACATTTGGCGATATCTCTGCTCTGAGAAATTTACTCTCCTGGAAATTTATATATTTCTTGTAGAACCCATTGGAGCTACCACACAACGATTTTAAAGAAAATCGAATGTTCGGAACACATCGTAACGGGGCCTCCAACAAACGTGTTTTGTGAGATTTTGCATGTGGGCTGGACCACTATTCACGAATTAAGCTTTATTTTCGAATTTCATAAATGAATTATTCACTTTTATGATATATGCGCATTTGGCATACATCCCGGGAAGATTATGCAGCACCTTTGAATAAAATCTTATGTTTCCCACTCATCGTTCCTTGCTCCCCATAGAGATAATCGTGGTGGACCAAGTCCTTACAGTCGAAACCGGCTATTTCAATATATGAAGTAACAATTTTTGAAGCATCACATAAAATGCGGGCAAAAAACAGATATGTCACCGTTTCCATAAACTTTTTGGTTTTATTGCGTACTTTAAAGTCCATTTGATAATTGGTGTTCTTTCATTCTAAAAGATTTTAGTTTTCATAAAATAAATTAAATTCATGTCTCTTAATGTTATGCTGTTGGAATCTAACAATTATTTTTGTATTTTTGATGGCCATTGATGTCACTTTATTATATGTTTTTGGTTGCTCTCTTCTTTAACATGTAAGTTAGTTTTAAATTGCTCAAGCCAACGAACATATGCGGGTATTTTAATATTTCGGTAGGCTTTGCAACTGTTATAAATACATTTTTGTATGACAATATGTAAACTTTGGATGAAATAATAAAATATACATGTGAATTCCCTAGCTGATAGCGAAATCGCATAATGAAACAAAGCAGAAATCAAAATGAAAACTTGACTACGCGTAGAAATTGATGACGAATGAATGGTATTAAAACATTAATCTGTCTTATTCAAGTAAAATGTAAGTAACTTGTGTTTCAGTTTGTAAATTAAAACATTACCGTACATTCCAATAACTGCATATTGAGTTTACTCATGAATGGCAGATATATATGTTTACATACAAAGCATTACACACGAATCCCTTATGGTAGGACCATACCCCTGCCTTCTCTCATAAATTCTTGAACATGCATATATGTATGTATATGGTATTCATTCATCATTTCCCTTAACACGTTACGCAATCAAAAAATTTTAACTAGGTGGACATGAATCAAGTTAGCATAGCAAATGATTTTATTTTTAAATTCAATACTTGAAATTTAGAATGAATTGCTTCCATGAAATGACCTTGAAGTAAAATCAATTCTATAAATAGAAATCACATCACGTTTTAATTTAAGCATACATTTTTCTATTCATAGAATAAGTTTCACCTTAAGGACATTTAAAAAAAACAATTTAAATTCTTATTTACATAACTAGTAAAATGAGTTGAGAGGAGTATAGAGCCACCAAAAGGGTTATATTCTGATATACATACATATATTATGAACTTTTTTTTGTAATTCATGAATAAACTCGATATGCAGTTTATTGCGATGTACAAGGAGAGTAAATGTTTAAATTAAGATCACATATTACTCAAATTCTATTGAAGTTGAACGTTTAGTTTTCCTATATTAACGTTTAATAGATATCTTCTGAAATTAAACCACAGCAGAACTATAGTTCATGGGTTAATGGTAAGCCCAAATAGCTTTGGATTCGTCCAATTATATTGAGTCTTTAAAGCTTTTGCAGTTTGTTCGAAAACCCTAATGAAATCGCGTCCTGCCTCTCAATCAGTCAATCATAACAAGCTAAAAGTAATCGGCGAAGGTGTGCCATTCCACTTTTCATTTATAAAAAAATAAAATAATTAAAGCTTTTCCTACGATTCAGGTTTACGCAAGTTCTCCTTTTATTTAAATTTTTAGGGAAGATAAATAAATTGAAAGTAGTAGTAACCGTATTTGATCGTTGTAATGGGAAAAAATGCAAACGGCAATAATTCTATACATTCTGCTAAAACTCACAGAGTATAAGAACCTTTTAAAGGACCCCTAACTCTCTACGTTCATCCAATTAAATCATACTAATTCGAGTACAGTTTTACTGGCGAAAATGTTTAATTTACAGATTCTACTAGTATTAGCAAAGTTGAACAAACTTCCACCATTAATTTATTAGATCTACCTTCATAATTTTTTCACCGATTATTTTTGACTGCTTATTATCAGCTATTCATAAAAAGATTCAATCAAGTGTGAATCGCATGTACCTTAAATGTTGAACTTCGCAAAAAATAACACAATTTTATGCAATATTCTCATTTGAAACGGCCGCTATTTTCTTTTACGATTATGGATGTCACCCGTTGAACGAATTCTTAAAGATATTCACCACGAATATAATTCCTGAAACTTTCATGCAAATCCAACAAACGTGTAATGTCTTAGTTGATTGGAAGTGCATATCGCCCCATAGCCATGTATAGTTGCTGTTGTAATACAGGAAAATTTAAACCCCTATAACTCTGTTAAATACGATCCGATCTTTCTAGATTTTCCAGTAGTGAATAAACTTGTAGACTTATATTTATTTATTGATTTTGACAATGCCCTTACGATTAGATTCGAGAAAGTGTGAAATTGATAAACCATACTATAACTAACAAAGTTGAGTGAATTTCGACTTCTGACGTATTTGTTGTTGTAGTGCTCATAAAGGCCTACTCTTGATTTTTTCAGATAAAAGGTTTCCAATCGTGAGGGGGGGGGGGGGGGTACGCCTAAATCGCGTGTGGCTCAAGGATCCATATTTAGCCCAAACCCGTGGAAAATATCGTGCGTTTTGCTACAGAGGCTAGAGCTATGAGGATAATGTTCCAGCGCTAGTTGCTGGACGCAGCATCAAGCCGACGCAACTTAGACTGCTCGCGAGGTCAGTCTAGCACTAGAGAAAACCAATGTGTTCATCCTGATAAAGAAGATAATCCCCACGGTAGGGACGATCGGTTTCGCGGAAGTACAGGTTGAACTAAAATGATTCGTGAAGTACCTGGGGTTGCTAATCGCCTCGATGATGGAGTTTCCTCTGAATATATCATGGCAACGGCTGATAACGCTGCTTCCGTTAGTCAGTCCTACAGTACGGAGCAGAAATATGGGGCAAAGCTCTTAGCAAGGAGCTGTACTGAAAATGATTGGCACATGTACAGAGAACAGAAGCACTAAAGATTGCATCTTCATACCTGACAGTCTCTGATTCAGCGGTGCTAGTCATCGTAGTCATGATGCCTAGCGGCCGTACCGTACTATCTACGCAAAATAGGTATCGAGAACTTAAAAATTATAAAAAAGGCTAGAAAAATTAACGAGTTAGACATTAGGGAAACAATGGAAATGAGTAGGGTACCTGTCGAAAAAAGGTTAAACTTGGATTTAGGAAATGGGTCAGAAAAACTTCTGAAGTTCATTAAGTAGAGGAGCAGAAATATGGGGCAAAGCTCTTAGCAAGGAGCTGTACTGAAAATGATTGGCACATGTACAGAGAACAGAAGCACTAAAGATTGCATCTTCATACCTGACAGTCTCTGATTCAGCGGTGCTAGTCATCGTAGTCATGATACCTAGCACCCGTACCGTACTATCTACGCAAAATAGGTATCGAGAACTTAAAGATTGTAAAAAAGGCTAGAAAAATTAACGAGTTAGACATTAGGGAAACAATGGAAATGAGTAGGGTACCTGTCGAAAAAAGGTTAAACTTGGATTTAGAAAATGGGTCAGAAAAACTTCTGAAGTTCATTAAGTAGAGGTTATTAGATAAGTTTTTGGAATGTTATTAATAAATAGTTAAGTTAGAAGGAATGTAATTAGATGTAACATATAAATAGTTAAGGAGTAGGATCAGTTGGGTAGTACACCGACGATGTCCAAGTGTTACGGATGAAACACGCGTCTGTAGAATAGAGTAAATAAATCACGGTTACAGGGAAAAAAATATAAAAAAATTTTCTTTGTCTAAATATTGAAATCAAACCGTCAGAATAAATAAGGGTTGAAACACAAAGTTCCTTAGGATCTACGTACGTTGCAACGAAGACAAAAGGGAGACAGTTGCCGCCGAAGAGAAGCAGCACTCACTCGATGATGGGTGAACAGCACGAAGGAAGGATGAATTGTGCACCCCATCGTTGATTTGAGATCGCGGTTCAATCAAATGCAAGGAGCGACTAGCTTCTACCTGACCCAGCTCTGAAGCAGGCATGGTTATTTTCAGTCTTACTTGCACAATATTGTTAAGTTGTGGTTTCCCGACTGTAGGTTTTGCGCAGGAGAGGAAGACGATGCCTACCACACATTTTTTGTATGCAAAACATAAGACACTCTGCGCCGAGCTTTCTTCAGGGAAACAGGAGAGCTCACCTCAAATTGTCTTTTCAGGGAGATGCTTGCATCGGTAGGCAAATGGAACTATGTGGCATGTTATGCTCGGGCACCCAAAAATATTAAAAGGGATCACAGGAGGAATGTTTCAACTTGGAAGCACCCCCGTAAGCGAAAGGAGGCTTAGCCCGAAATACAGTGTCAAACTTTTCCAGGCCAAGGTCTCAGACCAGCAAGGAAGGTGCTTGGTAGGTAGTTTAGACGTCTTACGCGTCCGGAAGCAACACAGTTAGAGCGTAAATAGCCTTCACCTCCCAACCATAAAAACAAAATTTATTTTCGTCACCATTTCGTTTTTAGAGAATGTATATCTGCTAATCAAATATCTATATGCCATATTTAAGTATAAATTCCATAAAATGTATTGTCATTAACATAGGATTGAATTTTGACTTCTGAGGATTTTTTGGGCCTAGTACTCATAAAGACCTACCACCATGATTTCCCTTGTTTTTCACACTAAAAGTGTCTAATCACAAGAGGGGGCAAACATTTTTCGTGCATTTCGCCCCACTTGGACCCTTTGATGCAAAATGGTACAGTTTAAGAACTATCTACAAAGGTTTCGTCAAGACTTTGCAATTGGTATCCATATCGGCTATATCTGGCAAAAAATTATTTAACGGTCAACCTTTATATGAACAGACCTCCCTTAATACCCTAATAACATTTTTCTTGTGGTAAAATTGTCAACTTTGCTCCTATTGAACGAATTTCATGCTCCTCCATCTTGTTGGAAAGAAAACTAAGTGTAGCGCATGGAGGGACGGATGGACGGACGGATGGAGGGGAATACAGGTACTGATTGTAGGAGGGTTTTGTAAAATTACCTTACAAAATTATAACTTTAAAATGAAATGGTGAGAAATAATGAAATGAAGCTAAGAGGTAAACATCCAAAAACGATATATTTTCATATAAAAGATTTAATTTCACGTGGGGGTCATCTCCAGTTAGCAAGCAATTTAAATTTTAACAAGTTGAGTAAGCAGGAGAGTGCTCCTACCAGAAGGTCTTTGTAAACATCCTAGGGTTATAAACAAGTTTTCTCATGGCGTGAATCGATAACTTGAATTATTCATTCAATACTTGGATATGAAATCGTTCAAATTTATACAAAAGATGCACAATTTCTTTCATAAGCACAGTGCAGCCACCATTTTAATCTAGCTTAAATGATTTTTCAGAACGCTCGGCCGATTGAACATGTTCAAGTCAAACACTATTCCTTAAATTTTCATGAAAATCGAAAGAAAATAAAAGTGTTATTTTGAATAGATCTTGTGATATAACACCTTGCGACTTCTTCCTTTTGAGCCACATGATAGAGAAGTCCTACGCCAATAGCCTAGCGTGGATTCAATATCTCAAAGATGAAATTCGTGAATCTATCGAGGACATAGCGCAGCTACTTTGCGATTTGGTTATGGAAGATTTCATGAAGAGGAGATGGTCCTGTAAGCTTGTCGTAGTGGTTATTTGCCTGATGTTAGTTTTTGCTATTAACGGCATTTCGTCTTTTTTATAATGAAATAAACATCAGATAATTTATATTAAAAACTGGCATTTTTGTTTTAATATCAAAATAACACCTCTTATTGGAAAGCCCTATATCGACTATAAACACGTGTTATTGTTGTTGTAATTCCATATAATTGAAATGGCTATAACTCACTTGATTATGATTCGATCTCAATTAAATTTTGTAAACGTATATATCTTATGTCAGTCTATATAATTGCAAAATTTCAAGAAGTTTAAAGGTACCGTTTTGATTTTATGGGCAAAAATGTAAAATCTACAAATCATACTATTATTAACAAAGTTGAGCGAATTTCGGTTTCTAAGGTATTTGTTGCCATTGTACTGTCGTGTGTTATTGGTTCGCGGCCAATAATTTTAACGTTCCGGGAAAGTGAAAACGCAATGTCTTTTAATTTAAGTTAAAAGAGTTTATTTAATTAAACAAAATGCACAATAATCAGTTAACACTTTCACTAATTTTAATTGTCACTATAAAAAAAAACTCTAACACTTGTCCATAAATTTACTATAGCAATTGTCTTCTAAATTACTTCACTTTTACGAAACACACTTTTCTACTATTCGAATAATATCGCGTCCCACATACAATCGCAGCTCTTATCGCGGTCGAATGAAAATCATTCTCCCCATTCATTCAGCTCGCCTTTATATAGGGTCTCTACCTATTCACCCATTTCTCGTACATTGGCGAATGTTCTACCGAGAGGTACCTGGTAGGTTCGAGCAAATTGATGAATGGAGTGACGTCACTTGCAGATGTTGATCATGCTTGTTGGGTTCTCGTGGGTTCGAGTAAGTTCATTCGTTGACGTTCTTAATGATGATGAAAACAATTGCGACAGTAGCTCGCAGAATTATTTGTACATGTAACAGTACTCATAACGGCCCACGTTCGTGATAATTTTCAGCTGAAAGGTGTCCAATTGCGAGGGGGGGACACAAACTTTGTGTACATTTTGACTTCACCTGGACCCCCTAATTCATCAAATGATTTTTTTATTTCGGATTCTAAAAGCTCTAATTAAGACCTTTCATTTGACTACCTTTAAAAAAAAAATTTTTTTAAGGGCCAATTCGTTATTAGGGGGGAGTGACGTCACTTGCAGATGTTGAGTTGTTTTTTTTAAATTTTTGGTAAGGCCTTAACTCTTGAGAGACCATCACTTCTAACCTTTTCACAAAGTTTGAGCATTCTAGCTTCTATAGTTTCTGAGGAAATTAGCTGTGACGCACGCACAGACGGACAGACGGATAGACGGACGGACGGACGGACGGACAGACGGACAGACAGGTCGCGAAACTAGTAGGTCTTTGTAAAAAAAATTTTAACAAAGACCTAAAAAGTCAAATTCAACATAAAACAAATTGGACGGATAGACCTACGACCATATGAGAAGGGTTTTGTAATCGACAAGACACATAAAATGATTTCAGATGAGAAACCTTTAATAACATGCACAATAAATATATTTTTGCTTAAAAAGACAAACCAGTGCTTATCTAATTTAACCAGCTATAATTTTGTTGCAATATTACCGAAATTATTGACAAACAAAAATCTGAAATTTATTTTTGTTATTCATCTTTTCTGAAAATCTGTAGAGGATCCCATAAAAAGTGTAGTGTCTGCTGAAAAAGTAGAAAAACCGTATATGATTGTTGTTATCGGAGAAAATTCAAGCGGCTGCGACTTATGTAAATTTTATTAAATCTTATAGAGCATAAGGATCTTCCAAAGCACTACTGAAATATCTAATTTCATTCAATTTAATAGTGCTTCTATAGTTTTACTGGTGAAAATGTTAAATTTACAAATCCCATTATTATTTACTGATTACAACGAATTCCACCTCCAACTTATTTGTTATTGTTGAAATTGGGGAAAATGTTGAAATTGGAGAAAAACAACGCAATTTTTATTTAATATTCTCATTTGAAACTTATCTCACTAATTGAACGTTTCCTCTAAGATATTCGGGATACATATCATTCCTGAAACGTTCGTGGAAATCCTAGCAAACACTTAGTCTCTGAGTCGGTAAAAGCGCATATTGCTCCGTAGCCGTGTATTGTTATTGTTGGAATACAGGAATATTCAAAAAGGTATAACTTCTTTAAATACTACTCAATCTTTTTTGAAATTTTTAAAAATAAATCAAACTTATAAAAAGCCATTTGCGCATCAAACTTTATTGAATTTAAGGATCCCCTGAAGAATTTATTCAGGAAAATGAAAAATTAATAAACCATAACAAAGTTGATTGAATTTGAACTTCTGAGGTATTTTCTGTTATTGAGATTTTTCTGCTGATATGTGTCCAATCGGGAGCGAGATACTCGAAAACATTGTACATTCACAAGTTTATTCACAACTGGAAAATCTAGAAAGATCGGATCGTATTTAACAGAGTTATAGGGGTTTAAATTTTCCTGTATTACAACAGCAACTATACATGGCTATGGGGCGATATGCACTTCCAATCAACTAAGACACTACACGTTTGTTGGATTTGCATGAAAGTTTCAGGAATTATATTCGTGGTGAATATCTTTAAGAATTCGTTCAACGGGTGACATCCATAATCGTAAAAGAAAATAGCGGCCGTTTCAAATGAGAATATTGCATAAAATTGTGTTATTTTTTGCGAAGTTCAACATTTAAGGTACATGCGATTCACACTTGATTGAATCTTTTTATGAATAGCTGATAATAAGCAGTCAAAAATAATCGGTGAAAAAATTATGAAGGTAGATCTAATAAATTAATGGTGGAAGTTTGTTCAACTTTGCTAATACTAGTAGAATCTGTAAATTAAACATTTTCGCCAGTAAAACTGTACTCGAATTAGTATGATTTAATTGGATGAACGTAGAGAGTTAGGGGTCCTTTAAAAGGTTCTTATACTCTGTGAGTTTTAGCAGAATGTATAGAATTATTGCCGTTTGCATTTTTTCCCATTACAACGATCAAATACGGTTACTACTACTTTCAATTTATTTATCTTCCCTAAAAATTTAAATAAAAGGAGAACTTGCGTAAACCTGAATCGTAGGAAAAGCTTTAATTATTTTATTTTTTTATAAATGAAAAGTGGAATGGCACACCTTCGCCGATTACTTTTAGCTTGTTATGATTGACTGATTGAGAGGCAGGACGCGATTTCATTAGGGTTTTCGAACAAACTGCAAAAGCTTTAAAGACTCAATATAATTGGACGAATCCAAAGCTATTTGGGCTTACCATTAACCCATGAACTATAGTTCTGCTGTGGTTTAATTTCAGAAGATATCTATTAAACGTTAATATAGGAAAACTAAACGTTCAACTTCAATAGAATTTGAGTAATATGTGATCTTAATTTAAACATTTACTCTCCTTGTACATCGCAATAAACTGCATATCGAGTTTATTCATGAATTACAAAAAAAAGTTCATAATATATGTATGTATATCAGAATATAACCCTTTTGGTGGCTCTATACTCCTCTCAACTCATTTTACTAGTTATGTAAATAAGAATTTAAATTGTTTTTTTTAAATGTCCTTAAGGTGAAACTTATTCTATGAATAGAAAAATGTATGCTTAAATTAAAACGTGATGTGATTTCTATTTATAGAATTGATTTTACTTCAAGGTCATTTCATGGAAGCAATTCATTCTAAATTTCAAGTATTGAATTTAAAAATAAAATCATTTGCTATGCTAACTTGATTCATGTCCACCTAGTTAAAATTTTTTGATTGCGTAACGTGTTAAGGGAAATGATGAATGAATACCATATACATACATATATGCATGTTCAAGAATTTATGAGAGAAGGCAGGGGTATGGTCCTACCATAAGGGATTCGTGTGTAATGCTTTGTATGTAAACATATATATCTGCCATTCATGAGTAAACTCAATATGCAGTTATTGGAATGTACGGTAATGTTTTAATTTACAAACTGAAACACAAGTTACTTACATTTTACTTGAATAAGACAGATTAATGTTTTAATACCATTCATTCGTCATCAAGTTCTACGCGTAGTCAAGTTTTCATTTTGATTTCTGCTTTGTTTCATTATGCGATTTCGCTATCAGCTAGGGAATTCACATGTATATTTTATTATTTCATCCAAAGTTTACATATTGTCATACAAAAATGTATTTATAACAGTTGCAAAGCCTACCGAAATATTAAAATACCCGCATATGTTCGTTGGCTTGAGCAATTTAAAACTAACTTACATGTTAAAGAAGAGAGCAACCAAAAACATATAATAAAGTGACATCAATGGCCATCAAAAATACAAAAATAATTGTTAGATTCCAACAGCATAACATTAAGAGACATGAATTTAATTTATTTTATGAAAACTAAAATCTTTTAGAATGAAAGAACACCAATTATCAAATGGACTTTAAAGTACGCAATAAATCCAAAAAGTTTATGGAAACGGTGACATATCTGTTTTTTGCCCGCATTTTATGTGATGCTTCAAAAATTGTTACTTCATATATTGAAATAGCCGGTTTCGACTGTAAGGACTTGGTCCACCACGATTATCTCTATGGGGAGCAAGGAACGATGAGTGGGAAACATAAGATTTTATTCAAAGGTGCTGCATAATCTTCCCGGGATGTATGCCAAATGCACATATATCATAAAAGTGAATAATTCATTTATGAAATTCGAAAACAAAGCTTAATTCGTGAATAGTGGTCCAGACCACATGCAAAATCTCACAAAACACGTTCGTTGGAGGCCCCGTTACGATGTGTTCCGAACATTCGATTTTCTTTAAAATCGTTGTGTGGTAGCTCCAATGGGTTCTACAAGAACTTTATAAATTTGCAGGAGAGTAAATTTCTCAGAGCAGAGATATCGCCAAATGTTCCCACAGCGCTGGTTTCGCCTGTAAGGACTTGGTCCACCACGATTATCTCCATGAGGAGCACGGAACGATATGTAGGAAATATTAGATTTTATTCAAAGGTGCTGCATAATCTTCCCGGGATGTATGCTAAATACGCATATGTCATAAAAGTGAATAATTCATTTATGAAATTCGAAAACAAAGCTTAATTCGTGAATAGTGGTCCAGACCACATGCGAAATCTCACAAAACACGTTCGTTGGAGGCACCTTTGCGATGTGTTCCGAACATTCGATTTTCTTTAAAATCGTTGTGTGGTAGCTCCAATGGGTTCTACAAGAAATATATAAATTTCCAGGAGAGTAAATTTCTCAGAGCAGAGATATCGCCAAATGTTCCCACAGCGCCGGTTTCGCCTGTAGGGACTTGGTCCACCACGATTATCTCTATGAGGAGCACGGAACGATATGTAGGAAATATTAGATTTTATTCAAAGGTGCTGCATAATCTTCCCGGGATGTATGCCAAATGCGCATATGTCATAAAAGTGAATAATTCATTTATGAAATTCGAAAACAAAGCTTAATTCGTGAATAGTGGTCCAGACCACATGCAAAATCTCACAAAACACGTTCGTTGGAGGCCCCGTTACGATGTGTTCCGAACATTCGATTTTCTTTAAAATCGTTGTGTGGTAGCTTCGATGGGTTCTACAAGAAATATATAAATTTCCAGGAGAGTAAATTTCTCAGAGCAGAGATATCGCCAAATGTTCCCACAGCGCCGGTTTCGCCTGTAAGGACTTGGTCCACCACGATTATCTCTATGGGGAGCAAGGAACGATGAGTGGGAAACATAAGATTTTATTCAAAGGTGCAGCATAATCTTCCCGGGATGTATGCCAAATGCGCATATGTCATAAAAGTGAATAATTCATTTATGAAATTCGAAAACAAAGCTTAATTCGTGAATAGTGGTCCAGACCACATGCAAAATCTCACAAAACACGTTCTTTGGAGGCACCGTTGCGATGTGTTCCGAATATTCGATTTTCTTTAAAATCGTTGTGTGGTAGCTCCAATGGGTTCTACAAGAAATATATAAATTTGCAGGAGAGTGAATTTCTCAGAGCAGAGATATCGCCAAATGTTCCCACAGCGCCGGTTTCGCCTGTAAGGACTTGGTCCACTACGATTATCTCTATGGGGAGCAAGGAACGATGAGTGGGAAACATAAGATTTTATTCAAAGGTGCTGCATAATCTTCCCGGGATGTATGCTAAATGCGCATATATCATAAAATGGAATAATTCATTTATGAAATTCGAAAACAAAGCTTAATTCGTGAATAGTGGTCCAGACCACATGCAAAATCTCACAAAACACGTTCGTTGGAGGCACCGTTGCGATGTGTTCCGAACATTCGATTTTCTTTAAAATCGTTGTGTGGTAGCTCCAATGGGTTCTCCAAGAAATATATAAATTTGCAGGAGAGTAAATCTCTCAGAGCAGAGATATCGCCAAATGTTCCCACAGCGCCGGTTTCGCCTGTAAGGACTTGGTCCACCACGATTATCTCTATGAGGAGCACGGAACGATATGTAGGAAATATTAGATTTTACTCAAAGGTGCTGCATAATCTTCCCGGGATGTATGCTAAATGCGCATATGTCATAAAAGTGAATAATTCATTTATGAAATTCGAAAACAAAGCTTAATTCGTGAATAGTGGTCCAGACCACATGCAAAATCTCACAAAACACGTTCGTTGGAGGCACCGTTGCGATGTGTTCCGAATATTCGATTTTCTTTAAAATCGTTGTGTGGTAGCTCCAATGAGTTTTACAAGAAATATATAAATTTGCAGGAGAGTAAATTTCTCAGAGCAGAGATATCGCCAAATGTTCCCACAGCGCCGGTTTCGCCTGTAAGGACTTGGTCCACTACGATTATCTCTATGGGGAGCAAGGAACGATGAGTGGGAAACATAAGATTTTATTCAAAGGTGCAGCATAATCTTCCCGGAATGTATGCCAAATGCGCATATGTCATAAAAGTGAATAATTCATTTATGAAATTCGAAAACAAAGCTTAATTCGTGAATAGTGGTCCAGACCACATGCAAAATCTCACAAAACACGTTCGTTGGAGGCACCGTTGCGATGTGTTCCGAACATTCGATTTTCTTTAAAATCGTTGTGTAGTAGCTCCAATAGATTCTACAAGAAATATATAAATTTCCAGGAGAGTAAATTTCTCAGAGCAGAGATATCGCCAAATGTTCCCACAGCGCCGGTTTCGCCTGTAAGGACTTGGTCCACTACGATTATCTCTATGGGGAGCAAGGAACGATGAGTGGGAAACATAAGATTTTATTCAAAGGTGCTGCATAAACTTCTCGGGATGTATGCCAAATGCGCATATATCATAAAAGTGAATAATTCATTTATGAAATTCGAAAACAAAGCTTAATTCGTGAATAGTGGTGCAGACCACATGCAAAATCTCACAAAACACGTTCGTTGGAGGCACCGTTGCGATGTGTTCCGAACATTCGATTTTCTTTAAAATCGTTGTGTGGTAGCTCCAATAGGTTCTACAAATAATATATAAATTTGCAGGAGAGTAAATTTCTCAGAGCAGAGATATCGCCAAATGTTCCCACAGCGCCGGTTTCGCCTGTAAGGACTTGGTCCACCACGATTATCTCTATGAGGAGCACGGAACGATATGTAGGAAATATTAGATTTTACTCAAAGGTGCTGCATAATCTTCCCGGGATGTATGCTAAATGCGCATATGTCATAAAAGTGAATAATTCATTTATGAAATTCGAAAACAAAGCTTAATTCGTGAATAGTGGTCCAGACCACATGCAAAATCTCACAAAACACGTTCGTTGGAGGCACCGTTGCGATGTGTTCCGAATATTCGATTTTCTTTAAAATCGTTGTGTGGTAGCTCCAATGGGTTCTACAAGAAATATATAAATTTGCAGGAGAGTAAATTTCTCAGAGCAGAGATATCGCCAAATGTTCCCACAGCGCCGGTTTCGCCTGTAAGGACTTGGTCCACTACGATTATCTCTATGGGGAGCAAGGAACGATGAGTGGGAAACATAAGATTTTATTCAAAGGTGCTGCATAAACTTCCCGGGATGTATGCCAAATGCGCATATGTCATAAAAGTGAATAATTCATTTATGAAATTCGAAAACAAAGCTTAATTCGTGAATAGTGGTCCAGACCACATGCAAAATCTCACAAAACACGTTCGTTAGAGGCACCGTTGCGATGTGTTCCGAATATTCGATTTTCTTTAAAATCGTTGTGTGGTAGCTCCAATGGGTTCTACACGAAATGTATAAATTTCCAGGAGAGTAAATTTTTCACAGCAGAGATATCACCAAATGTTCCCACAGCGCCGGTTTCGCCTGTAAGGACTTGGTCCACCACGATTATCTCTATGGGGAGCAAGGAACGATGAGTGGGAAACATAAGATTTTATTCAAAGGTGCTGCATAATCTTCCCAGGATGTATGCCAAATGCGCCTATATCATAAAAGTGAATAGTTCATTTATGAAATTCGAAAATAAAGCTTAATTCGTGAATAGTGGTCCAGACCACATGCGAAATCTCACAAAACACGTTCGTTGGAGGCCCCGTTGCGATGTGTTCCGAACATTCGATTTTCTTTAAAATCGTTGTGTAGTAGCTTCGATGGGTTCTACAAGAAATATATAAATTTCCAGGAGAGTAAATTTCTCAGAGCAGAGATATCGCCAAATGTTCCCACAGCGCCGGTTTCGCCTGTAAGGACTTGGTCCACCACGATTATCTCTATGGGGAGCAAGGAACGATGAGTGGGAAACATAAGATTTTATTCAAAGGTGCAGCATAATCTTCCCGGGATGTATGCCAAATGCGCATATGTCATAAAAGTGAATAATTCATTTATGAAATTCGAAAACAAAGCTTAATTCGTGAATAGTGGTCCAGACCACATGCAAAATCTCACATAACACGTTCTTTGGAGGCACCGTTGCGATGTGTTCCGAACATTCGATTTTCTTTAAAATCGTTGTGTGGTAGCTTCGATGGGTTCTACAAGAAATATATAAATTTCCAGGAGAGTAAATTTCTCAGAGCAGAGATATCGCCAAATGTTCCCACAGCGCCGGTTTCGCCTGTAAGGACTTGGTCCACCACGATTATCTCGATGAGGAGCACGGAACGATATGTAGGAAATATTAGATTTTACTCAAAGGTGCTGCATAATCTTCCCGGGATGTATGCTAAATGCGCATATGTCATAAAAGTGAATAATTCATTTATGAAATTCGAAAACAAAGCTTAATTCGTGAATAGTGGTCCAGACCACATGCAAAATCTCACAAAACACGTTCGTTGGAGGCACCGTTGCGATGTGTTGCGAACATTCGATTTTCTTTAAAATCGTTGTGTGGTAGCTCCAATGGGTTCTACAAGAAATATATAAATTTGCAGGAGAGTAAATTTCTCAGAGCAGAGATATCGCCAAATGTTCCCACAGCGCCGGTTTCGCCTGTAAGGACTTGGTCCACTACGATTATCTCTATGGGGAGCAAGGAACGATGAGTGGGAAACATAAGATTTTATTCAAAGGTGCTGCATAATCTTCCCGGGATGTATGCCAAATGCACATATATCATAAAAGTGAATAATTCATTTATGAAATTCGAAAACAAAGCTTAATTCGTGAATAGTGGTCCAGACCACATGCAAAATCTCACAAAACACGTTCGTTGGAGGCACCGTTGCGATGTGTTCCGAACATTCGATTTTCTTTAAAATCGTTGTGTGGTAGCTTCAGTGGGTTCTACAAGAAATATATAAATTTGCAGGAGAGTAAATTTCTCAGAGCAGAGATATCGCCAAATGTTCCCACAGCGCCGGTTTCGCCTGTAAGGACTTGGTCCACCACGATTATCTCTATGAGGAGCACGGAACGATATGTAGGAAATATTAGATTTTACTCAAAGGTGCTGCATAATCTTCCCGGGATGTATGCTAAATGCGTATATGTCATAAAAGTGAATAATTCATTTATGAAATTCGAAAACAAAGCTTAATTCGTGAATAGTGGTCGAGACCACATGCAAAATCTCACAAAACACGTTCGTTGGAGGCACCGTTGCGATGTGTTCCGAACATTCGATTTTCTTTAAAATCGTTGTGTGGTAGCTCCAATGGGTTCTACAAGAAATATATAAATTTCCAGGAGAGTAAATTTCTCAGAGCAGAGATATCGCCAAATGTTCCCACAGCGCCGGTTTCGCCTGTAAGGACTTGGTCCACCACGATTATCTCTATGGGGAGCAAGGAACGATGAGTGGGAAACATAAGATTTTATTCAAAGGTGCAGCATAATCTTCCCGGGATGTATGCCAAATGCGCATATGTCATAAAAGTGAATAATTCATTTATGAAATTCGAAAACAAAGCTTAATTCGTGAATAGTGGTCCAGACCACATGCAAAATCTCACAAAACACGTTCGTTGGAGGCACCGTTGCGATGTGTTCCGAACATTCGATTTTCTTTAAAATCGTTGTGTAGTAGCTCCAATGGATTCTACAAGAAATGTATAAATTTCCAGGAGAGTAAATTTCTCAGAGCAGAGATATCGCCAAATGTTCCCACAGCGCCGGTTTCGCCTGTAAGGACTTGGTCCACTACGATTATCTCTATGGGGAGCAAGGAACGATGAGTGGGAAACATAAGATTTTATTCAACGGTGCTGCATAAACTTCCCGGGATGTATGCCAAATGCGCATATATCATAAAAGTGAATAATTCATTTATGAAATTCGAAAACAAAGCTTAATTCGTGAATAGTGGTGCAGACCACATGCAAAATCTCACAAAACACGTTCGTTGGAGGCACCGTTGCGATGTGTTCCGAACATTCGATTTTCTTTAAAATCGTTGTGTGGTAGCTTCAATCGGTTCTACACGAAATATATAAATTTCCAGGAGAGTAAATTTTTCAGAGCAGAGATATCACCAAATGTTCCCACAGCGCCGGTTTCGCCTGTAAGGACTTGGTCCACCACGATTATCTCTATGGGGAGCAAGGAACGATGAGTGGGAAACATAAGATTTTATTCAAAGGTGCTGCATAATCTTCCCAGGATGTATGCCAAATGCGCATATATCATAAAAGTGAATAGTTCATTTATGAAATTCGAAAATAAAGCTTAATTCGTGAATAGTGGTCCAGACCACATGCGAAATCTCACAAAACACGTTCGTTGGAGGCCCCGTTACGATGTGTTTCGAACATTCGATTTTCTTTAAAATCGTTGTGTGGTAGCTTCAATGGGTTTTACAAGAAATTCATAAATTTGTAGGAGAGTAAATCTCTCAGAGCAGAGATATCGCCAAATGTTCCCACAGCGCCGGTTTCGCCTGTAAGGACTTGGTCCACCACGATTATCTCTATGGGGAGCAAGGAACGATGAGTGGGAAACATAAGATTTTATTCATAGGTGCAGCATAACCTTCCCGGGATGTATGCCAAATGCGCATATGTCATAAAAGTGAATAATTCATTTATGAAATTCGAAAACAAAGCTTAATTCGTGAATAGTGGTCAAGACCAAATGCAAAATCTCACAAAACACGTACGTTGGAGGCACCGTTGCGATGTGTTCCGAACATTTGATTTTCTTTAAAAGCGTCATGCGGAAGCCTCGATGGGTTCCACAAGAATTATATAAATTTCCAGGAGAGTAAATTTCTCAGAGCAGAGATATCGCCAAATGTTCCCACAGCGCCGGTTTTGCCTGTAAGGACTTGGTCCACTACGATTATCTCTATGGGGAGCAAAGAACGATGAGTGGGAAACATAAGATTTTATTCAAAGGTGCAGCATAATCTTCCCGGGATGTATGTTAAATGCGCATGTATCATAAAAGTGAATAATTCATTTATGAAATTCGAAAACAAAGCTTAATTCGTGAATAGTGGTCCAGACCAAATGCAAAATCTCACAAAACACGTTCGTTGGAGGCCCTGTTACGATGTGTTCCGAACAATCGATTTTCTTTAAAATCGTCACATGGAAGCTCCAATGGGTTCTACAAGAAATATATAAATTTCCAGGAGAGTAAATTTCTCAGAGCAGAGATATCGCCAAATGTTCCCACAGCGCCGGTTTCGCCTGTAAAGACTTGGTCCACCACGATTATCTCTATGGGGAGCAAGGAACGATGAGTGGGAAACATAAGATTTTATTCAAAGGTGCTGCATAATCTTCCCGGGATGTATGCCAAATGCGCATATGTCATAAAAGTGAATAATTCATTTATGAAATTCGAAAACAAAGCTTAATTCGTGAATAGTGGTCCAGACCACATGCAAAATCTCACAAAACACGTTCGTTGGAGGCCCCGTTACGATGTGTTCCGAACATTCGATTTTCTTTAAAATCGTCGCGTGGTAGCTCCAATGGGTTCTAGAAGAAATATATATATTTCCAGGAGAGTAAATTTCTCAGAGCAGAGATATCGCCAAATGTTCCCACAGCGCCGGTTTCGCCTGTAAGGACTTGGTCCACCACGATTATCTCTATGGGGAGCAAGGAACGATGAGTGGGAAACATAAGATTTTATTCAAAGGTGCAGCATAATCTTCCCGGGATGTATGCAAAATGCGCATATATCATAAAAGTGAATAATTCATTTATGAAATTCGAAAATAAAGCTTAATTCGTGAATAGTGGTCCAGACCACATGCAAAATCTCACAAAACACGTTCGTTGGAGGCACCGTTGCGATGTGTTCCGAACATTCGATTTTCTTTAAAATCGTTGTGTGGTAGCTCCAATGGGTTCTACAAGAAATATACAAATTTCCAGGAGGATAAATTTCTCAGAGCAGAGATATCGCCAAATGTTCCGACAGCGCCGGTTTCGCCTGTAGGGACTTGGTCCACCACGATTATCTCTATGAGGAGCACGGAACGATATGTAGGAAATATTAGATTTTATTCAAAGGTGCTGCATAATCTTCCCGGGATGTATGCCAAATGCGCATATGTCATAAAAGTGAATAATTCATTTATGAAATTCGAAAACAAAGCTTAATTCGTGAATAGTGGTCCAGACCAAATGCAAAATCTCACAAAACACGTTCGTTGGAGGCCCCGTTACGATGTGTTCCGAACATTCGATTTTCTTTAAAATCGTCACGTGGTAGCTTCAATGGGTTCTACAAGAAATATATAAATTTCCAGGAGAGTCAATTCCTCAGAGCAGAGATATCGCCAAATGTTCCCACAGCGCCGGTTTCGCCTGTAAGGACTTGGTCCACCACGATTATCTCTATGGGGAGCAAGGAACGATGAGTGGGAAACATAAGATTTTATTCAAAGGTGCAGCATAATCTTCCCGGGATGTATGCCAAATTCGCATATATCATAAAAGTGAATAATTCATTTATGAAATTCGAAAAGAAAGCTTAATTCGTGAATAGTGGTCCAGACCACATGCAAAATCTCACAAAACACGTTCGTTGGAGGCACCGTTGCGATGTGTTCCGAACATTCGATTTTCTTTAAAATCGTTGTGTGGTAGCTCCAATGGGTTCTACAAGAAATATATAAATTTCCAGGAGAGTAAATTTCTCAGAGCAAAGATATCACCAAATGTTCCCACAGCGCCGGTATCGCCTGTAAGGACTTGGTCCACCACGATTATCTCTATGGGGAGCAAGGAACGATGAGTGGGAAACATAAGATTTTATGCAAAGGTGCTGCATGATCTTTCCAGTTGATGTACACAGAGTTAAAATTTCATAAAGGAGAAAAATGCATATATCAGATTCGGTGTCTATGATGAGTATGTCCTATTAGCATATCTAATGAGTTTTTTCGGTTTGTAAAGCATGTGTAGCTACAGTTATGCATTTTGTAGCCGAAACTTATAGGCCTTAATAATTTCTTATATTTTCCAGCTGTGCTTCTGGCACTAAATTCTTATTTCAGACGTTCAATTTGCCTTTTCGCCCGCGGATCTAAGAAAATGTTTGGAAACGCTGAAATCACCAAAAAATTTTTTTGGCGTTCATGTTAATATTTAAACTTATCTTGATACAATAGACGTAAGAAAAATTAATTTCTTAACTTCAGATCAAATTTAGAGGTGGTGAAAAAAAAATGAAAATCGTTGCGTTCCAACGTTGCGAATTTCATTCACATTTCTTTCAGATGTTTACAGGAAAGTCTAAATTTAAGTAAGTAACCACAAACATGTCTTTGAAAAAAGCTATACACCAAATTGGTCCGCTGAAATTTTCTTAATAAAAGAAGCAATAAAAACACAGTCACGGGCATATTTACCGAGAGAGTATAGCAAATTTACTACAAGGCGGGTTCTTGAAACCGAAATTAACTACTGTGAAATACCCTGATGCATACCTTGTGGAGAAATTCATTAAAAAAAGAGAACACCGTGTTGTTGAATGGCTTGGTTTTCTTCCCATCACAATTCTTGGATGATATATAAAACGTGCTTTAAAGTGAGCGACCTTCATTCAAGATGCTGTGTTTAAAGCGAAAATATGGCCGAGTAAAAACGTTCCCCAATCTAAATTTTGACGGACAAAAAATACTGGAGCTTGCTCGTAGTGGTCTCTTTTACTTAATCACCATAGGCGGATTCAATACATCTGCCGATGTCGAGAGTGAACACTTGCGTTTGTCACCAAATGTTTTTGAGCGTGTTTTCAACACAGCTGTGCAGCTAAGGGTTGGCAAGCAAAATATGAAAATCAGGCTTGTATGCGGAATCATCCTTGCCACACTAAGAATTACATTTACATCCTGTGAAGTTTTAAATAGCTGTAAAAAGTTAGACCATTCATAAAATCATGAAAAACTCTGTTTATTGTAAAATTACAATAAAAAGAAATAAAATTCGCATTCATAAATCAATTGCTGTGTTTTTAATCACACAGCCCCAAAGAAAATGTGCAACCTAAGGCCAAAGAAAATGTTAATCTAAGACTTAGATGCTAACTTCAATTAGATTTTTAGGTGTTTGTAAAACAATTTTTTTTTCAAAGACGTACTAGTTTCGCGACCTGTCTGTCCATCTGTCCGTCCGTCCGTCTGTCCGTGCGTCACAGCTAGTTTCCTCAGAAACTATAGAAGCTAGAATGATCAAGCTTTTTGAAAAGGTCAGAAGTGATGGTCTCTCAAAAATTAAGGTCTTACCTAAAATTTAAAATTTTTTTGAGGAGGTTTCCCCCTAGTAACAGATTACCCTTGAAAATTTTTTTAATCAAAGGTAGTGGTGTGCGGTATCAAATGAAAGATCTTGATTAGAACTTTTAGAATCTGAAATAAAAAATCATTTTATGAATTAGGGGGTCCCGGTGAAGGTAAAATGTATTAAGAATGTGTGTCCCCCCTCGCGGTTGGACACCTTTGAGCCGAAAAATTTGAAAATTATCACGAACTTTATTAATAATAGTATGTTTGTAAATTTTACATTTTCGCCCATAAAATCAAAACGGTATTTTAAACTTCTTGAAATTTTGCAATTATACGAGTATAGACTAATATAAGATATTTACGTTCACATTTAATCGAGATCGAATCCTAATCAAGTGAGTTATAGCCATTTCAATTGTATGGAATTACAACAACAATAACCCGTGTTTATGGTTCATACATATTTCTAATTGGCCTGGGGACTTTCATTTTCTTTCAATATTCGTGAGAATTTAAGGAATATTGTTTAACTTGAATATGTTCAGTCGGCCAAGCATTCAGAAAAATCATTTAAGCTAGATCAAAATGGCGGCTGCACTGTGCTTATGAAAGAAACTGTGCATCTTTTGCAAAAATTTGAACGATTTCATATCCGAGTATTGGATGAATAATTCAAGTTATCAATTCACGCTATTAATATAGAAAACTTCTTTCTAACCCTAGGATGTTTACAACGACCTTCTGGTAGGAGCACTCTCCAGCTTACTCAACTTGTTTATATTATGAAAAATTTTATTGTAAAACGGTTCTTTTTTGTATATATTATTATGTTCAATTGTGTTCATTCATATATTGTAATACTCAAATATCCAGAAAAAATGCTCATGAACGAAAAAATTACTTGTTATTATTCACATGACACAACAAATGTACAACATAATACATCGCTTGAAACTATCATAAAATCATTGATTAATGCGCAATTTCTTTGTGGCAAGCCTTTTTTGTCGAATAAAGAAGCTATTGAAGCCGCGAAACAGTATTTTGCAGAGCTTTCGGAAAATCATTACAAAGATGGATTAAAATTATTAGAAGTTCGTTGGAATAAGTATGAGAGAGATTACGTTGAATGAAAAAAGTAATTTCCTTAAAAGGTACACATTCTTTCATTTTTATTATCAAAACTTTTCAACCAACCTGTAGTTTGTCTAAATTATCGCTATTCAAAGTTCAAACCAATTATAAACATGCATGCAAAAAAAGTATTAAGTCACATATATACCTGTACAATAGTATTGTCCATTTGAATGCACTCCCCCCAGTGGTTTTAAGTAACGAAAGTAGTAAACAAGAAACGATACTTAACTTAATAACGAATTCTTGAAGCTATGCGCTATTTTAAGGGTTTTTTGCTTTTTGATTTATACCCTTTCAATATTGGCACTTGTCCATCCATCAAATAGTGCATCATAACATTCATCCATCGAACAGTGCATCATAGCAGGTTTTCTCAGGAACTAGAGAGCCAAAGTCATCAAGTCTTGTAACGGCTCAGAAGTTTCTGATTAATGGACATTTTCAAGATAGTCAAGTAGGGTATCAAATGAAAGTTTCGATATGATCTATTGTCATCAGTTTTTAAAATTGCAATATTCATGACGGGCTAAGCAGTGTATACGGAAGAACACGAGAAAATTCGATCCTCTCGCCTCACAACTAGGTGTCTGTGGACCGTAAAATCTGAAATACGTAAAGTAGATAGTTTTCTCAGAGTGCAACAACGACTAATGCCTCACAGTCAAAATTTGCAAAATTTTGTTGGTATAAGTATAATTTATCAGTTGCACATGTTCATGAATAAAACCATTCGGGTAGGCTTGAATTTATGAAAATAAATCATACCACAAGTGATATCAGAAATCGTAAAACAAAATGATGACAGTTATAAATGAGGATATTGATTAAATTTTGGTTATATTCCATCATCGTTAAGATTTAAGGTACAGCCCATTAATTCCTGACGAGAGCATACATTTTAAATGTAATAAAATCATGATCGTAGGTTCTAACGACAAATTCAACTTTGTTAATAGTAATAGGACTTGTAAATACAACACTTTTCTCAGTAAATTCCTAATTTTGTATTTAGCACTACAGCCCTTTTTAGGTCTCCTCTTAGAGAAAGTTATATTATTGTATCTCAATATCTTGATCGAATATATCAGCACTCGAGAAGGTGATATGGTCAGTACTCCGCTTTGGTCGTATGCCCGCCAAACCAGCTGCGATACGTTCTGATTTGCAGCCAGTAAATGAATAGGCTCACAGTTGGTCCGAAGAATCACTTGAAGCAAATCTAGTTGTTACCAATGGGATTCAAACGAAGGAACTTCGGTTTATGCAACGAGCACACTACGCGGATTACCAGTGAATTTGTATGCGTACTCTTGGCATCAGGAATACTTTCAATTCCGTCAGATGGGTGGATATTGTAGAAGCGCTGGAAAAGTTGTTTCCAAGTACCACAATACAAGTACTTATGCAAACTTTGATAAACTACTTGAAGAAATGCAGTCTGCTCTACAATACAAAGGAAGGATGTTGAAGTTCAGCTCTTACATCGCGAGTTGCTCAAAGCTCCATCGTCGGTCCGGGTTTGTGCAGCATCTCTTACGAAGGGCTACTGACGGACTACTGCAGACGATAGAGTGGCGTTAGTCATACCACTGTTAAAAATGTGCGATTAAGACTAGGTAAGCTAATACAGCAAGTGAGGGGCTAGATGACTGTGCAAGAGCTCAGTCTAGCACTCGAAAAAATCAAAGCGGACATATTAGCTCAGAAAAGGGTCTCGGATTGAGGACTTCCAGTATCACGGAAACACTGGTTGAGTTAAAACGAGCAGTGAAATGCCTGGACATACTCATAGACACAAAGATGAATTTCTCCACACAAGTTAGAGCAACAGCTCAAAAGCGGCACTTACTCGACTGTTTTATCAGGGAGACTACACCTTATGAGTGGTGTACAATCTGTCCTACTCTATGGGGCGAAGCTCTAAACAAGGAGTTGCACTTAAATTGGTTGACACAGGTGCAGGAACAAAGATCACTGCGAATAGTATGTGCATACGAAATAGTCTCCAAGTCGGCAGAATTGGTGACTGTAGGTGTAATGCCCATTTTGCTTCTTATGAAGGAGCCAAGGAGCATCTTTCAACGCAGAAGTGAGGGTCACAGGGAAGTAGTTGCTAGGGAGGACAGACATCGCTATCTCAGTGATTGGCAACAGTGCTAAGAGAGCGATATCATGGGAAAGTGGACAACTTGCGTGATTTCTGAACTGAAGCCACAACTCAATCAAGTGCATGGTAAGACTGATTTTTATATAGCTAAACTCTGGGACGCCCTTGGATGTTTCCAGTCTTACCTGCAAAAAATTGATAAGTCACGGCCTCCGAGCTGCGTGTTTTGCAGAGAAGTGGTGAATAAGCCTGCCACATGTTTTTCATCTGTAAAAGATGGGAAAACTTACGCGATGATCTCTACAGTGACATTGGAAGCTCTCTCCAGAGGCTGCAATAAGAAAGATGCTTACATCAGTTGACAAATGGAAATGCGTAGCACATTACGCTCGGGCAATGCTAACAGTTAAAAAACGAAAACGAGACTATCAAGAGGTGTTGAGAATGAAAAGCTCCTTTTTCCAATAATTCTTTCACCTCCCCTCTTTCCAGCTAGAAAAGGGATTCCTGCAACTCAAAGGCGCCTCTATGAATAAGAAAATGAGACCTAGCCCGAAATAATGTGTCAAATGGTTTCAAGATGGGCTCTCGTATGATAGAGGAGGTGGTTAGGGGGTAGTCTAGATGCAGTATGAGATTTGAAGTTCTACATTAATTTCATAAATAGCATTCACTTCTCAAGAACAAAATTTTTTTTTGGCATTTTTGATATTATAAGAACTTAACACTATGATTTGGCCACCTTAAAAAGATACGTTTTCATCAAAAGTTTATTGTCTGTATTTTCATTGCTGAAGTTGGGGAAAAATGACACAACTTTAATCAACACTTACATCTAAGGTGGCCGCCATTTTATTTTATGATTAGTAATATCACGCGTTGAACAAATTCTCAAAGATATGCAAACATATATCCTTCCTGAAGTTGTCATGCAAATCCCATCAAGCCCGTCTTGTCTGAGTCGATTGGAAGTGTATATTGCTCGATAGCCATGCGTTGCTATTGTTGTAAATTTAAACCACCATAACTTCCCTAGATACTATACCATTTTTCTGAAATTTTCATGGTTGATAATCCTTATAGCTGAGTGGATATAAAATTACATTTGGTTTAATCTCTTACAATTTTACTTAAGAAAATGAAAAATTTCTAAACTGATGAAACTGATGAAGTTTCCCGTTGTTGTATTCACAATCTAATTTTTTAAAGATTTTTTTGCCCACAAGTGCCCATTAACAATGGGGAAACAATTTTTACATGTTTTTCCGCTACCGCTGCCTGCCTATTCATCGATACTGCAATTTTAATAACGTATATTAAACATCTCATGAAGAGCTTTCATTTGATGCACTACTTGACCACCTTTGATGAAAATTCTGTTAACGGGTTGCATGCTTTTATTGGAAGACCCCCCTTGAAGGCTTTTGCAATTTCTTTTGTCACGTCATTAATCGGAAACCTCTGAGCTGTTCGCAAAACTAGATGGCTGTAGCTTCCCTAGTTCCTGAGAAAACTTGTTGTGACGCAGTGACGGACGGACGCACAGACAGGTAAGGATATTGATGAAGTAGTGTTAAACAATTTTTTTTAACAAAAACCTGAAAATGTCTTTAAGATTTCACTTAGCCAATGGTTATTGGGGCTTTGTACTAAAATACAAAACTCTATTAAAATCACGACATGTGTCCATCTGTTCGTCCGTTCGCCTGTCTGTATGTCACAGCAGTTTTTTCTTCGAGACTATAGAAGCAACAGCCATGAAACTTTGTGGAAAAGTTGGAAGTTATGACTTCTAGAAAGTTTTGGGGTGAAAAAATGCTCCCTCTTTACAGAGAAGAGACACTTAAAAAATTGTTCTCATCAAATGGGGTGTCCTATTAAAGCAGGTCTTAAAATTGTTGAGGGGGCAGGAGAAGAAGAAATGGACGCAATTTTTGGATACCACTCCTCACGGTTTGATACCTTTCATCCGAAAAATCTGAAAAAATATGAATGCAGGCCTTCATGAGCACAACAACAACAAATACGTCAGAAGTCAAAGTTCACTCAATTTTACTGGTAACAGTATGATTTATCAATTTTAAACTTTTTTGAATAAAGTCTTGAGGGCACCCTCAAATCCAATCAAACTTAATATGCCAACATCAATTTGAAAGTTTGATAAATTCTGAAAATTTCAGAAAGATGGAATCGTATTTAACAAAGTTATGGCGGTTTAAATTTTCCTGTATTGCAACAGCAACTCTACATGACACTAGGGCTTTGCTAGGATTTAGATGAATGTTTCGGGAATTATTTATATTTACAATAAATTTCTTTGAGAATTTATTGAACGTGTAACCTCAACCATCGTATAACAAAATGCTGGCGGTTTTAAATGAGAATACTGAATAAAACGGTGTTATTTTTCCCGAACTCCAACATTTAAGGTACATGGTATTAACACTTGATTGAATTTATTAATGAATAAATAAAGTGAGTAAAAAAATCATGGCGTTTGATCCAATAACAAATAACTTAAAGGTTGAAATTCGTTGAACTTTGCTAATAATAGTGGGATATGTAAATTTAATATTTCCACCAGTAAAACTGTATTAGTCAATTGAATTTGATGAAATTATAGATTTGAGTAGTCGTATAAAAGGCCCTTGTATTCTATAAGTTTCAATAGAATTTACAGAATTTATAGATGTTGTGTTTAGGTAGGTGTTTGTAATATTGCAACAAAATAGAGGCTGGTTCAAATGAAGTTAGTTCGAAAGGGAAGTGCATAATCGTATTGTTTCTGTAAAGATACGGTTAGGTGTCCCTCGGAAGAGGAACAAAATATGTACCATAAAGCAATTGATCAATGCATTTCATTTCCATCACAGCTTCGAAAGTTAACCCGTTGTTATGCTTTTCTAACAAATTTTGTATATAGTTTCTTTTCTCCTGAATCCTTGGATTCCTTTCCAACAGGAAAAGTCAAAAGTACATAGTTAACGCTAAGGTCTCGTGGCCAGCAATCAGAAATCCAAAATACTGAGCAAGAACATTGTTGAAAGTCATCTTTCCATTTTTGTAAGCCCCTACTAACGTGTCCATTATATGGACACGATGTTCAATATTGCTTAGGCGTAGTTTTAAAAATTGCTTTACAAGCTTCGTGAAGTACTCTGGAACTTTGTCCCTAAATAGATATTTCCACCTTAATGTTTCTGCATACTTGTGCAGTGTGACATGGATGAAAAGCACTAGCGTACTATGCCTTGGATTGCTGAGAATATGTGAACGAAAGCTAAAGACGTCACTGTCTTGGTTTTCAAGGCACTTGCTGTCGATAAATAAAACACAATTCCATACACAATCCATAGTGAACATATGGCTTTTGCATTTGGTTTCTCTCCTCGCGTACATGCTGCATTAATTTTACGACCGAACCTTTCCACGATATCCTCAATTAATGGAAACATTCCTTTCATTTTGGCTATCGTGAACGTAGGAGCAAGTTTTGTGCGAATTACTTTGGCATGTGGTGGCTCAGCAGCTCCTAGGTGAGCAGATATGGGCTCATGTTTTTCATTTACAAAGAAACCTCGACCAGAGCTTATTGGCTCAAAACTGACTTAAGATACTCTATCATCTGATTATAGGTTTACTGCCACCATCTGTTGAACTTTCCAAGCAATTCTTCGTTGAGTTTCTGCAATGAAAATTACACAGCTAATAAAAAGGAATACTTTTTCTTCACGTAACACTTCACAATAGTAGATGGCCATTCTTTAGCATACAAAAACCGATATTTTATACATAAATTGTCTATTTCTTTTCATTTTGCAGTCAAATCAATATTCAACGTCATAAATTCAAATTATTTAAGCACCATTTTGCAAATGTTACCCAATTTATGATTTCGATCAAAGCGAAAAAATTTCCAGATGACAACATTACACATATAAATGCGGAGAAGTTTCTCACTCACACATATAAATGCGGAGGAGTTTGTCACCCACACACATGTAAGTCGACGGATTCGTTGTATCGCTATCAACTTTTCTGACAGCGTACCAATCATTTAAAATGTTTTGTCTCTTTCGCACTCTGACGTGCCATGGGAAAATCCGCAAGGTTATTCATCTCTTTTAATTGAACAGCTGACGAAGTGCACCAGCTCGTTAGTATATGTATAAGCTCTGGTTTCTAGGAAAAAGACTGCAGATTTAGAGCATATCTCAGCAATTTTTACCATCGGTCACGTATTGACGCATAGAAATGTACATTAAAAATAAAATTAATTCATTTGTGAATTCAATCTATACACAATATATCCATGTTAATGCATTTAAGAATTGTGAATTTAATTTATGCACGATATATTCATGTTAATCTAAATAAAAATTTTTTGTTTTGTTTACAGATTCTCCTGTTGGGCCCTTCGTTATAACAGTCAGCACCGATAATCAATTCAGTATGAATCATAATATACAAGAAGGTGGCTTCAGCATTCGATACACCATCAATGGTACAAAAAGCTGACTGCATTAAATAAATGGTCTATCACTAATGTTGATTTCCGCTTAATTGAATTACATAATGATTGAAATCTCAATAAATTTGTATCTTCAAAATATACTGTGTTGTTTTTTAAATTATTTACAATCATACTATAGGCCAAGGCCCAACCTGGGCTGTCGCACCATACATGATGAATAGATATTTATTTTTTTTATTAATTAATTAGAACACTGAAATTTTTCCCCACCACAATACTTTCAAAAGGTCATCACTTCTGATCTTTTCACAAACTTGGATGGCTGTAACTTCTAGAGTTTCGAAGAAAAACTGCTTTGGCATATAGACGGACGAGCGGGTAGACGGACACATATCATGGTTTCAATAGAGTATTGTATTTTAGTACAAAACAATCAAAAGAGATGGAAGCAGCATGTTTTGTACAGCTATCAAACGCATCCTGACCGTGCAAATTTCCACGACATAAATAGTATACGCAATTATTACTGCCACTGCTATTTGGGTGTGTGTTTTTTTCTGAGCTATCAGCAATGAAAGATTCTTTGAAAATGTCACTGAGCAAGGGAAGAGAATTAATTGATTGAGAAGTGTTTGTGCTGTACAATTTTAAATAATTGAATAACTTGTTTAAATCATAGACGATAGCAGGAGCAGCTAAGTTAATACTCCTATCAATAACATAAAGACAAAAAATGTTGCCCTTAATCTATAATATGTAGATGAATTAGCCGCAAAAACGACTTAAGGATGTAATTAGGGTAGCAAGTGTAAGGGTTGAAATTGTAAAAATAGCAGGTATATAAGTAGCTGTAGAAAAATGTAAAATTAGTTATTTTATCACTGCTGAAGAAGCAATTGTGTGCTTCCAAACGTCGGCGTCTGATCGAATAAAAAGTACAACGAATAAAAAAGGAAGCAATTACTTTGTTTATAATTTTGGCTTTCCGTAAAGTTTCATGACTGTAGCTTCTAAGACGGACGGGCAGACGGATGCAAGTCGTGATTGCAATAAAGTTTTGTATTTTAGTACAAAACCATTAAAACAAAAACCCAGGAAACATTGGGCATTGTCCAGTCAGTATACCACATGAAAATCGCGTCGTTAATTTGATTGAAATTTACTAGTACTAGTGACAAAGTATAGCCACAGTACATACAATTACAAACAAGTATGGTCACTCTTGGATGTCAATAATTACAACAACAAAAATTGATGGTGGTACAGTAAAATGAAGACAAGAAAGGACTAAAAATAAATGGCTCTCCTCTTTAGCCAAAGAGGGTTAGATATAGCTGGGGCCCATATATGAGATTGTATTAGTAAGTATGCCCGCGCTTGCGTTTGTACGTGAAGCCGGAGATTATGGGTGCGTGCGTTGAAATTTAGCCATTTTCGTGTTACCAAATTAGCAAAGATTATTGCTTAACGAAAGAGATTATCGCCAGATCTATAACACAGCTGGGTTTTTAGCGTGAACGTTAATTTTGAAATGGTATCACAAGTAAAAGCTGTTCTCTTATGAGCAATGGATACTAAAGATTGCATGGAACTATTGTTTTTTTTTTTATATAATGTATGCGATACAAGGTCTTATAATATAGTAAGGTTTCTGACAAAGTCATTTCGCCATCGTTTAGACATTACTTAAAACTATGTGTGGTATTGTATTCCTATGTGAGTATTTTAATTAGCTAGAGGGAAATTTACGCAAAAACCTTTACCGAACTTATTATTAGCTTAACATAACTTAACTAACTAGCTAAAATCTATGAAGCTAGTTTACGGCGAAAGATATCAGTGGCAGCAACTGCTGGTTTTGAGTTCATCAGGACACAAATTAGCGGATTTTGCGAGTTATTTGCTTTCGCGATCATTTTACCACGGCGAGATGCAGCGAGTTTATAAATTGGACTAACGCCAGCAAGGCTGTGTAGTTTTTTGGGAGGTAAGTAGAACGGTTTATTAAGTACTATATTAATGTTTCTATTTTGCCTGATCTGAAGCTTTGTTTCTAGATATTTAACACATTGGATCCAAGTAAGGGAGCCATATATGTAGAATGATCGGTTGAATTGTCATTTTAAGATGAGGGTTTTATTTGTGGTATTTAGACGCAAATTACGACTAAGAAGGGGTATAGCGAGAGCACAACCTTAAAGACTTCGGAGCTAATATGCTCAATATGACTTCTGAAGGTTCGTGTTTTGTCAAATATACGATAAATGAGATCCTCACTTCAGGGAATGGTTTGCCTTAAAAAATTAATTGGTCACTTGGGTAGATGAACAGGCTTACGCTTCCTGCTGATTGATTTCATTTTTGCAACATTTATTTTAATTTCTCATCTATGGGAGTATTGATATGTAAGTTCTAATGCCGCTTCAAGGCTAGCAACAATGGAATTTGAGTCTGCACCTATGCTGTATATGTAAAATCCATCTTTAAAAGCCGCAACTTAGCAGTATAAATGTTATATGGTGATAGACTTAGGCAGGAGCCTTGCGGAACACCGCCAGTA
Organism: Odontomyia ornata; assembly: GCA_963969285.1. Taxonomy (NCBI): domain Eukaryota; kingdom Metazoa; phylum Arthropoda; class Insecta; order Diptera; family Stratiomyidae; genus Odontomyia; species Odontomyia ornata. The sequence goes on along the minus strand of OZ017738.1, from coordinate 196,646,111 downwards.
GTACTTTTCACTGGAAAAGTGCTTTCCGCTACTTTGATCTGGAACTTCCTGTCAGTTAAAAATGCTTGTAATTTATGGAGGGGTGCTATATTTTTGAAATCTATAGACGAGAGCATCATGTCAGACTGTATCGAAGGCTTTTTCTATGTCCAGCGTCACCAAACCTACAGATAATGCGTCCTTTGTAACATAGAAAAGCTGATGCTCAGTCGAATATCTGTTTTTGAAGCCGAATTAGAAATCAAGTAGGATATTATTGTTATCCATCAAATCATTTAATTTTTTTAGGATTACTCTTTCAAAGAGCTTACCTAAGCCTGGTAGTAAGCCAATGGGCCTGTAGTTGTCGGGAGAGTGCGGATCGCTTCCAGGCTTTTGGATAGGTATAACTAGAGCTTGATTTCAGATGGATGGAAAGATAGAGAGCCTAAGGCAAGCGTTGAATAGAAGGCATAAGAAGACAATTCCTTTCTTGGGTAAATTTTTAAGTACTATGTTCGGCAGGCCATCGATTCCTGGAACTTTGCCGTTTTTAACTTTTTTAAATAAACTTACTAACTCTCTGGTTTTTATTAATGCACCAGGTGGTAAAGATGTTTGCTTAGGTTGTTGTTTCAAAGCTTTAGCCACCATCATTTCTGCTAGATTGTTCAGAACCTATTGGAAATATTATGGTCCTGATTAACTTTATCTGCAAGTATATCTGCTCCGCGTTGTTACTTATTATCAAATATGGTAACGCATGATACTTTCGTTTTATACTTCTATTTAAAAACCAGACTTTCCGTGAGTTGTGGTCTATATTTGTTAGCATGTTGTTCCTTCGGAGATTCTGGAGCTCCTTAATTTTGTTCTTAATCGCTAGAGTGAGGCCATTAATATCAGTTTTGAGATATCTAATGCGGGTTTTTTGCCATTTTCGCCGCAAAGGATTTCGTTTTCTGATTAGGTTCAAGATTTCTTCATCGAATTCTAAATTATAAGAAGCATTTGATCAGTTTGGGACACTACACTCAATAGCTTGCCAGATAGTGTTTGCGAAATCTTCAATTTGGAGTATTGAGTGATTCTATGGTTCTTGATGTTAAGTTCACTCTTTCATTAATAAAACCCTCTCCGAACATTTTGCTTTTTTATAACAGTAGTATATTTTTGGTACCTTACTCTTACCTTTCGTCGTTTTTAAGAAAAATATTACAGGTAGATGAGGAGATGAGAGGGGTTGCAAGACACTCAACTCGGAAAGAGTAATATTTTGGTTACTAAGAACCAGATCTAGAGTAGAAATAACTCCACGGTGAGAGTAAAATGTGGGTAGATATTTGTCTCTCTGTTGAGATTAAATAAATGTGCCACATGCTTCGTGTGCAATTTCAGTACCAATGTCTAGCATTCAGGTTTCCGCAAAGTAGATACTTTATTTAGCCTTGTTAAACCATTTCAGATCTCTTCTGAAAAGTTCGTCTTTTTCCTTGTTCAATTTTGTCCCAAGAAAATAAATACCGAATAATTTTATATTTAGTTCTTGCCAATATTTTCAATCACCAATGTTGGACTTCAGCGCAATACAGAATGTTAATTTTTTCTATTAACGGCTATTGCTATGCCTCCGCCAGTTTCATTAACGCGATCATAACTGTATGTATGAAAGTAGGGATGCTTCAAACTATCATTTGGCCTAACCAAGTGTCCCTTATGACAAATATGTCTATATTATTTTTAACAGTGAAATTGAATGCTTCAATATGTTTATTTTGAATGCTTTGTACATTCTAAACTAGTATATTTGATTGCTGATCCATATAAAAATTTTATGAATAGCTCTACAATAGCATTAAACTGTTCCTGCTTAGTTCTACATTTACTTAAATTAGTAATTGTTCATGCTAAATGGTAAAAAGAGATTTGGGTGAAAAGAGGTTGTCACATAAACTATTTGTAAATTATGGGTTTTGCTTGAAAACCATACTGTAGGACAAAGGTGGAGTGGTTATCGACTTAGCTAAATTTCCCCATTTTTCCTCCATTAATGTTGCATCGCTGCTGTCTCGGCTTAGGGTTTGGGTATGTGTTGGAGCTTTTGTCAGCAAAGGGAAATTTGTGCTTGTAAAACCGAAGCTGCTTATAGTTCTCGGACAGAGATCGGAAAACTTTTCGAATTTTTACCCCGACTATTCAGGAAATTTGAATGGCCACAACTTCTGTAAATTTTATGGAAACTTATAGAATTAAATGATATTTTAAAGAATGACACTAATACAGTTTTACTGACGAAAATGTTAAAACCTACTACAATTAGCAAAGTTCAACGAATTTCAGTCTATAAGTTATTTTTCATTCGATCTAACTCCATGATTTTTAGGGCTTTTTGAAAGAAATTTTACAAAAACCTACTAGTTTTCCATCCTATCTGCCCATTGGTCCGATTCTCTGTTCATCAGTCTTAAGAAGTTTCTTCCGAAATTATAGAAGCTACAAAGCTCAAACTTTGTGAAAACATCAGAAGTAGTGGTCTCTCAACAGTTTTGGTCTTATCAAATATATCAAAAATTTTTAAAGGGGGTCCCCCCTTACAACGTAGTGACCCTTAACAAATTTTTTCATTAAATGTAGCTGAGAAGGTTATCAAATTTAAGGTCTTAGCGCTGTCAGAATCTGAAAAATAGTTCTTTTTTTTGCATTAGGAGTTCAAGGCAAGCCAAAGTGCAAGAACAATATCTGTGTCCTCTTTCCTCGTGATTGGACACCTGTGAGCCAAAATCTGAAAAAAATCACGAAGGTAGGTCTTTAAGAGTTCAAGGGCAACAAATATCGCAGAAATTAAAATTCACTCAATTTTGTTAATAATAGTATGACTTGTAAATTTTACATTTTCCCCCAAAACTCGAAACAGTCCCCTTAAACTTCCCTAAATTTTGCAGTTATATTGGTTGATATAAGACCTTTGTGCCTTCGAAGTTTCATAGAAATCATATCATAATCAAGTGAATTATCGCCATTTCAATTGTATGGAATTACAAAAACAATAACACATGTTGACAGTTAATATATATTTCAGATCGAGCAAGGCACTCTTATTTTCTTCGAATTTTCATGAAAATTTTAGGAATAGTGGTTTAATTTAATATGTTCGATGTGCCGAGCGTTCAGACAAATTATTTAACTTGGAACAAAATTACGGCTCTTATGTGCTTACGAACAAAACTCTGCAATATCTGGATGAATTCAAACGATTTCTTAAAGAAGTACTGGATAAATAATTCACAGCTGATGTGGCAGCTCCTGAGGAGTATATCGGTCACCTCGTACGAAACTGCGATATTCATGATACCTATCATTCCTGAAACGTTCATCCAAATCCTAACAAACTTGTGGCGTCTGAGCCGGTAAAATGCGCATATTTTTCCATATCCATATGGTTTTAAAGTAATTCAGCGCATATTGTTTAATAGTAATACAAAAAAATTCAAACCGCTTTAACATCGTTAACTAGAGTTTGATCTTTGTGAAATTTTCAGAGCAGGTCAATTTTATATATAGCCATTTATGAACTGAATCTGATTGAGTTGAAAGCTACCGTCAAGACTTTATTCAAGAAAATGTAAAACTGAAAATCACACTATTGCTAAATAAGTTAAATGAATTTCGACTTGGACGGATTTGTTGTTGTTATACTCATTAAGGGTTATATTTTGTTTTTTTCTGATTTTTCGGTTGAAAGGTGTCCGATCGCGAGGGGGGAGGTACACAAAAAGTAAGTAAATTTCCCCTTCCTTTAACGGTACCGATAAGGCAATTCTAAGACTTGTTTTGAAAAGAGTCTTAAATTATTTGGAGATTGTCCATTTTTTCCTCAAATTTGGCTATAAATACTCCAGCTATTAGCGGAGAAAGGGGGTTTCCTATCACAGTCCCATCCTTTGTTTTAAAAAACTTACCTTTGAAGGTAAAATAATCCTCCCTCATGCATTATGCTGCCAATTTTACATATTGCCTTGTTTTTTTGTGTTCACGATCTATATTGCCACATGTAACCAATCTTCGAAAAAACATAGTGCCTCTTTGACAGGGATACATGGGAATAGTGCATTAACATCAAAAGAAACCAACATCTTGTCTTCTTGGATGTGTAGACCTTTGATTTTTTGTACTAAATAATATGTGTTATGTACTCATCGCCGACTCAGTTCTTTACCAATGTTACCGATTTCTGCGCCCAACCATTTTGCAATGTTATACGTTGGGGGATTCGTGTCCGCAATAGTTTCCCTCATCTCGTTTCCATTTTTGTGGATTTTTGGTTGGCATCTAATACGTGGCACCGAGGGATTAGGCATTTTCAACAGGTTGATATTCTAGAACGTTGAGCTAGCTTCCCTCAGCGCTTTATTCACTCGCTTAATTGAATCTGGCAGTGGGTCTTTGCGAATTCCGACGATGTATCCTGTTGTAAGTTTCTCCATAGTGCGGTTGTCATATTCCATCTTATCAATAATAACGACTTTATTGTTTTTATCTGCTTTGAGGTAAAATACCGGCTTCTTCTTCAGTTCTTAATCGTTCGTTCATTGTTGGACCCTCTACTGTTCAACTTCTTTTGAATACTATTACGAACATTTTCTTTTTCGCCTGGGCTGAAGTTCCGCATAGCTGTTTCTATAGCTATGACCAGACCGTCCGCTGGAAAGGTTCCTCTGATAGCAAAGTTTAATCCTATATTCAATAGTTTCATTTTGGCTGTTGAAAAACTTGTACTAGACTTATTTATGAATGAATCCGATATTAATTCCACTTTTGGTGTGATATTCGCTTGATTCCTCACGATACTCATGTGCGTTGTATGCTTTCAATATGACCTTCGCCAATTTTTCGTATAGGGTTTTAATACTTAGTTTAATTAAATTCTTCTCGACTAATTTTTCCTGTTGTTCCATCCCTGGTAACCAGAATTTGATACTAACTTTGTGTGATACAGGGGTTATTCTTTCTTTTAAGCAAATTTTTAAAAATTTCATATCTTCATTTATTCGTGCCATTTTTAACTTCAAGTTTATTAATTGATAGAATACCGACTTCGACTTGGTTGCCATTACAAACTAATAAATTATGTCGGATGCTTCAACGAACTAGCTAACCAAAAATTATAAACAAAGTTATTGCTTCCTTTTTTATTCGTTATACTTTTTATTTGATCATACACCGATGTTTCGTAGCATACACTTGCTTCTTCATCAGCGATAGAATAACTAATCTTAGGAAGTTAGCGGAATTTACCGGGTAAGTTGTACAGAGTGTTCACATGTTTATATAGGTCAGACGAAGCGATTAATTACAACAAGATTTAAGGAACATATTAAGGAGGCGGAAGCGGCAGTCAGGGGACAATTAAATCATCGGTAGTAAGACACATTGTAGATTAGAAGCACAGCATGAGCGACGAGAATCTTAAATTAATCAAAGAACTCAAATCAAAGTACAAATTGGATGCCTACCAAAGTCTGGTTATAGCAAGACAACAGACAGGTAATAATTTCTCACCCCTTGTGAGAGTAATTAGCCGCAAAAACGACTTAAGGATGTAATTAGGGTAGCAAGTGTAAGGGTGGAAATTGTAAAAATAGCGGGTATATAAGTAGCTGTAGAAAAATGTAAAATTAGTTATTTTATCACTGCTGAAGAAGCAATTGTGTGCTTCCAAACGTCGGCGTCTGATCGAATAAAAAGTACAACGAATAAAAAGGAAGCAATTACTTTGTTTATAATTGATGAATATTAAAGATTGCATAGAACGTTTGCTTTTTTTTATATAATGTATGCGATACAAGGTCTTATAATATAGTAAGGTTCATTTCATTTCGCCATCGTTTAGACATTACTTAAAACTATGTGTGGTATTGTATTCCTATGTGAATATTTTAATTAGCTAGAGGGAAATTTACGCAAAAACCTTTACCGAACTTATTATTAGCTTAACATAACTTAACTAACTAGCTAAAATCTATGAAGCTAGTTTACGGCGAAAGATATCAGTGGCAGCAACTGCTGGTTTTGAGTTCATCAGGACACAAATTAGCGGATTTTGCGAGTTATTTGCTTTCGCGATCATTTTACCACGGCGAGATGCAGCGAGTTTATAAATTGGACTAACGCCAGCAAGGCTGTGTAGTTTTTTGGGAGGTAAGTAGAACGGTTTATTAAGTACTATATTAATGTTTCTATTTTGCCTGATCTGAAGCTTTGTTTCTAGATATTTAACACATTGGATCCAAGTAAGGGAGCCATATATGTAGAATGATCGGTTGAATTGTCATTTTAAGATGAGGGTTTTGTTTGTGGTGTTTAGTCGCAAATTACGACTAAGAAGGGGTATAGCGAGAGCACAACCTTAAAGACTTCGGAGCTAATATGCTCAATATGACTTCTGAAGGTTCGTGTTTTGTCAAATATAAGATAAATGAGATCCTCACTTCAGGGAATGGTTTGCCTTAAAAAATTAATTGGTCACTTGGGTAGATGAACAGGCTTACGCTTCCTGCTGATTGATTTCATTTTTGCAACATTTATTTTAATTTCTCATCTATGGGAGTATTGATATGTAAGTTCTAATGCCGCTTCAAGGCTAGCAACAATGGAATTTGAGTCTGCACCTATGCTGTATATGTAAATTCCATCTTTAAAAGCCGCAACTTAGCAGTATAAATGTTATATGGTGATAGACTTAGGCAGGAGCCTTGCGGAACACCGCCAGTAGTACTTTTCACTGGAAAAGTGCTTTCCGCTACTTTGATCTGGAACTTCCTGTCAGTTAAAAATGCTTGTAATTTATGGAGGGGTGCTATATTTTTGAAATCTATAGACGAGAGCATCATGTCAGACTGTATCGAAGGCTTTTTCTATGTCCAGCGTCACCAAACCTACAGATAATGCGTCCTTTGTAACATAGAAAAGCTGATGCTCAGTCGAATATCTGTTTTTGAAGCCGAATTAGAAATCAAGTAGGATATTATTGTTATCCATCAAATCATTTAATTTTTTTAGGATTACTCTTTCAAAGAGCTTACCTAAGCCTGGTAGTAAGCCAATGGGCCTGTAGTTGTCGGGAGAGTGCGGATCGCTTCCAGGCTTTTGGATAGGTATAACTAGAGCTTGATTTCAGATGGATGGAAAGATGGAGAGCCTAAGGCAAGCGTTGAATAGAAGGCATAAGAAGACAATTCCTTTCTTGGGTAAATTTTTAAGTACTATGTTCGGCAGGCCATCGATACCTGGAACTTTGCCGTTTTTAACTTTTTTAAATAAACTTACTAACTCTCTGGTTTTTATTAATGCACCAGGTGGTAAAGATGTTTGGTTAGGTTGTTGTTTCAAAGCTTTAGCCACCATCATTTCTGCTAGATTGTTCAGAACCTATGTAGTAATCTAGGAGCTATGGCTCTAAAAGCAGCGCTGACACAGGCACACAGCACGAACTCAATTTAACAAGGATTCAGTCGATTCAGTCACCTTCCCCATCGCAACACTCGTTTTTTTTTTGCATGGAAAATAGGTCCAGAAAATGTCTTTTTTACTTAACTCCCGGGAAACAAAATTCGAAAACTGTTTAATATTTTAATGTGTAGTGATTTTACTTTAATATCTTTTGAATATAATTTAACAAATTGCGGTGTAACGCGGGATACAAATGCTTAGAACGAAACGGTTAACCTTTTAAATTATATGAACGCTAAAATCATTGTATCATTTAAACCCCTTAAAATTTGTCTAATTCTTCCGATTTTTCCCACTTAATTACGCCTAATCATTATAAACGAAAATTGCTTTCAATTGATAACTTAAGCGAATCTACAAAAGACGACTTAGAATTTAAAAACAACCGAAACGAGTGTGCATTATCACCACCGCGTGTTCACCCATAGATGGCACTATTAAACGAAACTTTTGCTGTTTCGTTGCTCGATGGCTCGGCCCCGCCATTTTAGTTCGCGAGTTGCACAAAATCCTCGTGAGAGGAAGGTGAGTGAACGTAGGAAAGTACGCGTGGTGGCCATTTTAGTGTCGTGAATTCTCTTGATATAAAGTTGTGAATTTATAGTGAAAATAGTTTACATCAGCGAAGGAAACCTTTAAAACCAAAATAAAATCGAGGTGGATGGTTGTTGGAGTTAGATAACTTCTACCATCCTGTTGATGCACAGCGGAAAAAACTTCACAGATTGCTACTGTTTCTACTACAGTGCCTGTAAAAACGGTAGCAGTTGTCAATATCGCCATGAGCCATCAGCATTAGGTCACGAAGTGATGTGTAACAGGTGGTTGGAAGGCCGATGTGAAAATCTTCATTGGAAGGAGCGGCACATGTTGATTGGGAAACGGCGGGACCGTACTCCCTGTTTCTGGGAAAACACACCGTTTGGATGCAAAAAGGCGCATTGTGTATTCAAACATAGTTCAACAAAGAGTGATAAATCAACTGAAAAGTTAGATCCAGAAGAATTAGTCAAATCACTCAATCCATATAGTGACCAACGGATTGCATATAAAGAAGCTGATAACTTATCTAGAGAGACTAACAATTCGTGGAATGAAACAATCAAAAGTTTAAACGCTGAGAAAGTCGATAAACTTGTGAATAAAATTGAGACTCCAGACACCGCTGAAAACGAAATATTAAACATTAAAAGCAGTAGAATAAGTAGCAGCGAGCATTACCACGTTCGAAGACCATACGGTTGTGATATTCAAGGAAGTCTATATGTATTTACACTTTGATAGCTGAATTTTTATATGATTTTATACACCCTTAGGATCTATTTTATGTCTTAATACTCGTGTACTAATATTTGATATACGAACGCGAATCTTCACTACCAAAAATTCTAGGACTTGCTTACCTCCAAATCGTCAAGGAGCGCTCGTCGTCGAGGGAAAGGTACTGTAAGTACTCTCTTAACATTTTTATAATTATATATTTATTAAATTTTTTTAAAATATCAAATATATATAAAAATTAATATTTATTCCATATAGAAAATTATATTAAATATATATAAAAATTTAATTTATTGAACGATCGCATTCAATGTAGCTTCCACGTAACGATAAAGTATGGCAATATTGGAAACCTTGTTGAGAAGATTAAACAATCTATGTAAACGAAGAATTCAGTAAGCGTTAAGATGAAGTCCTCCGAAATCATATGCACTAAGTTCCATTTTCGGAGCTATAATAATTGTTTCCTTTAATATGAACGAATCTTAAAGTTAATGATTTCCTTTTTCGTAAGCGTACTGTCATTTGTTACCTTGTTTATCATTCATGATATTACACTATCACTTGATGTGATATTTGTGTTTAAATTCATAGACAACTATTCCTGTAAATGTTCAACAATTCGGTTGAAATTAAGTAAGATATTTCTTCTGCCTTAGTGTCTCCGCTTTAACATATCCACTTATTTCAAATAGAACTTTATCGACTTCTTCATATCGTTGCCAGTCAAATGAAATGAATCATTAAAAAGGATTATGTTGGTTCATTCCCAATCTATTTGTGTATTATTTAAATTCTTTAGAAATAACATAAAGTCAAGCACGAAAATATAGCCATATAAGTTGTTAATATGAAATAGTATAAAACAAATCTCAAATCCAAACAGATAATTCCAAAAATGAAAAAAAAAATCGTTTTTTAAAAGGAAATAATGATTAATTTCGTACAAATCCATGTAAAAATTTTTGAAACATAATGTATGTAAAGTGAAAGAATGGCATCTACAAGAGCTAACCACAATAATTATAATAATACAGGAAATTGGAGTAAAATGAATTTTCTTCTAATTTTAATCTTCTTTTAATATCAATTTCCCTCTTTCGATGGTTAAATGCTTTTCAATATAGTGTCATAAATTGCTGTGCTGATTGCCATAGAAAAACCATACTATAGAAATATATCAATTTCGTTACATTAACGTTGTTCGAATAAAAACAAAATGATGAATTAAACGGTAAAAATCGGTCTTTTCCTTCCGGTCTTTTCCAATCGGGTATAGGACCCGGTACGGTGGCAGGTTTCCACCCCAAAATATGAGCCAGCCACCGGGTACAAATTAATTCCTTCTTTTGTTTCAGGTGACTTAATGGGTTGAGTGGCCCAAGCAAAGTGCCTTTTTATGGCATAGAGTTATGCAATTCAATTGTATAATTCTATGACATAAATTGGTCACCGGGGTACTCCCCTTCTGATGGGAAAGTTCATATAATTCAAGTTGTATGAGTTTTCCACTCAGAAGAGGAATACCTGGCCACTTCAACAAGTTAACAATGGATTTATTCCGGTTGGGTGGGTATGAAGGGGCTCCACCACCACCCGGTTGCACCTCTTTCATTTGTGGGCCCTGAATTTATTTGGGTAAAGACGAGGTCACCCCAAGTTCGCCTTTCTTGTCAGGTTGCACTTGTTCTCGTAACAAGTTATAATTCCCTCTGAGTAGTTATCTACAGTTTTTGCGACTTCGGTCGTTTTCTGTTGATCTCCGAAAGCAATTCGTGAATGCGAAATTGTTTTGTAGTGGGTCCTCGTGCCGGGGAAACGAGCCCGCCCCACGACACCACAATGCTAGCCTGCCAGCGCATTCACGCGTCTCCGGACGAGGGCATTCTCGGCAGGAACCAACACCTTCCTCTGCCGAGGCAGCAGAACATCGCTGCAGTCCTTCACGGACTTTATTGAAACTTTTATTCACTACACCTATTGGAAATATTATGGTCCTGATTAACTTTATCTGCAAGTATATCTGCTCCCCGTTGTTGGTTATGGTAACGCATGATACTTTCGTTTTATACTTCTATTTAAAAACCAGACTTTCCTTGAGTTTTGGTCTATATTTGTTAGCATGTTGTTCCTTCGGAGATTCTGGAGCTCCTTAATTTTGCTCTTAATTGCTAGAGTGAGGCCATTAATATCAGTTTTGAGATATCTAATGCGGGTTTTTTGCCATTTTCGCCGCAAAGGATTTCGTTTTCTGATTAGGTTCAAGATTTCTTCGTCGAATTCTAAATTATAAGAAGCATTTGATCAGTTTGGGACACTACACTCAATAGCTTGCCAGATAGTGTTTGCGAAATCTTCAATTTGGAGTATTGAGTGATTCTATGGTTCTTGATGTTAAGTTCACTCTTTCATTAATAAAACCCTCTCCGAACATTTTGCTTTTTTATAACAGTAGTATATTTTTGGTACCTTACTCTTACCTTTCGTCGTTTTTAAGAAAAATATTACAGGTAGATGAGGAGATGAGAGGGGTTGCAAGACACTCAACTCGGAAAGAGTAATATTTTGGTTACTAAGAACCAGATCTAGAGTAGAAATAACTCCACGGTGAGAGTAAAATGTGGGTAGATATTTGTCTCTCTGTTGAGATTAAATAAATGTGCCACATTTTGTTGCTTCGTGTGCAATTTCAGTACCAATGTCTAGCATTCGGGTTTCCGCAAAGTAGATACTTTATTTAGCCTTGTTAAACCATTTCAGATCCCTTCTGAAAAGTTCGTCTTTTTCCTTGTTCAATTTTGTCCCAAGAAAATAAATACCGAATAATTTTATATTTAGTTCTTGCCAATATTTTCAATCACCAATGTTGGACTTCAGCGCAATACAGAATGTTAATTTTTTCTATTAACGGCTATTGCTATGCCTCCGCCAGTTTCATTAACGCGATCATAACTGTATGTATGAAAGTAGGGATGCTTCAAACTATCATTTGGCCTAACCAAGTGTCCCTTATGACAAATATGTCTATATTATTTTTAACAGTGAAATTGAATGCTTCAATATGTTTATTTTGAATGCTTTGTACATTCTAAACTAGTATATTTGATTGCTGATCCATATAAAAATTTTATGAATAGCTCTACAATAGCATTAAACTGTTCCTGCTTAGTTCTACATTTACTTAAATTAGTAATTGTTCATGCTAAATGGTAAAAAGAGATTTGGGTGAAAAGAGGTTGTCACATAAACTATTTGTAAATTATGGGTTTTGCTTGAAAACCATACTGTAGGACAAAGGTGGAGTGGTTATCGTCTTAGCTAAATTTCCCCATTTTTCCTCCATTAATGTTGCATCGCTGCTGTCTCGGCTTAGGGTTTGGGTATGTGTTGGAGCTTTTGTCAGCAAAGGGAAATTTGTGCTTGTAAAATCGAAGCTGCTTATAGTTCTCGGACAGAGATCGGAAAACTTTTCGAATTTTTACCCCGACTATTCAGCTTTTGTTTCAGCTGTATATAGCCCATTCTTGCCTTGAAATCAAGTGAATTGGCGAAGTGTGCTTCGTTGCAATTGCTACAATGAATCCCATTACGTTGTTCTTCTTTCAGCGTACATTTGCTTTAATCATGCTCACCACTACACAAAATGCATCTTGTGGATGGCAGTAAGATGTTCCATGCCCAAAGCACATACAATTTCGACATTGTGTAGGGCGTTTTCGGCTGTTTGTGTAGAAGCTCCATCGCAAAATAGTGTGCATGATCGTCTTGATTTTGTTTAACTCGGTCATTTTTGTACCCTTTTATAAGTATAAAAGACAGTAAGTGGTTTTGCGATCTCGTAATTAGAGATTGAATATTTTAATATCAATAGCATTAATACGATGTTCTGCTTTGAGAATCTTTTTTAGCTCTTCTGGGGAAATTTTATGCAAGCCTGTTAAAACTACTTTTAACGGTCGTTAATCAACCCGTTGGAATGTGAAATAATTCACTTTCCTAGCTTTTAAATGTCTTTTCATTGTTTTGTCATCTACCAGAAGCCTCATATCAATTGAAATTATTTTAATTGAAAAATTCGTTAAATTTAACTCTATAAGAATGGCGTCTATCGTGAGGCGAGGCAATTCCGTAAATGTTATTGGAGGGACTCTCACCTTAGTTTTTACATCAGCGTTGGGTTGTTGATCGCTTTCATTGTTATCTAGAAGGTCGGCTCATAGTGAGAATCTCCTAGAGTTCGATGAACTGGACGCGGGAATTTGCGCAATTTTAAACTTGTCACGGAGTAATTTACTGGCCGTGGAAGACTCCCAGCTTCTTTTCCAGCTTTAAGCAGGGTAGGAGATTTCCGGTCCACAAGAACTCAATATGAGACTTGAATTAACACCAAGAAAACGTATCCAATAAGCAAAAAGTTACTGTGAATAATTAGTGTGAAACTCGGAATAATAAACACTAGGTAGTCACTATGTAAATCGAACGTTTGCTTAGCTCAAAGGTCTTTGTCAAACCGACATACATATTGTACATTTAGAGCGGATAAAAACGTGCCTTTGCCTGTGACAAATGCCTAGAGGCACAACACTTTTGTTCCTCAATGCATGTTTTGTTAAAAATGCACCGTATTAATTCAATTTCTGGGAAGCAATAAAAAGCCATTAAAGAAACAATGGTAATAATTTCAAAACAAGAATTTTCATTTATTTGAATTGTTCACGAGTACAAATACATTTCACAAGAAACATTTTCTGATGTATTTTCAATTGAATTTAAGTTGTTGTTATTTCAAAGAAGCTCTTGTTTGATTTCCAACTGAATATTGACGCAAATAGTATGACATCATTTTTACGAAGTGAGATTTATATCATAACCAATGAATGGTTTTTCAATCTAGCTGTGAATAATTCTTTAGTAAAAATGATCAACCTACGAAGAGCAGAAACGCTGATAATGTATCATTTGAGAAAATTGAATAAAATTGTAAAGTTATGGTTAAAGTGTCGGACACTGGTATTCTTGTAATAATTCCCAGTAGTAAAGACAAATTCGTAATATCAGAAATGTATGTATATTAAAAATATTCAGATGCAAGCTTTTGCCATAAATTTGATCAATTATGTACTATAAAATCGTGAAAGTATTTGGTGATATTTCGTGCCGCGCTTTGCCCGGTTACATTTGCATATATACAGGTTTTCATTCTAAAAAGAAAGAATTGAAGCGAAATCAACAGGTTTAAGAGATATTCGCTTATTAAAATAATATTTAAGAAATTGAACAAATTTGAAAAGTGTGCGATTATTACAAGAATACACGGGAAAGCTTTATGAAATTAATTGTAACAATATCAATAATGGTAGTCTAATAATCTGCCAAAGCAAATTGCCATCAGTGTCTACAGCGGATAAATTTAGGTAATACGTAAAGAACGTTGGTTCTACTCAAATTCCACCACGTTGGGAATCACCAAAACAAAAGTTTTTACGAACAATACATATTACTTTAATGTGGTAAAATGCTGCAGAAGTAAACTGCATATATTCCTCTCCAAAACTATATTGATTTTTAGTTTATAACAAAATCAACCCGCCTTTATTCAGAAGTTATCTAACACTTCTTTTAGTTGAGGAATTTGTTAAAGTAGAAGAGGAAAAAATGTAATGGGAAGGATCGGATTATGACAACGATGATCTTGACTTTAGGAATTAATTAAATTATAGCTAAAATAAAGTTTCTTCAACCATAGATTTTTTTTATTTATGCATACACAGTCTATAATGCATATCAAATATCAAGTTACATCAAACGTTAATTAAGGAGGGTACTCCTTCAAATGTGTTGTAATGTATATCAGTTATATATTTTATCTGACGCTTAATATCGGCACTCAGTAGTAGTTAATTTCTCCGATCATTTTTTTTTCTAAGGTTTTATAATACTTAGTTAAGGTCATATGATCCTTTCCCATCACTGATCTTCCAACCAAGTATTAACTTTCACTTCCTAAAGCGAACGTTTTAACTCGGTGGAGTAACATTTATCAGTCAAGGAGACTGATAAATTTTTAACCCAAAAACGTAAACGTTAGCTTCTATGTACCACTATGCTATGGCTAGTTTCTTCTTCAAAGTCAGGAAAAAACACAATACTTCGGAACCCAGTGGCCTCTTTTATCCTTCCTTACATTGAAGGAGTCAACTGGGTTCTAAAATACTAGTGTTTTTCTATTTCCATGTTTTTAATTTCTTTGGTTAATGGAAAAATTTTGCAATATTATTATCTTATTCAAACTGACCATAGAGTATTTCAACTGCCCGCAGAAATCCACTGAAGCACAGACATTTGCAGAGTGCTGCTTGACTACTCGACCCTAAAGCTGCGTAGCATAAACCATTTACAATAGACGGTTCAAACTAATACGATCTACACTCACCGATGAACAATAAGTAAATTTTTGATTTTTGAAAGAGGTCCATCATACGCATTAAATCCTTTTGCGACAGACGCCCCATACTAATTCCGGAAGACACGTGGTATTTTCGGGAAACTTTATCTTAAATTAATCTTCAAAATATATCATTTTCCAAAAAATAGAAACTGATTTTCAATAAAACGTACCTAAAATACCCGATTTTGAATTACCGCTTGAACTCATTTGCGGTGAAATACTTGACTCGATTCCAATTATTTTTCGTGGCTACAAAAATACGACGCATTATAAAAAAAATAACTCACTAACTTTTCCTCACCTTATCAATTTCGTAATCAAAAATTGATAAGAAATATCAAATTTCAGCACAATCGGTCCAGCGGTGCAAATTCAATTCAAGCTACAATCGGATGTAGTACTGAAGAATAGAGAGGTGGTTTTTAAAGAAGAATAGTTTACATCGAATGTTACCCCACCTTAACTTATTTGCCACTTAAACCCTTCCTCGAATGAAATGCTTCAGTATATTTTTAAAGCTGAAGTCAAAGTCAAATTCAAAAGCGCTTTATTCAATACTAATCGGTATAAATTTTCAAAGAATATAAAGCTAATTCCAAACAATAAACTCAATGGCCCAAATGGCTCTCTAAATTTATACGTTATCATTAAAACATATTTCTTCAAAAAAAACTAGCAAATTCAATTAATTAAAATTATTACATATTATATCATTGAATTGAAAAGAGGAGAAAAACCGACCAACACTATCCTAAAATCATTTATAATCTTAACACAACAATGAACTTTGATCCTATACCTAATATGTTAACTTAATTCTAATAAAATTCAATTAAAAACTTTGTCTTATACTAAAAAATCCTATAACAATGTTCCTAACCTAAGCGTTTCATCTTATCTCTAACCTAATATAATAAACGTAACCTATACCTAACCTATACCTAATTTTTAACACAAATAAACAACAATACTAAATGTAGCAATAATGAGCTAAAACTCAAAACCTAAATAACAAAAATACAAAAACTGGAAATAAACACTAACAATTTAGACATTGTCATTCAGCCACCAATACCTAGATTGCGCCGTCTCAATTCGATCAGCTTCAACGAATCTAGCAAATGAGTATCTCCATTGGAATTGTTGGTCTCGTGAACTCAAATTTGGAGGATATTTTATCTTCTTATCAGTGGCCCGTCGATATATGTGATATATGACTGGGACGCCGTCAGAATCCAAAACATATCGATTCATGTCCAAATACACGAATGCTGCTGGAGGAACGAAGCCAGTAGCGAGGCAAGTCGCAATATACCCGTGTGAAGGGTGCAACGGCTGTGAAATCCAAGGGTTTTCACTCACAGTCACAGATCTTGCGATATGATTCCGAATAAGTTTCAATATGAAGATATCGACTCTCGTCACTTCAGCAATTTGATATATTCTTCTATTCGATACATAATGTTTCCAATCCATCTCAGGCTTTCTGTACAAACCAGTACATGCACGAAGACATTTCCTTTCGAAAACTCTTAATTTTTCCATAGTACTAGCACTCTGGTTGTACCAGATCTGACATCCATATGTCAAAACTGGTCTAACCAGTGTCTTGTAACAGATAATTTTGACCTTTTGATCAATGTATTTGGAATGATAGAGTCTTCGTAGGGCCATGACTACTTTTAGTGCCTTACTGACCATGATTTTGACATGTTCAGTACAGTACAGATACTGATCGAGATAAACACCGTAGTATTGTAGACAGGATTTATGTGGAACCCGTTCTAAACTACCCTCACCAGCCATGATGTGGAAATCTTTCCAATTACGTTTCAGGTCTTGTGCAGCGTTGTCCGAAACAAGATTGTTTCACACTTCTGCGCATTAATTTTCATTCGGCAATCGTCAGTGGTTAGCTGCACATCATTGAACATTTTTTGGAGATCACTCTGAACTATTGTAGCTTTTCGGTCTGCCGTATAGATGATCAGATCATCAGCAAACGCTACCAATGATCGCGTTGGCGAGACGTTAAAATCAAAGCCGTTCAATAGCTTGCGAATGAAGATTGAGAAGAGCAGAGGCGCAGTAATTGTTCCCTGCTGTAGACCATTCAAGACCTGGAATTCGCGCATTTTTGTCAGATTGCCATCAGTTACAACAAGCGATTTCCTGTTTAACATATTACACATCATGGCGACAAGGTGTCTGGGGAACTTGTCCTGAAGGAGTTTAAAAATTAGTCCATCTAACCATACCGTATCAAATGCTTTCTCCATATCAATCAGATATGCTCCAACACATTTCTGAGATTACTTTCGTTATTGCATGTGTGGTCAAATGCGTGGCATGAAAACCAAATTGGCGATTTGGCATCAATTCATATTCCTTAATGTGGGTGTTTAATGCTCTGTTGAGTATCACGGCAAACACCTTGCTGATGTTAGGCAGCAAGCTGATTGGGCAATAGCTTTTCGGGCATGAAGTTTCTTTTCCTTTCTTCAAGATCGGAAATACCTTAGCCTTTTTCCACTCATTTGGGAAATATAAATTGCTCAACATGTTGTTGAACAATATGCAATAGTTCTTAATAGCAACCTCAGGCAACCACATGATTTCTTGTTGTTTATCCTGCGAAATATGAAACACAAGTCTTCATGGCTGGGAAAATAATCAATAAGATTCAAGCTCGGTATGAGGTCAGATGTTAATGTTTCATTGAAATGAAGAATTGATTGACCATTCAGGCTTGATTTGAAGTCGGAAACTTTTGTTTCAACGACCTCTGAAAGTATTTCATTCCCCCTCTCAGGGTTTGGTAGATGAACCAATTCGAAATGTGTTCCAATCAGGGCAAGTTTATCCAATCCTTCACAAATAATCCTGTTTCTATTTCTATCCGGAGTCGTACTATCAATTTCGATACCAGCCCTATCGAGAAGATTTATCTCATCACTAGTGACTTCAAAATTCGATACATTCACTCGAGACTTCTTGCGGAATATGCTATTCTTTTTCGCGAAAATGCCATTTGGGTCCTGTGGGCTAATACGCCTCAATTATTCGGCCCATTGATTGCTGACCTCACTCCTGAAGTATGAACGGATTAAGTTCTGGACATTCTTCAGGTGTAATTTCAACGAAGCCAACGAGGGATGGTTGTAATCCAAAAATCGTCGATAAATATTGTTGACACGTATGAGAAGAAGGCTTTCCAATCTTTTCAACCTTGCGATGGTTGGTGTTTCATATCGTTCCATATTGTTTCGATGTTTTATCTTGGGAACTACTTTCTCAATCGTTGTCAACGTCAGCTTCTCTAACTTCGACAAATAGACATCTATTTCATCGTTAGTTAGATTCCTGTCATTCGGAACCATTGAGCAAGAGTTGCCACCATCAGAAGGGGGACATTGCTTCTGGTACTCGCGCTTAAACTTCTTTTGAAACTTTCCCCAGTCTGTTTTTTTGAAATTCAACCGATGATTTTCATGTTGAACTGGAATGAGGAAGAAATCATCCCTGTGATGATTGATTTCCATTACGATTGCGTTATGGTCGCTATCATAAGGAAGCACCTGCAGTTTCCGTTGAGGACTATTAAAGCTGAATTCAAGTCTTGCGTCAGCAATTCAAAGGTCCAAATATGAATTTGTCCTAGGGTATGTTGGGAACTCCGACCTATATAGATTGCACCTGTATTCAATTTGGTTCTCTGTTATCCACGGTTTCAGGACTACACCTCTTGGATTATTGGTGGCGTTCAGCCATGACATGTGCTTGGTGTTCAGGTCACCAGCAAGAATATAATAATTATGCAGCCTGTTCAATTCGAGTATTTCAAACAAAGAATTAAGCCCGTCCTTGAGCTTGAGGACAGTTCCACCAGTTGCATAGGCAGAGAGAACGAAGAGGTTATTCCCACCTGGCAGTGAAATTTTGATAATGGTTACTTCAAGAGATTCAAAGCTTTTGAATTCGACTTTTTCAATATTTTGGAAATAATAGGGTCTTCGTACCAATATCTCGGTGCCACTTCCCCAATCACCTATTACCCTATCGTTTCTTACGAATTCAAAATTCTTGAATGTCATGGAGTGCCATGAATTGAGGTGGGTTTCGGTGAGATGCATGTTTTCGGGCTTTTGCTTAACAATGAATTCAAGAAGATAATCACGCCGATGTTTAGTAACAATGGAGTTGACGTTGATCGAGATGAGACGAATCCTATCCATGGGAATGTGCCTGGATGACAAACTATTTTGAAGCATGTTGGCCCAAACGTTGAAAAACGAAATTGATTTTTTGGTCTTGTTTATTAATTCTATCTAAAAGCGATTCAAGCTGTTGGTAGATTTTGAGGTGCAGCTCATTATTGCCAGTACATTATTTGTTTTATTTACATTGTCTGCTGTTCCGGGTTCGACAAAGTTGGGAGGCAACGAATTGTGATTTACTTGGGTTTGTTTTGGGGAAAATTTACTTCTGGCATCTTGATGCCGAGGGCATCCTCGAAATGATGCTAGATGACCAAATATACTGCAATTAACACAATTTAATTTTTCTTTTGGCTTCATCTGAGCCAATTTACATTCACCGGGGGCGTGAATATCTTTGCACTTAACACAGCGATAGTGCATGGCACAATTGGCAGCCGAATGACCGAATCTTTGACACCTGTAGCACAGGTTGACCTCAGTTTTTTGGAGGCGTTCCCATCTCACAACTCTAAAGTTTAAGTAACTTACCTGTTGGAGGGCACTCGGACTGCTATCGTTGGAAATTTCGACCAAATAAAATGGTGATATTTTACCTTCGACCATTGATCTCCTTGTAGCAAAATTTTTCACACAGATGAACTTAACAGCTGGTGCTACTTCCTGCAACATTTCAAGGAGATCAACTGTATTCTCCCCACAGTCCAAGCCTTTCAACAGGAAGGTCTGATTTTTTTCCGCCTTTGGCGTGTATGTGAAGTGGGGAGCTTTGATACTATTAAGAGCATCTTTCGCCAGTTTGAAATCAGCCAGTGTCTTCGTCTTGATTGTGAGCTTATCAGCGGTCACTCTTTTAACTTCAAAGTTATTGATTTTATGTTCGGCTGCCAATAACCGAGCCATATCTCCTCCACGCTGCCTAAAAACGTTAATTAGAGGAACTTTCTCATTTCCATTATTAATTTTATTAGGAGAACCAGCAGACACACCGGTTGGCTTCTTCTCCTTCTCCTTGTTTTTTAATTTTAAATATTGAATGAAATTATTACTAATATCAATATTACCTATGCTATCGTTGCTCTCCATCTCGATGTCCATTTCTTCGTTCATTGCAGACAGCACCGCATAATAATTGGCGCTGTCGTTCGCTCCTCCTGCGCTCAGGATATTTTCAGCATCATGGATTGCTGTCTTGCTCCTATCTTGCGATTTTGTTTTACCTATTTGAGTCTTCTGCTTTTTCATTGGTCTTGCTTGTTGTTGTTGTTTCCTTTTTCTCATTCTTCTTAGTTGATATCGGTTCTTCTTTGCCGAATATATTCTGTGGCTTCACTTTTGGTTTGCTCGCATTTAATAACGTCCGGACCATGTCCTCTAAACTTTGTATACGGAGTTTCAACTCATCGTTTTGTTTTGTAACCCTTGCGTTTTCCCTGGTTACTTTTTTGTAATCTTCGCTTGAAAGCGTAATACGCTTGCCATGCTCACAGTTGTCTTGTTCGTTTTTCCGCTTTATGATTTTATCGTTTGTCATTTTAGAAATGCCTGGCTCTGGGTCCCCAAGCGGTGGGAAGCCGCCGGGCTCCTCCATCCCCCCGGCGAAAAAACTTTTCTTCTTTTTTGAAACTTTCTCGCAGGTAAAATCCAGATACTCGATAAATTGTTCGAATAGTTCGACGATGTAATAAGTTTTTTTCTAAAATTACTTTCTAATTGACGTTTTTAAAAATTATTTTAATTTATAAAAATACTTGACAGCAGCGAATTAAAAAACACGTTTACACGCAACGAGTGCTAGACGTAGATTTTTAAAACTGCTTTATGCCTAAAAATTAACCAAAATGTTATCAAATGTTACCTGACGAAAGAATGTAGTGCTTCTCAACTATCGCGTCAAACTAAAATTCATTAAATGTAATTGAAAATATGCTCAAATCTAATTTTTCTTCACTAATCAAATTATGCTCCAGAATTTAAATTACAGGGCAATCGGTCAAGCGGTAACATTTCGGTAAAATATGAGTAGTGCTACTATTGAAGATTCTAATCGTTTTTGTGTTTATTGAAAGGCATCAAAAAGATAGCGAGTTATCACCCAGTAGATTGATTTTTACGTCGATGACATTTGTCTTTTGACAAGAAAACATCTGTTTAATTGAACGAAGAAATCGTTAAGTTGTTAATCGGACTTCTCTTTTTTTTCAACGCGAAGTATTTACTGGTCAGCTGATGACCGTTCTTTCCTGTTTTACCTTCGTAGAATTTGTTACATGTTCATCATGCCTTGTCTGTGCACGCTATTACACGTACTATCTCACCCGCCGGCAAGTCCCCTTTTTGGGGAATTTGTATGAACTGACCCTACTTGTAAGTCATTGTATTATGCCATAACGTTGTGTGGAAAGATTGTTTTAGTGTTCAATCTCGATCAATGTGCGTAATTTCTAAAATCGGCGTGAAGTCAACCATCTTAAACCAGTTTGACCGCAGTATAACTTAACCCCGCATAGGTCACACGAATTGTAATAGTAATCCACAGTTCAATAATTTTAATTCTAAAAGCTATCCCTACAAATCTTTTTAATGTGTTGTGTGTTTCAAGCAGAATCTTTGGAAAAATTTTGTTTTAATGATGACAAAACATTGTTGCTTTCTTTCATTTTGACAAAAATTGGTAAATACGACCTCTTACATGAATTTTTACCCCCGACCTCTGCAAGGTTAATACCATTCTAATGGTGGCATTCAATACAACAGACATATGTCACTTTGGCTTCCAGGTTCAAATCGTTGTAATTAGTGAGCGACAACAGGATTGAACGCATTCAAATGCCAGATGATGCGGGGGTTACAAGGAGCTCATGAGTGGTTCCCCACTCAATGTAACGTGAATGTGATCAAATGTTTTGTATAATTCATATTAACTATATATTTACTTAGTTTTTGCAACGGTGTGTAGTAATCGAGCAGTACACATAGGAAAACAGCCAAGAAAAAAAATGTCCGTTGAGGAATCGGGTGATAGGGTGGAACTATTGTAATTTAACTTGATGAACAACAAGCAAATATCACAACTAGGCAAAATGTTGAATCAAAACCTGCTTCTAGGTTTGCAAATATTTCACAAAGATTGTCTCAAAATCTAATTGCCCAAAGTGAAACTCAAGCCTGTCCGTCCCAAAATCATAACAAAAGTTAATGTAGATTCGATTATATTACTTTCGGATGAAGAAGACAGCTTTGGTGATCATAATGGTAGCGAGTCGTATAATACTGCTTGCTCTCTAGATCTTGAAAAATCAACAATATCCAAAACAACACTTGTGTACATGAATTTTCAGGCTTGGCATTAAAGCCAATCTACATTGAAATCAACCGAAAGATTAATCCGCTACAAAAAAAAATAATAATAACCTCATTAATTTTGAATCAAATCATACAGGCAAGTATAAATAACTGACGTGTTCCATTTTCTTAAGCCACGGCAAACGTATTCGTAGAATGTGGACCAAATGCCAGATCTCTAAAGGTTTCTGAATTATTAAATACATACTAATCGACTTAGCGGATCGCAGAACAAAACTTTAATAGTCCGGTCTTGCGATCCAGACAATGTCAAATTCGGCTCAGTACTATGAAACGTAACTGTGTGTGCCATTCGTTCATGTTCATTATAAACTAATAATTGCTTCTGTTGACCGAATTTCAAAAGATCCCTAACTAATACTACATCATTTGTTATGGCTGTAGCTAGGAAATTATTATCTAGTGTACTTTATGCTACGTCATTTGATGAATAGCTCAAATTCTAATTCTTACCACTGTGCATATTACATACTGCGGTGAAGTAATCGGGTTCGATTGAGAACATTTTAAGTATTCTTCCTCCATCATCACTATTTGCTGAAAGTGTAAAAAGCCCTGCAAGCAATACGCAGTGCATAATGCAATGCAGAGCCCACTTTAACAAGTGAATCTGCTCCCAGACGTTCCAATGCACACAAATACAAGAAAATTAACAGAAAAAGAACAAAAAGATTATGTTGTTATTGAGCGGCAACTTACGAGCTGCCAAAGTCCCATAACGGCCCGAGAGAAATGAGATAGATTTCGTCGATGAGGGCAAGCTGTGTACTGGGCAACAACAGGAGTGGGTGCTTGACCATAAACGTCGACGGTTGCTTGAAGAATGAAAAGAAAAGTTTTGCGTGAGCACTCTTTGTGAACGGTTTTTCAAGGTCAAGTGAAAAAAGAAAAAACTCCCTGGGTTTTTGCTCTGCGTAAATTTTGTAGCGGTGTACAAACCGAAATTCTTTTTAAGATCTAGCCATGGCCCACGATGACATGTGAATTCTCGACCACAACTGTATTGGTCTCGGCATCCGACATATCAATCGTCAAGGCTGGGGTTAAATTTTCTGCTCAACTTTGAAGGCAGTCATTATCGTAAGAAGCCCTTGAAGGTGAATTGTCCGCTGGTAGTTTCCATTTCTAGTGACATTCGAAGTGGAATCGCGAAAGTTTTCACGTAGTGCAAAGGAAATAATGAAATCATTAAATATGAGGGATTCTTTAGCTTTTTCGGAACACTTAAAGGTGTTTCGCAACTATCGTTTGAATAGTTGAAACTTTCACCCAGAAATTAGCCCTGGCCCCATGTACAATGTGATTGTGAAAATTCTAAGAATGATTTTGACCGTGTAGTTTTGAATATGGGACATTTATTTCGCAATAACACAAATTTTGTTGTCAGCGTATCAAACTTTGTATGATACGATACTTTGAGTTACGATGAAGAAATTGATAATGATAACGGGGATGAAGCAATAAGGAATTCTAGCAACAGCAGCAAGACAACGCACTTATTGTCAACGATGAATACATTCATTTCACGTTACACACCTTCAGAACGATTATCCCGTCTCTACATGCAATCTTCTATTTGCATCGTCATTTAGCACAGTATCCATCAGACTTAAACCTAATCAGAGCTTTACAATTAGAATTTGAATTGCCGCTCGAATTTTCCCTAATTATCAAACAATTTGTATCGCTTGATTATTTTTTTTCGTCATTTGGAACACCTTTTGCTTGAATGGCACAAGTTTTCAGGCACTCTTACCTCCCACTAACTACGAGCGCTCGTTGAAGGAGTGGGTAAGTACCTTATTTTTTTCTTGCTTTTATTTTGAAAATTTTAACGGTGATATAAACTGAAAATTTTTGTTGAATTTTTAAAATTTTTTAACGTTGATGTAAACTAAAGTTCCTTATTTATTTTTCAAAATCTGTACAGTGATATAATCTGAAAACATTTATTGAATTTAAAAAAAAAATTACGATGCTATAAACTTAAAATATTTATTGAATAGAAAAAGAGAATTTTACGATGATTTTATAAGTTAAAAACAAGTATTTATAATTTTAAAACAGAAATATAAGCAACTGCATTGGAAATCAAAAATACAAAAACAAAAAGAATAAAAGTGAAAATTTATGAATTGTAACTATTGGGAATTGAAAAGAGAATAAAGATGATTAGGTAAACGAAGGCCAAATTCGGTCTTTCCGTTTTAGAGCCCCGAATAGGCATGGGACCCGCAGCTTTTGCTGGCCCCTCTACTCATGAGCTAGTCATTGGACAAGCTCTGCCCTTTTTAAGGTTTTATACTAAAATACAAAACCCTATTGCGGTCACGACAAGTGTCCGTCTGTCCGTCCGCTCGTCTGTATGTAACCACACTTTTTCTCCGAAACTATAAAAGCTACAGCCATGCAGCTTTGTGAAAAGGTTAGAAGTGGTGACTTCTTGAAAGTTCAAGTGTGAAAATGTTTTTCAAAGGGTGTTAAGGGGGCCTCCCCATATAGGGAGGTGGTTCTTCAAAAAAATTTTACCTTTGGCAGTCGAGTAGGTTGTTCAAACCAAGTCTTAAAATTGCCTTGTTAGTACCGTAGGCAGTGCTGGAAGAGGAAATGCAAGAACGTTTCGCGTACCCAATCAGACACCTTACATACGGGAAATTTTAATAAAATTATGAATGTAGGCCTTCATGAGTACAACAATAAAAAGTACGTGAAGTTCTCTCAACTTTGTTTGTAATGATATGATTTTTCAATTTTACTTTTTCTTGGATCAAATCTTAACGGTACCTTAAAATATAAAAAAATTCAGTACACAAATGGCTATTTATAAAATTTACATGTCCTGAAATTTGCACAAGCATCAAATGGTTTTTAACAATGTTATAGCGGTTTGAATTTTCTTGTATTACTATGGAACAATTTGCGCTGTATTACTATGGAACCATATGGCTATGGAACAATAGGCGCTTTTCACCGACTGAGACACTACAGGTTTACTTCGATTCAGGAATGATAGGTATGATGAATATGTTTGAGAATTGGTTCAGCTAGTGGTATCAGTAATCGTAAAACCAAATAGTGGCTGTTTTAAATGCGAAGATTGAATAATTTTGAGTTATTTTTCACCAACTTCAACGTTTAACGTGCATGCTTTCAACACCTGATTCGATTGACCGAATGACTGAAGAAAAGTACCCACAATTGATACTCATAGGTGAAACAAGTCAAGGAGGCAGGAGGAAGCTCCTAACAGAAGAGCTATGTAACCATTCTAGGTTTCGAAAAAAATTTCGGATATCATGAATCGATGATATGAATTATTCACCCAATACTTGTTTAACAAATTGTTCCGAAGGATGCAGAGTTTCGTTCGTAAGCACATAACAGCGGCGATTTCGTTCCATGTTAAATCATTTTTCTGAATGCTAGGCTCATTGAACATATTCCAGTAAGCCACTTTTCCTTAAATTTTCATGAAAATCCGAAGAAAATAAGAGTGCTTTGGTCGATTTGGAATATACTCGTATATTAACTATCAGCATGTGTCATTGTTTTCGTAATTTCATACAATTGAAATGGAGATAAATCACTTGATTATGATTTGTTTCCTATGAAATTTTGTAGGCATAAGGGTCTTATATCAACCTATATTAATGTGAAACTTGAAGAAGTTTAAGGGCACTGTTTCGAGTTTTGGGGAAAAGTGTAAAATTTACAAATCATACTGTTATTAATAGAGTTGAATGAATTTTGATTTCTAAGGTATTTGTTGAGTATGGACTCATAAAGACCTACCTTCGTCATTTTGTCCAATCGTGATGGGAGGGGACACAAATATTGTTCGTGCATTCTGGCTCCCCCTGGACTCCTATGCAAAAAATGACTTACCTTAGAGCTGCTATAGTTTCGGAAGAAACTTCTTGTGACGCACGGATAGACGGACAGATGGACAAACGGATGGACGAATGGACAGATCGACAGGCGAACAAATAGGATGGCTAACTAGTAAATTTTTGCAAAATTTCTTTCAGGAAGCCCTAAAATCATGGTGCTGGATCCAATAACAAATTACTGAGAGGCTGAAATTTGTTGAACTCTGCTAATGGTAAGAAGATTTAAAATTTTCGTCAGTAAAACTGTATTAGTGTCATAAAATTGTATGAAATCAGCCATGTAAGTAGTTCTTTAAATATCATTTTATTCTTTAAGTTTTAATAAAATTTACCGACGTTATAACGACTTGAATTTCCTCTGATTACAATAATCATATTCGATTTTTCTACTACATGGGATTTCCATCGAACCAGACACTACACTTTTGATTGAATCATCTCCAAATTTTCAGATAAGATGAACAACAAAAATACATTTAAGATTTAGGTCAGTTAAGAATTTTAGTATTATTTGAAGAAAATGTTAGCTGGTTGAAATGGAGTTCTTTTAAAGCAGAAATATATTTGTTGTACATGTCATACACGTTTTTGTTCAATTAAATCATTCTATTTATCCCCATATTGTAAGTTAAGTACAAAACCCTTTTGAGAGAGAATTAGAGCACACGTCGAAACCACGTGCTTCTAACATTTTTCTTCTCTAGTAATTTTTCAGAAAAATTATTATTCAAAATGAGCGTAGTTCTGTCGACCCAACTTGTTAATTGTTACAGGTGCTTTCTTAGGGCTTTTTGTCTTTCCACACCCAATATGACTTTTGACTCCTGTCACCTTCCTATTTCGTGAGTGTGAAAATTATTTGTAGTGGGCCTTTGCACTGTAAGAAAAGGACTTGCCTTACGGCACTGCAATGCTAGCTTGCCAGCGCATTCACGCGTCCCCAGGCAAGGCCAATCCAGCTGAGTACTGATTTTTTGCTCGCTGTGGCAACAGAACTTCACTGCAGCCCTTCACGGACATAGTTAATAACATTCAAAAACACTACAGATGTGGTGACGAGGCAAAATCTTTGTGCCAGACTCTTTTGATAAAGTTAGCCAAATTCCGATCAGTACTCGCAGGTTACGTTGGTCACTACAAGTCTTGTGAGATGAGCCTACTACAGTTTTTTTGCATAAACTTAATCTGGTTAAGAGATTTGCATTTAATTTCCAATTTAAATTTGGGTTAGAACATTAGTCACACTGTGACCACAAAAAACAGTGCATAAATATATTTTTGATTTAAACTTTAATCAGCATAAAGTTGAGCTAAACATGGATGGATATCCTACTTCATATTCAAGCTCCTGTTGAGGAATACGGTCAGTGATTCATTTAATTTTGTATTCCTTGAGGTGTATGGTTACGAGGAGCTAGTGCGATTTAGCACTTTTGCTCGATTTCCATCTGTGGGCTTCGTTGTATCCAACTAGCTTATAGCAAACAATCAACTAGTTTTTGTCAGTCCTATATTACAAAGTAATTCATAATTGATCTGACTCTAGGCTAGTTGAGTCTCTGCTCATTATTGGTTGCTCTTAAGGGGCTTAGGGTACTATTAGGGATTGATCTATCCTTGCGAAGAGTTTTAGCGCACGGTGGAGTACATTTTTATCAATTGTGTCAAGTTTTAGGTCTTTGTCAATGTCAATGTTCCTAATGTACTAGGGGGTTCTGAAGATTCTCCTAAGGACCTAATTTTGCAGGCTTTGAAGTACTTTCCTGTTGAGTTTCGAGAACTAACAGAAGTCTATTTAGCCGTAGAAAAGAGAGGGACTTATAATTTGTCTATAGATGAGGAATTTATTTTTAACGAAAAGCTACCTAAGCAACATTGTCTTTTGTTTCGTATGCGGGCAGTCCATGTAAGTCTGTTGTCGAATTTCAGCCCTAGGTATTTTGTTGTTCTGTTCCATGGTATTAAATTTGAGTTTATTTGTATTTAAGCAGGTTGTTATTGTGGTCTTCTTGTAATGAAAAAAATTTCAATGGAGCGTTTCAGACTTGAAGATATAGCTTCTGCTTGTCAAGAGGTGTAATATATACATGTGTTGTCGGCAAAAAGGGGAATTCGAAATCTATTGGACGGACGGGGAACGTCCGCAGTATATAGGGTATGCAGTAATGGGAAGAGTGGTAATTTTGTGGAACTCCAGCTGGAATCAGCCGCATGGCCCAAAGTTTGTCATCAATTTTGACGCGAAAAGATCTGTCCTTGTAAGAAAGAGTTGACCGTTTTTGATAAAGGTAGTGGAATGGAAAATTCATGCGTTTTGGATCTTAGCCCTACATACCAGACTTTGTAAGGGCTTTTGCTATGTCGAACATATCTAGCCTGTTGAATTTCTACGACTCATCCTATTTCTGGTATGCTGGGCCACCTTTATTACCTGGAGTTCAGTGGAATTTTCAGCTGGAAAGCACATATTGATCTTCGGGAATAATTTCCTTGTCCTCTGTGTATTCGATCAACGAGTTAAAAGTGTCTTTTCTATGAAATTCGAGAGATAAGATAGAAGACTTACTGACCACCAATTTCGCGGGAAAGTAGAGATAATTGCCATTTTCAATGGTAAATTTTCCTTGGTAAATTTGCGTGAGCGGGAGAAGATGTTAACGGTATCCAGCAGGGCTTGCAGGATATTGTCTGGTAGTCATTTTAGCATAGCATTCGACGAAAATCCAAAATCTGGGCCTATCCGTTTGTGGAGCGTACTTATCATGGATTCTAATTCAGGTATATCTATTGGATGGATTTCTTTAGTGACTGTAAAGTTAGCAGTTTTTGCACAGAGGACTCAATTTCGTCTTTGGATTCCGGGGTCTCTTCAGAGGAATCATTCTCAGGGAATTACATATCAAGAGTGTCTGCAAAGGCTTCGGCTTTTTTTGTGCTGTCGTATTTATGGGAATTTAGTTCATGAATGAGCGGGATATTAATTTTGTTTTTCAACATAAAGTATTTCGAGAGGCACCAAAAGTTATACTCTGTTGAAGCCCAAACAGCCCTGCAAAAGCACCTACAACAATTAACAAGTTGGGTCGACAGAACGACGCTCATGTCAAAAGGGTTTTGTACTTAACTTACAATATGTGGATGAATAGAATGATTAAATTTAAGAAAAACGTTTATGACAAGTACAACAAATAAATTTCTACTTTAAAAGAACTCCATTTCAACCAGCCAACATTTTGTTCAAATATTACTAAACTCCTTGCTGATGTCATCCGGTCTGACTGTGAAGCTAGATGAACAATCAGCAAAGCTAAATGAACAGTCATCCAGTTTAACTGCGAAGCTAAATGAACAGTCATCTAATTTAACTGTGAAGCCAAATGAACAATCAGCGAAACTGGACCAACAAGCGATCGAAATCAAGGCAGACATCAAGGCAGACATCACAC
The DNA here is from genome assembly GCA_963969285.1 of Odontomyia ornata. NCBI lineage: Eukaryota > Metazoa > Arthropoda > Insecta > Diptera > Stratiomyidae > Odontomyia > Odontomyia ornata. Next base: position 196,615,975 of record OZ017738.1, on the reverse strand, counting down.
AGAAGCTGGAGAAACAGTCAACCGAAATAAAAGCGGAGCTCGGTCATCTGAACAAACAAATTAGAGGCGTCGAGGAAAAGGTTGACCAGGTCGAGAAAAAGGTTTACCTGGTCGAGGAAAAGGTCAGCCAGGTCGAAGAGAGAATGAACCATGAGATGGAAAAAGTAGAAAAAGAATTGGAAGCAGCGAAGGCAGTAGTAACCACTTCATCAGCCCCGCTTATAACCGCAGCGCAAAGCACATCCAGAAATGTGAAAGCATCAATATTCGATGGGCAAACGGTCTGGAGTATTTACAAGACCCAGTTTGAAGCTGCCGCAAGGGCAAATCACTGGAATGAGCAGGAACGAGCAACTGCACTGATTCTTGCTCTAAGAGGCCCAGCTGCCGAGCTTCTGCTGACGATCCCCGTTGAATTGCACTCAAACCCGAATGCTATAATGAATGCGGTCGACATGCGTTATTGAGACGATCATCTAAAGCCGATTTATCGGTCACAGCTAAGGCATCGGGTGCAGAAGTCTGGCGAAACCCTACAGCAGCTAGCCCGAGACATTGAGCGACTAGCACTTTTGGCTTACCCAGCCTACGACCCAGAACATCGAGAAGATGCAGCAACAGAAGCATTCATCAGCGCACTAAAGGACCCGAAATTGCAACAAGCCGTGCGTATAGCTCAAAAGCAAACGGTTAAGGGCCCATTGGCTTACAGTCTGAACTTTGAGGCAGCAAAAAATGTGACTCGTACCACTGCCCGGGTTCGCGGCGTAGTGGGATACGAGTGCAAGTGTGAGCGCGTCGAAATTGAGCGAGAGCCGCAGATAAATGGTGCGCCTAGATGTAGGAATTGCGGAGAGAAGGGGCACCTGCAAAGAGACTGCAAGAAGCGAAGAAAACCGAGCTTTTGTCCAGGGTGTGCAGATAGGTGAAGATCTAGAACGAGTCAGGAGCCCAGAATGGAAGCCCTTCAAATGGAGGGGTCGGGAAACATGTAAGAGCCAACTTCGTGGGGCAGAAGTTGGCTAGGAGTATCAAAGTCCCCAGCACCACCATCACTGTATCAAGACTACATCGTGGAGAAGCGGATTTATGCCTTCCGGGTCAAGTTGACGGAGAACATTGCACCATAACCATCGACACTGGCGCAACCCGATCGATCATCCGACCAGACCATGTGACGCAAAAACTATTTCGAAAGAGCAGGATTTCCTCACTATGGACAGCTACGGGAGAAACTGCACCTGTCCATGGAGAGGTCAGCCTCCAGAAACAGTTGGGAGACCTTGTGCTCCAACATAATTTTCTGGTCGCGAACATTGTGGATGACTGCATTCTCGGAATGGATTTTCTGCGACCAAATGCAATCACGTTGGACTTGGGCAAACGGGTATTGAAATGGCAGAATGTCGAAGTATTGATGGAGAGTCCCAGCGTCCAAACTCCCAAGACTAATGTGATAGTATGTACTGACACTGATGTACCGAAATCTTCCGAAAGCATTGTATGGGCCAAGCTTGATGGTGATTCTGGAGACCACCGATCTTATCTGATAGACCCAACGAAGACGTCCGCATTGCGCAGTTTGATTGTAGGACGAAGCCTAGTAAGATCTTTCGGTTAGAGTCCTTAACACCGCAGACTCAACCACGAGCATCAAAGCGGGAGAAGTCATCGACAGCTGCCAGCCTGTTTCCACCATCACCTCTTTGGAAGCTACTCACGACCATCATTGAAAAAGGAGGCAAGACACAGACAAAGCCCGGGAATCTTCGTCTGCAATATTGAAGCAGGTCAAATTGCCAGTGCAGCTATTCAAACGAGCCTCTGATCTGGTCACCAAGTACAGTGGCATCTTCTCAACAAGCCCGGATGACCAAGGCGGAACGAGTTTGGTAACTCACGCCATGGATACACAGGGAGTCAAACCGATTTGACAAGCACCGAGACGCCTCCCTATAGCCAAACAAGGAGAAGTGAGCGCGCTGATGTCGGACATGGAAAAACAAGGCGTTATTGAAACTTCTGTCAATCCATGGGCCGTTCCAGTAGGTCTAGTAAAGAAAAAGGATGGTAGCACTCGTGTTTGTGTCGACTATAGGCAGCTAAATGACATCACTAAGAAAGATAGTTACCCGCTCCCACGCATCGATGACATCATGGACACTTTAGCCGACGCAAAATGGTTTTCTACACTTGATCTCAAGAGTGGCTACTGGCAGGTAGAAATTGACAAGAAGGACCGAAAGAAGACCGCATTTTCAGTTGGGACCGGATTGTGGCAGTTTGTGGTGATACCGTTTGGGCTTTGCAATGCTCCAGCCACTTTCAAACGCCTGATGGAGTAAGTGCTACGTGGCCACACCTGGAAAACCTGCTTTGGGTACCTAGATGACATCATTGTCATCGGAAGAACGTTGGAAGAGCATGTGCGGAACTTAGAAGAGGTTTTCTCTCGACTGCGACTGGCAAATTTGAAACTTAGTCCCGACAAGTGTACCCTTTTCGCAGCTGAAGTAAAATACCTGGGACACATCGTACCAGCAGAAGGAGTCAGAACAGACCCTGCGAAAATTGAAGCCGTGAAAAGCTGGCCAACACCAAACAACAAGCGCCAACTACGATATTTTCTGGGTCTGGCGACCTACTATCAAAGATTCGTCAAAGACTTTGCCAAAGTAGCTAAGTGTCTCCATCAGCTAACCGAGAAAAATCGTCCGTATGTCTGGAATGAACAATGCCAGGTAGCCTTTGAGACCTTGAAGGAGAAGCTGTGTGGATCACCCGTGCTGGCATATCGGAAACCCGGAAAAATATTTATAGTTGACACCAATGCGAGCAACGGCGGTATTGGAGCTGTACTCCCCCAGCAGATCGATGGCGAAGAAAGAGTCCTCTCGTAGCTATTGGCTATAATAGAGGCCACCAAGCAGTTCCACAAGTACCTATATGGCCAGAAATTTGTGCTTCGGCCATGGATCATTGAGATGGCTGCTCAACTTCGAAAACCCCGAGGGACAAGTTCCGAGGTGGATCGAAAGATTGCAGTCATACGACTACGAAATTGTTCATCGGGAGGGTGGAGTTCATGGAAATGCTGACGCCCTATCCCGCCGTCCATGTCCAGCTAGCTGCAAGCATTGCCGACGGATTGAGGAAAAGGAAACGCCCGTTGATCTGCGATTGATAACGACCAAATTCGATGAAGGTTGGTCACCGGAAAAGATTCGAAATGCCTGGTTAGCCGATGAAGACATCGGACCATTGCTCGTGTGGAAGGAGACAACTAGGCGACCGGAGTGGAAAGACGTAACAATGCATGGCGCAACCCTGAAAAACTATTGGGCACAATGGAACTTTCTTCAGGTGGAGGGTGGCATACTCAAGCGGAAACGGAAAATGGCGCATGGCAGCTCCTATAGGATGCAAACTATACTTCCCAAAAGCCGAATCCACGATGTAGTTAAGGAGATGCACGAAGGATCCTCGGGAGGCCACCTTGGTTTTAACAAGACCTTAGCGAAATTGCGGGAAAGGTTTTACTGGCTCCCTGCTCGAGAAGACGTAGAGGACTGGCGCCGCAGATGCACAATTTGCGCTTCCGTCAAAGGTCCAAAGTGATGACAAATGCAAACCTACAACGTGGGTGTACCATTTGAAAGGATTGCTGTTGACATCGCAGGACCCTTCCCTGAATCCAAATGGGGAAATCGATACACGCTGGTTGTAGCCGATTATTTCAGCAAGTGGCCCGAGGTCTACCCCATTCCCAACTAGGAAGCAACTACTGTAGCCGAACAGCTAGTGTTAAATTGGGTCAGTAGGTACGGCGTACCTTGTGAACTACATTCGGATCAAGTCTGAAACTTTGAGTCACTAGTTTTTGGCGAAATGTGCGAGCTGCTGGGAATTTGGAAAACGAGGACAACACCGCTGCATCCCCAATCCAATGGAATGGTCGAACGTTTGAACGGGACTCTCAATAAACACCTGGCCAAGATGGTTCACGAGAACCAAAGGGACTGGGACCGATACATTCCACTATTTTTGATGGCATACAGAGCTGCCGAACATGCATCGATGGGTCAAGCCCAAGCTGATATAAAGTTCGGAACACCCCCTGAGAAACCCCAAACGATCTCGGAGTACGCAAGTAAACTAAGGCAACGGTTGAACCAGATACACCGGACAGTGCGAAAACAACTTGAATCGGCTGCTGACCTCATGAAGACCAGGTATGATCTAAAGGCAAATTCTACTGGCTTCCAGCAAGATGACTTGGTATGACTATATAACCCACAGGGACAAAAGGGTAGGTCTCCAAAGTTGCAACATAGTTGGGAGGGACCATACCGAGTTACAAAGCGAATCAACGACGTCGTACACCGCATACAGGAACATCGTAAGCCTAAGCCAAAATGAAAATCGTGCACCTGGAGACGCCTCGGTGCTTGTCGAATCGGCTTGACTCCCTGTGTATCTATGACGTGAGTTACCAAACTCGTTCCGTCTTGGTCATCCGGGCTTGTTGAGAAGATGTCATTGTACTTGGTGACCAGATCAGAGGCTCGTTTGAATAGCTGCACTGGCAATTAGACCTGCTTCAATATGACAGATGAAGATTCCCGGGCTTTGTCTGTGTCTTGCTCCCTTTTCCAATGATGGTCGTGAGTAGCTTCCAAAGAGGTGATGGTGGAAACAGGCTGGCAGCTGCCGATGACTTCTCCCGCTTTGATGCTCGTGGTTGAGTCTGCGGTGTTAAGGACTCTAACCGAAAGATCTTACTAGGCTTCGTCCTACAATCAAACTGCGCAATGCGGACGTCTTCGTTGGCTCTATCAGATAAGATCGGTGGTCTCCAGAATCACCATCAAGCTTGGCCCATACAATGCTTTCGGAAGAATTCGGTACATCAGTGTCAGTACATACCACCACATTCATCTTGGGAATTTGGCCGCTTCGATCCTCCATCAGTACTTCGACATTCTGCCATTTCAATACCCGTTTGCCCAAATCCAACGTGATTCCATGTGGTTGCAGAAAATCCATTCCGAGAATGCAGTCATCCATAATGTTCGCGACCAGAAAATTATGTTGGAACAGAAGGTCTCCCAACTGTATCTAGAGGTTGACTTCTCCATGAACAGGTGCAGTTTCCCCCGTAGCTGTCCATAGTGAGAAAATTCTGCCCTTGTGAAGTTGTTGCTGTCTAACTAGGTCTGGTCGGATGATCGATCGGGTTGCACCAGGGTCGATTGTTATGGTGCAGTGTTCTCCATCAACTTGACCCGGAAGGCATAAGTCCGCTCCACGATGTAGTCTTGAAACGGTGATGGTGGTGCTGGGGACGTTGATACTCCTAGCCAACTTCTGCCCCACGAAGTTGGCTCTTACATGTTTCCTGACCCCTCCATTTGAAGGGCTTCCATTCTGGGCTCCTGACTCGTTCTAGATCTTCTCCTATCTGCACACCCTGGACAAAAGCTCGGTTTTCTTCGCTTCTTGCAGTCTCTTTGCAGGTGCCCCTTCTCTCCGCAATTTCTGCATCTAGGCGCACCATTTATCTGCGGCTTTCGCTCAATTTCGACGCGCTGTCACCTGCACTCGTCTGTCACTACTTCACGAACCCGGGCAGTGGTACGAGTCACATTTTTTGCTGCCTCAAAGTTCAGACTGTAAGCCAATGGGCCCTTAACCGTTTGCTTTTGAGCTATACGCACGGCTTGTTACAATTCCGGGTCCTTTAGTGCGCTGATGAATGCTTCTGTTGCTGCATCATCTCGATGTTCTGGGTCGTAGGCTGGGTAAGCCAAAAGTGCTAGTCGCTCAATGTCTCGGGCTAGCTGCTGTAGGGTTTCGCCAGACTTCTGCACCCGATGCCTTAGCTGTGACCGATAAATCTGCTTTAGATGATCGTCTCCATAACGCATGTCGAGCGCATTCATTATAGCATTCGGGTTTGAGTGCAATTCAACGGGGATCGTCAGCAGAAGCTCGGCAGCTGGGCCTCTTAGAGCAAGAATCAGTGCAGTTGCTCGTTCCTGCTCATTCCAGTGATTTGCCCTCGCGGCAGCTTCAAACTGGGTCTTGTTAATACTCCAGACCGTTTGCCCATCGAATATTGATGCTTTCACATTTCTGGATGTGCTTTGCGCTGCGGTTATAAGCGGGGCTGATGAAGTGGTTACTACTGCCTTCGCTGCTTCCAATTCTTTTTCTACTTTTTCCATCTCATGGTTCATTCTCTCTTCGACCTGGCTGACCTTTTCCTCGACCAGGTAAACCTTTTTCTCGACCTGGTCAACCTTTTCCTCGACGCCTCTAATTTGTTTGTTCAGATGACCGAGCTCCGCTTTTATTTCGGTTGACTGTTTCTCCAGCTTCTGTGTGATGTCTGCCTTGATGTCTGCCTTGATTTCGATCGCTTGTTGGTCCAGTTTCGCTGATTGATCATTTAGCTTCACAGTTAAATTAGATGACTGTTCACTTAGCTTCGCAGTTAAACTGGATGACTGTTCATTTAGCTTTGCTGATTGTTCATCTAGCTTCACAGTCAGACCGGATGGCATCAGCATTAACATTTGCATCAGCGCATTTTCTGGCTCCTTTAATTTTGGTTTTTCTACTTCTCCGCCTTCTGCGCCTTTTTCCGCATCTGAGAGCTTCATGTTTTCCGACTCGATCGCGTCACGCAAGCGTGCAATCAGTATGGCCTTTGTACCTTGTGTGGCCAGATTCCGCTGTTCCAACTCCTCCTTGAGCTCCGATATGGTCAATTGATCAATTTTTAGATGAAAGTTTCCTGCCATTTTTATTGTTTCGGTTATTTTTCCACCAGTTTCCCTGTTATATTTGACAACTTTGCAGTTTGAAAATGTTTAAATGTTTTCACTTTTCGAAATTTTGTTTCTCACTTCTCGACACCACTGTCGCGTGTTATGGCTCGCGGACAATAATTTTAATGTTCCGGGAAAGTGAAAACGCAATGTCTTTTAAATAAAATTAAAAGAGTTTATTTATTTACCAAAAAAATGCGCAATCACTCATTTAACTATTTCACAATTTTAATTGGAATCTAGCTTTCACTTGTCAATTAACTTTCTATCGCAATTGTCTACTAAAATCACTTCACACAAAAACAATCAATATCGCCTGTACTTCGCGTATCGCAGTTTTCTATCGTGGTTGTAATGAATGATCCCCCCATTCATTCAGCTCGCCTTTATGTACGGTCTGTAGTCATTCAACCCAGTTCTCGTACATTGGCGAATGAGCGGGAACATTCGAGCAGCGTGAATGAATGGAGCAGTGACTCACTTTCAGATGTTGATGCTTGGTGGGTTCTCGTGGTTTCGAGTAAATTCATTTTGTTGATGTTCTTAATGGTTGTGAAAACAGTTGCGACCGTAGCTCGCAGAATTATTTGTACATGTAACAATATATATATATATATATATATATATATATATATATATATACATATATATATATATATATATATATATATATATATATATATATATATATATATATATATATATATATATACATAAATATATATATATATATATATACACATATATATATATATATATATATATATATATATATATATATATATATATGTATATATATATATATAAATATATATATATACTATATATATATATATATATATATATATATATATATATATATATATATATATATATATATATATATATATATATATATATATATATATATATATATATATATATATATATATTGTATAGTATTGAGCCTTTTTCGTCACTAGATGTTTTTCATTGTCATATATCGGGCAATACTAATCAGATTGAGACAAACTGACATGCATTTGAAAGGTGACATTCCAGTCTACAATTTTCATTTGGACAGTTTTGTATTTTGTCATTCGTGTCAAAAGTTGTATTCATTTAAATATGAGTGAAATTTCTGAAAAAAAAATTGTTATAACCTGTTTTACAATATCATTACGATCAAGGTGAGAAGACATTGCAGGTTTGTGAAAAAAATTGTGGTGTCTACGGTGAAAATACTTTATCAAAAGCCATAGTCAAGAGATAGTTCGCGCGCTTTCGTTCTGGAAATTTTGATGCCAAAGATGCACCTTGCTCATGTCGACCAATCACTGAAAAAGTCGAAGAAATCTTACAAAAAATTGAAGAAGACCGACACACAAGCAGCCATGACATTTCTAAGGAACTGAATATCTATTACCAAACAGTTTTTAACCATTTGCGTAAGGCTGGGTACACAAGGAAGCTTGACGTTTGGTTGCCGCATGAATTAACACAAAAGAATTTGATCTATCGAATTTCCATTTGCGAAATGCTAATAAAACGCAACAAAATCGAGCCATTTTTTAAGCAATTCATTACGGCCGATAAAAAATGGATAAGATACAAGAATGTCAACGAGATCTGTCGTGTACTTGCTGGAAGTCAACAAAAAGTTGGTGGACATCGATGTTATATTCTCAGCACTTTTCGAGGACCTACTTTACTGACAATGTTTGGTTTATTGTAGACCATCCGTTTCATAAGCCTCCCTGATACTCTCCTATAATAATTTAGTAGTATGGCTTTAATTTTCTTTCGATGATTTTTGAGAGCACTTTATATTCAATACCCAGTAGAGCAGTGCCTCCATAATTTCAACACCTTAAAGTCTTCTCTTTTTATGTACTGAA
>OZ017738.1:196597265-196602265 GCA_963969285.1 Odontomyia ornata | reverse complement strand
CGAGGTGTTTTCGCACTGTCCGATGTATCTGGTTCAACCGTTGTCTTAGATCACTTGCGTAGTCCGAGACCGTTTGGGGTTTCTCAGGGGTTGTTCCGAACTTTCTATCGGCTGGCAAACGAAAAGTCTTTCCAAAAATGACTTTGGCTGGGGCTTGGCCCGTCGATGCATGTTCAGCGGCTCTATACGCCATTAAAAACAGTGGGATATGTCGGTCCCAGTCCCTTTCGTTCTCGTCAACCATTTTGGCCAAGTGTTTATTGAGCGTGCCGTTGAAACGTTCGACCATTCCATCGAATTGGGGATGCAGCGGTGTTGTCCTCGTTTTCCGTATTCCCAGCTGCTCGCACATTTCGCCAAAAACTAGTGACTCAAAGTTTCGGCCTTGATCCGAATGTAGTTCACAAGGCACGCCGTACCTGCTGACCCAATTTAACACTAGCTGTTCGGCTACAGTAGTTGCTTCCTGGTTGGGAATGGGGTAGACCTCGGGCCACTTGCTGAAATAATCAGCTACAACCAGCGTGTATCGATTTCCCCATTCAGATTCAGGAAAGGGTCCTGCGATGTCAACAGCAATCCTTTCGAATGGCACGCCTACGTTATAGGTTTGCATTTGTCCTCTCAGTCGTCGCTTTGGGCCTTTGACGGAAGCGCAAATTGTGCATCTGCGGCACCAGTCCTCTACGTCTTCTCGAGCGTGGAGCCAGTAGAATCTTTCCCGCAATTTCGCTAAGGTTTCGTTAACACCAAGGTGGCCTCCCGAGGATCCTTCATGCATTTCCTTTACCACATCGTGGATTCGGCTTTTGGGTAGTATAGTTTGCATCCTATAGGAGCTGCCATCCGCCATTTCCCATTCCCTTTTGAGTACGCCACCCTCCACCTGTAGGGAGTTCCATTGTGCCCAATAGCTTTTCAGGGTTGCGCCATGCATCGAAATGTCCTTCCACTCCGGTCGCCCAGTCGTCTCCTTCCATACGAGCAATGGTCCGATGTCTTCATCGGCTAGCTGGGCATTTCGAATCTCCTCCGATGACCAACCTTCATCGAATTCGGCCGTTATCAGTCGCAGATCAACGGGCGGTTCCTTTTCCTCAATCCGTCGGCAATGCTTGCAGTTAGCTGGACATGGGCGACGAGATAGGGCGTCAGCATTTCCATGAACTCCGCCCTTCCGATGAACAATTTCGTAGTCGTATGACTGCAATCTTTCGATCCATCTCGCAACTTGTCCCTCGGGGTTTTTGAAGTTAAGTAGCCATCTCAATGATGCATGGTCCGTTCGAAGAACAAATTTCTGGCCATATAGGTATTTGTGGAACTGCTTGGTGGCCTCTATTATAGCCAATAGCTCCTTCCTGGTCACACAGTAGTTCCTCTCACTTTTTGAAAGAACTCGACTGTAATACGAGAGGACTCTTTCTTCGCCATTGATCTGCTGGGAGAGTACAGCTCCAATACCACCGTTGCTTGCATCGGTGTCAACCACAAACATTTTTCCGGGTTTCGGATACGCCAGTACGGGTGATTCACATAGCTTTTCCTTCAGGGTCTCAAAGGCTGTCTGGCATTGTTCATTCCAGACATACGGACGATTTTTCTCGGTTAGCTGATGAAGACACTTAGCTATTTTGGCAAAGTCTTTGACGAATCTTCGATAGTAGGTTGCCAGGCCCAGGAAACTTCGTAGTTGGCGCTTGTTGTTTGGTGTTGGCCAGCTTTTCATGGCTTCAATTTTCTCAGGGTCTGTTTTGACCCCTTCTGCTGATACGACATGTCCCAGGTATTTTACTTCAGCTGCAAAAAGGGTACACTTGTCGAGACTAAGTTTCAAATTTGCCAGTCGCAGTCGGGAGAAAACATCTTCTAAGTTCCGCACATGCTCTTCCAACGTTCTTCCAATGACGATGATGTCATCTGGGTACACCAAGCAGGTTTTCCAGGTTAGACCACGTAGCACGTATTCCATCAAGCGTTCGAAAGTGGCTGGGGCATTGCAAAGCCCAAACGGCATCACCACAAATTGCCACAATCCGGTCCCAACTGAAAATGCGGTCTTCTCTCGGTCCTTCTTGTCAATTTCTACCTGCCAGTAGCCACTCTTGAGATCGAGTGTAGAAAACCATTTTGCGTCGGTTAAAGTGTCCATGATGTCATCGATGCGTGGGAGCGGGTAACTATCTTTCTTAGTGACGTCGTTAAGCTGCCTATAGTCGACACAAAAGCGAGTGCTACCATCCTTTTTCTTTACTAGAACTACAGCCGCGGCCCATGGACTTACAGAAGGTTCAATAATGCCTTGTTTTTCCATATCCGACATCAGCGCGCTCACTTCTCCTTGTTTGGCTATAGGGAGACGTCTTGGTGCTTGTCAAATCGGCTTGGCTCCCTGTGTGTCTATGACGTGAGTTACCAAACTCGTTCGGCCTTGGTCATCCGGGCTTGTTGAGAAGATGTCACTGTACTTGGTGACCAGATCAGAGGCTCGTTTGAATAGCTGCACCGGCAATTTGACTTGCTTCAATATTGCAGACGTGGATTCCCTGGCTTTTTCTGTGTCTTGCCTCCTTTTCCAATGATGGTTGTGAGTAGCTTCCAAAGAGGTGATGGTGGAAACAGGCTGGCAGCTGCCAATGACTTCTCCCGCTTTGATGCTCGTGGTTGAATCTGCGGTGTTAAGGACTCTAACCGGCACATATCCGTTCCTTAAAGATCTTACAAGGCTTCGTCCTACAATCAAACTGCGCAATGCGGATGTCTTCGTTGGCTCTATCAGATAAGATCGGTGGTCTCCAGAATCACCATCAAGCTTGGCCCATACAATGCTTTCGGAAGAATTCGGTACATCAGTGTCAGTACATACCACCACATTCATCTTGGGGATTTGGACGTTGGTATCCTCCATCAGTACTTCGACATCCTGCCATTTCAAGACACGTTTTCCCAAGTCCAACGTGATTCCATGCGGTCGCAGAAAATCCATTCCGAGAATGCAGTCATCCATAATGTTCGCGACCAGAAAATTATGTCGGAACACAAGGTCTCCCAACTGTATCTGGAGGTTGACCTCTCCATGAACAGGTGCAGTTTCTCCCGTAGCTGTCCGTTGTGAGAAAATTCTGCCCTTGTGAAGTTGTTGCTGTCTAACTAGGTCTGGTCGGATAATCGATCGGGTTGCACCAGTGTCGATTGTTATGGTGCAGTGTTCTCCGTCAATTTGACCCGGAAGGCATAAGTCCGCTTCTCCACGATGTAATCTTGACACGGTGATGGTGGTGCTGGGGACGTCGATCCTCCTAGCCAACCTCTGCCCCACGAAGTTGGCTCTTACATGTTTCCCGACCCGTCTGTTTGAAGGGCTTCCATTCTGGGCTCCTGACTCGGTCTGGATCTCCTCCTAGCTGCACACCCTGGACAATAGCCCGGTTTTCTTCGCTTCTTGCAGTCTCTTTGCAAGTGCCCTTTCTCTCCGCAATTCCAGCATCTAGGCGCACCATTTACATGCGGGTCTCGCTCAATTTCCACGCGTTCGCACCTGCACTCGTCTGTCACTACTTCACGAACCCGGGCAGTGGTACGAGTCACATTTTTCGCTGCCTCAAAGCTCAGACTGTAAGCCAATGCGTCCTTAACCGTTTGCTTTTGAGCTAAACGCACGGCTTGTTGCAATCCCGGGTCCTTTAGTGCGCTGATGAATGCCTCTGTCGCTGCATCATCTCGATGTTCTGGGTCGTAGGCTGGGTAAGCCAAAAGTGCTAGTCGCCCAATGTCCTGGGCTAGCTGCTGTAGGGTTTCGCCAGACTTCTGCACCCGATGCCTTAGCTGTGACCGATAAATCTGCTTTAGATGATCGTCTCCATAACGCATGTCGAGCGCATTCATTATAGTATTCGGGTTTGAGTGCAATTCATCGGGGATCGTCTGCAAAAGCTCGGCAGCTGGGCCTCTTAGAGCAAGAATCAGTGCAGTTGCTCGTTCCTGCTCATTCCAGTGATTTGCCCTTGTGGCAGCTTCAAACTGAGTCTTGTAAATACTCCAGACCATTTGCCCATCGAATATTGGTGCTGGCACATTTCTGGATGTGCTCTGCGCTGCGGTTACAAGTGGGGCTGGTGGGGCGGTTACTACTGCCTTTGCTGCTTCCAATTCTTTTTTCACTTTTTTCATCTCATGGTTCATTCTCTTTTCGACCTGGCTGATCTCATAGTTAATTTTCTCCTCAACCTGGCTGACCTTCTCCTCGACCTGGTAAACCTTTTCCTCGACGCAGTTAATTTGATTGTTCAGGCTACCGAGCTCCACTTTTATTTTGGTTGACTGTTTTTGCACTTCCTTGATTACGATCGCTTGTTGGTCCAGCTTCACTGATTGTTCATTTAGCTTCGCTGATTGTTCATTTAACTTCGCTGATTGTTCATTTAACTTCGCTGATTGTTCACCTAGCTTCGTCGTTAAGTTGGATGACTGTTGTCGCTGCTCTTGCTGCATCAGCATCAACATTTGCATCAGCGCATTTTCTGGTTCCTTTGGTTTTGGTGTGTCTACTTCTCCACCTTCTGCGCCTTTTTCCGCATCTGAGAGCTCACCCGAATCCAGATTCACGCCTTCCGACTCGATCGCGTCACGCAAGCGTGCAATCAGTATGGCCTTTGTACCTTGTGTGGCCAGATTCCGCTGTTCCAACTCCTCGTTGAGCTCCGATATGGTCAATTCATTAATTTTTAAGTTTAAGCTTCGTGGCATTTTTAATGTTTCTTTAAATTTTACTATTGTGCACTATAAAATTGTTCAAATTTTCACTTTCAAAATTTTTCTTTCGCACTTCTTGACACCACTGTCGCGTGTTATTGGTTCGCGGCCAATAATTTTAATGTTCCGGGAAAGTGAAAACGCAATGTCTTTTAATTTAAGTTAAAGGTGTTTATTTAATTAAATAAAATGCACAATAATCAGTTAACTCTTTCACTAATTTTAATTGTCACTATTAAAAAAATCTA
>OZ017738.1:196589765-196592265 GCA_963969285.1 Odontomyia ornata | reverse complement strand
GAAAAATTTTTTTAAAGGGGTTTAAGGGTTGTCACCCCATATAGGGAGGTGTCCCCGTAAAAATAATTTTTCTTCATTGGTAGTCGAATAGGGTTTCATTGGAAAGGTCTGAATGAGATCTTTTCAAAACAAGTCTTAAAGCTGCCTTATAAAAACCGAGGGGGGCAGGGGAAGGGGAAATGTACGAGCTTTTCGCGTACCCCCCCCCCTCCTCGCGATTGGACACCTTCAATCCGAAAAACCTGAAAAAAATCATGAATGTAATCCTTATAAGTACAACAACAACAAAAACATGAGAAGTCGAAATTCACTCTACTTTGTTTGGAATAGTATGATTTATCGATTTTATGTTTTCCTGAATAAAATCCAAACGGTACCCTTAAAATCAATAAAATTTACCAAACAGATTGATCTTTTCTGAAAGTTTCATAAAGATCGAATAGTACTTAATGGAGTCATAGCGATTTGAATTTTTCTGTATTTTTATGGAGCAATATGCGGTGTATTACTATGGAAACATATGGCTATGGAGCCATATGCGCTTTTTACCGACTTAGACACTACAGCGTTGCTAGGATTTGCATGAAAATTTCAGGAGTGATAGGTATCATGAAGATGAGTACATACAATTGAAACAAGTCGAAGAGGCAGGAGAGAGCTCCTAGCAAAAGGGCTTTGTAACCATTCTAGAATTCAAAAAAATTGGCCATGAATCGATGATTACAGTCCAGAGGAGTGGCCCCTGAAAAAAAATTTCATGAAAGGTAGCCGATATGAGTATCAACTGAAAATCCTCTATGAGAGCTTTTCAAAACAGTTCTTAAACTGACAGTTTTTGATTCAGTAAGGGCACAGGGGGGAAATACATGAAAAATGTGTTTCCTCTCTCGCGAATGGACACCCGTGATCTAAAAAACCAGAAAAAAATTAAGGAAGGGAGATATTTATGGGTACAACTTTAACAAATACCTCAGAAGTCAAAATTCTTTCAACTTTGTTAATAAAAGTATGATCCTCGAATTTTAAATTTCCTCCAATAAAATCGTCTTTGACAGGTTTCTTGATTTTATTCGTTGCTGGTTACTGCATTTTGTAAGTTGAGTACAAAACCCTTCTGACATGAGCATAGGTCTGTCTACCCAACTGGTTTTAGATTGATTTGCGTATGATTATTCAGTCGTTTCTTTCTTCGGCACATTTTTTAGCTTAACAGAATGCAAAAATAATAATAACGACGACGGGACCAGTGATTGTAGCCATAATGTTAACAAAGGCAACAACGACGATCAAAACAACGACAATCAAGACGGACGAATAACGAAGATTAACGAATAGTGTGGTCCAGACTGAGATTCTTGCGGCGTTCGAGCGCAGAAAAAAAATGATGTAAACGCCTCAGTGTCCTATAAAAAAAAGCGGGAAACTCTGCAAGACGTACCAAATGTTCGAGCGGTGGAGGGAAATATAAAGAAATTCGAGAACTCGATGGTCACTGCAATTGCTAGCGAAGCAATTGAAGCAAGGGTAGTTAATCCCGAATTAGTAAAGAACTATCCTGGAGTCAACGACGAGATGACGGCAGGAAAAGAAACAAGTGACGAAGCAAATGAAGCCACGATGTGTGACTTCATCGCCAACGTCGAAAAGGTGGCGGAAGTACTGTACTCGGAAACAAGAGCCGATAAACTCTCCCAAGGGCAATGACCGCGATGTACAATTGCTGCGCAGCGACATGAAGAGAAAGGCTATTCCAAAACGTGGGAGTTGTTCTGAAAAGAATACAATCTGCATGCGACTCGTCAAAAATCACCAAAGCAGTAAGGACTGGGCTCCCTGAAGTAAAGGAGCTCCTAGGCCACATAGAGCATGCTGATTAAAGGCCGAAGAGGATCGGAAGGGCAAAAGGCTAATGAAGCGCTGGGCGCAAAATCTACAATTAAAATATTAATAAAAGAATGGCGTCCTACCCAATCGAATGAGGTCGGGATGAAGGAATAAAGGAAGAGGCATCTGATGGGTGTGGATCACCAGATCAAGAGTTTCAGACAGTGTTTACAAAAGGAGCGAAGAAAGCCGCTAAGAAACTCCTTGAAAAAGTGCCAGAAAGTAAACTTCGCACGGACGCCCAGCAAGAAAAAGACCCAATGCAAAACAGGAGAGAAATAAGCCTCGACGAAGACACTGGCAGCAGACACTGCTCGTAAAACCCCAAGGTGGTCAATCCTACGCGGAGATGCTGCGGGACGTCAGGGGAAACGTAAGGCCCGAAGACACTAACACTGCCATTAAGGCAGTACGACCAACGCGGTCAGGCCACATACTGGTCGAATTTGGAGCAGAGGCCGAGAACAGCGAAGCATTCTGCGACGTAGTAAAGAAAGTCCTCAGCAAAAGCGCAGCTATATCCTCGCTCGAGCCAATGGCAACGATCAAAATAAGGGACATCGACTGCGTCCCGGATCTGGCCGAGGTAGAGAGGCCATCAAAACGAAACTCCCTA
>OZ017738.1:196442265-196584765 GCA_963969285.1 Odontomyia ornata | reverse complement strand
GAAATTATAGAGGCATCGTTCTACTGGGCATGTGCTATAAAGTGCTCTCAAAAATCATCGAAGACAAATTGAAGCCATACTGCCAAAGTATTACAGGAGAGTACCAGGGAGGGTTTTGAAACGGATGGTCTAAAATAGACCAAATAATGTCAGTAAAGTAGGTCCTCGAAAAGTGCTGAGAATATAACATCGATGTCCACCAACTTTTTGTAGACTTCAAGCAAGTACACGACAGTAACCATGGTCTTTTTCAAACGACATTCTCATATCTTAGCCATTTTTTATCGGCCGTAATGATTTGTTTCAAAAACGGCTCGATTTTAGTAGCATTTTGCAAATGGAAAGTCGGTCGATCAAATTCTTTTGTGTTAATTCATGCGGCACCCGAACGTCGAGCTTCTTTGTGTGCCCAGCCTTACGCAAACGGATCAAAACTGTTTGCTGATGGATATTCTGTTCCTTAGAAATGTCATGGCTGCTTATGTGTCGCTCTTCTTCAATTTTTTGTAAGATTTCATCGACTTTTTCAGTGATTGGTCGACCTGAGTGAGGTGCATATTTGACATCAAAATTTCCAGAACGAAAGCGAGCGAACTATCTCTTGACTCTGGCTTTTGATAAAGTGTCTTGACCATAGACACTACAAATTTTTTCACGAGCCTGCAATTCCTTCTCACCTTGATCGTAGTCATATTGTAAAATATTACGATTTTTTTTTCAGAAATTTCACTTATTTTAAAATGTATACAAATTTTGACACGTCAATATGAAAATTTTAGACTGGAATGTCCCCTTTCAAACGCATGTAAGCTTGTCTCAATCTGATTCGTGTTGCCTGATATATGACAACGAACACGATCTAGTGACAAAAAAGGCCCATACTACTCCCTGTACTTCGTCTTTGATTCTTGCCCTACTTCTGAAATACCTACAGTTTCAGCCATTGTTGGGGCATTTTCTATAGCTTCTGGATAGTGCAGCCATCTGTTGTTTTCAATTGGTTTGCGTATGATTGTTCTTTTTAAACTTTTGCAAACACTTGTTTCTGGATTGTACCTAGCCGTCTCTTAGTTGTTTAGTAGAGGCGTACACCGATCAGACCTTTTGTAAGATCCTGAATTTTTTTTTATCGGTTGGATCTTTTTGTTACTGGTCAGTTGTTTCGTTCTTCAGCACTTTTTTTGGCTTGACGTCGATAGCTTTCATATTTCTCTTCTTTGGCCCGAGTTGAATGTATTCTTTGTGTGCCTGGTTCCTTTTTGTGATCGTTTCCTTACAGTATTCGTCGAACCAGTCGTTCCGAGTTTTTTTTGACTGATGCCCCCATACCTCCTCGGCTGCTTCTGTCACCACATCTCTTACTGCCTTCCATATGGTTTTGATGCCATCATTACTTTGTCACACCTGCGGGGATATGTTGATGCGATTTTCAAGTGATGATATGTATGTGGACGTTACTGAGCTATCATTTAGCGTGTCTAACTGGTACCTTGGACAGACTGGTGATGCTTGTTTACAGCGTTTGGAGATACGGTATCGGAATTGGACCCTTAAAAGGTAGTAATCTAAATCACATATAAAGCCATGGAATGAACACGTGCCAAGAAGGCCGGTGGTGGCTCATTTTTTCATGAGAACATGGTCGATCTGGTTGAATGTGAAACTATCTGGGGGCGTCCACTTTCTCTAATGGATGTCTCGATATAGAAAGCGTGTGGAGCTTACAGTATGGCCTCTTCTACTCGCGTAGTCTATACCCCGTTGTTCGTTGTTGCTGGTCTCTGCATGGAGGCTGTATCCTCCAGTTGTTCCTCCCTGTATGGTTTCTCGGCCAATTTTTGCATTGAAGTCACCCAGAATAATTTTAAAGTCATTTGAAAGCAATGCATCGACAGTGCGTTACAGCGTTCTGTAAAGTTCGTCCTTGATTGCCTCTTTCTTACATTCTATGGGTGCATCACAGTTGACCAGCCAGGCATTAAAAAATTTAGTCTTGATATGAATCGCACAGTGCCTTCACTTAACGGGCTTGAAGTTGGTAGCCACTCCGATATCATGGCTTATTTATAGTTTTCCACTTTTAAACACGCTGTCTGTTCGCATTTCAAATATGTATTCAGCATGTGAGGGTATTGATTTTGTATTTCTTCATTTCATTCAGAAATTATCGCAGTGCACCTGGTCTGTTCAATAATCTTATATTCCAAGTTGCAAAAGAATAGTCGTTGATACGTTGCGATCTGGGGCTATTGTCCTGGTTCCTTGACAATTATGTACAAAGTGGGGCGTTGTCAGCACTTCAACTCAATCGGTTTTGGTCCACGAATGGTATTTTATTTACCATATACCCGCCGGCTAGGGAACCTTCTCTTCACTACTTGAGAGTGCATCCAATAGAAGACCGAAAAACCCACACGAAAAATTTTATATGTAATGCACAAGTTTTTATTTACATTTATCCTAATAATAAATTGTTCTATTAACTACATATTTCTGACAGTTTAGTGAGAATACTGATATCTGTACATATATCTATTTCCTCGCTTTCTAAAATAGTTGATAAAATCATGTTTGTGTCTGATAAATGATGTGTACAAGCAATTTCTGTATTTATTTATTAGCCAAAATCTTTCCATGGATGCCCAGGTTATTGAGCGCAGAGGGCACAAAATGGAGAAACAAGAAAACTCGTGGTGGGTACCTGGTGCCAAGTTATTGACCGTAAAGTATTAGTGCTTAATGAAAAGTCTCCACATCATCTATGTCCCTGATACGAAACAATGCTTATTAGAAAAATTAACGATCAAATACAGAAATTAACTTTAGTAAATGAAATACCCTTGAGTTCTGTTGAATTTGTATAGTTTCTAACCACGCAGACGGTCAACCTGAAAAACAAACACAAGGTGAACCTCCAGAACGTGTATAATTAAAGTCAGAAAAATGTTTGCGTCTTTTGTTTTCTTTTGCTAAAATTTAAGAGTAATAGATCTCATTAATATTTCGTTGATCGGTCTCGATGTTTGATAATGGCTTGTAAACTATTTGGTATTTTGAGGAACTACCTAAAGGACCGAAGCCTGCTCTACGATACGACACAGGGCCAACGAAAGATGGAAACTACATCGGGTGTTGCCCATGGATTTATCTTCGGTCCGGACTTGTGGAACGTGTTTTACGATGGATTACTGAGACTTGAGATGCCAGATAAGTCGCGCTTCGTCGGCTATGTGGATGATGTTGTAGCTCTGGTCACTGGACGTACCGTTGAAAAGGCGCAACTTAGGCTAGGTATGCTAATGCGCCGAGTGAGGGACTGGTGACTACTCGTGGACTCAGTTTAGCACTGGAAAAAACTGAAGTGGTCATCTTGACAAAAAAGGGAATCCCTAGAGTAAGGGTGATCAGTATTTAAGATATGCGAATCGAATCAAACCCATCGGTGAAGTACCTGGGGCTACTGATCGACTCAAAGATGAGTTTCTCGGAGCAAATCAGGGCAACGGCTGAGAAGGCTGCTTCGGGAGTATTGGCTCTGAGTCGACATATGGCCAACGCAGGGGAACACAGCCCATCAAGAAAACGCCTCTTGATGAGTGCGGTAGGTATGGAGCAGAAGTATGGGACGACGCTCTCAGTAAGGAAGTATACCGAAAACCTTTGGCACAGGTACAGAAAAGAGGAGCACTGAAGATTGCATCTTCGTATCCGACAGTCTATGATTCGGTGGTGAGAGTTATTGCAGGCGTGATACCTGTCGCCCTCCTTGCTAGAGAGCGCCGTGCTATTTACCTGCACCGAAATGAGGATGCGAAGGAAATAGTTGTCCCCGAGGAGAGACAGCGCTCGCTCAAAGATTGGCAGCAGTCTCTACAGGGAGATGGAAGAGCTCACCCCGGATAATATAGTCGTGGTGATGTTCGAATCGGATGTTAAATGGAACCAGGTGGCACATTATGCTCGGGCAGGCTTAAAAGATAGAAGGGACTGACAGCAGCCGGGGGCGTTGGGGCTGGGGGATCATTTTACTGGCACTTCCTGTTCCCCTCTCCCCTTGCGCTAAGAAAGGGATCTCCCAGCTTGAGGGCACCTCACGGCGTAACAAAATGAAACCTGGCCCGAAGTAATGTGTCAAACGATTCCAGGCTGGGTTCTCAGGTTGACAGAGGAGGTGTTTAGTGGGTAGTCCAGTCGCCTTCTTGCGAGCATGGGTGTCCCACACTCTGTGCGTAAATGGCATTCACCTCCCAAACACACAAAAAAAATCTATTTGATATTGAATGAACTAATTTTTGGCATTACTGGGGGAATGTACTTTTCCACTGTCTTTGCATCAACCTTTTAAAGCTCCTCATGTTCGAAGTTGTTAATGAAGTACCTTTAATGTTGCGATTGTTGATCTCTCGTTTTAAAAGAGCCTTTAAATGCTCTTTCAGATTTAATACTGGAGATTTTGCAAGAGTATTGATAGTGCATGGATAATGACATAGTGTCCAGAGACGGTAGATGTGGGAATTTCGTTTGAGATCATTGTCTTGATACAAATTAAAAGATGATAATATTCCCAATTTCGGAGCGCTTTTTTTTCAATTTACATTTTAAAATTTTTAAATATGCGTGTTTGCTTACTTTACCTTCAATGAAATGTAATTTTCCAACTCCAGATGCTGTCATTGACCCCCACAACATTACACTTCCACCACTGTGTGTTTCGGTTTCTTTGATAATTTTTAATTCTAGCTCTTTATTTTTCCCCTCCACACAAAAACTTTTCCAGCTAATCTAGAAAAGTTAATTTTTGTTTTATTCATGAATATAACCCAACATGCCCAATATATTAAGAGCTTCTTTATATTTTTTTTGGCAAAGATATACCTTGCTCTGATATTATATTTTCTTATTTATGGCTTTTTCGTTGTAACTCTGCCATGAAATCCGAAACTTTTCAACGTGTTTCTTACTGTTTACGTTGAAATTTAAAGTTATTTTTCCAATTCAACTCTTAGAAACATGGCAATCAAGAAAAGTTTTCGTTTAATCTATAGCCGAATATATTTTTGTTTCATACGTCTAAGAGCTTTTGGACAACCGCTTGTAGAATTTATTCCAAGTGTTTTATATTGATTGTAATGACGATTTCTGGTTCCAGCAAGATAATGATTCCAAGCACATAGCACACAATGTGGAGCTTTGGTTGCTCTACAACACAAAACATCAATTTTTTACGCCGCCCCAATCCCTAGACCTCAATCTCATTGAGCATTTGTGGGACTTGTTGGAGCGCAGGATCCGTCAGCGCAGTATAACCTCGAAGGAAAACTGAAAAACTGCTGAAAAACGTCATCGTTGATGACTGGGGCAAAATTACCAGGCAGGACACAGCCGAATCAGCTCACTCCATGTAAAATCGACTTAAGGATCTCCTTAAGGGAAAAATCCCCGTTGGCAGCACCAGCATAAGGGTTCGAAAAAGAATTTGGCTTGCCTACTACTGGACTTCTTACTGCAATTTTTGTAACCCCATATGGGTATTTATTAAAGTAAAAAGAATCTGTCGCCGTTCGAATTTGGAGACCCTTCATAGAGGCGCAAATATTTTGCTAATTAAATTGAGTTGCACACGTATGGATCACCTACTGAAAATCGGCGGGTAATAAATTGTTATAAACATATAAATTCTGGTTTCGCCCTTCTCACATTTGCTGTTTACACATTTCACAGTGGTTACCACACAAAGGTGATAACTTTTTGACTTGAATAGCTCAAATAGTTAATTTCAAAAGATTTCCATAAAAGTTTAATCAGTACTTGCATTGCCATTAATATATACATTTTTGATTCTTTTCTGGACCATCAGGGGCCGTCATTTTGAATTTTTATTGAAAACGGCTGCTAAAAGTATTAAGTTGTCAATTTTTGAATTTTTTATTTTTCATCCGATTTGCATAATTAAATTAAATTAACTTGCCCTATTAACTTATAATTTCAAGCATTATCGGAAACTTTTGCGAAACTTGGCTGCTAGAGGGCTACAGGAATAAAAAAAATGTTTATGTCACCCCCCTGTATGGGGAGACCCCCTTAAACATATTTTAAACATATTTTCTTACACTGCAAATTTCAAGAGGCACCACTTTTGACCTATGTAGAAAATTTCCTCATTCTAGCTCATGTGGCTTGCGAGAAATCTTGTTGTGACGCACGAACAAACGGACGGAAGGACAGACAGACAAGTTGCGATTTTATAATTTTTTAGGGGTGTTGTTAAAAATATTTTTAAAAAAGTCTGATTTATAAATACTTTCAAGTTAAGTCATTCAAAACGTTTCCATGAAAATTATTCATTATTTCAGTAGCTACTAAAATAGCGAATTGCGCTTGCCTTCTGACCTTTGGGGGCCGCCATTTTGAATGCATGCATTTGATTTTGGAGTATTTCAAATCTTTGTGCGCTAGGACCTCATCAATCAATGTGCCAAATCTCGTGCAAATCGGATTTTCACTCTAGACAGGGCAAAATAATTCAATTTTTAGTGAAAATGGCACTTAAAAATATTAGGTTTTAGATTTTCGACTTTTTTATTTTTCATTCAATTTTAATAATTTTTTTGCGAAATAGAAGAACATAGTACAGAGATCCATAATTTCGAGTTTCATCAAAATCCGCTGGAAAATGTGACCACTAGAGGGCCACAAAAACGCATATTTAAACCGCCACCATTGTGTAATTTGCACATGCATGATCACCAAAATATCAGATCTAAAGTAGATCTAAATGATGTCTATGTTGGAACCAAGTTTAATATACGTCAGATCAAAATTGCGACTTTTAGAAGCCTTTGAAGTTTTGAGCTTCAACTGGCTGCCATTTTGTTTTTGCGACCTGACCTCCAGTTTTTTTACGTGATTCCTTAGATACTTATAATTTCTATCAAACCCCCGAATTTCATGAACATCTGTTGAAAGCTTTGACCACTATTACAACAACTAAATTTTGCACGTTTTTCGACCTTTAAGCGCCCGACATTTTGTTTCTGCCATACCGACTCTGGATTTCTTATTTTTAGATTCATCGCATACATCAGTGAACTTTTGTATCAAATTTCATCAAAATCGGAGCTATACGTTGGTCAGAACCGAAATCACAATTTTTCGTCTAAAATAGCCGCCATTTTGTTTTTGCCCAGCCGATATAGCTGGTTCACGAACTTAACCGAGATATTTACCCAATACACCTTTCCCGAAAATCTGGTGAAAATCGGAGCAAAATTGCAAACTCTCGAGAAATATATATATATATATATATATATATATATATATATATATATATATATATATATATATATATATATATATGTATATATATATATATAAATGTATATATATATATATATATATATATATTTATATATATATATATATATATATATATATATATATATATATATATATGTATATATTTATATATATTTATATATATATATATATATACATGTATATATATATATATATACACAAATATATATGTATGTATATATATTTATATATATATATATATACATATATACATATATATATAGATATATATATATATATATATATATATATATATATATATATATATATATATATATATATATATATATATATATATATATATATTTTTTTTTTTTTTTCTTTAAAAGCCGTCGGGCCTTGCTTAGTTGTGTGAGCATATATATATATATATATATATATATATATATATATATATATATATCTATATATCTATATATCTATATATATATATATATATATATATATATATATATATATATATATATATATATATATATATATATATTTATATATATATATATATATATATATATATATATATATGTATATATATATATATATATATATATATATATATATATATAAATATATATATATATATATATATATATATATATATATATATATATATATATATATATATATATAGATATATATGTATATATACGAGGTGTGTTCAAAAAGTATCACGAATTTTGAATTTTCGCGGGTTACGTATATTCGAATTTCGATTTTTTTGTAGCGTTATGTTGGTACTCATGTCTGTCACTTATGCCGACAAGCTCGGCCATTTTGAATGTTCACTTGATTGGTGATAGCTGCTTTACTTGCACGTGTTTTCAATCGTCTTCGATTTTTACTTACTCAAAAAAATGGATCAAAGAACGTGTATCAAATTTTGTGTGAAAAACGAAATTAAGTGCGTGGATGCATTCCGAATGTTGACTGTGGCATACGGAGAAGCTACTTTGGACCGAAGCTCGAATTGGCTCGTGCCATTCGATTTTTATCAACGATTTGGGCATGAGACGGGTCGCCGCGAAATTCGTACCAAAATTGCTCAATTGCGACCAAAAACAGCAACGCATGAACATTGCTAATGAGATGTTAAACTCTGTCCGCGACGAACCAAATTTGCTCCAGAGGGTCATAACTGGTGACGAATCGTGGGTTTATGGTTATGACGTGGAAACCAAAGCTCAATCATCTCAATGGAAGCTGCCTCATGAACCAAGACCGAAAAAAGCGCGCCAAGTTCGGTCGAATGTGAAAGTTTTGCTGACAGTTTTCTTCGATTGCAGGGGCGTGGTGCATCATGAGTTCTTGCCACAGGGAAGAACGGTCAATAAGGAATATTACCTGCAAGTTATGCGCAATTTGCGCGAAGCAATCCGCCAGAAACGCCCGGATTTGTGGGAGAACAAAAATTGGCTTTTGCACCACGATAACGCCCCTGCTCACACATCGTTGCTTGTGCGCGACTTTTTGGCCAAAAACAACACACTAATGATCCCGCAGCCACCGTATTCCCCAGGTCTGGCCCCCTGTGACTTTTTCTTGTTTCGTAAACTGAAGAGGCCCATGAAAGGACGACGTTACGCTACGCTTGAGGAGATAAAGACGGCATCGAAGGAGGAGCTGAACAAGATTAAAAAAAATGATTTTTTGAAGTGCTTCGAAGATTGGAAAAACCGTTGGCACAAGTGTATAATATCTCAAGGGGATTACTTTGAAGGGGACAAAATAGATATTCATGAATAAATAAATAATTTTTGAAAAAAAACAGAATTCGCGATATTTTTTGAGCACACCTCGTATATATATAGATATACGGGGACATTATAATAAGTAACCGGACTGAGCCTGCCCCGCGCCGTCAAAGCGTCTGCTAACCGGTATCTGGTGCTGTAGTGGTGGTGGGGGTCTAGGTAAAGGAAACCGGGCTGCAGCAGTTGCCTCCAAGCGCTTGGAGAGATAACATCGAGCGAGAGCGGAGTGCGTGTTCAGTTACGTCGTCGGAGTGAAAATGGAGCGTACGATCGAGCAACGTGTTAGCATCAAATTTGGTGTAAAACTCAAGAAAACGGCCACGAAAATTCTTCAAATGATTCAAGAGGCTTACGGTGAGGATGCTCTGTCCAGAACTCAAGTGTTTCAGTGGCACAGAAATTTCCGGGAGGGCCGCGATGACGTCCATGACACACAGCGCGTCGGTTCTCCATCAATGAGTCACACGGACACAAATGTGCAAAAAGTGCGTGATGTGTTGAACAGTGATCGTCGCCTGAGCAGTCGGGCTATCGCAGATGAGGTTGGAATTGATAAGATGACTGTTCACAACATTACTAAGAACGATCTGGGCGTGAGGAAGATCTGCGCGAAGCTGGTACCCAAACACCTGACTGATGATCAAAAGGAGCGTCGTGTTGCTGTCGCTTCGGAAATCCTTGATCGACTGCAAACTGAACCAGAGTTCTTACAGCCCGGATATGGCACCAGCGGACTTCTTTCTGTTCTCCAAGATCAAGAGACACCTTAAGGGGACGCGGTTCAGGACTCTGGAAAACGTTCAACGTGCTACGTCGAGGGCTCTAGACAGCATCGAGGTTGCCGACTTCCAGGGAGCGTTCGGGGGCTGGAAAAGCCGGTATCAGCGTGTTATCGACTCCAATGGGGCTACTTTGAAGATTTCTAAAGAAAAATTGTACATATTTTGCCGATAAAAATTTCCTGAGGTCAGTCCGGTTACTTATTATTCAGATCCTGTGTATGTATATATATATATATATATATATATATATATATATATATATATATATATATATATATGTATATATATATATATACGGCGTGTGACAATTGAGTAATGAGAGTAATTTTATTGCCACGCTTGAGGTTAACCTGCGACCTTGAAATTTACTTCCCCTTCCCCGGCATCTTTCTCCTATCTATTGATATATTTACCATCGCTTTAGCTTGTTTGATTCGCCTGCTGTGTTGTGTTGAGTGGACGTTTGTTGGTGCTGCTCGTCACGTATATGGAGAAACGAAACCAAGAACAATGAGTCACGATAAAATTTTGGGCTAGATTGGGCGAAACAGCTTCGGAAATCTACGTTAAAATTGTAAAAGTGCATGGTGAGTTTAAGGAGAGGCGCGAAAGCGTTGAAGACGAGACGCGGAGTGGGAGACCAGTCGTGTTGCGGACTGACGTGAATGCGCAGCGTGATGTTTATTTATGATAAAAATTTGGTTCCTTACAATTAAACATAAAACATTACTTTGGGCGTATGTGCACCTCGTGCTGCGTTACAGACTATCAAACGATGGTTGTAATTTTCGATGACATTTTTGCACATTTCCAGCGTTATTAGGCGTATGTTGGCTCGAAGATTATTTTTTAATGCTTCAGTAGTCTAGGGAGCATTAAAGTAAACACGATCCTTCAGAAATTCCCATGGGAAGAAGTCACAAGGAGTCAAATCACACGACCTCACAGGCCGAAAAATTCACGGACCGAAAAATTCACGTAGAGCGCGAAATGTTTGCACTGGCGACTCATTATTTTTGTAAAAAGTTTTAACAATAATTAAACGTTTGGCTGATGTGTATGATGCCATGATTAAAATTGTAAAGGACCAAACTGTCATAATCTGTCAATATATGGACCTGAAGTTGGTGATAAATAAGAGCTAAGGCCCATTCACATGTGTACACTTGTTATGAATCACTCTTATATAAACGAGGTGTGTTCAAAAAATATCGCGAATTCTGTTTTTTTTCAAAAATTATTTATTTATTCATGAATATCTATTTTGTCCCCTTCAAAGTAATCCCCTTGAGATATTATACACTTGTGCCAACGGTTTTTCCAATCTTCGAAGCACTTCAAAAAATCATTTTTTTAAATCTTGTTCAGCTCCTCCTTCGATGCCGTCTTTATCTCGTCAAGCGTAGCGTAACGTCGTCCTTTCATGGGCCTCTTCAGTTTAGGAAACAAGAAAAAGTCACAGGGGGCCAGACCTGGGGAATACGGTGGGTGCGGGATCATTTGTATGTTGTTTTTGGCCAAAAAGTCGCGCACAAGCAACGATGTGTGAGCAGGGGCGTTATCGTGGTGCAAAAGCCAATTTTTGTTCTCCCACAAATCCGGGCGTTTCTGGCGGATTGCTTCGCGCAAATTGCGCATAACTTGCAGGTAATATTCCTTATTGACCGTTCTTCCCTGTGGCAAGAACTCATGATGCACCACGCCCCTGCAATCGAAGAAAACTGTCAGCAAAACTTTCACATTCGACCGAACTTGGCGCGCTTTTTTCGGTCTTGGTTCATGCGGCAGCTTCCATTGAGATGATTGAGCTTTGGTTTCCACGTCATAACCATAAACCCACGATTTGTCACCAGTTATGACCCTTTGGAGCAAATTTGGTTCGTCGCGGACAGAGTTTAACATCTCATTAGCAATGTTCATGCGTTGCTGTTTTTGGTCGCAATTGAGCAATTTTGGTACGAATTTCGCGGCGACCCGTCTCATGCCCAAATCGTTGATAAAAATCGAATGGCATGAGCCAATCGATATGTTTAGGTCCTCAGCAACTTCTCTAACGGTGATTCGACGATTGGCCAATACCATTTTCTCCACTTCATTAATTTTTTCGTCTGTTGTTGAAGTGCTCGGGCGTCCGGCACGCTCTTCGTCGTTCACATCTTCTCGGCCTTCTAAAAACATTTTGTACCACCGATAAACGTTGCTTCGGTCCAAAGTAGCTTCTCCGTATGCCACAGTCAACATTCGGAATGCATCCGCGCACTTAATTTCGTTTTTCACACAAAATTTGATACACGTTCTTTGATCCATATTTTTGAATAAGTAAAAATCGAAGACGATTGAAAACACGTGCAAGTAAAGCAGCTATCACCAATTAAGTGAACATTCAAAATGGCCGAGCTTGTCAACATAAGTGACAGACATGAGTACCAACATAACGAAATTCGAATATACGTAACCCGCAAAAATTCAAAATTCGCGATACTTTTTGAACACACCTCGTATATATATATATATATATATATATATATATATATATATATATATATATATATATATATATATATATATATATATATATATATATACATATATATATATATATACATATATACATGCATATATAGGATGGCTCAACCAAAACGCATGATGTTAATTGTAAATAAAACAAAAACCTTTCAGGGAATTATGTTAATATGTTTCATTATAATAGAAGAATATATGACAATTGTGTGTGAAAGAAAATATTGCCCAAACGCTCATTTTAGATACGGCTGCATACTTCTATCCGATGGTCTATATTTTCAATGACTCTGAGACATAATTGAGGTTCAATGTTGTTAATGTGCTGAATTATCTCATCCTTTAGCTCTTGAATGGTTCATGCCTAATTGACGTGCACTTTTCCTTTTAAATATTCCCAGAGGAAAAAGTCCAACGGTTTCAAATCAAATGATCGTGGCGGTCAACTAACATCGCCACAACATGAGATAACATGGCCATTGAATTTCTCGCGCAAAAGAGCAATTGTTTCGTTAGCTGTGAGGTAAGTGGCACCATCCTGTTGGAATCACATATCGTCCAGGTCCATAACCTCAATTCCTGGCCACAAGATTTCTGCTATCATCTCGCAATAGGGACCTCATTCACGGCAACTGCTTTGCCTTCCACATTTCCGGAGAAGTATGGCTCTGATGACGCCGGCGGCTCATAAGCCGCATCAAACAGTCACTTTTTGTAGATGGATCGGCTTTTCAATAATCACCCGTGAATTCACATTTGCCCATTATATATATATATATATATATATATATATATATATATATATTATATATATATATATATATAACTATATATATATATATATATATATATATATATATATAAATATATATATATATATATATATATATATATATATAGGGTGCGGCGCCAAAAACCGGACAAGTTAAACATTGTATTGAAAAATAATTTTTATTACAAAAATGGGAAAGTATAATTGTTTCTTTTACTAAATTGTTTTTTAAATATAAAAATAAACACATTCACTCTATATAATCCCCTTGTGCTTCGATAACCGTCTCTTTCCTCGGTCTGAAGCGTTCGCAGGCCCGTTTTAATACGGCACCGTCCATTTCGTTGAATACCTCTTCAATAGCGGCTCTCAATTAAGCGGCGTTTGGATGTCTGTACTTGTTAGTGTACCGTACAACCACGCTCCATACAAAGTAATCCAAGGGATTCAAGTTTAGGCTGTTACGAGGCCAAAATTCTTTGGACCAAATCATGTCCACTTTGTCCGACAACCAATTATGCACCAAATGACTTGTGTGCGCGGGTGCACCGTCTTGTTGCTCGATACCCTTTCCATCCAGGGCTTCACCACATTCATCAGAACACGCAAATAAACTTCTTTCGTAACATTTTCCCCTTTGTTAAAGAAATGCTGTGGCCGTTTAATGATTTCGGGGCCGTTTCTGATTTCGGGGGTCCTGACAACGCGTTCTTCGGAAGGGGGTTTCCTTGTTTATGTCGCGGAACCTTTGTCTGAGCTCTCCAATTCATTGTATTTCACACTAACTTCATACACAGTCGATCTTGGGTAGCCACAGAATCGAATGATTTCTGTGGCTGAGCGCCCAGCGCGAACACTTTCAATGATCGCGGCTCTTCGATTATACTCTGCACTTGGCTCCAACATTGCGACTGTTTCGAGGTTATGAATGTTCAACACATGTATTAAACCATTTGTACGCAAATTGCGACCTCACGAAGCCTTATAGAATGGGGGGAAATTTAAATTGAATTTTATCTAGATTTTTGATTATATATATATATATATATATATATATATATATATATATATATATATATATATATATATATATATAGATATATATATATATATATATATATATATATGTATAAATATTTATATTTATGTATATATATATATATATATATATATATATATATATATATATATATATATATATTGTCGCGTGTTTTCGGTTCACGGCTAATAATTTTAATGTTCCGGGAAAGTGAAAACGCAATGTCTTTTAATTTAAGTTAAAAGAATTTATTTAATTACAAAAATGCACAATAAACAATTTAACACTTTCACTAATTTTAATTTTCACTATGAAAAATATCTAACACTTGTCCATAAATTTCTTATCGCCATTGTCTTCTAAATCACTTCGCACTCAAACAATCAATCCTCTTTACTTCGCGTTCCACTATATCGCAGTTTTCTATCGCGGTTGTAATGAATGAATCCCCCCATTCATTCAGCTCGCCTTTATATAGGGTCTCTACCTATTCACCCATTTCTCGTACATTATCGAATGTTCTACCGAGAGGTACCTGGTAGATTCGAGCAAATTAATGAATGGAGTGACGTCACTTGCAGATGTTGATCATGCTTGTTGGGTTCTCGTGGGTTCGAGTAAATTCATTTGTTGACTTTGATTATGAAAACAATTGCGACAGTAGCTCGCAGAATTATTTGTACATGTAATTATTTGTACATGTAACACTGCCCCCACCTCAGTTCTTTTCGCCCCGAAAAGATGTGTCGCTATTTGTAGTCAATTCTCCCTGGGTGTAATATGGGGCAAGACGGTCCAGATGCACGATTTTCATTTTAGCTCTCGGCTTACGATGTTCCTGTATTCGGTATACGACGTCGTTGATTCACTTTGTAACTCGGTATGGTCCTTCCCAATTATGTTGCAACTTTGGAGACCTACCCTTTCGCCGTTGCGGGTTATAAAGCCACAACAAGTCATCTTGCTGGAAGCCAGTAGAATTAGCCTTTAGATCATACCTGGTCTTCATGCGGTCAGTAGCCGATTCGAGGTGTTTTCGCACTGTCCGATGTATCTAGTTCAACCGTTGTCTTAGATCACTTACGTACTCCGAGACCGTTTGGGGTTTCTCAGGGGGTGTTCCGAACTTTATATCGGCTGGCAAACGAATAGTCTTTCCAAAAATGACTTTGGCTGGGGCTTGGCCCGTCGATGCATGTTCGGCAGCTCTGTACGCCATCAAAAATAGTGGGATATGTCGGTCCCAGTCCCTTTGGTTCTCGTCAACCATCTTGGCCAGATTGTTACGGATAAAACCGAAGGGCACCAGGATTACCTCACCCCGAACACTATCGTAACATTCGCGTGACTATGTATAGTCAGAAAGCTAAGCCGCACTCGACTAGGGTTTGTTTGCCAGTCCAAATTGTAATCATATTAGTAGTTTAAATACGATTATTGGTAGTCTTAAGCAAACATAATTGTCATCGAGCGAAGGTCAGAATCACCGCATGTTCGAAGTTGGAATGTTCCCCAGGTATTTCGGTAAAATCAAAACCTAACCAGATCGAGCCAGATGTTGCCAAGGAGGATTCAGATGATGAGCATTCACTGTTTTGAAAATGTCGATAAAACGCTACAGTTTCTCCGGGAGCCACGAGTACATTTAGAAAACATCGGTTCACATGATATTGTCGATGGAAACGCATCTCTAAATTTAGAATAATTGACCGGTTTACGAATCGTTCCAGAGTTACATCGCTACAGAAATGCTGGATGGTGACAACAAATACGATGCTGGTGAAGAGTACAGTCTTCAGGAAGCTGAGAAAGGAGTGATTTTTATTTCGTAGTCCATGCAGGAGACAATCAGAACGGACACTACGTCGCTTACATAGATCCGCTGTTGGAGGGAAATTGGTGTAAGTTCGATGATGACGTCGTTTCATGCTGCACGAAATTTGAAGCCATTGAGCATAGTTACGGTGGTTCAGATAATGAAATAACCTTAAATGATAAGCAGAATAGCAATGCCCACATGCTCGTGTATATCAGATTGTCGGAAATCCCTAGGGTACTTCAGACAATAGTTGAAGCAGATATACCGTCAGAATTAATAGAACGATTGGAAGAGGAGACCAGGATCGAGATGATCCATAAAGCTGAAAAACAAAGGCGGACGTGGTGCACGATAGTGGTGATCGGTGCCCAGTTGTTAAAGTTTCGAAGGTAATTTCGTCGCAGCTGTTGCTGAATATTTGTGAATCTTTAGTTTCAGCTTAGAACGGAAGATTATTGTTCAATTGAGAAGGAAAATAACAAGGAATTTTATCTAATTGGCATTTTCAGATTCATAGCAGATACTTCAGGTTTTGCTGGACCACTGCTACTTGGTGGCTTGCTGAATGAAACTACTACGGAAAATGCAGGAACAGACATTCGACCATATTTTTATGCTCTAGGTCTGCTTGTAGCATCATTGATTTCCGCATTTTGCAGTACGCATTTCAACTGGAGGATGGCTATTATAGGAATGAAAATGCGAAGTGGCGTTGTAAGCGCAATTTACCGGAAAGCACTTGCGGCACGAGGACGGCAAGATGCACGTCCAGAAATTCTAAATTTAATGTCAACAGACACAGATCGTATAGTAAACTCATGTATTAGCTTTCATTCATTGTGGAGCATCCCATTTCAACTATTTACAACGTTATACCTTCTTTATACTCAAATTGGAGCTGCGTTCATTGCGGGGCTCATCTTTGCTGCAACATTAATCCCTATTAACAGATGGTTAGCAGTTAAGATTTCTAAATATTCCGTTGGTCATATGAGCGCTAAAGATGCAAGATTATCTGCTATGAGTGAAACAGAATCAGGAGTGAAACAAATAAAATTGCACGCTTGGGAGGATGTTTTTATCAATAAGATCAGAGAACTACGTACCACAGAAATGCGTTTCTTAGCGAAACGAAAATATCTAGATGCAATGTGTGTATATTTTTGGGCTACGACTCCAGTTTTAATGTGCCTCCTAACCTTCACCGTGTCGACACTCATGGGTAATCCTTTAACCGCGACAACCACTTATACTAGCGTCGCCCTACTCAATATGTTAATTGGACCGCTCAATGCATTTCCATGGATACTAAATGGTCTCGTTGAAGCTTGGATATCAATTCGCTGTGTGCAGAGCCTCTTCGATATATCGGATTTAGATTTAAATATTTATTATCCAAAAACTGCCAGAAGAGAATCCAATCAGTGTTGATACAAAAATGACCGTGTTGAAAATTGAAAATGCGTCATTTCAACACAGAGGTCAAGATTACATTCAGGATTCAAGTTGCACTTTTCGATTAACTAAAATGGATATTAAGGAGGGTGAATTAATTTGCATCGAGGGACCCGTAGGATGTGGGAAGAGCTCATTAATGTCTGCCATAGTAGCAAATATGGATTGCATTGAAGGCACAATCAGTCTCTACAATACAAGAGAAGGTTTTGGTTATGTGTCTCAGACAGCATGGCTTCAAGGAGGTACGATCCGTGAGAATATCCTTTGGGGAGCAGTGTATGACGAACGACGATACAAATCGGCTATAAATGCATCCGCTCTTGCTGAAGATCTGTCAGCTCTTGGTGGAGATCAAACTGGTGTTGGTGAAAATGGAAGAGCCCTTTCCGGAGGACAAAGAGTCGAGTATGTCTCGCAAGAGCCATTCATCAAGACAAACATATATACATTGTGGACAATAAACTATCAGCACTAGATGCACATGTGGCAAATCATGCTGTTAGGCACTGCATTTTGGGCATTTTAAAAAACAAAACACGCGTCAGGGTTACTGAAAACAAGACACTCTTATTCCATGCAAATCAGGTTTTCCATTTGGAAAATGGAACAATGACTTCAAGTGCATTCACTGATAGTTTTGAATTAGATGATGACAATGATGATGACTACGGACAATACACGATGACTTCATCAATTATCAACGATGAGAACAATAAAAATAGTGTGGACAACAGGTTATCTGAAGAGTCTAAGGAATATGGAACTTTGTCATCGAACGTCATATTCAGATACTGGAAAGCGATGTCTCAAACTGTCAGTGAATTACGTTCAGCTGATTCAGCCGAATTTGGAGTGCTCGCCACCAGAGGGGAGCGGCGACCAAGTGGCGGCAAGAAGGAATTACCCCGCTGAAGAGGTGGATGACCGACGAGCGGAACCATAGCCGTTAGGAGGAGGCTATATAAGCACGCGAAGAATGACGCGCCTCCTCTTTGATCTTTTTTATCGTGGGCGACGACGGCAGCGGAACCAGAGCAACCAGCGAGATCATAATTCGAAGCGCAGCGGAATCTTCAAGTGGAGGACAGCGGAATCAGCAAAGTGAAATCCAAGCTAAGGAAAAATTCATATCAAAGCGACGAACAAACTTCGACATTGGAGGAAAGGCGACAGAATTCATCCGTGAATACGATCGTCGAAGGGGCCCCTTTGTAGGTATAGAAGAGAAGTAAGTTTTTTTTATGATAAAGTGTATCATATGTTAAGGTTATAAATCATTTCGATTTGGAATACAAGTGTTGTAAAATTTTAAATAATTGAAGTTTCTTTGTGATCAAATAATGTTTGAAGGAAGAAATTTTTGTCTTTAGGACAAGATTAGAGAAATCTTTGTTTCAGATCACGGGTTGTGACGAGTGCGGCTTGGACGGACAAGTCGAAGTGGAAGTGTAGTGGAGTTAAATAAAGCCCGTGATATCGGGAGTCAGAGTGTTCGGGGGTGGTATTGTGGCCCACGCGAAGGATAGAGTGATTAAGAAGTGAAGATTATAGGGTGGTTGGTGAAGTGGTGTAGGTGAAGTATTGAAGTGAAGATTATAGGGTGGTTAGTGAAGTGGTGTAGGTGAAGTATTGAAGTGAAGATCGTAGGGTGGTTAGTAGCTAGGGTATCGGCCGAATAACGTCGCGTTTAATCCGGTTAGTCGCATTCTCGCTTGGCGGCTATTTGGGGCTTTGAGGGAAAAGCGAGTGGTGCCCCACGCCCGTCTTCGGACGAGCTAACCGGGTCTATAAGCCCCGCCGGAGCACCCCAGTGGCTCTCGCGAGGTAAGAAAGTGGGTGTAACATTTGGCGCCCAACGTGGGGCCCCTTTTTGGGCAAGAGTCCGTCGGAATCCTCGGAAGGATTGATCGTTCGAGTTGAAGTTACAATTAAAGTCAAGTTTACGCTGAATAGTGAATGAGCTGTGTGTGTGAAGTGCAGTGAATATTATTGCGGGTGTGGAAAAGTGTGAAAGTGAGACTCGGTGGAAGTGTATTGTGGTGGAGGGTAACTTTTAAGTATAGTGGTAAGGTGATATTAGAATTCGGGTAAATTGTGCCCATCGACAGTGTAAAGGAAATAAAGTACAAAAGAGGCTCCTATTTTAGTGATAGTCATTGTGTTTTTGTATAGGCCGTCGGATTAGGAAATAAGTTGTTCTCGTTTTACAGCTGTTTTCAGTTTAAAAGTTGAGGATGTCGAAAGCCGGAAAGTTTTTAGTGGATCGACTGGTGAAGGACGAGTTAAGTTATGAGTTGGCCATCCGGAATTTGCCGCCAGACACCGTGGAAGCAATGAGGAAATCGCTTCGAGCTGCGTTACGGGCAGAGGACGCCCTGAACGAGTCGTTAGTGGCGAAAAATTACCCGTTCACGTATGAGGAAGACCTGGAAGCGATCAAGGAGAAGATAGCGGAGGTTGAGGATTTGGTGGCAAGCTTCTCGAATGACAAGAAGTCCAAGGAATATCTAAAAATCCGGGCTAAGGTGGAGTTTGGTTTACGAAGAATTCGCAACACGGCTCAGCTGCCGGAGGCATCACAGGTGGAATTGGACAAGTTGCGTCAACAGCTAATCATGGCCCTGGGGATGGTGATTGATCGGGCAGAAAATGAAGGGGAGACGGAAGACGAACCCGTAACACAGGAGCGTGAATATGAACGCAGACCATCCTTAAGACCGGGTGAGCCGACATCCTGTTCAACACCGAGATTCGGCAATGATGATCTGAAACATCAGAATATTGCAAAGTGGGGTGTTACGTTTGCCGGAGAAGCATCGGGGAATTTGAATGCTTTTCTAGAAAGAGTAGAGGAATTAAGGGAGGCTCGGGGAATGACCAAAGGACAACTATTTAGGTCAGCGGTGGAGCTTTTCGAAAAGAAGGCTCTAATTTGGTTTCGAGCCAACCGACAACTCGTGGATGATTGGGACGGTTTGGTCAAGGCCTTGAGAACGGAATTCTTGCCGCCGGACTACGATGATCGTCTTGAGGAGGAGATCAAGGAGAGGACTCAGGGCGAAGATGAGACAATTGGAGTTTACGTAGCGGTGATGGAAGGTATGTTCAAGCGATTATCGGAGCCGAAATCGGAGAAGCAGAAGCTCAAGATCATTCGGAAAAACATCTCCCCTTTCTACCAAACTCAGTTGAGTTTAAGAACCATCGAGAGTTTGAAAGAGTTGGTTGAGTTAGGAAGGAGGTTAGAGGAGACTCGACAAGCGGTTGAAGCCTTTGTACCCCCAACTCAACATCGAGGAAAGCGACGTTTGGTACAGGACCTGGCCTATGTGGAGACCACACCATCTGTGGGAGGAAGGGGCCAACGCGGGAATGTGAGACGGTGCTGGAATTGCCAGCAGGCTGGACACGGGGCAAGAGAGTGCAGACAGCCGAAAACGTGTTACGGGTGTGGAAGAAGGGACACGACTCGAGCTAACTGCCCAAATTGTCGCCAACAGGACACGACAAGGGCAGGGGGAGCAACTAACCGAATATCGGGAAACGAGCAACGTGCCCCATAGGCGGCCGCGGTGGCACGGATAAAAGGTCGCAACGGAGTGTCTCAAAAGTGGAATTCGCCTTGGAGGAGAAAGAGGGAGATGCTCGCCCACATGTCCTGGTGGAAGTTGCAGGAAGGAGGATGCCAGGTCTATTGGACTCGGGGGCAAGCAGAACAATCATCGGTTCGGAAGGTTGGGAGCAAGTGAGGAAGATCGTTGTTGCCTTGGATAAGTGTGCGACCCAGGTAGTACGAACTGCGAGCGGCGAGAGTTGTAAGGTGGAGGGCTCCGTATGTTTGCCTTTTAGGTTAAAAGGACATACACAATACTTGGAAGCATTGGTGGTTACCTCGGTTCCACAAACACTAATTCTGGGGGTGGATTTTATAAAGAAATTCAGGATTGTCTTGGACCTTAGCAGTCAGCAGTGGGACTTCGTCTCACTACTAGATGAGAAACTCCCCAACCACTTACGATCACTAAGTAGTCTTTCTTTAGAGCAAGAGTTGGAATTAACAAAGCTGCTGGAGGAGGAATTTAAGGTTATGGGTGAAGGGTTGGGGGAAACATCGATAGCCGAGCATGTGATCAAGACAACTGCCGCGCCCATCAAGCAA
The DNA here is from genome assembly GCA_963969285.1 of Odontomyia ornata. Taxonomy (NCBI): domain Eukaryota; kingdom Metazoa; phylum Arthropoda; class Insecta; order Diptera; family Stratiomyidae; genus Odontomyia; species Odontomyia ornata. The sequence goes on along the minus strand of OZ017738.1, from coordinate 196,563,109 downwards.
AGATATTACCCGATGTCGCCAGCTATATTGAAGCATGTCTATACCGAGCTGGATGATATGCTAGCCAGGGGAGTAGTGGAACCTTCGCACAGTGCCTGGTCATCCCCAGAAAAAGGAGGGTACCTATCGATTTTGCGTGGACTATCGGAAACTCAATGCAGTATCTGAGAAGGATGCGTACCCAATCCCATACGTTTCCTCGACCCTCGTTAAATTACGGGATACTCGGTACCTATCGTCACTCGACATAAAATCCGCGTATTGGCAAGTCCCAATGGCAGCGGACTCAAAAGCCTTCATGGCATTTACCGTGCCTGGGAGGGGACTTTTCCAGTTCAGAAGAATGCCATTCGGATTGCAAAATGCCCCAGCGACTTGGCAACGATTGATTGATCGCGTGTTGGGACCAGAGCTAGAACCGTACGTATTTACGTATCTGGATGACATAGTGATCGTGACTCAGGACTTCACAAAGCATGTGGCAATACTTAGGGAAGTATTTCGACGGCTACGAAAAGCAGGACTACGGGTATCGAGGGAAAAGTGCCAGTTCTGCCGGCCGCAATTAAAGTACCTGGGTTACGTCGTCGATGAACAAGGGTTAAACGTCGACCCAGATAAGGTGGAATCGATGCTGCGGATTCCGTCCCCAAACTCCATGAAGAAGGTTCGGCAATTTCTAGGGATGGTATCCTGGTACCGGCGATTTATCCCGAACCATGCCACCATTACTGCACCACTGACTGACCTTTTACGGAAGAATAAGAAATTCGTGTGGACTCCACAGTGTCAAGAAGCGTTTGAAGTCTGTAAAGCGAAATTGTCATCCGTGCCAATCTTGAGTTGCCCAGACTTCAACCTTCCTTTTTGTATCCAAACGGATGCGTCCGATGTCGGTTTAGGAGCAGTTCTTAGCCAGAAGCATGACTCAGGGGAGAAGGTCGTGTGCTATTTGAGTCGTTCCCTTAGTAAGGTGGAGAGAAAATATTCCACAACGGAGAAAGAATGTCTCGCGGTGCTATGGGCGGTGGAGAAGCTGCGGCCATATGTGGAAGGCTACCACTTTCAAGTGATAATGGATCACTATTCGTTAGTGTGGTTAAATAACCTGTGAGACCCTACCGGTCGATTGGCTCGCTGGGCGGTCAGACTGCAGCAGTTTGACTTTGAGATTATCCATCAAAAAGGAAAGGAACACCTTGTACCGGACGCTCTATCACGCTCAGTACCAACGATAGACTCAATGGTAAATGGAGAGGAGGACGCATGGTATCGAAAGATGAGACAGAGAATAGAAGCTGAGCCCGAGAAATATGCCGCCTGGTAAGTGAGGTCAGGGGAATTATACAAGCGGATGCAAAGTCGACTGCCGGGTCCCGGGGGGGAAGACTCGTGGAAGAAGGTAGTTCCGAAACCAGAACGAAGAGAACTTTTACTAAAATTCCATGATGACCCAACAGCAGGACACATGGGCGTGGCGAGAACGCTCGATCGTATTGCACAGCACTTCGACTGGCCGAAAATGGCCGCGGACATCAATACCTACGTGCGACGGTGCAAAATTTGCCAGTCAGTAAAAGTGGATCGTCAAGGATCTGCGGGTCATATGGTCAGTAGGGTGAACGAGGCTAAACAACCATGGGAAACTCTTTGTGTCGACCTAATCGGACCTCTTCCTCGTTCGACAAAAGGGAGCACACACATCCTGACGGTTGTTGATTACTTTTCCAAGTTCGTGTTGCTATATCCAGTACGATCAGCCACAGCCAATGAGGTCACACGGATCTTGGAGGACCAAGTTTTCATGCTGTTCGGCGTACCACGCTCGCTTATATGCGATAACGGTGTACAATTTCACTCGAAAATTTTTCGGCAAATGCTGGGGGCTTATGGGGTTCACGCGATATTTACCGCATTCTACCATCCTCAAGCTAATCCCGCCGAGCGAGTGAATCAAGAAGTCAAGAAAATGCTGAAGGCGTACAGTACAGAGAACCACCGGAAGTGGGATATTAACTTGGCAAAAATTGCATGCGCATTACGGACATACACTCATGAGGTCATGAAAGCAACTCCATATTTCGTCAATTTTGGAAGGGAGATGATAACCGACCGACGACAGTACGAGGCAGGTGGAGCGGAGAATCCAATTCCGTGCATCCAAGAAAAAGCTAGGGCCCTGCAGACTATACGCGTAGAAATTGCTCAGCGGATGAAGCAGATGGCAGGAAAGGTCACGGCCCGGTACAATCTCCGAAAACGCCCAGCAGCTTTTAAGGAAGGTGACAAGGTTTGGAGGCGAAATTTTGTGCAGTCGGACGCCGCTAAATATTTCTCCGCGAAACTAGCTCCAGAATATATAGGGCCTTTTGTGGTAGAGAAACAAGTATCAGCGAGCGCCTACAACCTCAGACACATGGATGGGAGAGCTGCAGGCACCTGGCATGCGAAGGACCTCAAAGTGTACGTCTCGTAAAGGTAGAAGCGGATCAACCCAGGGAAGGTCACGGTAACGAAGACACGAGTGAGATACGCATTCTAACACAAGGTGGATCGTAATAGAAGTTAGTTTCCCAAGGGTAAGGCATGGAAGGAGAACCCGCTTACCTGAGCTTCAATATGTAGGAAAACCGCGAATCAGAAACCAAGGGATAACTGGATAGAATTAGCGCGATCGTGAGTCGAAGTTTAAAATAAGTATATAGCTAACCTAACTAATTGAAGTGGTTGTTGTTGAACTATCGGTAGTTTTAAGGGAAGTTGAGGTTTTCAAGTTTGGTGTTAGTTGAGTTCATATTGGTTGGTACCAATAACAGGTTGGGTTGAGGGGCCCAGAAGTCTTAGTATTAGATCTCTTTCTTTTTGCTCAGCACTCATAGCTATATTTTTTTTTGGTTGGTGGAGGTCATAGTATTAGTCCTCTTTAGCTAACTTTTTCCTACTTAGTACTCGTAGTCTGGTAGGTTGGCAGACGTATTAGTGTTAGTTTTCTTTTCTTTAGTCAATACTCGTAGACTGGTAGGTTGGCAAAAGTCTTAGTATTAGATCTCTTTCTTTTTGCTCAGCACTCATAGTTATATTTTTTTTTGGTTGGTGGAGGTCATAGTATTAGTTCTCTTTAGCTAACTTTTTCCTACTTAGTACTCGTAGTCTGGTAGGTTGGCAGACGTTTTAGTGTTAGTTTTCTTTTCTTTAGTCAATACTCGTAGACTGGTAGGTTGGCGGAAGCCTTAGTATCAGTTCTCTTTCTTTTTGCTCAGCACTCATAGTTTTTTTTTGGTTGGTGGAGGTCATAATATTAGTTTTCTGTTTCCTTACGTAGTATTCGTAGTCGATTAGGTTAATAGACGTAGTAGTAATAGTTTTTTTTTCCTCTTTTTTTTTTGTTTTTTTTTGTTAGCACTATTATTAGGTGAGACTGGTGGGCCGTGCTAGCTCAATTGGTGGATCAGGAGACTCGTAACCTCAGGGACGTTGAGTGGTTAGTATCATAGGAGTGTATTTCAGGGAAATCCACTAAAAGTAGGGGGGGAAAATGTTACGGATAAAACCGAAGGGCACCAGGATTACCTCACCCCGAACACTATCGTAACATTCACGTGACTATGTATAGTCAGAAAGCTAAGCCGCACTCGACTAGGGTTTGTTTGCCAGTCCAAATTGTAATCATATTAGTAGTTTAAATACGATTATTGGTAGTCTTAAGCAAACATAATTGTCATCGAGCGAAGGTCAGAATCACCGCATGTTCGAAGTTGGAATGTTCCCCAGGTATTTCGGTAAAATCAAAACCTAACAAGATCGAGCCAGATGTTGCCAAGGAGGATTCAGATGATGAGCATTCACTGTTTTGAAAATGTCGATAAAACGCTACAGTTTCTCCGGGAGCCACGAGTACATTTAGAAAACATCGGTTCACATGATATTGTCGATGGAAACGCATCTCTAAATTTAGAATAATTGACCGGTTTACGAATCGTTCCAGAGTTACATCGCTACAGAAATGCTGGATGGTGACAACAAATACGATGCTGGTGAAGAGTACAGTCTTCAGGAAGCTGAGAAAGGAGTGATTTTTATTTTGTAGTCCATGCAGGAGACAATCAGAACGGAAACTACGTCGCTTACATAGATCCGCTGTTGGAGGGAAATTGGTGTAAGTTCGATGATGACGTCGTTTCATGCTGCACGAAATTTGAAGCCATTGAGCATAATTACGGTGGTTCAGATAATGAAATAACCTTAAATGATAAGCAGAATAGCAATGCCCACATGCTCGTGTATATCAGATTGTCGGAAATCCCTAGGGTACTTCAGACAATAGTTGAAGCAGATATACCGTTAGAATTAATAGAACGATTTGAGGAGGAGACCAGGATCGAGATGATCCATAAAGCTGAAAAACAAAGGCGGACGTGGTGCACGATAGTGGTGATCGGTGCCCAGTTGTTAAAGTTTCGAAGTAAATTTCGTCGCAGCTGTTGCTGAATATTTGTGAATCTTTAGTTTCAGCTTAGAACGGAAGATTATTGTTCAATTGAGAAGGAAAATAACAAGGAATTTTATCTAATTGGCATTTTCAGATTCATAGCAGATACTTCAGGTTTTGCTGGACCACTGCTACTTGGTGGCTTGCTGAATGAAACTACTACGGAAAATGCAGGAACAGACATTCGACCATATTTTTATGCTCTAGGTCTGCTTGTAGCATCATTGATTTCCGCATTTTGCAGTACGCATTTCAACTGGAGGATGGCTATTATAGGAATGAAAATGCGAAGTGGCGTTGTAAGCGCAATTTACCGGAAAGCACTTGCGGCACGAGGACGGCAAGATGCACGTCCAGAAATTCTAAATTTAATGTTAACAGACACAGATCGTATAGTAAACTCATGTATTAGCTTTCATTCATTGTGGAGCATCCCATTTCAACTATTTACAACGTTATACCTTCTTTATACTCAAATTGGAGCTGCGTTCATTGCGGGGCTCATCTTTGCTGCAACATTAATCCCTATTAACAGATGGTTAGCAGTTAAGATTTCTAAATATTCCGTTGGTCTAATGAGCACTAAAGATGCAAGATTATCTGCTATGAGTGAAACAGAATCAGGAGTGAAACAAATAAAATTGCACGCTTGGGAGGATGTTTTTATCAATAAGATCAGAGAACTACGTACCACAGAAATGCGTTTCTTAGCGAAGCGAAAATATCTAGATGCAATGTGTGTATATTTTTGGGCTACGACTCCAGTTTTAATGTGCCTCCTAACCTTCACCGTGTCGACACTCATGGGTAATCCTTTAACCGCGACAACCACTTATACTAGCGTCGCCCTACTCAATATGTTAATTGGACCGCTCAATGCATTTCCATGGATACTAAATGGTCTCGTTGAAGCTTGGATATCAATTCGCCGTGTGCAGAGCCTCTTCGATATATCGGATTTAGATTTTAATATTTATTATCCAAAAACTGCCAGAAGAGAATCCAATCAGTGTTGATACAAAAATGATCGTGTTGAAAATTGAAAATGCGTCATTTCAACACAGAGGTCAAGATTACATTCAGGATTCAAGTTGCACTTTTCGATTAACTAATATGGATATTAAGGAGGGTGAATTAATTTGCATCGAGGGACCCGTAGGATGTGGGAAGAGCTCATTAATGTCTGCCATAGTAGCAAATATGGATTGCATTGAAGGCACAATCAGTGTCTACAATACAAGAGAAGGTTTTGGTTATGTGTCTCAGACAGCATGGCTTCAAAGAGGTACGATCCGCTAGAATATCCTTTGGGGAGGAGTGTATGACGAACGACGATACAAATCGGCTATAAATGCATCGGCTCTTGCTGAAGATCTGTCAGCTCTTGGTGGAGATCAAACTGGTGTTGGTGAAAATGGAAGAGTCGAGTATGCCTCGCAAGAGCCATTTATCATGACAAACATATATACATTGTGGACAATAAACTATCAGCACTAGATGCACATGTGGCAAATCATGCTGTTAGGCATTTTAAAAAACAAAACACGCGTCAGGGTTACTGAATTCCATGCAAATCAGATTTTCCATTTGGAAAATGGAACAATGACTTCAAGTGCATTCACTGATAGTTTTGAATTAGATGATGACAATGATGATGACTACGGACAATACACGATGACTTCATCAATTATCAACGATGAGAACAATAAAAATAGTGTGGACAACAGGTTATCTGAAGAGTCTAAGGAATATGGAACTTTGTCATCGAACGTCATATTCAGATACTGGAAAGCGATGTCTCAAACTGTCAGTGAATTACGTTCAGCTGATTCAGCCGAATTTGGAGTGCTCGCCACCAGAGGGGAGCGGCGACCAAGTGGCGGCAAGAAGGAATTACCCCGCTGAAGAGGTGGATGACCGACGAGCGGAACCATAGCCGTTAGGAGGAGGCTATATAAGCACGCGAAGAATGACGCGCCTCCTCTTTGATCTTTTTTATCGTGGGCGACGACGGCAGCGGAACCAGAGCAACCAGCGAGATCATAATTCGAAGCGCAGCGGAATCTTCAAGTGGAGGACAGCGGAATCAGCAAAGTGAAATCCAAGCTAAGGAAAAATTCATATCAAAGCGACGAACAAACTTCGACATTGGAGGAAAGGCGACAGAATTCATCCGTGAATACGATCGTCGAAGGGGCCCCTTTGTAGGTATAGAAGAGAAGTAAGTTTTTTTTATGATAAAGTGTATCATATGTTAAGGTTATAAATCATTTCGATTTGGAATACAAGTGTTGTAAAATTTTAAATAATTGAAGTTTCTTTGTGATCAAATAATGTTTGAAGGAAGAAATTTTTGTCTTTAGGACAAGATTAGAGAAATCTTAGTTTCAGATCACGGGTTGTGACGAGTGCGGCTTGGACGGACAAGTCGAAGTGGAAGTGTAGTGGAGTTAAATGAAGCCCGTGATATCGGGAGTCAGAGTGTTCGGGGGTGGTATTGTGGCCCACGCGAAGGATAGAGTGATTAAGAAGTGAAGATTATAGGGTGGTTAGTGAAGTGGTGTAGATGAAGTATTGAAGTGAAGATTATAGGGTGGTTAGTGAAGTGGTGTAGGTGAAGTATTGAAGTGAAGATCGTAGGGTGGTTAGTAGCTAGGGTATCGGCCGAATAACGTCGCGTTTAATCCGGTTAGTCGCATTCTCGCTTGGCGGCTATTTGGGGCTTTGAGGGAAAAGCGAGTGGCGCCCCACGCCCGTCTTCGGACGAGCTAACCGGGTCTATAAGCCCCGCCGGAGCACCCCAGTTTCCCTGAGGGCCATAGTGGCTCTCGCGAGGTAAGAAAGTGGGTGTAACATTTGGCGCCCAACGTGGGGCCCCTTTTTGGGCAAGAGTCCGTTGGAATCCTCGGAAGGATTGATCGTTCGAGTTGAAGTTACGTTTAAAGTCAAGTTTACGCTGAATAGTGAATGAGTTGTGTGTGTGAAGTGCAGTGAATATTATTGCGGGTGTGGAAAAGTGCGAAAGTGAGACTCGGTGGAAGTGTATTGTGGTGGAGGGTAACTTTTAAGTATAGTGGTAAGGTGATATTAGAATTCGGGTAAATTGTGCCCATCGACAGTGTAAAGGAAATAAAGTACAAAAGAGGCTCCTATTTTAGTGATAGTCATTGTGTTTTTGTATAGGCCGTCGGATTAGGAAATAAGTTGTTCTCGTTTTACAGCTGTTTTCAGTTTAAAAGTTGAGGATGTCGAAAGCCGGAAAGTTTTTAGTGGATCGACTGGTGAAGGACGAGTTAAGTTATGAGTTGGCCATCCGGAATTTGCCGCCAGACACCGTGGAAGCAATGAGGAAATCGCTTCGAGCTGCGTTACGGGCAGAGGACGCCCTGAACGAGTCGTTAGTGGCGAAAAATTACCCGTTCACGTATGAGGAAGACCTGGAAGCGATCAAGGAGAAGATAGCGGAGGTTGAGGATTTGGTGGCAAGCTTCTCGAATGACAAGAAGTCCAAGGAATCTAAAAATCCGGGCTAAGGTGGAGTTTGGTTTACGAAGAATTCGCAACACGGCTCAGCTGCCGGAGGCATCACAGGTGGAATTGGACAAGTTGCGTCAACAGCTAATCATGGCCCTGGGGATGGTGATTGATCGGGCAGAAAATGAAGGGGAGACGGAAGACGAACCCGTAACACAGGAGCGTGAATATGAACGCAGACCATCCTTAAGACCGGGTGAGCCGACATCCTGTTCAACACCGAGATTCGGCAATGATGATCTGAAACATCAGAATATTGCAAAGTGGGGTGTTACGTTTGCCGGAGAAGCATCGGGGAATTTGAATGCTTTTCTAGAAAGAGTAGAGGAATTAAGGGAGGCTCGGGGAATGACCAAAGGACAACTATTTAGGTCAGCGGTGGAGCTTTTCGAAAAGAAGGCTCTAATTTGGTTTCGAGCCAACCGACAACTCGTGGATGATTGGGACGGTTTGGTCAAGGCCTTGAGAACGGAATTCTTGCCGCCGGACTACGATGATCGTCTTGAGGAGGAGATCAAGGAGAGGACTCAGGGCGAAGATGAGACAATTGGAGTTTACGTAGCGGTGATGGAAGGTATGTTCAAGCGATTATCGGAGCCGAAATCGGAGAAGCAGAAGCTCAAGATCATTCGGAAAAACATCTCCCCTTTCTACCAAACTCAGTTGAGTTTAAGAACCATCGAGAGTTTGAAAGAGTTGGTTGAGTTAGGAAGGAGGTTAGAGGAGACTCGGCAAGCGGTTGAAGCCTTTGTACCCCCAACTCAACATCGAGGAAAGCGACGTTTGGAACAGGACCTGGCCTATGTGGAGACCACACCATCTGTGGGAGGAAGGGGCCAACGCGGGAATGTGAGACGGTGCTGGAATTGCCAGCAGGCTGGACACGGGGCAAGAGAGTGCAGACAGCCGAAAACGTGTTACGGGTGTGGAAGAAGGGACACGACTCGAGCTAACTGCCCAAATTGTCGCCAACAGGACACGACAAGGGCAGGGGGAGCAACTAACCGAATATCGGGAAACGAGCAACGTGCCCCATAGGCGGCCGCGGTGGCACGGATAAAAGGTCGCAACGGAGTGTCTCAAAAGTGGAATTCGCCTTGGAGGAGAAAGAGGGAGATGCTCGCCCACATGTCCTGGTGGAAGTTGCAGGAAGGAGGATGCCAGGTCTATTGGACTCGGGGGCAAGCAGAACAATCATCGGTTCGGAAGGTTGGGAGCAAGTGAGGAAGATCGTTGTTGCCTTGGATAAGTGTGCGACCCAGGTAGTACGAACCGCGAGCGGCGAGAGTTGTAAGGTGGAGGGCTCCGTATGTTTGCCTTTTAGGTTAAAAGGACATACACAATACTTGGAAGCATTGGTGGTTACCTCGGTTCCACAAACACTAATTCTGGGGGTGGATTTTATAAAGAAATTCAGGATTGTCTTGGACCTTAGCAGTCAGCAGTGGGACTTCGTCTCACTACTAGATGAGAAACTCCCCAACCACTTACGATCACTAAGTAGTCTTTCTTTAGAGCAAGAGTTGGAATTAACAAAGCTGCTGGAGGAGGAATTTAAGGTTATGGGTGAAGGGTTGGGGGAAACATCGATAGCCGAGCATGTGATCAAGACAACTGCCGCGCCCATCAAGCAAAGATATTACCCGATGTCGCCAGCTATATTGAAGCATGTCTATACCGAGCTGGATGATATGCTAGCCAGGGGGGTAGTGGAACCTTCGCACAGTGCCTGGTCATCCCCAGAAAAAGGAGGGTACCTATCGATTTTGCGTGGACTATCGGAAACTCAATGCAGTATCTGAGAAGGATGCGTACCCAATCCCATACGTTTCCTCGACCCTCGATAAATTACGGGATACTCGGTACCTATCGTCACTCGACATAAAATCCGCGTATTGGCAAGTCCCAATGGCAGTGGACTCAAAAGCCTTCACGGCATTTACCGTGCCTGGGAGGGGACTTTTCCAGTTCAGAAGAATGCCATTCGGATTGCAAAATGCCCCAGCGACTTGGCAACGATTGATTGATCGCGTGTTGGGACCAGAGCTAGAACCGTACGTATTTACGTATCTGGATGACATAGTGATCGTGACTCAGGACTTCACAAAGCATGTGGCAATACTTAGGGAAGTATTTCGACGGCTACGAAAAGCAGGACTACGGGTATCGAGGGAAAAGTGCCAGTTCTGCCGGCCGCAATTAAAGTACCTGGGTTACGTCGTCGATGAACAAGGGTTAAACGTCGACCCAGATAAGGTGGAATCGATGCTGCGGATTCCGTCCCCAAACTCCGTGAAGAAGGTTCGGCAATTTCTAGGGATGGTATCCTGGTACCGGCGATTTATCCCGAACCATGCCACCATTACTGCACCACTGACTGACCTTTTACGGAAGAATAAGAAATTCGTGTGGACTCCACAGTGTCAAGAAGCGTTTGAAGTCTGTAAAGCGAAATTGTCATCCGTGCCAATCTTGAGTTGCCCAGACTTCAACCTTCCTTTTTGTATCCAAACGGATGCGTCCGATGTCGGTTTAGGAGCAGTTCTTAGCCAGAAGCATGACTCAGGGGAGAAGGTCGTGTGCTATTTGAGTCGTTCCCTTAGTAAGGTGGAGAGAAAATATTCCACAACGGAGAAAGAATGTCTCGCGGTGCTATGGGCGGTGGAGAAGCCGCGGCCATATGTGGAAGGCTACCACTTTCAAGTGATAATGGATCACTATTCGTTAGTGTGGTTAAATAACCTGTGAGACCCTACCGGTCGATTGGCTCGCTGGGCGGTCAGACTGCAGCAGTTTGACTTTGAGATTATCCATCGAAAAGGAAAGGAACACCTTGTACCGGACGCTCTATCACGCTCAGTACCAACGATAGACTCAATGGTAAATGGAGAAGAGGACGCATGTTATCGAAAGATGAGACAGAGAATAGAAGCCGAGCCCCAGAAATATGCCGCCTGGTAAGTGAGGTCAGGGGAATTATACAAGCGGATGCAAAGTCGACTGCCGGGTCCCGGGGAGGAAGACTCGTGGAAGAAGGTAGTTCCGAAACCAGAACGAAGAGAACTTTTACTAAAATTCCATGATGACCCAACAGCAGGACACATGGGCGTGGCGAGAACGCTCGATCGTATTGCACAGCACTTCGACTGGCCGAAAATGGCCACGGACATCAATACCTACGTGCGACGGTGCAAAATTTGCCAGTCAGTAAAAGTGGATCGTCAAGGATCTGCGGGTCATATGGTCAGTAGGGTGAACGAGGCTAAACAACCATGGGAAACTCTTTGTGTCGACCTAATCGGACCTCTTCCTCGTTCGACAAAAGGGAACACACACATCCTGACGGTTGTTGATTACTTTTCCAAGTTCGTGTTGCTATATCCAGTACGATCAGCCACAGCCAATGAGGTCACACGGATCTTGGAGGATCAAGTTTTCATGCTGTTCGGCGTACCACGCTCGCTTATATGCGATAACGGTGTACAATTTCACTCGAAAATTTTTCGGCAAATGCTGGGGGCTTATGGGGTTCACGCGAAATTTACCGCATTCTACCATCCTCAAGCTAATCCCGCCGAGCGAGTGAATCAAGAAGTCAAGAAAATGCTGAAGGCGTACAGTACAGAGAACCACCGGAAGTGGGATATTAACTTGGCAAAAATTGCATGCGCATTACGGACATACACTCATGAGGTCATGAAAGCAACTCCATATTTCGTCAATTTTGGAAGGGAGATGATAACCGACCGACGACAGTACGAGGCAGGTGGAGCGGAGAATTCAATTCCGTGCATCCAAGAAAAAGCTAGGGCCCTGCAGACTATACGCGTAGAAATTGCTCAGCGGATGAAGCAGATGGCAGGAAAGGTCACGGCCCGGTACAATCTCCGAAAACGCCCAGCAGCTTTTAAGGAAGGTGACAAGGTTTGGAGGCGAAATTTTGTGCAGTCGGACGCCGCTAAATATTTCTCCGCGAAACTAGCTCCAGAATATATAGGGCCTTTTGTGGTAGAGAAACAAGTATCAGCGAGCGCCTACAACCTCAGACACATGGATGGGAGAGCTGCAGGCACCTGGCATGCGAAGGACCTCAAAGTGTACGTCTCGTAAAGGTAGAAGCGGATCAACCCAGGGAAGGTCATGGTAACGAAGACACGAGTGAGATACGCATTCTAACACAAGGTGGATCGTAATAGAAGTTAGTTTCCCAAGGGTAAGGCATGGAAGGAGAACCCGCTTACCTGAGCTTCAATATGTAGGAAAACCGCGAATCAGAAACCAAGGGATAAATGGATAGAATTAGCGCGATCGTGAGTCGAAGTTTAAAATAAGTATATAGCTAACCTAACTAATTGAAGTGGTTGTTGTTGAACTATCGGTAGTTTTAAGGGAAGTTGAGGTTTTCAAGTTTGGTGTTAGTTGAGTTCATATTGGTTGGTACCAATAACAGGTTGGGTTGAGGGGCCCAGAAGTCTTAGTATTAGATCTCTTTCTTTTTGCTCAGCACTCATAGCTATATTTTTTTTTGGTTGGTGGAGGTCATAGTATTAGTCCTCTTTAGCTAACTTTTTCCTACTTAGTACTCGTAGTCTGGTAGGTTGGCAGACGTATTAGTGTTAGTTTTCTTTTCTTTAGTCAATACTCGTAGACTGGTAGGTTGGCAAAAGTCTTAGTATTAGATCTCTTTCTTTTTGCTCAGCACTCATAGTTATATTTTTTTTTGGTTGGTGGAGGTCATAGTATTAGTTCTCTTTAGCTAACTTTTTCCTACTTAGTACTCGTAGTCTGGTAGGTTGGCAGACGTTTTAGTGTTAGTTTTCTTTTCTTTAGTCAATACTCGTAGACTGGTAGGTTGGCGGAAGTCTTAGTATCAGTTCTCTTTCTTTTTGCTCAGCACTCATAGTTTTTTTTTTGGTTGGTGGAGGTCATAATATTAGTTTTCTGTTTCCTTACGTAGTATTCGTAGTCGATTAGGTTAATAGACGTAGTAGTAATAGTTTTTTTCTCCTCTTTTTTTTTGTTTTTTTGTTAGCACTATTATTAGGTGAGACTGGTGGGCCGTGCTAGCTCAATTGGTGGATCAGGAGACTCGTAACCTCAGGAACGTTGAGTGGTTAGTATCATAGGAGTGTATTTCAGGGAAATCCACTAAAAGTAGGGGGGGAAAATGTTACGGATAAAACCGAAGGGCGCCAGGATTACCTCACCCCGAACACTATCGTAACATTCGCGTGACTATGTATAGTCAGAAAGCTAAGCCGCACTCGACTAGGGTTTGTTTGCCAGTCCAAATTGTAATCATATTAGTAGTTTAAATACGATTATTGGTAGTCTTAAGCAAACATAATTGTCATCGAGCGAAGGTCAGAATCACCGCATGTTCGAAGTTGGAATGTTCCCCAGGTATTTCGGTAAAATCAAAACCTAACAAGATCGAGCCAGATGTTGCCAAGGAGGATTCAGATGATGAGCATTCACTGTTTTGAAAATGTCGATAAAACGCTACAGTTTCTCCGGGAGCCACGAGTACATTTAGAAAACATCGGTTCACATGATATTGTCGATGGAAACGCATCTCTAAATTTAGAATAATTGACCGGTTTACGAATTGTTCCAGAGTTACATCGCTACAGAAATGCTGGATGGTGACAACAAATACGATGCTGGTGAAGAGTACAGTCTTCAGGAAGCTGAGAAAGGAGTGATTTTTATTTCGTAGTCCATGCAGGAGACAATCAGAACGGAAACTACGTCGCTTACATAGATCCGCTGTTGGAGGGAAATTGGTGTAAGTTCGATGATGACGTCGTTTCATGCTGCACGAAATTTGAAGCCATTGAGCATAATTACGGTGGTTCAGATAATGAAATAACCTTAAATGATAAGCAGAATAGCAATGCCCACATGCTCGTGTATATCAGATTGTCGGAAATCCCTAGGGTACTTCAGACAATAGTTGAAGCAGATATACCGTCAGAATTAATAGAACGATTGGAAGAGGAGACTAGGATCGAGATGATCCATAAAGCTGAAAAACAAAGGCGGACGTGGTGCACGATAGTGGTGATCGGTGCCCAGTTGTTAAAGTTTCGAAGTAAATTTCGTCGCAGCTGTTGCTGAATATTTGTGAATCTTTAGTTTCAGCTTAGAACGGAAGATTATTGTTCAATTGAGAAGGAAAATAACAAGGAATTTTATCTAATTGGCATTTTCAGATTCATAGCAGATACTTCAGGTTTTGCTGGACCACTGCTACTTGGTGGCTTGCTGAATGAAACTACTACGGAAAATGCAGGAACAGACATTCGACCATATTTTTATGCTCTAGGTCTGCTTGTAGCATCATTGATTTCCGCATTTTGCAGTACGCATTTCAACTGGAGGATGGCTATTATAGGAATGAAAATGCGAAGTGGCGTTGTAAGCGCAATTTACCGGAAAGCACTTGCGGCACGAGGACGGCAAGATGCACGTCCAGAAATTCTAAATTTAATGTCAACAGACACAGATCGTATAGTAAACTCATGTATTAGCTTTCATTCATTGTGAAGCATCCCATTTCAACTATTTACAATGTTATACCTTCTTTATACTCAAATTGGAGCTGCGTTCATTGCGGGGCTCATCTTTGCTGCAACATTAATCCGACAAGAGCTCTCTTGGAGGCTAGCATTCTTTGGGGAGTTCCGCCCCCACGTACCCGAGGAAACTCCGCAGGGGGAATGCCGGTCGACAAGACCACTCTTGGAGGCCAGCATTCTTTGGGGAGTTCCGCCCCCACGTACCCGAGGAAATTTCCCGCAGGGAGAAAGCCGGTCGACAAGAACATTCTTGGAGGCTAGCATTCTTTGGGGAGTGCCGCCCCCACGGACCCGAGGATATGGGGGGTGCCGTGAGGTTCCCTCTTATTGTATCTGGATTACGCTTTGGACAACGAACTGGAATTGACGCTTTGGGCTGGCGGATGTGATGGTTTGGACCTAGTTGCTTTGCACAGTAGCGCCGAGGTGAAACTCGTGTGTGAACGGCTCCAATTCAACTATCATACCGTCTCCGTCCCGGTAAAACCTTGGCAGGCCTCGGAGTACGTTCGAAGTTCGCACCATTGGGTTGGTGGTGTAGGTTCGGTTGAGACGGACTCCCGATTAGCGCTGGTCTGGCTCTGAGCACTTGTTCCCATAAGGGCTTGTGCCAACCCTCGCATGGCCTCCCTGCTCTGCAAAGATAACCATGGGACCAAAAAGGCGACTACACACACGAACGGAGATAGCGGCTCCGAGGGGGGACCCAATAAAATGGAGCAAACAAATGAAACCACAAGCAAACAGGACGCTAGCACGGAGAACCCTTTCAGGCAAAAACCGCTGTTGGCAAGAACACCGATAAAACAAGTCACCGATTGCGGGGGGAGGCAGCAAACCCCAGAAACACTGTTAAAGTCAACACCACAGGTTAAATCATCGGAGACAGACCACAGACGGACTAACGAACGAAAGAAGGCAGAGTGCGTTGTGCAACCTGGCATCATTGCAGCCTTTGGGCGCAGTAGAAGGACTATGCGCACCCCGGAGCGCCCAGTGCAAGACGTACACAATCCGGATCAAGTTGCGACACCAACGGAGGCCAGTGTAAGACTGGGGGAGGGAGAAGTTTTGCCGTTGGCCGACGCCACTTCAAACGCGATCC
The DNA here is from genome assembly GCA_963969285.1 of Odontomyia ornata. NCBI lineage: Eukaryota > Metazoa > Arthropoda > Insecta > Diptera > Stratiomyidae > Odontomyia > Odontomyia ornata. Next base: position 196,547,400 of record OZ017738.1, on the reverse strand, counting down.
AAGCGATAGAAGCAAAAGGGCTAGGAAACGGGGGCCTCTCCCAAGAGGTGGCGCCAAATAACACAATCGCCCTTGACCGCGCCGAAGAGGAGCGGCTTACTCGGAAAGCGGGGAATATCGTCAAACAACTGAGGGCTGCCTGCGAAGTGCAGAAAAACATAGGCAAGAGTGTCAAGAATGGCATTCTTGAACTGGAGGAGCTTTTTGGCCGCATAACGCACTACAGGCGGAGGTGGCTTGCAGCCGAGAAGCACCAAAAAGACACGCTCTCCCTCGAGGCATCAGTGGGTCCTAGCAGCAGCAAAAGAATGGCCGGTAGCCCAATTGAAGGCGACTGTGAGAAAAGGAGGAAGGATGAGACCATAAATCAAGTTGACACTCCAGGCGAGGAGTTTCATGTGGTGCGAAACAAGGCAGCGAAAAAAGCGGCCAAAAAGCTACTCCTAGAAAAAAAAGACAAAGAGCTCAACCACGAAGAGAACAAGGAGCCCCCCGCTATACCGCAGAAAACAAAAAGCAAACCGCGGCACAAACCCTTGCGAGAGGCACTGCTTATTAAACCCACTAAGGGCCGAACCTACGCAGATGTCCTCCGTGAAATTAAAGGAGCGGTCAAGCCAGACGACACCAAAACTGCCATCAAAGCAGTTCGACCAACCCGGACCGGCGGCTTGCTGGTGGAATTCGGGCCAGAGGCCACAAACAAAGATGCATTCCGTGACGCGGTTCAAAAGGTTCTTGGAGATGCGGCAACGGTTGCCTCGCTCGAACCAATGGCCACCCTGGAAATCAGGGACCTCGACTGCGTCACGGACAAAGCTGAAGTAGAGGATGCCATTAGGAGGGAGTTCCCCAGCTTAAGTGAAGTCAAGGCAAGATTGACGCGTGAAAACACAAGGGGGCAACGCATGGCTATTGTCGAACTAGCTGATAAAGACGCCCAGCAAATCCTGGCGAAGGGCAAAATTAAGATAGGTTGGGTGATCTGCAGGATACGGAGAAGAGCGATCCCTATCTGCTGCTTCAGATGCCTCGAATACGGACACACCGCGTATGGCTGTAGGGGACACGACAGGAGATCTCTGTGCTACAAATGTGGTGAAACGGGGCACAAAAGGAAGGAGTGCACGAACGAGGCAAAATGCATTCTTTGCAAGGACGCTAAGCTAGCACCCGGCGACCTCAAACATGAGCCGGGGACAGGGAGATGCCGGGTTTTCAAGGAGGCCCTAACTAAAGCCAAATCGATACTCAAATGATCCGTATCCTGCAGGTCAATTTGCACCGAAGCACAAACGCCCAGGACCTACTTGAGCAGTTTGCGAGGGATAAGAAAGCTGACCTCCTGTTGCTGAGCGAGCAACATCATAACAAGGACTCGCAAGCGTGGTACCCTGACAAAACTGGTACCTCGGCCATCTGGGTTCGAGACAGCGCCCGCCTTCATGTGCAGGGCCATGGACGCGGGGATGGTTTTGTGTGGGTGCGGTGTTCAGGGATAACATATTTCAGTGTTTATCTGACGCCTAACGAGGCAATGCGATCCTTTCGAACCAAACTCGATGCCCTGGAGGACGCTGTCTCGAACACAGAGGGCCACATGCTGGTCGGGGGAGACTTCAACGCTAGAGCCATCGAATGGGGTATGCCACAATCCGACCCAAGGGGAAAGCAAATATTGGACATGGCGGCCAGAACAGCGCTTTTTGTCCTAAATACTGGTAACACCCCTACTTTCCGCCGCTGGTGTTGCGTAGGAACCATACCCGATGTGACACTCGCTTCGGAGTCCCTGGTACCTAGAGTACACAACTGGCGAGTACTAGAGGACTACTCGGCTAGTGATCACCAGTATATAGCTGTTGAGATTCACGACGGTGCCACTCTGCGTGCATATGCCCAAACTTCAATCCTCGGATGGAGGACTGGGAGGATGGACGTCGAGAAGTTCACTGACGCGCTTACGGCAGGCGCACCGTTGCTGGGAGCTCCGCCAGGGAGTGGAGGGCCTACAGCCAAGGACTTGGTGAACTCAACTATGAGTACCATCATAGCTGCTTGCGAGTCTTCCATGCCCCGCCGAAGACCCCGACATGGTAAGCCTCCAGTATACTGGTGGTCAAACGAGATCGCCGAACAAAGAAGCGAGTGTCACAAACTTCGGCGAGAGGCCCAGCGGGCGCGAACACGGGAGGAGGCAGACACTAGGCTAGCAGCATACAGGTCCGGCAGGAAATATCTTCGCAGGCTTATTAACAAGAGCAAGGCCCGATGCTGGCAAGACCTCGTGGACGATGTAAATAGGGATCCGTGGGGCCTAGGTTACAAGCTGGTCATGGGGAAACTTGGTGCCCTACGGAAGCCTTGTATACATGACGCGGAAAAGATGGACGCGATAGTGCGGGGACTCTTCCCCGCACATCCCGTCCGTGTTGACGCTGTCCATGGTGAAACAGCAGTCGAGTGCCCACTCTTCACACAGCTGGAACTGGAGGAGGCAGTCCTCTCCCTGAAGGCAAGGAAGGCTCCAGGTCCAGATGGTGTACCAGCTGAGGTTTTGCAGCTCGTCTATCACCATTGTCCTGACTTGCTGCTCAGCACATTCAACGCTTGCCTACGGGACGGGGTTTTCCCGGTACGATGGAAGGTGGCGAGGCTCGTGCTGGTCAGCAAGGGGAAGGGAAATCCCGAATCGCCGTCTGCATACCGCCCGTTATGCATGCTAGACACGGCTGGGAAAGTGCTAGAGAAACTCATCAAGGGAAGACTCACTGACGCGATTCGTGCTGCTGGGGACCTATCTCCTCGGCAGTACGGCTTTAGAGCAGGACGTTCTACCATTGATGCGATTGCAGAGGTCCAAAAGGCAGAGGCATATAGTCGCACCAAGCGACGGATCGTGCTGTTGGTGACACTCGACGTCAGGAATGCCTTCAACTCCGCTAGATGGGTGGATATTCTGGATACGCTGGAAAACTCTTTTCAAGTTCCAGAATATCTAATGCGGCTTTTGAGGAACTACCTAAAGGACCGAAGCCTGCTCTACGACACGACACAGGGCCAACGAAGGATGGCGGTTACATCGGGTGTTGCCCAGGGATCTATCCTTGGTCCGGACCTGTGGAACGTGTCTTACGACGGGCTACTGAGACTTGAGATGCCAGATGAGTCGCGCTTGGTCGGCTATGCGGATGATGTTGCGGCTCTGGTCGCCGGACGCACCGTTGAACAAGCGCAACTTAGGCTAGGTATGCTAATGCGCCGAGTGAGGGACTGGATGACTACTCGCGGGCTCAGTCTAGCACTGGAGAAAACCGAAGTGGTCATCTTGACAAAAAAGAGAATCCCTAGAGTAAGGATGATCAGTATTGGAGATATACAGATCGAATCGAAGCCAGCGGTGAAGTACCTGGGGCTACTGATCGACTCGAAGATGAGTTTCTCTGAGCAAATCAGGGCAACGGCTGAGAAGGCTGCTTCGGGAATATCGGCCCTGAGTCGACTTATGGCCAACGTAGGGGGACCCAGCCCATCAAGAAGACGCCTCTTGATGAGTGCTGTAGGGTCAGTGCTACTGTACGGAGCAGAGGTATGGGGCGACGCTCTCAGCAAGGAGGTATACCGAAAACGATTGGCACAGGTACAGAGAAGAGGAGCACTGAGAATTGCATCTTCGTATCCAACAGTCTCCGACTCGGCGGTGAGAGTGATTGCAGGCGTGATACCTGTCGCCCTCCTTGCTAGAGAGCGCCGCGCTATTTACCTGCGCCGAAACGAGGATGCGAGGGAGATGGTTGTCCGCGAGGAGAGACAACGCTCGCTCAACGATTGGCAGCAGTCTTGGAGGAATTGCACGAAGGGAAGGTGGACTGCGCGCCTCATCCCGGATGTGAGACCGTGGCTAAATCGAAGGCATGGTGAGACTGACTTCTATCTGACCCAGCTTTTGAGCGGGCACGGGTGTTTTCAGTCTTACCTGCACAAGATCGGCAAGTCACGGTCTCCCGATTGTCGGTTTTGCCCAGGAGAAGAGGACAATGCCTGTCACACATTTTTTGCGTGTACGAAATGGGCCAGACTGCGAAGGGAACTCTACAGGGAGACGGGAGAGCTCACCCCGGATAATATAGTTGCGGTGATGCTCGAATCGGTTGACAAATGGAACCAGGTGGCACATTATGCTCGGGCAGTCCTAAAATATAAAAGGGACTCACAGCAGCCGGAGGCGCTGGGGCTGGGGGATCGCTCTTCTGGCAATTCCTCTTCCCCCCTCCCCTCCCGCTAGGAAAGGGACTCCCCAGCTTGAAGGCGCCCCACGGCGTAACAAAACGAGACCTGGCCCGAAGTAATGTGTCAAACGGTTCCAGGCTAGGTTCTCAGATTGACAGGGGAGGTGTTTAGTGGGTAGTCCAAAGGTATCCTCCATGGGAGTCCCACACTGCCAGACTCGGCGGGCATAAATGCCTTCACCTCCCTACCACAAAAAAAAAAAAAAAAAAAAAATCCCTATTAACAGATGGTTAGCAGTTAAGATTTCTAAATATTCCGTTGGTCATATGAGCGCTAAAGATGCAAGATTATCTGCTATGAGTGAAACAGAATCAGGAGTGAAACAAATAAAATTGCACGCTTGGGAGGATGTTTTTATCAATAAGATCAGAGAACTACGTACCACAGAAATGCGTTTCTTAGCGAAACGAAAATATCTAGATGCAATGTGTGTATATTTTTGGGCTACGACTCCAGTTTTAATGCGCCTCCTAACCTTCACCGTGTCGACACTCATGGGTAATCCTTTAACCGCGACAACCACTTATACTAGCGTCGCCCTACTCAATATGTTAATTGGACCGCTCAATGCATTTCCATGGATACTAAATGGTCTCGTTGAAGCTTGGATATCAATTCGCCGTGTGCAGAGCCTCTTCGATATATCGGATTTAGATTTTAATATTTATTATCCAAAAACTGCCAGAAGAGAATCCAATCAGTGTTGATACAAAAATGATCGTGTTGAAAATTGAAAATGCGTCATTTCAACACAGAGGTCAAGATTACATTCAGGATTCAAGTTGCACTTTTCGATTAACTAAAATGGATAATAAGGAGGGTGAATTAATTTGCATCGAGGGACCCGTAGGATGTGGGAAGAGCTCATTAATGTCTGCCATAGTAGCAAATATGGATTGCATTGAAGGCACAATCAGTGTCTACAATACAAGAGAAGGTTTTGGTTATGTGTCTCAGACAGCATGGCTTCAAAGAGGTACGATCCGCTAGAATATCCTTTGGGGAGGAGTGTATGACGAACGACGATACAAATCGGCTATAAATGCATCGGCTCTTGCTGAAGATCTGTCAGCTCTTGGTGGAGATCAAACTGGTGTTGGTGAAAATGGAAGAGTCGAGTATGCCTCGCAAGAGCCATTTATCAAGACAAACATATATACATTGTGGACAATAAACTATCAGCACTAGATGCACATGTGGCAAATCATGCTGTTAGGCATTTTAAAAAACAAAACACGCGTCAGGGTTACTGAATTCCATGCAAATCAGATTTTCCATTTGGAAAATGGAACAATGACTTCAAGTGCATTCACTGATAGTTTTGAATTAGATGATGACAATGATGATGACTACGGACAATACACGATGACTTCATCAATTATCAACGATGAGAACAATAAAAATAGTGTGGACAACAGGTTATCTGAAGAGTCTAAGGAATATGGAACTTTGTCATCGAACGTCATATTCAGATACTGGAAAGCGATGTCTCAAACTGTCAGTGAATTACGTTCAGCTGATTCAGCCGAATTTGGAGTGCTCGCCACCAGAGGGGAGCGGCGACCAAGTGGCGGCAAGAAGGAATTACCCCGCTGAAGAGGTGGATGACCGACGAGCGGAACCATAGCCGTTAGGAGGAGGCTATATAAGCACGCGAAGAATGACGCGCCTCCTCTTTGATCTTTTTTATCGTGGGCGACGACGGCAGCGGAACCAGAGCAACCAGCGAGATCATCATTCGAAGCGCAGCGGAATCTTCAAGTGGAGGACAGCGGTATCAGCAAAGTTAAATCCAAGCTAAGGAAAAATTCATATCAAAGCGACGAACAAACTTCGACATTGGAGGAAAGGCGACAGAATACATCCGCGAATACGATCGTCGAAGGAGCCCCTTTGTAGGTATAGAAGAGAAGTAAGTTTTTTTTTATGATAAAGTGTATCATATGTTAAGGTTATAAATCATTTCGATTTGGAATACAAGTGTTGTAAAATTTTAAATAATTGAAGTTTCTTTGTGATCAAATAATGTTTGAAGGAAGAAATTTTTGTCTTTAGGACAAGATTAGAGAAATCTTAGTTTCAGATCACGGGTTGTGACGAGTGCGGCTTGGACGGACAAGTCGAAGTGGAAGTGTAGTGGAGTTAAATGAAGCCCGTGATATCGGGAGTCAGAGTGTTCGGGGGTGGTATTGTGGCCCACGCGAAGGATAGAGTGATTAAGAAGTGAAGATTATAGGGTGGTTAGTGAAGTGGTGTAGGTGAAGTATTGAAGTGAAGATTATAGGGTGGTTAGTGAAGTGGTGTAGGTGAAGTATTGAAGTGAAGATCGTAGAGTGGTTAATAGCTAGGGTATCGGCCGAATAACGTCGCGTTTAATCCGGTTAGTCGCATTCTCGCTTGGCGGCTATTTGGGGCTTTGACGGAAAAGCGAGTGGCGCCCCACGCCCGTCTTCGGACGAGCTAACCGGGTCCATAAGCCCCGCCGGAGCACCCCAGTTTCCCTGAGGGCCATAGTGGCTCTCGCGAGGTAAGAAAGTGGGTGTAACAAGATGTTTATTGAGCGTGCCGTTGAACCATTCGACCATTCCATCGGATTGGGGATGCAGCGGTGTTGTCCTCGTTTTTTGTATTCCCAGTAGTTCACACATTTCGCCAAAAACTAGTGACTCAAAGTTTCGGCCTTGATCTGAATGTAATTCGCAAGGTACGCCGTACCTGCTGACCCAATTTAACACTAGCTGTTCAGCTACGGTAGTTGCTTCCTGGTTGGGAATGGGGTAGACCTCGGGCCACTTGCTGAAATAATCAGCTACAACCAGCGTATATCGATTTCCCCAATCGGATTCAGGAAAGGGTCCTGCGATGTCAACAGCAATCCTTTCGAATGGCACGCCTACGTTATAGGTTTGCATTTGTCTTCTCAGTCGTGGCTTGGGGCCTTTGACGGAAGCGCAAATTGTGCATCTGCGACACCAGTCCTCTACGTCTTCTCGAGCGTGGAGCCAGTAGAACCTTTCCCGCGATTTCGCTAAGGTCTTGTTAACACCAAGGTGGCCTCCCGAGGATCCTTCATGCATTTCCTTAACCACATCGTGGATTCGGCTTTTGGGAAGTATAGTTTGCATCCTATAGGAGCTACCATCCGCCGTTTCCCATTTTCGCTTGAGTACGCCACCCTCCACCTGAAGGGAGTTCCATTGTGCCCAATAGCTTTTCAGGGTTGCGCCATGCATTGAAACGTCTTTCCACTCAGGTCACCCAGTCGTCTCCTTCCATACGAGCAATGGTCCGATGTGTTCATCGGCTAACTGGGCGGTTCGAATCTCCTCCGATGACCAACCTTCATCGAATTCCGCCGTTATCAATCGCAGATCAACGGTTGGTTCCTTTTCCTCAATCCGTCGGCAATGCTTGCAGTTAGCTGGACATGGACGGTGGGATAGGGCGTCAGCATTTCCATGAACTCCGCCCTTCCGATGAACAATTTCGTAGTCGTATGACTGCAATCTTTCGATCCATCTCGCAATTTGTCCCTCGGGATTTTTGAAGTTGAGCAACCATCTCAGTGATGCATGGTCCGTTCGAAGAACAAATTTCTGGCCATATCGATACTTGTGGAACTGCTTGGTGGCCTCTATTATAGCCAATAGCTCCTTCCTGGTCACACAGTAGTTCCTCTCACTTTTTGAGAGAACTCGACTGTAATAAGAGAGGACTCTTTCTTCGCCATTGATCTGCTGGGAGAGTACAGCTCCAATACCGCCGTTGCTTGCATCGGTGTCAACTACAAACATTTTTCTAGGTTTCGGATACGCCAGCACGGGTGATTCACACAGCTTTTCCTTCAGGGTCTCAAAGGCTGTCTGGCATTGTTCATTCCAGACATATGGACGATTTTTCTCGGTTAGCTGATGGAGATACTTAGCTACTTTGGCAAAGTCTTTGACGAATCTTCGATAGTAGGTTGCCAGACCCAGAAAACTTCGTAGTTGGCGCTTGTTGTTTGGTGTTGGCCAACTTTTCACGGCTTCAATTTTCTCAGGGTCTGTTTTGACCCCTTCTGCTGATACAACGTATCCCAGGTATTTTACTTCAGCTGCAAAAAGTGTACACTTGTCGGGACTAAGTTTAAAATTTGCCAGTCGCAATCGGGAGAAAACCTCTTCTAAGTTCCACACATGCTCTTCAAACGTTCTCCCGATGACAATGATGTCATCTAGGTACACCAAGCAGGTTTCCCAGGTGAGGCCACGTAGCACGTACTCCATCAGGCGTTCGAAAGTGGCTGGAGCATTGCGAAGCCCAAACGGCATCACCACAAATTGCCACAATCCGGTCCAAACTGAAAATGCGGTCTTCTCTCGGTCCTTCTTGTCGATTTCTACCTGCCAATAGCCACTCTTGAGATCGAGTGTAGAAAACTATTTTGCGTCGGCTAAAGTGTCCATGATGTCATCGATGCGTGGGAGCGGGTAACTATCTTTCTTAGTGACGTCATTAAGCTGCCTATAGTCGACACAAAAACGAGTGCTACCATCCTTTTTCTTTACTAGAACTACAGGCGCGGCCCATGGACTTACAGAAGGTTCAATAACGCCTTGTTTTTCCATGTCCGAGATCAGCGCGCTCACTTCTCCTTGTTTGGCTATAGGGAGACGTCTCGGTGCTTGTCGAATCGGCTTGGCTCCCTGTGTATCTATGACGTGAGTTACCAAACTCGTTCGGCCTTGGTCATCCGGGCTTGTTGAGAAGATGTCACTGTACTTGGTGACCAGATCAGAGGCTCGTTTGAATAGCTGCACCGGCAATTTGACTTGCTTCAATATTGCAGACGTGGATTCCCTGGCTTTTTCTGTGTCTTGCCTCCTTTTCCAATGATGGTTGTGAGTAGCTTCCAAAGAGGTGATGGTGGAAACAGGCTGGCAGCTGTCTATGACTTCTCCCACTTTGATGCTCGTGGTTGAGTCTGCGGTGTTAAGGACTCTAACCGGCACATATCCGTTCCTTATAGATCTTACAAGGCTTCGTCCTACAATCAAACTGCGCAATGCGGATGTCTTCGTTGGCTCTATCAGATAAGATCGGTGGTCTCCAGAATCACCATCAAGCTTGGCCCATACAATGCTTTCGGAAGAATTCGGTACATCAGTGTCAGTACATACCACCACATTCATCTTGGGGATTTGGACGTTGGTATCCTCCATCAGTACTTCGACATCCTGCCATTTCAAGACACGTTTTCCCAAGTCCAACGTGATTCCATGTGGTCGCAGAAAATCCATTCCGAGAATGCAGTCATCCATAATGTTCGCGACCAGAAAATTATGTCGGAACACAAGGTCTCCCAACTGTATCTGGAGGTTGACCTCTCCATGAACAGGTGCAGTTTCTCCCGTAGCTGTCCGTTGTGAGAAAATTCTGCCCTTGTGAAGTTGTTGCTGTCTAACTAGGTCTGGTCGGATAATCGATCGGGTTGCACCGGTGTCGATTGTTATGGTGCACTGTTCTCCGTTAACTTGACCCGGAAGGCATAAGTCCGCTTCTCCACGATGTAATCTTGACACGGTGATGGTGGTGCTGGGGACGTCGATCCTCCTAGCCAACCTCTGCCCCACGAAGTTGGCTCTTACACGTTTCCCGAACCCTCTGTTTGAAGGGCTTCCATTCTGGGCTCCTGACTCGGTCTGGATCTCCTCCTAGCTGCACACCCTGGACAATAGCTCGGTTTTCTTCGCTCCTAGCAGTCTCTTTGCAAGTGCCCCTTCTCTCCGCAATTCCAGCATCTAGGCGCACCATTTACATGCGGGTCTCGCTCAATTTCCACGCGCTCACACCTGCACTCGTCTGCCACTACCTCACGAACCCGGGCAGTGGTACGAGTCGCATTTATCGCTGCCTCAAAGTTCAGACTGTAAGCCAATGCGTCCTTAACCGTTTGCTTTTGGGCTAAACGCACGGCTTGTTGCAATTCCGGGTCCTTTAGTGCGCTGATGAATGCTTCTGTCGCTGCATCATCTCGATGTTCTGGGTCGTAGGCCGGGTAAGCCAAAAGTGCTAGTCGCTCAATGTCTTGGGCTAGCTGCTGTAGGATTTCACCAGACTTCTGCACCCGATGCCTTAGCTGTGACCGATAAATCTGCTTTAGATGATCATCTCCATAACGCATGTCGAGCGCATTCATTATAGCATTCGAGTTTGAGTGCAATTCAACGGGGATCGTCTGCAACAGCTTGGTAGCTGGGCCTCTTAGAGCAAGAATCAATGCAGTTGCTCGTTCCTGCTCATTCCAGTGATTTATGTGAGCGGCTGCTTCGAATTGGGTTTTGTAAATAGTCCAGACCGTTTGCCCATCGAATATTGGTGCTTGCACATTTCTAGATGAGCTTTGCGCTGCGGTTATAATTGGGGCTGGTGAGGTGGTTACTACTGCCTTTGCTGCTTCGAATTCCTTTTTCATGTTTTCCATCTCATTTTTGATTCTCTCCTCGACCTGGCTGACCTTTTCCTCGACCTGGTAAACCTTTTCCTCGACCTCTTTAATTTGTTTGTTGAGACTACCGAGCTCCGCTTTTGTTTCGGTTGACTGTTTCTCCAGCTTCTGTGCGATGTCTGCTTTGATTTCGATTGCTTGTTGGTCTAGCTTCGCTGATTGTTCATTTAGCTTCGTTGTTTGTTCATTTAACTTCGCTAATTGCTCATCTAGCTTCGTGGTTAAATTGGACGACTGTTCATTGAGCTTCGCAGTTAAATTGGATGACTGTTGTCGCTGCTCTTGCTGCGTCAGCATTATTATTTGCATCAGCGCATTTTCTGGTTCCTTTTTTTTTCTGTTTTTGCTTCACCACCTTCTGCGCCTTTTTCTGCATCGGAGGGCTCACCCGAACCCAGATACGCGCCTTCCGAGTCGATTGCGTCACGCAAGCGTGCAATCAGTGTGGCCTTTGTACCTTGCGTAGCCAGGTTTCGCTGTTCCAACTCTTCCTTAAGCTCCGACATGGTCAATTCATTAATTTTTAAGTTTAAGCTTCGTGTTATTTTTAATGTTTCTTTAAATTTTCCTATTGTGCACTATAAAAATGTTCAAATATTCACTTTCAAAATTTTTCTTTCGCACTTCTTGACACCACTGTCGCGTGTTTTCGGTTCGCGGCCAATAATTTTAATGTTCCGGGAAAGTGAAAACGCAATGTCTTTTAATTTAAGTTAAAAGAATTTATTTAATTACAAAAATGCACAATAAACAATTTAATAATTTCACTAATTTTAATTTTCACTATGAAAAAAATCTAACACTTGTCCATAAATTTCTTATCGCAATTGTCTTCTTAATCACTTCGCATTCAAACAATCAATCGTCTTTACTTCGCGTTCCACTATATCGCAGTTTTCTATCGCCGTTGTAATGAATGAACCCCCCCATTCATTCAGCTCGCCTTTATATAGGGTCTCTACCTATTCACCCATTTCTCGTACATTTGCTCGAATGTTCTACCGAGAGGTACCTGGTAGATTCGAGCGAATTAATGAATGGAGTGACGTCACTTGCAGATGTTGATCATGCTTGTTGGGTTCTCGTGGGTTTGAGTAAATTCATTTGTTGACTTTGATTATGAAAACAATTGCGACAGCAGCTCGCAGAATTATTTGTACATGTAATTATTTGTACATGTAACAATATATATATATATATATATATATATATATATATATATATATATATATATATATATATATATATATATATATATATATATATATATATATATATTATATATATATATATATATATTTGTATATATAGGGCTATCCATTTTACGCTTGGGAAAGTAAAGCTAAGCCAATATATGTGAAACACAACATCATTCAAATTTGCTCCACGGGACCTCTAACAGGCCTCAATCCTTTTGAAGTAATTTTCAATGACTTTTCAGCACATTTCCGGCAATATCTCGGCCATAACTTCACGAATATTATTTTCAATTGCTCAGAATTTTGAGGATTGTTCGCGTAAACACGATCTTTCGCAAAGCCCCATAAAAAGAAATCCAAGCAAGTTAGGATCTTGCGGACCAATTGACATCACTCAATCTTTAAATCACGCGTCTTGGAAATTTCTCTTGCAAAAGGGCTCGATTAGCCTGTGTTGTGTGGCTTGTGGCTCCGTCTTGTTGGAAATACATGTTCTCTAGATCATAATCTTCAATTTTTCTCCAAAAATAATCGGTTAACATCCGTCCATAGTGGTCAGAATTGACTGTAATGGCTCTTCCTTGATCGTTTTCAAAAAAATACGGGCCAATAACACCACCAGACCATAATGCACACCAAACGGTCACTTTTTCCAGATGCAAAGGCCTTTCTCAGATCACCTGAGGATTTTGAGAGCCCCATATGTGGCAATTCTGTTTATTTACGTTGCCACTGAGCGAAAAATGAGTCTCATCACTAAAGAAAATTTTGTTCGAAAAATCGTTCTGCGTTGTGTATGGTCTTGAGGCTTATGTTCTTGAGTGAGTTGGATTTTGTATGAATAGACATGCAAACCCAAATGCAAAATCCGCCACAGTGAGCCGTGAGACAAGTCCAAATGTTGAGCACGTCGAGGAATCGACAAATTCGGGTCTTCCTCCACACTTTGACCAACGACAGCGATATTTTCACCAGAACGAATGTTGCGATGATGCACAGGCCTTGCAATATCAATAACCAATCCAGTCTCTTCAAATGTTCTCACTGTGTTCGAAATTGTTTGCTGTGTAGGTCGATTATGTCGACCGTAATCGGCTCGTAAAGCCCTAAATGTTGATACACCATTTTTAAAATAAAATTTAATGATTTTAACGCGTTCTTCGACTGTTAAGTTAGCCATATTTCTACATGGATACCTTCAAATAAAAAAAAAAACGCGCTTTGAATAACATTTAGTTTTGACAAATGTCAAATGACAGGGTTATACTTCCTCAAGCACGAAATGCATAACCCTGTATATCTATATATGTATAGTTTATATATATATATATATATATATATATATATATATATATATATATATATATATACATGTATACATATATATATATATATATATATATATATATATATATATATATATATATATATATATATATATATATATATATATATATATATATATATATATATATATATATATATATATATAAATTTGCGTGTTATGGTTCTCGGCCGATAACTTTAGTGTTCTAGGAAAGTGAAAACGCAATGTTTTTAAGTTAAAAGAATTTATTTACTAAGAATGCCCAATGATTGATTCCACTTTTTTTACAAACCACTCTTAAATTTATACTTCACTTGTCCTATCAATTTATGTTTCCAATATCTTCAAACATATCACGAAAAATCTTTACTTCACTATCAATCAACGTCGCCTTGAATTCGTGCTTGACACTTATCGCAGTTGTTACTATCGCGGTTTTACTGTTCCTCACATTCATTCAGCTCAGCTGTATATAGGGTCTCTGGTCATACAATCTATTTCTCGTGTATTGGCGAATGTTCTAATGGAACTACGTGGAATAGTTTGAATACCCGCAGTGACGTCACTTTCAGATATTGATTATGGATCTACTTGGTCAATTCTTGTGCTTTCGATTTCATTCATTTATTGATCATGATGTTAGTAATAGTTGCGACATCAATTGCGACAGTAGCTCGCAGAATCATTTGGACACGTAACTCTGCACCACCTCAGTTCTTTTCGCTCCGAAAAGATGTGTTGCTAGTTGCAGCTAAGTCTCACTGGATGTAATATGGGGCGAGACGGTGCAGATGCACAATTTGCACTTTGGCTGTCGGCTCATGGTGCTCCTGTATGCAATATACGATGTCGCTGATTCGCTTTGTAACTCGGTGTGGTCCCTCGCAATTATGCTGCAACTTCGCAGACCTACCCTTCCACCGTTGTGGGTTATATAGATACACCATGTCATCTTGCTGGAAGCCAGTCGAATTTGCCTTTAGATCATACCTGGTCTTCATGCGGTCAGCAGCCGATTGGGGGTGTTTTCGCACTGTCCGATGTATCTGGTTCAACCGTTGCCTTAGCTCACGTGCGTGTTTCAAAATCATTTGGGGTTCCTGAGGGGGTAATCCGAACTTTATACCGGCCGGCGGATGAATAGTCTTTTGAAAATGGACTTTGTCTTGGGCCCTGCCCTCTGATACATAATTGGCAACTCCATCCGCCATCAAGAATAATGGGACGTGCCGGTCCCAGTCCCCTTATTTCTTGTCAACCACCTTGGCCAGATGTTTATTGAGTGTGCCGTTGAAACGTTTGACCATTTCATCCGATTGGGGATACAGCGGTGTCGTCCTTATTGTCCGTATTCCCAGCAACTCGCACATTTTGCCAAAAACTTGTGACTCAAAGATTCGGCCTTGATCCGAATGTAGCTCGCAAGGTACGCCGTTCCTACTGACCCAATTTAACACTAGCTGTTTGGCTGCAGTACTTGCTTCCTGGTTGGGAATGAGGCAGACCTGTTACTGTAATGATCAGCCAAAACTAGCGTGTATCGGTTTTCCCATTCGGATTCAGGACAGGTTCCTGCGATGTCAACAGCAATCCTTTCAAAAAGTACCCCATGTTATAGCTTTGCATTTGTTCTCTCAGTTGCCACTTTGAACCTTTGATGGAAATGTAAATCGTGCATCTACGACACCAATCCTCTAGATATTCTCGAGCGTGGAGCCAGTAAAATCTTTCCCGTGATTTTGCTAAGCTCTTCATAATACCAAGGTGGCCTCCCGAGGATCCTTCGTGCATCTCCTTAACCACATCGTGGATTCGGCTTTTGGGAAATAATGTTTGCATCCTTTAGGAGCTGCCATCCACCGTTTCCCATTTCCGCTTGAGTAAGCCGCTCTCCACCTGAAGGGAGTTCCATTGTGCTCAATAGCTTTTCAGGGTTGCGCCATGCATCGAAACGTCCTTCCACTCAGATCGCCCAGTTGTCTCCTTCCATACAAGTAATGGCCCGCTGTCTTCATATGCTAGCTGGTTATTTGAGATCTCCTCCGATGACTAAACTTCATCGAACTCGGCTGTTATCGATCGCAGATCCACGGCCGATTCCTTTTCCTCAATCCGTCGACAATGCTTGCAGTTACCCGGACATAGACGACGAGATCGGGCGTCAGCATTTTCATGAACTCCACCCTTCCGATGAACAATTTCGTAGTCGTATGACTACAATCTTTCGATCCATCTTGCAACTTGTCCCTCGGGGTTTTCTGAAGTTAAACCGCCATCTCAGCGATGCATGGTCTGCTGGAAGAACAAATTTCTAGCTATATAGGTACTTGTGGAACTGTTTGGTGGCCTCCATTAAAGCCAATAGTTCCTTCTTGGTCACGCAGTAGTTCCTCTCACCTTTTGAGAGAATTCGACTGTAATACGAGAGGACTCTTTTTTCGCCATCAATCAGCTGGGAGAGTACAGCTCCAATACCGCCGTTGCTCGCATCGGTGTCACCTACAAACATTTTCCCAGGTTTTGGATATGCCAAGACAGGTGATTCACATAGTTTCTCCTTCAAGGTTTCAAAGGCTGCCGAATATTGGTGATTTCACATTTCTGGATGTGCTTTGCGCTGCGGTTATAAGTGAGACTGGTGAGGTGGTTACTACTGCGTTTGCTGCTTCCAATTCCTTTTTCATGTTTTCCATCTCATGGCTCATACTCTCCTCGACCTGGCTGATCTCATGATTGATTCTCTCCTCGACCTGGCTTACCTTCTCTTTGACCTGGTAAATTTTCCTCGACGCATTTAATTGGTTTTTTGAGACTACTGAGCTCCGCTTTTATTTCGGTTGACTGTTTTTGCACTTCCTTGATTTCTTCGCTTCGCTGATTGTTCATTTAGCTGTGCAGCTAGACTGGATGACTGTTCATTTAACTGCGCTGATTGTACATTTAGCTTCGCAGTTTAACTGGAAGACTGTTGTCATTGTTCTTGCTGCATCAACGTTTGCATCAGGGGATCTTCTGGTTCCTTTGATTTTGGTCTTTCTGCTTCTCCACCTTCTGCGCCTTTTCCGCATCTAAAGGCCCACCTAAATCCAGATTCACGCGTTCTGACTCGATCACGTAACGCAAGTGTGCAATCAGTATGGCCTCTATACCTTGCGTAGCCAGATTTCGCTGTTCCAACTCCTCCTTAAGCTCCGATATGATTAATTCATTAATTCTTAGATGTAGATGTAGAATTTTTATTGTCTCGGCTATTTTGCCACCAGTTTCCACGTTAAATTTTATTAATGTGCATTTTAAAAATGTTTAAAAGTTTTCACTTTCGAAGTCTTCTTGATACCGCTACCGCGTGATGTTTTTCGCGGCCGAAAACCCACTGCCTTTTAAATTAAGTTAAAAGAGTTCATTTGCTAACAATGCACAATCATTAACTTCTCTATTTAAAAAAAATAATTAAAATGTTATTTCACACTTGTCTATAAATTTTTATTTCAACTGTCTTAACTATCAACCAATATCGCCTTTAATTGGCACCCCTCCATTCATTCAGCTTGGCTTTATAAAGGATTTCTAGTCATTCAATCCATTTCTCGTACATTGGCGAATATTCTGACGAGAACTACCTGGAATATTCGACCTCTTCTGAGTGGCCGCAGTGACGTAACTTTCGAATGTTGATCATGAATCTCCTTGGTCCATTCTTGTGCTTTTGTGTACATTCGCTTATTGATCATGATGTTATTAATAGTTGCGATATATATATATATATATATATATATATATATATATATATATATATATATATATATATATATATATATATATATATATATATATCTATATATATACATATTAATATATATATATATATATATATATATATATATATATATATATATATATATATATATATATATATATATATACATCCCAGCATTAAATTAAGAAATGGCTTTTTTCTTTTAATATCAAAATAACTCCTCTTATTGGGAAACCCTATAACATACATATTGTCCATTACTATCCATGACCTTCTGTCATTTTTCGGGTAGAGTCATTATTCCATCTGTATAGAGGTTCTGCCGTTTATCGGCGAAAAACTTGAAAAGTGATTTTCACAGTCCCTTTTTTAAGTGAATTTCTTTCCATTAAGGAAGTTTTGCAGAGACCGAAGCAAATTTGTTAGTGGGAACTAGTGAATAGAATTAGTTAGTATGAAGGAAAGGAATTAGGTTTTGTTAGGGAAAAGGTATTGAATGAAGTTTTGCTAGTGGGAATTAATCAATAGAATGTTGTTAGTGGGAAAATTGAAATTATTAGTATATATTATATTATTGTTTTGTAGTTGGAAATTAGGGAAAAGGGTAGAATTGTGATGATGAGGAAGTAAATATTATAGGGAAATTGGCAAAATGTTAATGAAAATAAATAAATACACAAAGGAGAAGGTAGGAGTGCCCAAAGGAAGGTGGGGAAGTTGCGGCGGCAATTTGAAGTCGTGAATGGGAGAAAGTTGGTACGCCGGAATTCGCAGCAATATAAATATAAATATATTGTTGTATCCAAAAATGAGTATACATTATTATCATTAAAGTTTCGTACATATCAAGAATACATTTTGTTGTCTATAGATTTTTGAAATCAATCGAAACTCACACAACTGCCTTTTATTACACTGATCAAAACCACATTACCAAACCATCTCGCTTAAACACGTTTTAGAAGTTCTTCAACATACTTTTTGTATCCACCAAATCACTGCAATTCTGTCTTGCTTCCTTCCCACGCTCGTCCCGGTCATCTCTATCTTCAACTCCACACACTCTATCTCGCCCTTGCAAAACCAAAAACCAAATTACATCATCCGTTATAATCTGTCTCCTTTTCTCTTGTCATTCGCACAGCTCATCGATTGCCAGTGCTATTCAACAGAGCGTAAACACTAAATAGCACATTCAGTGCTACCAAACTTTATGTTCGCATATAACACTATCCCCTCCTTAGTTTTGTTCGTCCCGAACAACTTCGCTGCCTGGCGCTGGTGGATTAGCCCCATAATAGCGAGATAATCGTTCCAAATGAACCACTCTAATTTTAGATCTGGGTTTCCGATCGTGCTATATCCAGTACACAATGTCGTTGATTCGATCTATGAGCCGGTACGGCCCCTCCTAGTTCCGTTGCAGTTTTGGGCATAAGCCTTTCTTCCGGTGGGGATTGTAGAACCATACCAGATCACCCTGTGTGAATCCTCTTCAGTTTGCTCTCAGGTCGTATCGTGCTTTCATTTGATTCGTGTTCAGCCGGATATGACTTCGGACATCTTCATGCACCTTTTCCAAGCGTTGTCGCAGTTCAGCAATATATTTGATACTGTTATGCCTTCTTCCGGTGGTATCCCGAATTTCACATCCGCTGGCAACCTGATCTGTCACCCAAATATTACTTTTGCTGGCGACTCTTGGGTGGTAGTATGCGTTGCTGCTCGGTAGGCCATTAAAAATAGTGGTATCTTCCGATCCCAATCCCGTTGATTGTCAGCCACTACCTTCGGCAAGTGCTCAATCAATGTCTTATTAAATCTTTCAACCATTCCATCGGATTGCGGGTGAAGAGGTGTCGTTCTCCTTTTCTTGATGCCAAGTATCTGACACATTTCGGCAAAGAGCTGGGATTCGAAATTTCGCCCTTGATCGGAATGAAGCTCTTGTGGTACTCCGAATCTGCTGACCCAATTGGATACTAGCTGCTCCGCAACGGTTGATGCTTCCTGGTTAGGAATCGCGTAGACTTCCGGCCACTTACTGAAGTAATCACCTGTTCGGAGCTACCTGAAATCAAAAGGAAAAAAATTAAACTATAAATTAGCAAATCTAATGTTTATTTACAAACCATCACCATCATCTGAATGTCAAGTGATTGTCATTATTTCCAGTCGTTCCAGTCGATTTAACGAAATCACATCAGCTGATATTTTGCATTATTAATAGTGTTTTCCATTTTTTAAACTTGTAAACAACTTAATAGTAGACCAAACTAAACGGAAAAAGTACCGAAATTTTCATGTTGTATAAAAACCGTACAATTTGCTTTGTCATCTTTTAGTTTGTTGTTTGAAACTCGCTACGTTTGATCATTGTGTCGGTTTATATGCCTTTTTCGCAAGTTTTCGCCTAAGTTTATTCAATTAATTTTACTTCAATAAAGTATGAAATCAAAATCATAGTGTTTTCTTTTATTGTGGTAAAATACAAAGTGAACGCATTAAACATTTGGTCCTTCGAGCCGAATTCGTGTAATAAATCAGTGAAGTGCAGTGCTAAACACAAATCTTAATTCGTGGTGCGGTTCGGTTGTAACTTGTGTAATAATATAAATTGCATGCAGTTTGCCGGGGTAAGTCCCTTTCCTCTGTAAATATATCCTTTGTTATATATGCATCCTTAGATTCTTTGTTGTTGTTATTTTATTTGCCTTTTATATTGCCTTTCTTCATCAATACACATTTTGATGGTTTCTCGTTGAATTACAAACGGCTGGTCAGATACGTGTATATTCGGATGTGCGTGAATGAATCAACGATAAGATTGAAATTCATTGAATCCAACAACTAATTCGCCAAATTAAATTAGTTTTTGTTGGGATATTTTGAATTTAAAAGCCAAACTCAAAGTGTTGTGTGAATTTTTCATTTTGAATTGCCACCTCCATATAAACTTGAGGAATTACAGCTGGACTTGGTAGTTTCTGATTATAATCAAGAAAATGGAGACTATTATTGTGCAACAAAAGTTGTTCTTACAGCAATTGAATAGACTCCGGTCTAATTTTAACAAGACTTCAATAAGTCGTAGAACGTTGTCGTATTGCGGAATGGTTAGAGAACGTTTGCATAATTTACATGCTGACTTCGAAGAAAACCATAGGAGAATTTTGGCACTATTAACAGGTGATGAGGCGGAGTTAAATAAAGAATATTTCACGAGTGAATTGTTCATGCAGTTTGATGAGCTTCAGTTAGAGTTCATGGCTGAGATAGATGATAATTTGAAAGAAGCATCGGATAAGCAGCGGGCAGCAGAGCAGTCAGAGGAGAATTCAACAAGCAACGATAAACGGATTTCAGAAAATTCAGATGCAGTGAAAACAACAAAGGAGGAAGAACAGAAACCAGTGGAGATCGGATTGCAAGGATCCCAATCAAATTTGGAGGATATCAAGTTACCTCGCATATCAATACCAAAGTTTCATGGGAACTACGAGCAATGGATTTCATTCCGGGACTTATTCACCTCGCTTATCCATAAACGAACCAATCTTTCGAAAGTGCAAAAGTTGCACTACTTAAAGTGTAGTTTGTTAGGGGAAGCTGAAGGACTGTTACGCCAATACGCAGTAACTGAAGCAAATTACGACATCGCTTGGCAAATCTTAAATAATAGATACGACAATCTGAATATCTTATTGAATACTCAATTTAAGCGGTTGTTTTCGCTATCCAACGCCACTGAGTCATCTTCTTCTATAAAGACTCTTCTTGACACTACAATGGAGTGTGTACAAGCTATCGAAAATATGGGAGTTGAAAATCTGTGGCATGCAATGTTGGTTTTTATCGTTACAAAGAGGTTGCCTCTTGCTTCAAGGCAACTTTGGGAGCAAGAGCACGCTCAAAGAACTACTCTTCCTTCACTAAATGACTTGTCTGAATTCATGCAGCGTAGATTCAGAGCGTTAGAGGCTGCAGGAATTGAACGTATTAAAGTATCTAGAAACCCAAATACATATCAAGCCCACAATGTGCAAATGCATACAAATCAAGTAGTTCAACCTTGTGTTGTTTGCAAAGCTGAGCATCATATTCGCCAATGTGCAACTTTCAGCCAAATGAGCCATGAATCCAAGTTTGATATAGTGAAACGTGCTAAACTATGCACCAATTGTTTGACGAAAGGACACCTGTTAACACGATGTCCCAGTGGCAATAGATGTGGAAAATGCCAAAAAGCGCATCACACGCTGTTGCACAGGAATCAACCAATCCATACTAACCCCCTTTATGTTAATGAAACAGAATTCGAGCCTGTACATGTACCGACAACCAGTTCCAATCAGAACGAATTGCATATGCAAACATTGAGTGCGGTTACATCGAAAAGAGTACTTCTGGCTACAGCTCTAATTAATGTACAAACCTTGAGTGGCTGCATGGTTTTCAGAGCATTATTGGATCAAGGATCGCAAGCGTCATTTATAAGCGAGAATGCAATTAAACAACTTAACTTGGAAAGAAGGCGCACAAACACAAGTGTGAGTGGTATTGGGAAGACACATCACACTCCAACTAAGGGACTTGTAAATTTGAAAGTAAAATTGCGCAATGAACAATCTCTAAATGTAGACGCATATATTTTGAACCAATTAACTAATTCGTTACCGACATGGAATGTAGCTTCAGACTTGAAAACTCAACTTAAAAATTTCGATTTAGCTGATCCAAATTTTGGTAAACCTGGAAGAATTGATTTGCTATTCGGTGCTGATGTTTATGCACAAATAATAACAGGCGACATTTACAGATTACCGATGGGCCCAATTGTTCAGAGAACGAGTTTAGGATGGATAGTTTCCGGAGGAGTTAATGTGCAACCAGAGGTGAATCTCCATAGTTTTAAAATAGAACTGATCGAATATAATGATTTAAATGCGCAATTAAGGAAATTTTGGGAGTTGGAAGAAGTTGCAGTAACCCGGCAGCCGACAGTCGAAGAACAAATTTGTGAGGAATTCTACTTGCAGAATACTTATCGTAACATAGATGGAAGATATGTTACTCGTCTTCCATTTAAAAAGGATGCTGACAGACAGTCGTTAGGTGAATCAAGGAACATCGCCCTTGCCAGCTTAATGTCGTTAGAACGAAAGTTTTCTAAAAATTCGGATTTATGTATGGAATATTCAAAATGCATTCGAGAATATTTAGAATTGAATCACATGCATGAAGTCAGCGACAATAAAGATACACAATTTGAAATAAATAGCACGTCTAAATGCAAGGGTAATTACCTCCCACATCATGTGGTATACAAGGAAAGCAGCAGTACAAGGGCTCGCGTTGTTTTCGATGCATCACGGAAAACTAGTTCAGGAATGTCTTTGAACGATGTGTTGTATGCTGGGCCTTCTCTGCAAAATAGTCTTGATCAAATTTTATTAAAATGGAGATGTTTGCAATTTGTTTTTGTAGCAGATATTGAAAAGATGTATCGTCAAATACGTATACATTCCGAAGATGCGGATCTCCAACGCATTGTTTGGCGCAATAATCCAAATGAGCCAGTCCGGGATTACATTTTAGATACAGTGACCTTCGGAGTGACCTCAGCACCATTTCTAGCAATTAGAACGCTCCGAAAACTTGCTGAGGATCATCAATCATCATTTAGCATGGCACATCAAGCAATTCTCAATTAATTCTATGTGGACGATCTTCTTTCAGGTGGTGTAAGCATAGATTCGGCGTTAGCTAAAAGAGATGAATTGAGAATATTATTAAGCTCTGCAGGTTTTAAACTTAAAAAATGGGTAGCCGGTCACGAACAACTTTTGTGTGGTATTCCTATGGAAGACCGGGAAACGCTTACAACTTTCGATATGAATCTCGATCAGGCCCTTAAAACACTTGGCATTATATGGCATCCACTATCGGATGAATTCGCATACAAGATTCATATTAACATGGATGACGTTAAGTATACAAAACGCAAAATATTATCAGACATAGCAAGATTGTTCGATCCACTTGGATGGATATCTCCAGTTGTTGTAGTAGCCAAAATATTAATGCAATCATTATGGTTAGATGGCGTAACTTGGGATGAAAGAGTTCCCATTGACATAGCAAATAAATGGCACAATTTTAAATCAGATCTGAAAACAATTCAGAATGTGAGAATACCTAGATGGTTAAAAAATAATACTAACGACACTATTGAATTACATGGTTTCAGTGATGCTTCTCAGAAAGCGTATGCAGCAGTCGTTTATCTCGTTTCTCGTAGTCCAAATAACAATGAATCTTCTTTGCTATTAGCTAAAACGAAGGTAGCACCGGTGAAAGCTATTTCAATCCCATGTTTGGAACTATGTGGAGCACTAATGTTGGCTAAAATTGTAAATCAAATTACAAAAGCTTAGAATTACCCGTAGCTCGAATATATTTATGGACTGACTCGACTATTGTCTTAGCTTGGTTGGCAAAACATCCATCACACTGGACTACTTTTGTTGCAAATCGAACAACGCAAATCCATGAACCACGTACCTTCAGAACATAATCCTGCAGACTTCGCATCACGCGTTGTGTTTCCAAAATAACTCATTGATTGCAATCTTTGGTGGAATGGCCCTTCTTGGTTGAGAAAACCAAAGGAATACTGGCCTGAGAATGAATTATTGCCGGTATGCACCTTGGAACAAAGGGAAACCCCCCCGCAGGGGGAATGCCGGTCGACAAGAGCTCTCTTGGAGGCTAGCATTCTTTGGGGAGTTCCGCCCCCACGTACCCGAGGAAACTCCGCAGGGGGAATGCCGGTCGACAAGACCACTCTTGGAGGCTAGCATTCTTTGGGGAGTTCCGCCCCCACGTACCCGAGGAAATTCCCGCAGGGAGAAAGCCGGTCGACAAGAACATTCTTGGAGGCTAGCATTCTTTGGGGAGTGCCGCCCCCACGGACCCGAGGATATGGGGGGTGCCGTGAGGTTCCCTCTTATTGTATCTGGATTACGCTTTGGACAACGAACTGGAATTGACGCTTTGGGCTGGCGGATGTGATGGTTTGGACCTAGTTGCTTTGCACAGTAGCGCCGAGGTGAAACTCGTGTGTGAACGGCTCCAATTCAACTATCATACCGTCTCCGTCCCGGTAAAACCTTGGCAGGCCTCGGAGTACGTTCGAAGTTCGCACCATTGGGTTGGTGGTGTAGGTTCGGTTGAGACGGACTCCCGATTAGCGCTGGTCTGGCTCTGAGCACTTGTTCCCATAAGGGCTTGTGCCAACCCTCGCATGGCCTCCCTGCTCTGCAAAGATAACCATGGGACCAAAAAGGCGACTACACACACGAACGGAGATAGCGGCTCCGAGGGGGGACCCAATAAAATGGAGCAAACAAATGAAACCACAAGCAAACAGGACGCTAGCACGGAGAACCCTTTCAGGCAAAAACCGCTGTTGGCAAGAACACCGATAAAACAAGTCACCGATTGCGGGGGGAGGCAGCAAACCCCAGAAACACTGTTAAAGTCAACACCACAGGTTAAATCATCGGAGACAGACCACAGACGGACTAACGAACGAAAGAAGGCAGAGTGCGTTGTGCAACCTGGCATCGTTGCAGCCTTTGGAGGCAGTAGAAGGACTATGCGCACCCCGGAGCGCCCAGTGCAAGACGTACACAATCCGGATCAAGTTGCGACACCAACGGAGGCTAGTGTAAGACTGGGGGAGGGAGAAGTTTTGCCGTTGGCCGACGCCACTTCAAACGCGACCCAAGCGATAGAAGCAAAGGGGCTAGGAAACGGGGGCCTCTCCCAAGAGGTGGCGCCAAATAACTCAATCGCCCTTGACCGCGCCGAAGAGGAGCGGCTTACTCGGAAAGCGGGGAATATCGTCAAACAACTGAGGGCTGCCTGCAAAGTGCAGAAAAACATAGGCAAGAGTGTCAAGAATGGCATTCTTGAACTGGAGGAGCTTTTTGGCCGCATAACGCACTACAGGCGGAGGTGGCTTGCAGCCGAGAAGCACCAAAAAGACACGCTCTCCCTCGAGGCATCAATGGGTCCTAGCAGCAGCAAAAGAATGGCCGGTAGCCCAATTGAAGGCGACTGTGAGAAAAGGAGGAAGGATGAGACCATAAACGAAGTTGACACTCCAGGCGAGGAGTTCCATGTGGTGCGAAACAAGGCAGCGAAAAAAGCGGCCAAAAAGCTACTCCTAGAAAAAAAAGACAAAGAGCTCAACCACGAAGAGAACAAGGAGCCCCCCGCTATACCGCAGAAAACAAAAAGCAAACCGCGGCACAAACCCTTGCGAGAGGCACTGCTTATTAAACCCACTAAGGGCCGAACCTACGCAGATGTCCTCCGTGAAATTAAAGGAGCGGTCAAGCCAGACGACACCAAAACTGCCATCAAAGCAGTTCGACCAACCCGGACCGGCGGCTTGCTGGTGGAATTCGGGCCAGAGGCCACAAACAAAGATGCATTCCGTGACGCGGTTCAAAAGGTTCTTGGAGATGCGGCAACGGTTGCCTCGCTCGAACCAATGGCCACCCTGGAAATCAGGGACCTCGACTGCGTCACGGACAAAGCTGAAGTAGAGGATGCCATCAGGAGGGAGTTCCCCAGCTTAAGCGAAGTCAAGGCAAGATTGACGCGTGAAAACACAAGGGGGCAACGCATGGCTATTGTCGAACTAGCTGATAAAGACGCCCAGCAAATCCTGGCGAAGGGCAAAATTAAGATAGGTTGGGTGATCTGCAGGATACGGAGAAGAGCGATCCCTATCCGCTGCTTCAGATGCCTCGAATACGGACACACCGCGTATGGCTGCAGGGGACCCGACAGGAGATCTCTGTGCTACAAATGTGGTGAAACGGGGCACAAAAGGAAGGAGTGCACGAACGAGGCAAAATGCATTCTTTGCAAGGACGCTAAGCTAGCACCCGGCGACCTCAAACATGAGCCGGGGACAGGGAGATGCCGGGTTTTCAAGGAGGCCCTAACTAAAGCCAAATCGATACTCAAATGATCCGTATCCTGCAGGTCAATTTGCACCGAAGCACAAACGCCCAGGACCTACTTGAGCAGTTTGCGAGGGATAAGAAAGCTGACCTCCTGTTGCTGAGCAAGCAACATCATAACAAGGCCTCGCAAGCGTGGTACCCTGACAAAACTGGTACCTCGGCCATCTGGGTTCGAGACAGCGCCCGCCTTCAGGTGCAGGGCCATGGACGCGGGGATGGTTTTGTGTGGGTGCGGTGTTCAGGGATAACATATTTCAGTGTTTATCTGACACCTAACGAGGCAATGCGATCCTTTCGAACCAAACTCGATGCCCTGGAGGACGCTGTCTTGAACACAGAGGGCCACATGCTGGTCGGGGGAGACTTCAACGCTAGAGCCATCGAATGGGGTATGCCACAATCCGACCCAAGGGGAAAGCAAATATTGGACATGGCGGCCAGAACAGCGCTTTTTGTCCTAAATACTGGTAACACCCCTACTTTCCGCCGCTTGGGTTGCGTAGGAACCATACCCGATGTGACACTCGCTTCGGAGTCCCTGGTACCTAGAGTACACAACTGGCGAGTACTAGAGGACTACTCGGCTAGTGATCACCAGTATATAGCTGTTGAGATTCACGACGGTGCCACTCTGCGTGCATATGCCCAAACTTCAATCCTCGGATGGAGGACTGGGAGGATGGACGTCGAGAAGTTCACTGACGCGCTTACGGCAGGCGCACCGTTGCTGGGAGCTCCGCCAGGGTGTGGAGGGCCTACAGCCAAGGACTTGGTGAACTCAACTATGAGTACCATCATAGCTGCTTGCGAGTCTTCCATGCCCCGCCGGAGACCCCGACATGGTAAGCCTCCAGTATACTGGTGGTCAAACGAGATCGCCGAACAAAGAAGCGAGTGTCACAAACTTCGGCGAGAGGCCCAGCGGGCGCGAACACGGCAGGAGGCAGACACTAGGCTAGCAGCATACAGGTCCGGCAGGAAATATCTTCGCAGGCTTATTAACAAGAGCAAGGCCCGATGCTGGCAAGACCTCGTGGACGATGTAAATAGGGATCCGTGGGGCCTTGGCTACAAGCTGGTCATGGGGAAACTTGGTGCCCTACGGAAGCCTTGTATACATGACGCGGAAAAGATGAACGCGATAGTGCGGGGACTCTTCCCCGCCCATCCCGTCCGTGTTGACGCTGTCCATGGTGAAACAGCAGTCGAGTGCCCACTCTTCACACAGCTGGAACTGGAGGAGGCAGTCCTCTCCCTGAAGGCAAGGAAGGCTCCAGGTCCAGATGGTGTTCCAGCTGAGGTGTTGCAGCTCGTCTATCACCATTGTCCTGACTTGCTGCTCAGCACATTCAACGCTTGCCTACGGGACGGGGTTTTCCCGGTACGATGGAAGGTGGCGAGGCTCGTGCTGGTCAGCAAGGGGAAGGGAAATCCCGAATCGCCGTCTGCATACCGCCCGTTATGCATGCTAGACACGGCTGGGAAAGTTGTTACGGGTGACTAGCTTTTATCCGGGGACCACACCACGACCACTAAGGAGATCGGGATGCACGTCATTTACACACCCCAAACCCGCTTGAGCATCGAGGTAGCAGTTGACTCATTGTATTTTTCTTTCGACACTAATACTACTCTCATGCAAAAGATGGAAATGTTATTGTTATATAAGTCAAATTGTTATATAATTAAAGAAGAAATGTTATTTTTGTATAAACAATATTATTTAGTCGTCGAGCTAGAATAGGGCGTTAAATTTAGGTAGGGAGCAAACGGCAGCAACGGACGACGAACGACATCAGAAGGGGGCCGGTCGACCATCACTTTTCCCAACAAGGATAACCTATGGCAACGCATCTAACGCAAGCGCTCCACAAAGGCTAGCACCGATTCGGAAGGTGATAAGGGGGCCCACTCCTGGTCACCGCACTAGAGGGATCCACCGTAATCGATGGTATTGGCAACTGTAAAATACAAGAAGTGACGTTACGAAGTGAAGACTTACCTCGGGGAACTTGCCGTCTCCAATTTACACCTTCCTGGCGGCGTCTCTGAGGCGACGCCAAGACGAGGCGAATTCCAACTTGAACCACACTCGCGATGTGATGCAGGCATTACGACCAGGTACACATAGCACCTGTACCACGCCGAGTCGACTTTCGGAAATCGCCTAATTAGCTCATTAATTCCCGTCATAAACAAACTTCAAGATGTTCTCAACACAGTCGGAGCCGATTCAATTCAATTACCACAAATCGTTGTGCTTGGCAGTCAGAGTGCTGGTAAAAGTTCTGTCATAGAAAGTTTGGTCGGTCGCTCATTTCTACCTCGAGGAACTGGTATTGTAACACGGCGCCCCTTAATTTTACAACTTATATATTGTCCTCTAGATGACAAAGAAAACAGATCTGCTGAAAATGGAACCCTACACCTGGAAGAATGGGGTAAATTTCTGCACACAAAAAAAATAAAATCTACTCGGATTTCAATGAAATCCGCCGCGAGATCGAAGAGGATACAGACAAAATGGCGGGAAGTAATAAAGGCAGATGTCCTGAGCCAATTAATTTAAAAATTTATTCGGCGCATGTGGTGAACTTGACTCTGGTCGATTTACCGGGGCTCACAAAACTACCAGTAGGCGATCAACCGGATGACACTGAATTACAAATTAGAAATCTTTTATTGAAATATATCGAAAATCCAAATTCGATAATTCTAGCGGTAACGGCCGCCAATACAGATATGGCTACAAGTGAAAGTTTGAAGTTAGCTAAGGACGTGGATCCAGAAGGACGTCGCACATCAGCTGTAGTCACAAAACTTGATCTCATGAATGCTGGTACAGATGCTATTGATATTCTCTGCGGGCGTGTGATGCCCATTAAACTAGGTATAATCGGAGTTGTGAATCGATCACAGCAGGACATTATTGATAAGAAACAGATTGATGAGCAACTGAAAGATGAAGCGGCTTTTCTACAACGAAAGTATCCTACACTGGCTACACGCAACGGCACACCGTACTTACCGAAAACATTGAATCGTTTACTTATGCATCATATTCGCGATGGCCTGCCGGATTGAAAGACTCGCGTTAATGTCATGGTCTCACAATTTCAATCTCTTCCCCTTTCGTACGGCGAGGACGTTACTGATAAAAGCCAAACACTGTTGCAAATTATTACAAAATTCGCTGGTGCCTACAATTCAACAATCGAAGGAACTGCTCGAAACATAGAAACCACAGAATTATGCGGTGGCGCCCGCATCTGGTATATTTTCCACGAAACGTTTGGACACACTTTAGACTGACAACTACAAAATGTCATTCGGCGATGACATTTTAGGATGACCCAGTGACCCACATATTGGGACTGATCAGCTGTTCCCAAAATAATGGGTAATACAGTCCGACTCGCGTGCAGCAACCATTGGTTGCATGGGTGCGGAGCCCAGGTGTCGAAGATGGTTGGTGGCCGCGCTACGAACCGCGCCAAAACGAAAGAAAGAGTTCGTGATATGAATGGGAGGCCAACCACCTCCAAGGTAGCGGACGCCCGTTAAGGCGAGCAAATTTAAAGGGCGGAGGACTAACGGAAGCGCTCTGGATTCAATTGGGACTCAAGGCGGAAAGTCGGAGGATTTTATATTGGCAGCAAAGATCAGGTGTTTAAAACGTGGAACTTTTCAATCGTGGAGCGTAACAAGACGATAATCCGGCTCCCAGGATAAGGAGAGTAATCAGGCGACCGTTTGCTGGGGCCCCAAGAAACGACAGATTAGGGAATTTAGGAAAAGGTATCTATTTCTTTAGTTTTATTGTCCTACTAAATTACATCAGATTTTGTAGAAAGTGAATATAACGAATTATAATCGAAAAGTGTGATTGTTATTGGAAAGTGATATTTACTTTGTGGATTGTGCGCGGCGCTCAAGCGGGGGTTTTTCTTTTCCGCGTTTCGGTCCTACAGGTTTCTTTTTTCTTTCAGGAGGTCGTGGTGTGGTTACACGGAGTAGTGGGTACAGGACAGGGACGTGAGGAAGGGTAGCGATTACACTTCTCTTTTCTTCCTCCCTTTAGATGTTAGGGGTTAACCCTCGTGAGTGCGCGGACGGATCGTCTACTCGCTGACGATCCTATTGGTCAAACCATCCAGCCTAGGGACAGCGAATTGGCGCCTGCGCCGTCTCCGACGGAGCGAACCGGGCCCGCAAGGCTGGACCGCGCGTCTACCCTTGAGGCGTAAGGGGGTAATAATTGGCGCCCAACGTGGGGCCCCAGCAAACGGTCGCCTGATTACTCTCCTTATCCTGGGAGCCGGATTATCGTCTTGTTACGCTCCACGATTGAAAAGTTCCACGTTTTAAACACCTGATCTTTGCTGCCAATATAAAATCCTCCGACTTTCCGCCTTGAGTCCCAATTGAATCCAGAGCGCTTCCGTTAGTCCTCCGCCCTTTAAATTTGCTCGCCTTAACGGGCGTCCGCTACCTTGGAGGTGGTTGGCCTCCCATTCATATCACGAACTCTTTCTTTCGTTTTGGCGCGGTTCGTAGCGCGGCCACCAACCATCTTCGACACCTGGGCTCCGCACCCATGCAACCAATGGTTGCTGCACGCGAGTCGGACTGTATTACCCATTATTTTGGGAACAGCTGATCAGTCCCAATATGTGGGTCACTGGGTCATCCTAAAATGTCATCGCCGAATGACATTTTGTAGTTGTCAGTCTAAAGTGTGTCCAAACGTTTCGTGGAAAATATACCAGATGCGGGCGCCACCGCATAATTCTGTGGTTTCTATGTTTCGAGCAGTTCCTTCGATTGTTGAATTGTAGGCACCAGCGAATTTTGTAATAATTTGCAACAGTGTTTGGCTTTTATCAGTAACGTCCTCGCCGTACGAAAGGGGAAGAGATTGAAATTGTGAGACCATGACATTAACGCGAGTCTTTCAATCCGGCAGGCCATCGCGAATATGATGCATAAGTAAACGATTCAATGTTTTCGGTAAGTACGGTGTGCCGTTGCGTGTAGCCAGTGTAGGATACTTTCGTTGTAGAAAAGCCGCTTCATCTTTCAGTTGCTCATCAATCTGTTTCTTATCAATAATGTCCTGCTGTGATCGATTCACAACTCCGATTATACCTAGTTTAATGGGCATCACACGCCCGCAGAGAATATCAATAGCATCTGTACCAGCATTCATGAGATCAAGTTTTGTGACTACAGCTGATGTGCGACGTCCTTCTGGATCCACGTCCTTAGCTAACTTCAAACTTTCACTTGTAGCCATATCTGTATTGGCGGCCGTTACCGCTAGAATTATCGAATTTGGATTTTCGATATATTTCAATAAAAGATTTCTAATTTGTAATTCAGTGTCATCCGGTTGATCGCCTACTGGTAGTTTTGTGAGCCCCGGTAAATCGACCAGAGTCAAGTTCACCACATGCGCCGAATAAATTTTTAAATTAATTGGCTCAGGACATCTGCCTTTATTACTTCCCGCCATTTTGTCTGTATCCTCTTCGATCTCGCGGCGGATTTCATTGAAATCCGAGTAGATTTTATTTTTTTTGTGTGCAGAAATTTACCCCATTCTTCCAGGTGTAGGGTTCCATTTTCAGCAGATCTGTTTCCTTTGTCATCTAGAGGACAATATATAAGTTGTAAAATTAAGGGGCGCCGTGTTACAATACACAGTGTGAATTTGAAGTGCAAAGTGTGATTAATTGAAGTGTGAATTTGAAGGAGTGTAATATTAAAGTTTAACGTGTGAATTTGCGGGAGTGTGAATTTGAAGTGCAAAGTGTGAATTTGAAGTGCAAAGTGTGAATTTACAGGAGTGTGAGATTGAGGGGTGAAGTGCGAATTTGCGGGAGTGAGTAGTGAAGTGTGAGTGTTTTCGGATTGAATTTTATGTATGATATTATTAGAATTTTATAATAAAAATATTTGCGGGGTGTTTTATTTAGGATATAAGTAATACATAATATATTTAGTGAAGAAGTTAGAAAAGAAAGGGAAAATGTCTAAAGCGGGGAGCTATCTGGTCGACCGTCTCGCAAAGGATGAGCTGATATATGAGCTGGTGATACGCGAATTGCCGACTGCCACGGTCGATGTTATGCGGACGACACTACGAGATGCGCTACGAGCAGAGGACGATGCGAATGAATCGTTGCTGGCGAGGGAGTATCCAATTCCATACAACGAGGACCTGGAGGCCATGAAGGAGAAGGTGGTGGAGGTTGAGAGCCTGGCTACGGTAGACAAGAAGACCAGGGATGTGCAAAAGATTCGGGCAAAGGTAGCATTTGGAATGAGGAGGCTGCGTTACATGGCAAATTCACCCGAAGCTTCACTTCCCGTACTGGACAAAATGCGACAGCGGCTGATGATGGCCCTAGGGGCAGTCATCAGTGGTTCACCATCGGCACCAGAAGTGGAAGAGGATGCAGAACCCCGGACTCGAGAATCGGAAGGGAAGGCAATAGTAGAATCAAATGAACCGAGTTCGTGTTCGACGCCCCGACCTGCGATCGAGGAGGAAAAGCAACCATCTCTCGCGGGAAATTCGCAAAGGAGGGGAGATGCGTCTGTAATATCATCGATTGTATCATCGGCCCAGCTGGTCACCACAGGAGGCAAACATGAGAATGTGGCGAAATGGGGAGTAAAATTTACTGGGGAGGCATCGAGTTCTGTTAGTGCTTTTCTAGAGCGGGTAGAAGAGCTTCGAATCGCCAGGGGACTCGCCTCATCACAGCTTTATAATGCAGCGGTAGAGCTCTTTGAGGGTAAGGCTCTAATATGGTATAGAGCCAACAGGGACCGCTGCCAAAGCTGGGAAGACTTGCGACGAGAGTTGCGTGCGGAATTTCTGCCAGCAGATTACGACCACCGTCTTTTGGAGGAGATACGGCTCAGGACGCAGGGAAGGGATGAATCTATGGGGATGTTTGTGTCGTCCATGGAAGGACTATTTCGGCGGCTGTCTATTCCATGCTCAGAGGAGGAAAAATTGAGGGTAATCCTCAGGAACGTAGCTCCGCTGTACAAAATGAAACTCAGCCTCAAGACGGTAGAGTCGATATCACAACTTATCGAATTCGGCCGTAAATTAGAAGAAACGCGTACGGCGGTGGAGTCTTTTGTGCCTCCTCCTGACCCAAGAACACATAAGCTTTTAGAGCCTGATCTGGCTTTTACGGAAGTAGCAGGAGCCGTAGCCGCCATGCAGGAAGCTCCTCGAGGGCTGCAGTGTTGGAATTGCCGTGGGCCTGGTCATACTTCTAGGGAGTGCAGAGAGCAGAGGAGGTGTTTTGGATGCGGCCGAAATGGTGTGGTGCGTTCGGCATGTCCAAATTGTAACCCGGCACGGGGTAGTACGGGTAATGGGCGGCCACCAAATTTGAGCCTTAATGGTCGGCGTGGTCAAGCGCCGGGGGTTTCGGATAATCGCAGATCTGCGGGAAACGGGAGCGGAGCTCATTAGAGGGCATAGTGAGTTCCGTCGGGATGCCCGAAGCAGTAGATGCGACATCGAAGATAGAGTACGTGCTGGGACGGAAAGGCGGGGATTCTCGACCACATCTGTGGGTAGAAGTATTCGGTGGAAAGTATTGTGGATTGGTCGATTCCGGAGCCACGGACTCTATTATCGGGGGGGACACGTGGAAGCGGTTGAGAGCGCAGGGTGTGGAGTTACGTGAAGCTAGTATCCCATCGATCCGATTAGCAAACCATGCTCGGGCAGCAATCCTTGGGTCTGTTTTGGCGCCGGTGACCTTGGAAGGACGGACTCGATGGTGCGTACTGTTGGTGGTTCCCTCGATACCACATGAATTGATTTTGGGGGTGGACTTCCTCCGAACATTTGGAGTCCGAATCGACGTAAGGGAGGAAGAGTGGGACTTCTCACCATGCATAGAAGTGGCAGGAGTAGAGGCGTTGCGAGGACGGACTAGACTGACTCGACTAGAAGAGCGGCAGTTGGAGGAGATATTGAAGGAGGAGTTTGAGTTGATGGGAGAGGGAATCGGTTGCACCTCAGTGGTGGAGCATGTGATTAAAACCGATTCACCTCCCATTAAACAAAGATACTATCCGGTCTCGCCGGCAGTTCAGAAACAAATTGATGAAGAACTACAAGAGATGTTGGCAGCTGGCATAGTCGAGCCTTCCTCTAGTCCTTGGTCCTCACCTATCCTCCTGATAAGGAAAAAAGATGGGAAGTTCCGCTTCTGCGTTGATTTCAGGAAACTGAATCGGGTTTCGGAACGCGACGCATACCCCCTCCCGTACGTCTCTGCGACCATGGACAAGTTACGCAATGCACGGTACTTATCGACAATGGATATCAAGTCGGCCTATTGGCAGGTTCCAATGGCAGCAGAGTCGATGAAGTACACGGCGTTTACAGTCCCTGGTCGCGGATTGTTCCACTTTAGGAGGATGCCGTTCGGGCTGCAGAACGCTCCGGCAACGTGGCAGAGGCTGATAGATCAGGTGTTGGGGCCACAGCTAGAGCCATATGTTTTTGTTTATTTGGACGACGTTATAATCGTCACGGCGGACTTTGACCAACACTTGCAGGTTCTTCGTGAGGTGTTCCGTCGGCTGCGAGAGGCGGGGCTACGGGTCTCCCGAGAAAAGTGTGAATTTTGTCGACCTGAACTTAGGTATCTAGGATATGTGGTGGATGAGGTAGGTCTCCATGTGGACCCGGAGAAAGTTGAAGGAATGCTCAAGATACCTCGTCCAACCAACGTCAAGGGAATTCGACAATTTCTCGGGATGATCTCATGGTACCGCCGCTTCATACCAGATTTTGCCACTCTAACGGCGCCACTGACGGGACTTCTCAAGAAGAACAAGAAGTTCGTGTGGACGGAGGAGTGCGAGGGTGCCTTCAACGCAGCTAAAGTGCGCCTCGCTTCTGCGCCAATACTTACGTGCCCCGATTATGATCTGCCATTTGCCATTCAGACGGACGCATCAGGATACGGGTTGGGAGCAGTGTTAACGCAGACGCACCCAGAGGGTGAAAGGGTTATCTGCTACCTGAGTCGTTCCCTGAATGGGGCAGAGCGAAAGTACTCCACGACAGAAAAGGAGTGTTTGGCGGTCCTTTGGGCCATCGAAAAACTGCGTCCCTATGTGGAAGGAACCAAGTTCACGGTTGTGACCGACCATTATTCCCTGGTATGGCTGAGTAACCTTAAGGACCCAACGGGAAGGTTGGCGCGTTGGGCGGTGAGGCTTCAGCAATATGATTTCGAGGTGGTGCACCGGAAAGGGAAGGAGCATTTGGTTCCGGATGCACTGTCGCGATCCGTTCCCATAGTGGAGAGTGCTGAGGTCCCACCGCAAGTAGACAAGTGGTATCAGGGAATGATGGAAAAAGTCACCACAGAGGCCGATCAATTCGCTGACTGGAGGGTGTCGGAAGGTGTCTTGTGGAAACACCTTCCAAGTCGTTACCCGGAGCTCGAAGATCGAGCATGGCGACGTGTAATTCCCCGGTCGGAAAGAAATCAATTGCTGTTCCGTTGCCATGACGACCCCCGCGCAGGTCATATGGGGGCGCAACGGACCTATGATCGACTGGCTCAACGATACTATTGGCCTAAAATGCGGGCAGATGTAAAAAGGTACGTCAGCCGTTGTAAAGTTTGCCAGTCGGTCAAAGTGGAGCGTAGGGCACCTAGGGGAGCAATGGTATCTCGAGCGGGAAAGACACGTACACCATGGGAGACCATATGTGTCGATTTGGTGGGACCCCTTCCCAGATCCACCAAGGGCCATACGCATATTTTAAGCGTAGTGGATTATGCCACCAAATTCGCATTGGTCTTTCCCCTGCGACAAGCGAAGGCTAAGGAAGTAGCCAACGTGTTGGAGGAGCGGGTATTTTTGATGTTCGGCGTTCCGGCGGAGGTGGTTTGTGATAACGGGGTCCAATTCCGATCAAAGGAGGTTGAGCGATTGCTAAGAGAATATGGATCGAAGGCGGAGTTTACCCCTTTCTATCACCCACAAGCAAACCCCGCCGAACGCATCAACCAGAACATTAAAAGAATGCTTCGCTCCTATGTCAACGAGGATCATCGTCGCTGGGACGTGAATCTGGGTAAAATGGGGTGTGCCCTGCGTACTTACACGCATGAAGCCATGGGGGTCACTCCTTATTTTTTGAATTTTGGCCGGGAAATGGTGACTGATCGCAACGAAATAGAACCTCCAGAGGATGGCGGCAGGAAGTTGGATCCGCAAAGTAGAGCGGCGGGATTGGAGAAGCTCAGAAGAGAAGTGGCCGAACGATTGCGCGCAGCGGCAAGAGGAGTGAACGCTCGCTACAACTTGCGTAAACGGCACGAGAAGTTTCAGGCAGGAGATAAGGTGTGGCGACGGAATTTCGTACTGTCCGACGCGGCAAAACATTTTTCGGCCAAGCTGGCCCCAGAGTACGTGGGTCCTTTTACGATAGAAGCATACGACTCAGGGGCGGCATATAAACTTAAGGATATGGATGGGAAGAACGCGGGGGTATGGCACGCGAAAGATCTCAAGCCATACCTGTCCTGAGACCTCAAGTCGTGTGGAGTGTGCTATGAAAGCTGGATAATTAATTTAGAGAATAAGTACTTAATAAGATTGTCATAGGCTAACTATTAAGGTTAATTTTTTTTTATAGCTGGTGGAGGGCCGTATAGGATAAGCTGTTACTTAAGTGGTGTTGGGTTATAGACTATAAGCCTGGCTAATAATTAAGGTGGAGGGTGATAGCTTGTAAGTTTAACTTGTAAGTTTCCGGAAGTAATAAGTCACGTGAATGTCGCCGGGATTTCGATTCGTATGTAAGGTCGGGAAGACGCGCTCAAGAAAGTAGGGTGGTTCTTTTGTAACAAAAGAAAATAAGAACACGCGGTGATGGGCCGCGGTTGCCGTTCAAGGTAGAAACATACATATAAACGACAATTAAAGGCGGGAAGAATATAATTTAATGTACAGCACAACACACAGATAAATATAGGGAATTGAAAATATTACCGGATTCCATTAACGATAGTAGAGCAGGGTAGTTGTTCGTCCCATGGTTCCGTCCCCCAAGCCACACATGTGGTTTATTCCATCCTTCCCCATTCCCTAGCATAAAACCGAGTATGGGAAGCTAAAAAAGAGAAATAGAAACAAAAAAAAAAAAAAAGAAGAATTTTGTCGGGTTCCTTAGTAGACGCATGGGGGAAGCGTGTAGGAGTGAATTTCCAGGGAAATTCACTTGAAGTAGGGGGGGAATGTTACGGGTGACTAGCTTTTATCCGGGGACCACACCACGACCACTAAGGAGATCGGGATGCACGTCATTTACACACCCCAAACCCGCTTGAGCATCGAGGTAGCAGTTGACTCATTGTATTTTTCTTTCGACACTAATACTACTCTCATGCAAAAGATGGAAATGTTATTGTTATATAAGTCAAATTGTTATATAATTAAAGAAGAAATGTTATTTTTGTATAAACAATATTATTTAGTCGTCGAGCTAGAATAGGGCGTTAAATTTAGGTAGGGAGCAAACGGCAGCAACGGACGACGAACGACATCAGAAGGGGGCCGGTCGACCATCACTTTTCCCAACAAGGATAACCTATGGCAACGCATCTAACGCAAGCGCTCCACAAAGGCTAGCACCGATTCGGAAGGTGATAAGGGGGCCCACTCCTGGTCACCGCACTAGAGGGATCCACCGTAATCGATGGTATTGGCAACTGTAAAATACAAGAAGTGACGTTACGAAGTGAAGACTTACCTCGGGGAACTTGCCGTCTCCAATTTACACCTTCCTGGCGGCGTCTCTGAGGCGACGCCAAGACGAGGCGAATTCCAACTTGAACCACACTCGCGATGTGATGCAGGCATTACGACCAGGTACACATAGCACCTGTACCACGCCGAGTCGACTTTCGGAAATCGCCTAATTAGCTCATTAATTCCCGTCATAAACAAACTTCAAGATGTTCTCAACACAGTCGGAGCCGATTCAATTCAATTACCACAAATCGTTGTGCTTGGCAGTCAGAGTGCTGGTAAAAGTTCTGTCATAGAAAGTTTGGTCGGTCGCTCATTTCTACCTCGAGGAACTGGTATTGTAACACGGCGCCCCTTAATTTTACAACTTATATATTGTCCTCTAGATGACAAAGAAAACAGATCTGCTGAAAATGGAACCCTACACCTGGAAGAATGGGGTAAATTTCTGCACACAAAAAAAATAAAATCTACTCGGATTTCAATGAAATCCGCCGCGAGATCGAAGAGGATACAGACAAAATGGCGGGAAGTAATAAAGGCAGATGTCCTGAGCCAATTAATTTAAAAATTTATTCGGCGCATGTGGTGAACTTGACTCTGGTCGATTTACCGGGGCTCACAAAACTACCAGTAGGCGATCAACCGGATGACACTGAATTACAAATTAGAAATCTTTTATTGAAATATATCGAAAATCCAAATTCGATAATTCTAGCGGTAACGGCCGCCAATACAGATATGGCTACAAGTGAAAGTTTGAAGTTAGCTAAGGACGTGGATCCAGAAGGACGTCGCACATCAGCTGTAGTCACAAAACTTGATCTCATGAATGCTGGTACAGATGCTATTGATATTCTCTGCGGGCGTGTGATGCCCATTAAACTAGGTATAATCGGAGTTGTGAATCGATCACAGCAGGACATTATTGATAAGAAACAGATTGATGAGCAACTGAAAGATGAAGCGGCTTTTCTACAACGAAAGTATCCTACACTGGCTACACGCAACGGCACACCGTACTTACCGAAAACATTGAATCGTTTACTTATGCATCATATTCGCGATGGCCTGCCGGATTGAAAGACTCGCGTTAATGTCATGGTCTCACAATTTCAATCTCTTCCCCTTTCGTACGGCGAGGACGTTACTGATAAAAGCCAAACACTGTTGCAAATTATTACAAAATTCGCTGGTGCCTACAATTCAACAATCGAAGGAACTGCTCGAAACATAGAAACCACAGAATTATGCGGTGGCGCCCGCATCTGGTATATTTTCCACGAAACGTTTGGACACACTTTAGACTGACAACTACAAAATGTCATTCGGCGATGACATTTTAGGATGACCCAGTGACCCACATATTGGGACTGATCAGCTGTTCCCAAAATAATGGGTAATACAGTCCGACTCGCGTGCAGCAACCATTGGTTGCATGGGTGCGGAGCCCAGGTGTCGAAGATGGTTGGTGGCCGCGCTACGAACCGCGCCAAAACGAAAGAAAGAGTTCGTGATATGAATGGGAGGCCAACCACCTCCAAGGTAGCGGACGCCCGTTAAGGCGAGCAAATTTAAAGGGCGGAGGACTAACGGAAGCGCTCTGGATTCAATTGGGACTCAAGGCGGAAAGTCGGAGGATTTTATATTGGCAGCAAAGATCAGGTGTTTAAAACGTGGAACTTTTCAATCGTGGAGCGTAACAAGACGATAATCCGGCTCCCAGGATAAGGAGAGTAATCAGGCGACCGTTTGCTGGGGCCCCAAGAAACGACAGATTAGGGAATTTAGGAAAAGGTATCTATTTCTTTAGTTTTATTGTCCTACTAAATTACATCAGATTTTGTAGAAAGTGAATATAACGAATTATAATCGAAAAGTGTGATTGTTATTGGAAAGTGATATTTACTTTGTGGATTGTGCGCGGCGCTCAAGCGGGGGTTTTTCTTTTCCGCGTTTCGGTCCTACAGGTTTCTTTTTTCTTTCAGGAGGTCGTGGTGTGGTTACACGGAGTAGTGGGTACAGGACAGGGACGTGAGGAAGGGTAGCGATTACACTTCTCTTTTCTTCCTCCCTTTAGATGTTAGGGGTTAACCCTCGTGAGTGCGCGGACGGATCGTCTACTCGCTGACGATCCTATTGGTCAAACCATCCAGCCTAGGGACAGCGAGTTGGCGCCTGCGCCGTCTCCGACGGAGCGAACCGGGCCCGCAAGGCTGGACCGCGCGTCTACCCTTGAGGCGTAAGGGGGTAATAAAGTGCTAGAGAAACTCATCAAGGGAAGACTCATTGACGCGATTCGTGCTGCTGGGGACCTATCTCCTCGGCAGTACGGCTTTAGAGCAGGACGTTCTACCATTGATGCGATTGCAGAGGTGGTGAACGCGGTCCAAAAGGCAGAGGCATATAATCGCACCAAGCGACGGATCGTCCTGTTGGTGACACTCGACGTCAGGAATGCCTTCAACTCCGCTAGATGGGTGGATATTCTGGATACGCTGGAAAACTCTTTTCAAGTTCCAGAATATCTAATGCGGCTTTTGAGGGACTACCTAAAGGACCGAAGCCTGCTCTACGACACGACACAGGGCCAACGAAGGATGGCGGTTACATCGGGTGTTGCCCAGGGATCTATCCTTGGTCCGGACCTGTGGAACGTGTCTTACGACGGGCTACTGAGACTTGAGATGCCAGATGAGTCGCGCTTGGTTGGCTTTGCGGATGATGTTGCGGCTCTGGTCGCCGGACGCACCGTTGAACAAGCGCAACTTAGGCTAGGTATGCTAATGCGCCGAGTGAGGGACTGGATGACTACTCGCGGGCTCAGTCTAGCACTGGAGAAAACCGAAGTGGTCATCTTGACAAAAAAGAGAATCCCTAGAGTAAGGATGATCAGTATTGGAGATATACAGATCGAATCGAAGCCAGCGGTGAAGTACCTGGGGCTACTGATCGACTCGAAGATGAGTTTCTCTGAGCAAATCAGGGCAACGGCTGAGAAGGCTGCTTCGGGAATATCGGCCCTGAGTCGACTTATGGCCAACGTAGGGGGACCCAGCCCATCAAGAAGACGCCTCTTGATGAGTGCTGTAGGGTCAGTGCTACTGTACGGAGCAGAGGTATGGGGCGACGCTCTCAGCAAGGAGGTATACCGAAAACGATTGGCACAGGTACAGAGAAGAGGAGCACTGAGAATTGCATCTTCGTATCCAACAGTCTCCGACTCGGCGGTGAGAGTGATTGCAGGCGTGATACCTGTCGCCCTCCTTGCTAGAGAGCGCCGCGCTATTTACCTGCGCCGAAACGAGGATGCGAGGGAGATGGTTGTCCGCGAGGAGAGACAACGCTCGCTCAACGATTGGCAGCAGTCTTGGAGGAATTGCACGAAGGGAAGGTGGACTGCGCGCCTCATCCCGGATGTGAGACCGTGGCTAAATCGAAAGCATGGTGAGACTGACTTTTATCTGACCCAGCTTTTGAGCGGGTACGGGTGTTTTCAGTCTTACCTGCACAAGATCGGTAAGTCACGGTCTCCCGATTGTCGGTTTCGCCCAGGAGAGGAGGAAAATGCCTGCCACACATTTTTTGCGTGTACCAAATGGGCCAGGCTGCGAAAGGAACTCTACAGGGAGACGGGAGAGCTCACCCCGGATAATATAGTTGCGGTGATGCTCGAATCGGTTGACAAATGGAACCAGGTGGCACATTATGCTCGGGCAGTCCTAAAATATAAAAGGGACTCACAGCAGCCGGAGGCACTGGGGCTGGGGGATCGCTCTTCTGGCAATTCCTCTTCCCCCCTCCCCTCCCGCTAGGAAAGGGACTCCCCAGCTTGAAGGCGCCCCACGGCGTAACAAAACGAGACCTGGCCCGAAGTAATGTGTCAAACGGTTCCAGGCTAGGTTCTCAGATTGACAGGGGAGGTGTTTAGTGGGTAGTCCAAAGGTATCCTCCATGGGAGTCCCACACTGCCAGTTTTGGATTAAACATACACAAAAAATGGATTATAGGGAAGAAATTGAATGTTTGAAACAAGGCAAACAAATCGATAGAAAAAGCAATCTGGTGAATTTAGACCCTTTTTAGGTCTTTGTAAAATTTTTTTTACAAAGACCTACTAGTTTCGCGACCTGTCTGTCCGTCTGTCCGTCCGTCTGTCCGTCCGTCCGTCTGTCCGTCTGTCCGTCTGTCCGTCTGTCCGTGCGTCACAGCTGATTTTCTCAGAAACTATAGAAGCTAGGACGCTCAAACTTTGTGAAAAGGTCAGAAGTGATGATCTCTCAAAAGTTAAGGCCTTGACAAAAATTTAAAAATTGTTTAAGGGGGTCCCCCCGAATAATGAATTGGCCCTTAAAAATTTTTTTTAATCAAAGGTAGTCGAGTGGGGTATTTGATGAAAGGTCTTAATTAGAACTTTTAGAATCTGAAATAAAAAAATCATTTGATGAATTAGGGGGTCCACGGGAAGGCAAAATGTAGGCAAAATTTGTGTCCCCCCCCCTCGCGATTGGACACCTTTCAGCCGAAAAATCTGAAAATTATCACGAATGTGGACCTTTATGAGTACAAGGGCAACAAATACCTTAGAAATCGAAATTCGCTCAACTTTGTTAATAATAGTATGATTTGTAGATTTTACATTTTCGCCCATAAAATCAAAACGGTACCTTTAAACTTCTTGAAATTTTGCAATTATATAGACTGACATAAAATATATATGTTCACAAAATTTAATTGAGATCGAATCATAATCAAGTGAGTTATAGTCATTTCAATTATATGGAATTACAACAACGATAACACGTGTTTATGGTTCATATAGGGCTTTCCAATAAGAGGTGTTATTTTGATATTAAAAGAAAAATGCTATTTTTTTAAAAGAAATGATCGAATGTTTAGTTCATTATAAAGAAGAAGATACGCCGTTAATAGCAATAAATAATATTGGGCAAATAACCACTACAACACGCTTACAGGACCATATCCTCTTCATGAAATTTTCCATAACCAAATCGCAAAGTGGCTGCCCTATGTCCTCGATAGCCTCACGAATTTCATCTTTGAGATCTTGAATCGACGCTGGGCTATTTACATAGGCCATCTCTATCACGTGGCTCCAAAGGAAGAAGTCGCAAGGTGTTAAATCAGAAGATCTATTCAAAATAACACCTCTTATTGGAAAACCCTATATATATTTAAAATTGACCTAGAGACTTTTATTTTCTTTCAATTTTCATGAAAATTTAAGGAATAGTGTTTAACTTGAACATGTTCAATCGGCCGAGCATTCAGAAAAATCATTTAAGCTAGATTAAAATGGCGGCTGCACTGTTCTTATGAAAGAAACTGTGCATCTTTTGTATAAATTTGAACGATTTCATATCTAAGTATTGGATGAATAATTCAAGTTATCGATTCACGCCATTAGAAAACTTGCTTCTAACCCTAGAATGTTTACAAAGACCTTTTGGTAGGAGCACTCTCCTGCTTACTCAACTTGTTTGGATATAAATGGGATATTGCGAATTGGCGGTCGACTGAAAAATGCTGATCTTCCATAAGACACCAAGCACCCAATGATTATATCGAAAAAGAGTAAGCTGGTGCCTCTTATATTCCTGAAATATCATACACTTACATTGCATGGAGGAATACAGCTTATGTTGAATATCATCAGGCAAAAATTTTGGATCATCAACGCCAAAAATTTAGCCCGCCAGGTCATACAAAAATGCATCACATGTTACAAAGTGAAGGCTCAATCTAGAGAACAACTAATGGGTAATCTGCCTGAGCCAAGGGTGACACCATCCCGACCATTTTCGCATTGTGGCATCGACTATTGTGGTCCAGTATACTTGAAAATTTCCAAAGGAAGAGGATCGAAAACCTCTAAAGGATATATTGCCATTTTTGTTTGTCTTTTCGTGAAGGCGATACATTTAGAGTTAGTAGGCGATCTTTCAACCCCTTCATTTTTAGCAGCTTTTCGACGCTTCGTTAGTAGAAGGGGACTATGCAGCCATGTGTATAGCGACTGTGGCACCAATTTTGTAGGTGCCAA
Organism: Odontomyia ornata; assembly: GCA_963969285.1. Lineage (NCBI taxonomy): Eukaryota > Metazoa > Arthropoda > Insecta > Diptera > Stratiomyidae > Odontomyia > Odontomyia ornata. The sequence goes on along the minus strand of OZ017738.1, from coordinate 196,503,412 downwards.
TAAAGAGCTGATGCAAACGATAAAACGAAATGAATCTTTAACACAGGAATTGGCTAACGATGGCATCACGTGGCACTTTAACCCTCCGTCCTCTCCACATTTTGGCGGACTTTGGGAAGCCGGTGTGAAATAGACAAAATATCATTTGAGGAGAATCATCGGAAATGCAACCTTGACATACGAAGAATTTAATACAGTACTGACCAAAATAGAAGCATGTTTGAACTCAAGGCCTCTCTGCCCTTTGACAAACGACCCAAATGATTTGAATGCCTTAACACCAGGACATTTTCTTGTAGGAGACACTTTATTAGCAGTCCCAGAAGATGACCTCGTGAACATACAGCTTAACCGGTTGAGCCGCTGGCAATTCACACAACGATTAACCCAAGATTTTTGGAAAAAGTGGTCAATGGAATACATAACGAGATTACAAGAAAGACCTACATGGAATCGTCGTCAGCCCAATCTCGAAGTATATGACTTAGTGCTCATTAAAGATGAGCGTCTGCCATCATACAAATGGCCAATGGGTCGAATTACAAAGACACATTCTGGAAATGATGGATTAATTCGAGTTGTAACTGTTCGCACTTCTAACAAGGAATTAGATCGACCCATTACAAAAATTGCATTATTACCAGTTGAGAAACCCCGAGAAATGGAAAAACATTCAGTTGAATTATTGAACATAAACAATTGATTCTATCTTTAATGTGAATTTGAGAATTTGAAGGCAATGAATACTATACTCCTACTCTAAAATTTGTAACGCAAACTGAAATTATCCTTTAGTATTATTATCCTTATCCTATTATTATCCTTTTTCCCGGCAATTATTAAATGGACGTTCCAGAATGGCGAGTCGGGGCGCCATATAAATAACCCCTTGTCGCAGCATATGTTGTTTACTTGTAAGGAGGAAATGCCACAAGTAATACAAACATAACTAGTTCCTGGTCAGCTGAACTTATGTATCAATTGGAGAGGGGAGAATGTTCGGAGCTACCTGAAATCAAAAGGAAAAAAATTAAACTATAAATTAGCAAATCTAATGTTTATTTACAAACCATCACCATCATCTGAATGTCAAGTGATTGTCATTATTTCCAGTCGTTCCAGTTGATTTAACGAAATCACATCAGCTGATATTTTGCATTATTAATAGTGTTTTCCATTTTTTAAACTTGTAAACAACTTAATAGTAGACCAAACTAAACGGAAAAAGTACCGAAATTTTCATGTTGTATAAAACCCGTACAATTTGCTTTGTCATCTTTTAGTTCGTTGTTTGAAACTCGCTACGTTTGATCATTGTGTCGCTTTATATGCCTTTTTTGCAAGTTTTCGCAAGTTTTCGCCTAAGTTTATTCAATTAATTTTACTTCAATAAAGTATGAAATCAAAATCATAGTGTTTTCTTTTATTGTGGTAAAATACAAAGTGAACGCATTAAACATCACCAACAACTAGAATGTATCGATTTCCCTGTTCAGACTTTGGAAACGGTCCCTCTATGTCGACAGCAATTCGTTCGAATGGTAGTCCCACATTGTACAAGTTCATCTCTCATGTATTTCTTGTAGCACTTCCTGGACTTTGTTACGGGGAATAATGATCTGCATACGATGTGATGTTTCATCGGTCGACTCCCACTTTCGCTTGAGCATGCCTCCGTCTAGGTGCAATGAGTCCCAAATGTTCCAATATCGTTTAACAACTTCATTCCTACCAGAAATGCTTTCTCGCTCTGGTCGATGATGAATCTCCTTCCAAGCAATGATGTCTCGGAGATCGCGGTCCAACATCTGCTCAGCGAACAATTGCGATGGCGACCATCCTTGGCTTGGTGATACTGCAATCAATTTTACTCGTTCATTCACGTTTTTCCCTTCCAGCCTTTGGCAGTGTCCGCACTCTGGTCTACATGGTCGACGAGAGAGAGCATCAGCATTTTTGTGCATGTTCCCTTTACGATGGACAATTTCGAAATCAAAGGCTTGTAGCCTCTCTATCCATCGTGTTACTTGACCCTCAGTGTCCTTAAAGCTTAGTAACCATCGTAGCGCAGCGTGGTCAGTTCATAAGACAAATTTCCGGCCATATAAGTACTACTAGTTTTCTTCTTGTGACACAATAGTTTCTTTCACTTTTCGAGAGCACACGGCTGTAGTACGCGATGACTTTCTCTGTGTCACCGTCTCGTTGTGACAAGACTGCCCCTATTCCGTCTGTATCGATGATGAACATCTTCTCTGGATTTGGATATGCCAATACAGGAGCATCGCATAACCCTCGCTGTAATGACTCGAAGGCTCGTTGACATTGTGCAGTCCAGGTAAATGGTCGATTTTTCTCTGTCAGCTCATGCATGCATTTTACAATTCTCGCGAAGTCCTTCACAAATCGTCGATAGTACGTTGATAAGCCAAGGAAACTTCGGAGTTGGTGTTTGTCTTTCGGAACAGGCCAAGTTCTTACAGCATCCGTTTTCTCGGGGTCCATCCGAACACCGTCAGCCGACACAATATGACCAAGGTATTTCACTTCCTTCGCGAAAAGGGTACATTTCTTGGCGCTCAGCTTCAGATTCGCTGCTTGTAATCGTGAAAATACCTCCTCTAACCTCTTGATGTACACGAAGCATGTCTTCCAGCTGAGTCCTCGCAGTACACATTCCATCAGACGTTCGAAAGTGGCTGGAGCGTTGCCAAGGCCAAATGGCATGACATTGGACTGCTATAATCCGAAGCCGACGGAAAATGCTGTTTTCTCCCGATCGCCTTTTTCGATCTCAACTTGCCAGTAACCACTCTTGAGATCTAAAGTTGAAAACCATCTTGCGTCTGTCAATGTATCGAGAATGTCATCGATTCGTGGGAGAGGATAACTGTCTTTCTTGGTTACATCGTTCAGCCGTCGGTAGACTACACAGAACTGGGTACTTCCATCCTTCTTTTTGACTAGAACAACTGGTGAAATCCATGGGCTATTAGATGGTTCAATGATGCCCTGTTTCTCCATCGCTTTTAACATGTCAGTTGCCTCACTTCTTTTGGCCAATGGTAAGGGCCTAGGAGGTTGTCGGGTTGGTTTTGAGTCTTCAGTGTTGATTCGCTGGGTTACCATGTTTGGCCTGCCATGGTCTCCCTCTTCGATGGAAAATACGGTATTGTATTTTTTAATCATTATTTCTGCCTTCGCCAGTTGTTCTGCTCAATTTTCCTGACGATAGACTGTACAATTTGCTGAGTTTTGTAGTTCACTGGCGTCTCCTTGCACTGTTGTTTCTCAGTCATTTTTAAACATGTTACAGATGAAATGGGGTTCGCAGCTTCCAAGAGTATCACCTTCCTTGATACTGATCGTGCAATCCGACACATTAAGCACTCTTACAGGTACGCACTTATTTTTGTCAACTCTTACTAAGCTTCACGCTAGCATCAGGTTCCTTAGCGCTGGTGTTTTTGTTGGATCAACGAGAAAGAATCGATGGTCCCCAGAATCACCATCTATTTTGGCCCATATAATTCTCTCAGATGACTTTGAAACGTTAATGTCATTATTCACAACAACTCTTAATTTTGGGGTTTCCGTTTCCGAGACGTCAATTGGAATCTGCACATTTCACCATATTAGGAGTCGCTGCCCCAGATCCAATCGAAAACCATGCAACCGCAAGAAATCCACTCCTAGTATGAATTCATGCTGGAACTTCAAATCTCCCAATCGTATCTCTTTCATAATTTCACCACATACTGCTGCGAATTGTCCTGTTGCTGTTTGCAGGCTAAAATTCTTTCGATTGGTCAATCGAAGATTTTCCACAATGTCTGGTCTCAGGATTGATCGAGTTGCACCAGTGTCGATGGTGATTGTACAACGAACTTTTCCAATTTTTCCATTAAGACACAAGTCGTTTTCGCCACGATGCACTCGGGAAACACCTATGGTGATGCTGGGGTCGTCGAATCTCCAAGCCAACCTCTGCCCCGTGAAGTTGGCTCTTAAGAGTTTCCCGCTTCCTCAGATGAAGAAGCAGATTGGCCAGCTACCGAGGGATCCAATCGTTGCTTCTTAGCTGTACATCCAGAACAAAATAGAGGTCGTCTTGCCTCGTAGCACTCGCGTTGCAGATGCCCGATTTTTCCGCAATTCCAGCATTTCGGGGCTCCATGCTTCTGACTTCCAGCTGGTGCGTGCTCCATCGGACTTCGCAGCCGTTGACACTGGCAATCTTCGATGACTTCACGTACTCGGACTGCGCTTTGTGAAGCGTGTTTCGCTGCTTCGAAGTTTAGACTATAAGTCAACGCATCCTTAATAGTTCGTTTATCCGCCAAACGGAGATTCTGCTGCAGCTCTCGGTTCTGCAAAGCGTTGATAAATGTTTCCGTTGCTGTCTCATTGCGGTGCTCCGGATCGGATGTCGGATATGACAGGAGGGTTAGCCTTTCAATCTCCTGGGCGAGTTGTTGCAGTGTCTCACCCATTTTCTGCGTGCCATTACGTAGCTGCGTTCGGTGGACTTGTTTCATGTAGTCATCCCCGTATCGCATGCTCATGGCGTTTACCAACGCAGCATAGTCGTGATGTTGCTCTACAGGTACAGTCTGAAGTACTTTTGCTGCAGGCCCTCGGAGTGCGAGAATTAATGCAGTCGCTCGTTCGTTCTCGTTCCAGTGATTTGCTACTGCTGCGGCTTCAAAGTGCCTGTAGATGCTCCAAGATGTTTTAGATGGAGCTTTCAGGCTTCTTGCACCACTTTCTGTAACTGATGTTTGTCTCGTAGTTCGAATCCGTTCCACGTCAAGTTGCAGTATATATATATATATTTATATATATATATATATATATATATATATATATATATATATATATATATATATATAAACATATATATATACATATATTTATATATATATATATATATATATATATATATATATATACATATATGCATATATATATATATATATATATATATATATATATATATATATATATATATATATATATACATATATATATATATATATATATATATATATATATATATATATATATATATATATATATATTAAAAAGTATTGAGCCTTTTTGCCACTAAATTGTTTGTATATCGGGCAATACTAATCAGGTTGAGTCAAACTGACATTCCAGTCTACAATTTTCATATAGACAGTTTTGTATTTGATCGTTCATGTCAAAAGTTGTATTCATTTAAAAATGAGTGAAATTTCTGAAAAAAATCATTATTTATGTTTTACCATACCATTCATTATGTTTACCATATCGATGAAGGTGAGAATGGATAACAGGCTCGTGAAAAAATTTGTGGTGTTAACGGTCAAGATACTTTATCAAAAGCCACAGCCAAGAGATGGTTCCCTCGCTTTCGTTCTGGAAATTTTGATGTCAAAGAAACACCTCGCTCAGGTCGACCAATCACTGAAAAAGTCAACAAACAATGTTGAACCACTTGCGTAAGGCTGGATACACAAAGAAGCTCGACGTTTAATTAACACAAAAAAATTTGATCGACCGAATTTCCATTTGCGAAATGCTAATAAAACGGAACGAAATCGAGCCATTTTTGAAGCAAATCATTATAGGCGATGAAAAATGGGTACGAAAATGTTGTTCCAAAAAGATCATAGTCAAAAAAGGTGAACCACAAACGACTTCAAAGCCAGTAATGACACCAAATAAGGTTATGCAGCGTGTATGGTGGGATTGGAAGGGAATTGTTTATCATGAGGTGCTAGAACCTGGTCAAACACTCAATTGGGCTCTATACTGTCAGCAATTAACCAGATTGCAACAAGCAATTCAAAAAAACCAGCCAGGATTGGTCAATAGAGAGGGCTTTGACTTCCATCATGACAATGCCAGACCACACACATCTTTGAGGACCCGGGAAAAATTGACAGAGCTTGGCTTGGAAGTCCGTATAGTGCAGACCTTGCACCATCAGACTACCATTTGCTTCGGTCTCTGCAAAATTTCCTTAATGAAAAGAAATTCAATTAAAAAAGGGACTGTGAAAATCACTTTTCCAAGTTTTTCGCCGATAAACGGCAGAACGTCTATACAGATGGAATAATGACTCAACCCAAAAAATGACAAAAGGTCATGGATAGTAATGGACAATATGTATGTTATAGGGTTTCCCAATAAGAGAAGTTATTTTGATATTAAAAGAAAAAAGCCACTTCTTAATTTAATGCTCGGATGTATATATATATATATATATATATATATATATATATATATATATATATATATATATATATATATATGTATATATATATATATATATATATATATATATATATATATATATATATGTATGCATATATATATATATATATATATATATATATATATATATATATATATATATATATATATATATATATATATATATATGTATGCAGATATATATATATATATATATATATATATATATATATATATATATATATATATGCATATATATATATTTATATATATATATATATATATATATATATATATATATATATATATATATATATATATATATATATATACATCCGAGCATTAAATTAAGAAATGGCTTTTTTCTTTTAATATCAAAATAACTCCTCTTATTGGGAAACCCTATAACATACATATTGTCCATTACTATCCATGACCTTTTGTCATTTTTCGGGTAGAGTCATTATTCCATCTGTATAGAGGTTCTGCCGTTTATCGGCGAAAAACTTGGAAAAGTGATTTTCACAGTCCCTTTTTTAATTGAATTTCTTTTCGTTAAGGAAGTTTTGCAGAGACCAAAGCAAATAGTAGTCTGATGGTGCAAGGTCTGGACTATACGGACTTCCAAGCCAAGCTCTGTCAATTTTTCCCGGGTCCTCAAAGATGTGTGTGGTCTGGCATTGTCATGATGGAAGTCAAAGCCCTCTCTATTGACCAATCCTGGCTGGTTATTTTTAATTGCTTGTGGCAATCTGGTTAATTGCTGACAGAACAGAGCCCAATTGAGTGTTTGACCAGGTTCTAGCACCTCATGATAAACAATTCCCTTCCAATCCCACCATACACGCAGCATAACCTTATTTGTTGTCAATACTGGCTTTGAAGTCGTTTGTGGTTCACCTTTTTTGACTATGATCTTTTTGGAACAACATTTTCGCACCCATCTTCCATCGCCCATAATGATTTGCTTCAAAAATGGCTCGATTTCGTTCCGTTTTATTAGCATTTCGCAAATGGAAATTCGGTCGATCAATTTTTTTTGTGTTAATTAAACGTCGAGCTTCTTTGTGTATCCAGCCTTACGCAAGTGGTTCAACATTGTTTGTTGACTTTTTCAGTGATTGGTCGACCTGAGCGAGGTGTTTCTTTGACATCAAAATTTCCAGAACGAAAGCGAGCGAACCATCTCTTGGCTGTGGCTTTTGATAAAGTATCTTGACCGTTAACACCACAAATTTTTTCACGAGCCTGTTATGCATTCTCACCTTGATCGTAGTGATATGGTAAAACATAATGAATTTTTTCAGAAATTTCACTCATTTTTAAATGAATACAACTTTTGATATGAACGATCAAATACAAAACTGTCTATATGAAAATTGTAGACTGGAATGTCAGTTTGACTCAACCTGATTAGTATTGCCCGGTATACACACCATTTAGTGACAAAAAGGCTCAATACTTTTTATATATATATATATATATATATATATATATATATATATATATATATATATATATATATATATATATATATATATATATATATATACTGCAACTTGACGTGGAACGGATTCGAATTATGGGACAAACATCAGTTACAGAAAGTGGTGCAAGAAGCCTGGAAGCTCCAACTTTTGATGCTCAAACATCTTGGAGCACAGTTTTTAAATGCTCAAACATCTTGGAACACAGTTTTAAGCCGCAGCAGTAGCAAATCACTGGAACGAGAACGAACGAGCGACTGCATTAATTCTCGCACTCCGAGGGCCTGCAGCAAAAGTACTTCAGACTGTACCTGTAGAGCAACATCACGACTATGCTGCGTTGGTAAACGCCATGAGCATGCGATACGGGGATGACTACATGAAACAAGTCCACCGAACGCAGCTACGTAATGGCACGCAGAAAATGGGTGAGACACTGCAACAACTCGCCCAGGAGATTGAAAGGCTAACCCTCCTGTCATATCCGACATCCGATCCGGAGCACCGCAATGAGACAGCAACGGAAACATTTATCAACGCTTTGCAGAACCGAGAGCTGCAGCAGAATCTCCGTCTGGCGGATAAACGAACTATTAAGGATGCGTTGACTTATAGTCTAAACTTCGAAGCAGCAAAACACGCTTCACAAAGCGCAGTCCAAGTACGTGAAGTCATCGAAGAGTGCCAGTGTCAACGGCTGCGAAGTCCGATGGAGCGCGCACCAGCTGGAAGTCAGAAGCATGGAGCCCCGAAATGCTGGAATTGCGGAAAAATCGGGCATCTGCAACGCGAGTGCCACGAGGCAAGACAACCTCTATTTTGTTCTGGATGTACAGCTAAGAGGCAACGATTGGATCCCTCGGTAGCTGGCCAATCTGCTTCTTCATCTGAGGAAGCGGGAAACTCTTAAGAGTCAACTTCACGGGGCAGAGGTTGGCTTGGAGATTCGACGACCCCAGCATCACCATAGGTGTTTCCCGAGTGCATCGTGGCGAAAACGACTTGTGTCTTAATGGAAAAATTGGAAAAGTTCGTTGTACAATCACCATCGACACTGGTGCAACTCGATCAATCCTGAGACCAGACATTGTGGAAAATCTTCGATTGACCAATCGAAAGAATTTTAGCCTGCAAACAGCAACAGGACAATTCGCAGCAGTATGTGGTGAAATTATGAAAGAGATACGATTGGGAGATTTGAAGTTCCAGCATGAATTCATACTAGGAGTGGATTTCTTGCGGTTGCATGGTTTTCGATTGGATCTGGGGCAGCGACTCCTAATATGGTGAAATGTGCAGATTCCAATTGACGTCTCGGAAACGGAAACCCCAAAATTAAGAGTTGTTGTGAATAATGACATTAACGTTTCAAAGTCATCTGAGAGAATTATATGGGCCAAAATAGATGGTGATTCTGGGGACCATCGATTCTTTCTCGTTGAGCCAACAAAAACACCAGCGCTAAGGAACCTGATGCTAGCGTGAAGCTTAGTAAGAGTTGACAAAAATAAGTGCGTACCTGTAAGAGTGCTTAATGTGTCGGATTGCACGATCAGTATCAAGGAAGGTGATACTCTTGGAAGCTGCGAACCCATTTCATCTGTAACATGTTTAAAAGTGAATGAGAAACAACAGTGCAAGGAGACGCCAGTGATCTACAAAACTCAGCAAATTGTACATTCTATCGTCAGGAAAAGTGAGCTAACAGCAGAACAACTGGCGAAGGCAGAAATAATGATTAAAAAATATAATACCGTATTTTCCATCGAAGAGGGAGACCACCGACAACCTCCTAGGCCCTTACCATTGGCCAAAAGAAGTGAGGCAAATGACATGATAAAAGCGATGGAGAAACAGGGCATCATTGAACCATCTAATAGCCCATGAATGTCACCAGTTGTTCTTGTCAAAAAGAAGGATGGAAGTACCCAGTTCTGTGTAGACTATCGACGGCTGAACGATGTAACCAAGAAAGACAGTTATCCTCTCCCACGAATCGATGACATTCTCGATACATTGACAGACGCAAGATGGTTTTCAACTTTAGATCTCAAGAGTGGTTACTGGCAACTTGAGATCGGAAAAGGCGATCGGGAGAAAACAGCATTTTCCGTCGGCTCCGGATTATAGCAGTCCAATGTCATGCCATTTGGCCTTTGCAACGCTCCAGCCACTTTCGAACGTCTGATGGAATGTGTACTGCGAGGACTCAGCTGGAAGACATGCTTGGTGTACCTGGACGATGTCATTGTCTTCAGCAAAACCTTCGACGAGCACATCAAGAGGTTAGAGGAGGTATTCTCACGATTACAAGCAGCGAATCTGAAGCTGAGCGCCAAGAAATGTACCCTTTTCGCGAAGGAAGTGAAATACCTTGGTCATATTGTGTCGGCTGACGGTGTTCGGATGGACCCCGAGAAAACGGATGCTGTAAGAAATTGGCCTGTTCCGAAAGACAAACACCAACTCCGAAGTTTCCTTGGCTTATCAACGTACTATCGACGATTTGTGAAGGACTTCGCGAGAATTGCAAAATGCATGCATGAGCTGACAGAGAAAAATCGACCATTTACCTGGACTGCACAATGTCAACGAGCCTTCGAGTCATTACAGCGAGGGTTATGCGATGCTCCTGTATTGGCATATCCAAATCCAGAGAAGATGTTCATCATCGATACAGACGGCATAGGGGCAGTCTTGTCGCAACGAGACGGTGACACAGAGAAAGTCATCGCGTACTACAGCCGTGTCCTCTCGAAAAGTGAAAGAAACTATTGTGTCACAAGAAGAAAACTATTGGCGTTGGTTGAGGCAACAAAACACTTCCACAAGTACTTACGAACTGACCACGCTGCGCTACGATGGTTACTTAGCTTTAAGGACACTGAGGGTCAAGTAACACGATGGATAGAGAGGCTACAAGCCTTTGATTTCGAAATTGTCCATCGTAAAGGGAACATGCACAAAAATGCTGATGCTCTCTCTCGTCGACCATGTAGACCAGAGTGCGGACACTGCCAAAGGCTGGAAGGGAAAAACGTGAATGAACGAGTAAAATTGATTGCAGTATCACCAAGCCAAGGATGGTCGCCATCGCAATTGTTCGCTGAGCAGATGTTGAACCCCGGTCTCCGAGACATCATTGCTTGGAAGGAGATTCATCATTGACCCGAGCGAGAAAGCATTTCTGGTAGGAATGAAGTTGTTGAACGATATTGGACCATTTGGGACTCATTGCACCTAGATGGAGGCATGCTCAAGCGAAAGTGGGAGTCGACCGATGAAACATCACATCGTATGCAGATCATTATTCCCCGTAACAAAGTCCAGGAAGTGCTACAAGAAATACATGAGAGACCATCAGGAGGCCATTTAGGAATGAATAAGACCCTGCAGAAGATCCGTGAACGATTCTATTGGGCAAATGTTCGAGAAGATGTGGAAAATCGGTGTAGAAAATGTTCGGTATGCGCAGGCACCAAAGGGCCGAGGAAGAAGTCTAGAGGGGAGATGAACTTGTACAATGTGGGACTACCATCCGAACGAATTGCTGTCGACATAGCGGGACCGTTTCCAGAGTCTGAACAGGGAAATCGATACATTCTAGTTGTTGGTGATTACTTCAGTAAGTGGCCGGAAGTCTACGCGATTCCTAACCAGGAAGCATCAACCGTTGCGGAGCAGCTAGTATCCAATTTGGTCAGCAGATTCGGAGTACCACAAGAGCTTCATTCCGATCAAGGGCGAAATTTCGAATCCCAGCTCTTTGCCGAAATGTGTCAGATACTTGGCATCAAGAAAACGAGAACGACACCTCTTCACCCGCAATCCGATGGAATGGTTGAAAGATTTAATAAGACATTGATCGAGCACTTGCCGAAGGTAGTGGCTGACAATCAACGGGATTGGGATCGGAAGATACCACTATTTTTAATGGCCTATCGAGCAGCAACGCATACTACCACCCAAGAGTCGCCAGCAAAAGTAATATGTGGGTGACAGATCAGGTTGCCAGCGGATGTGAAATTCGGGATACCACCGGAAGAAGGCATAACAGTATCAAATATATTGCTGAACTGCGACAACGCTTGGAAAAGGTGCATGAAGATGTCTGAAGTCATATCCGGCTGAACACGAATCAAATGAAAGCACGATACGACCTGAGAGCAAACTGAAGAGGATTCAAACAGGGCGATCTGGTATGGTTCTACAATCCCCACCGGAAGAAAGGCTTATGCCCAAAACTGCAACGGAACTAGGAGGGGCCGTACCGAATCATAGATCGAATCAACGACATTGTGTACCGGATATAGCACGATCGGAAACCCAGATCTAAAATTAGAGTGGTTCATTTGGAACGATTATCTCGCTATTATGGGGCTAATCCACCAGCGCCAGGCAGCGAAGTTGTTTGGGACGAACAAAACTAAGGAGGGGATAGTGTTATATGCGGACATAAAGTTTGGTAGCACTGAATGTGCTATTTAGTGTATACGCTCTGTTGAATAGCACTGGCAATCGATGAGCTGTGCGAATGACAAGAGAAAAGGAGACGGATTATAACGGATGATGTAATTTGGTTTTTGGTTTTGCAAGGGCGAGATAGAGTGTGTGGAGCTGAAGACAGAGATGACCGGGACGAGCGTGGGAAGGAAGCAAGACAGAATTGCAGTGATTTGGTGGATACAAAAAGTATGTTGAAGAACTTCTAAAACGTGTTTAAGCGAGATGGTTTGGTAATGTGGTTTTGATCAGTGTAATAAAAGGCAGTTGTGTGAGTTTCGATTGATTTCAAAAATCTATAGACAACAAAATGTATTCTTGATATGTACGAAACTTTAATAATAATAAGATATACTCATTTTTGGATACAACAATATATTTATATTTATATTGCTGCGAATTCCGGCGTACCAACTTTCTCCCATTCGCAACTTCAAATTGCCGCCGCAACTTCTCCCTCTTCCTTTGGGCACTCCTACCTTCTCCTTTGTGTATTTATTTATATATATACATATATATATATATATATATATATATATATATATATATATATATATATAAATATATATATATATTTATATATATATATATATATATATATATATATATATATATATATATATATATTTATATATATATATATATATATATATATATATATATATACATATAAATATAAATATATATATATATATATATATATATATATATATATATATATATATATATATATATATATATAATATGTTGATGCGAGTACATATATACTCGTATATGTATATACTAAGGGGGACTCAGAAAAACTGGAATTGTTTTATAATTTTTTTATTTATTAATTTTAGTCCACCAAATTTTTATCACCTTCGAAGTAACCCTCATTGACTGTAATAACTTGTTCAATTGTTTCCTTCAATGTTCGGAACAGTTTAGAAACCTGATCCCTTTCATTGATTTTTGTTTCACCTTCTCTGCAGTCTCAAAGATTTTTCTTTCATGTCCCTTTTGAGTCTAGGGAATAAAAAAAAGTCACAGGGGACAATGTTCGGTGAATCAGGGGACAATCGATGTTAGTCCATTTTTGATCAAATACTTCTTCACGGACAGCACTGTGTGGAAGGTGCGATGCTGTGGTGGAAGAACTTATCCCCTGTGCACCAAAGGTCCACCTTTTTCTTCTGGATGTTTTCCCTCAACCTCTTCAAATTCTCCAAATAGAAGTGTTTGATGACAGTTTGGTCTGAAGGAACATATTCTGCGATGTTTGACGTCACTTGGCTTGCTTTTTTTGGACGTGGAGAGAGAGGTATCTTCCGCTGGCTTGATTTCGGCTTTGTTTCGGAGTTGTAAGTATAGCACCATAATTTATCACCAGTTATGACCTTGAGCAAAAAATCCGGGTCTGTATTCAACTGATATTGCAGCTCAAGAAAGGCGTGAAGTTGACGCTCCCTTTGATCGTCAGTGAGAAGGCGAGGAACAAATTGGGCTGTAATCCTTCTCATGTTCAAATCTTATGATAAGATACTCTGAATTGAACTCTATGACGATCTAGGCATCTTACAAAGTTTACCGATGGTTCGGTGACGGTCTTCATAAATAAGAATGTTGATTTTTTCAGTCATTTCGTTCGTTCTTGAAGTTTAGGGGCACCCAGAACGAGGTTGGTTTCCAATTTACATCTTTCCATTCTTGAAACGTGAAAATCAGTCGTAAACACGCGTTTTGCTCAAGGCATTATCCCCATAAGCTATTTTTAGTATAGAAATGGATTCCTCGGGTATTGTCCTTTATGAAAAAACAAATTTTTAGCCACGTGTTGCTCTCGGCACTCGGCCATCTTATATTTGCTACACTGGAAAAATTCCCACACACGAACGAATGCACTCACAGTGAACAAACCTTGCGCACTATCTAGGAAGAGTCACTGCTTCGAATATCTCACTGGAGAACCCAATCTTCTACTCGTTTGTAGATTTTCCACATGACATCGATCTTACACACCGCCCCATAAAAAGAAGTCCAATGGTGCCAAATCGCAGCTTCGAGACGGCCAATTGACATCGCCAAGGTGGCTACACGATTTCCGAATTTCCCGCGCAAAAGAACGATCGTTTGATGAGCTGTATGGCATGGCGCGCAATCCTGTTAACATTAAAGGTCAGTCAAGTGCAAATCCTCAATCTCTGGCCACAAAAAATCGGCTATCATGCCTCTGTAGCGCTCCCCATTGACCAAAACCGCATTTCCAGCCTCATTTTCAAAGAAAAACGGTCCAATTATGCCATCACCTAAGAATACACACCACACTGTCACTCGCGGAGGATGAACTGGCTTCTTGATAATGACATGAGGGTTTTCCTAGCCCCAGATGTGGCAGTTTTGTTCGTTCACATAGCCGCCGGGATGAAAATGTTCCTCATCGGAAAAGACGATTTTCCCAGAAAAATCGGCATCCAGTTCGATTTCATTATTCTCCAACATAAACCGATTGATTTTGTTCCGCAGAAGGTTAATACTGACTCACTAACATAATTTTAAGCGGAAAATAGCTGTCAATATCAAAATAACATGAGAATTAAAGAAGAAACTACTATATTTCCCACCTTGTATATGCATATAGATATTATTACATGTCCAAATAATTCTGCAAGCTACTGTCGCAATTTTTGTCGCAACTATTAACAACATCATGATCAACATTGATTGAAAATAAACGAATGTACTCGAAAGCATAAGAATGGGCCAAGTAGATCTATGATCAATATCTGAAAGTGACGTCACTGCGGGTATTCAGAATTGCTCGAATATTCCAAATAGTTCGCGTTAGAATATTCGCCAGTATATGAAAAATGGATTGAATGACCAGAGACCCTCTATAAAACCGAACTGAATGAATAAGAGGATAGTAATAGTAAAACTGCGATAGTAAAAACTTTGATAAGTGTAGAGCGCGAATTGAAGGAGGTATTGATTGATAATGAAATAAAGGTATTTTGTAATATATTTGAAGACATTGGAAATATAAGTTGATAGGACAAGTGAAAAGTAGACTAAGGAGTGATTTTTAAAACAGTGAAATTAATGATTGTGCATTCTTAGTGAATAAACTCTTTTAACTTAATTTAAAAGTCAGTGCGTTCTCACTTTCCGGAACATTAAACTCATCGGCCACGAATTAAAACATGTGACAGTTTTGTCGGGAAGTGAGAAAGAATACTTTGAAAGATAAAACTTATAAATATTTTTAAAGTGCACAATGAAAACTGGTAAAAAGAAGCAAAAATAATAAAAATGCTGTAAAGGCTTCATCTAAAACTTAATGAATAGACTATGTCGTAGCTTAAAGAAGAGTTGGGACAACGAAATCTGGCTAAGCAAGGCACAAAGGCCACACTGATTGTACGCTTCCATGACGTGATTGAATTGAAAGGCACGCATTTGAAGTAGAATATCAAAGCATTAAAATCAAAGGAACCCGAAAATGCCTTAATGCAAAAGTTTATTCTGATGCAGCAAGAGCAGCCGCAAGAGTCTTCCAGTTTAACTGCGAAGCTTAATGAACAATCAGTAATCTAAATGAACAATCAGTGAAGCTAAATGAACAGTCATCCAGTTTAACAGTGAAGCTAGATCAACAGTCATCCAGTTCAACTGCAAAGTAGATGAGCAATCAGTGAAGCTAAATGAACAATCGCTGAAGCTACACCAATAAGTGGTCAAAATCAACGCAGATTTGCAAACAAATTAAATGCGTCAAGGAAAAGGTTTACTAGGTCGAGGAAAAGGTCAGCTAGGTCGAAAAGAGAATCAACCATGGGGTCAGCCAGGTCGACGAGAGAATCAACCATCAAATGAAAAAACTGAAAGAGGAATTGGAAGCAGCCGCGAAGGCAGTAGTAACCACCTCACTAGCCCCGCTTATCCACAAAACCCAGTTTGAAACAGCCGCTTGGACAAATCACTGGAATGAGCAAAAACAACCAACTGCATTAATTCTTGCTCTAAGAGGCTAAATCTAAAGGGCACGTGCTCCACGATCAAAAATCGACAAAAGAATGGCGTCTAGCCCAATCGAAGGAGATCGCGATAGAAGAAGGAAGGAAGAGGCACTTGGAGATCAGGGGTTTTAGACAGTGCTTAAGCAGGGAGCTAAGAAAGCCGCTGAGAAACTCCTTGAAGTAAGCTTCAGATGGATGCATAACAAGAAAAAAGACCCAATGCGAAACAGGAGGGAAAGAAGCCCTGACAAAGACTCAGGCAGCAGGTACTGTTTGCAAAGCCCCAAGATAGTCGATCCTATGTGGAGGTGCCGCGGGACATCAGGGCAAACGTAAGGCCCGAAGACGCTAACACTGCCATTAAACCAGTACGGCCAACGCGTTCGGGCCACATACTGGTCGAATTTGGAGCAGAGGCCAGCGATAAGGAAGCATTCTGCGACGCACTAAAGAAAGTCCTCGGCAAAGCGCAACTGTAGCCTCCCTTGAACCGATGGCAACGATCGAAATAAGGGACATTGACTGCATCACGGATCTGGCCGAGGTAGAAGAGGGCATCAAAAGGGAGTTCCCTAGCTTGGGAAGGATCAAAGTGAGCTTGACACCAGAAAGCAATACGAGACAACGCATGGCCATAATTGACTCAACCGACAACGGTGCCGAACAATTTCTAGATAAGGGCAAAGTACGAATAGGGTGAGTTATCTGTAGGATACGGCAAAGTGCATCGTCTCTTCAATGTTTCAAATGTCTTGGCTATGGTCAGTCCACACAAGTATGCGAAGGACAAGACAGAAGCTCCCTATGTTACAAATGCGGTAAAATGGGACATAAAAGAAAAGAGTGTACGAAAGTAGCCCACTGTATTGTTTACATGGATGCTAATCCAAGACCTGATTTTGGGCACGTATTGTGATCAAGAAAATGCTGGGTTTTCCAGAAAGCCCTAACGAAAGCAATATCAGAACTTCGATGGCCTGCGTCCTACAGCTAAATCTCCACTGCAGTTCAACTGCCCAAAATCTGCTTGAGCAGTTTACTAGGGACATGAAAGCCACCTTCTTGCTGTTGAATGAGCAACACCATGATTAAAGTCCGGCATCATGGTATCCTGGTGAAACTGGTACTGCCGCCATCTGGGTTCGAAATAGTTATTTCCAGGTGAAGCTCTGTGGACGTTGGGTGGTTTTGTGTGGGTTCGGAGCTCAGTTACCACTTTCTTTAGTGTGTACCTGACGCCGAACGAATCGATGTCATCTTTCCAAGCCAAGCTTAATGCTCTGGAGGGCGCTGTCTCGCATGCAGACGGGAATTTGCTCGTTGGGGGGAGGCTTCAACGCGAAAGCAATCGAATGGGGCATGCCTCAAACAGATCCGCAGGGAAAACGAATTCCAGAAATGGTGGCCAGTACGGCACTCGTCGTAGCAAACACCGGAAAAACGCCGACTTTCCGCCGTATTGGCTGCAAAGAAACCATACCGGACCAGACATCTGCCTTGGAGTCCTTAGTACGGAGGAAACACAGTTAGAAAGTATTAGAGGACTACTCAGCCAGTGATCATCAGCGCATTCTGCTTGACATAAGTGATGTTGTCTCTCGGTGTCCATGCTCTCGGCTTTCTACAATTGGATGGAACAGAGGTTCGACGAGGAACTCACAG
Organism: Odontomyia ornata; assembly: GCA_963969285.1. Lineage (NCBI taxonomy): Eukaryota > Metazoa > Arthropoda > Insecta > Diptera > Stratiomyidae > Odontomyia > Odontomyia ornata. Next base: position 196,485,519 of record OZ017738.1, on the reverse strand, counting down.
CAGGTGCACCGCTGCAGGGAGATTCGAAAAGGACGGAAGAAGTGGCAGCTCAAGACGTGATGAACTCAAGTATGAACATCATCAAGACTGCTTGCAAAGCTTCTACACACTATCAAAAACCGCGGCACGGCAGGCCTCAGTGTACTGGTGGTTAACTGAAATCGCTGAAAACGGAGGGAGTGTCACAAGCATGAAACCGTGACGAGGCAATCAAACGGGTAGCAGCATAAAAGTCGGTCAGGAAATGCCTTTGCAAATTGAACAACAACAGCAAGGCTCACTGCTGGCAAGACCTAGTGGACAATGTGTGCAAATACCCATGGGACCTTGGGTACAAGCTTGGCACTTGGCGCCCTACGGAAACCTTGTATACATGATGCGGAAAAGATGGACGCGATATTGCGGATACTCTTCCCCGCCCATCTCGTCCATGTTGACGCTGTCCATGGTGAAATAGCAGTCCAGTGTCCACTTTTCACACAACCGGAACTGGAAGAAGCGATCTTTCGCTGAAAATGAGGATGACTCCAGGTCCAGATGATGTTCCAGCTGAGATGTTGCGGCTTGTCTATCACCATTGTCCTGACTTGTTGCTCAGCACATTCAACGCTTGCCTACGGGACGGAGTTTTCCCAAAGTCAAAGTCAAAAGCGCTTTATTTAATACTAATCGTTATAAATTTTAAAAGAATATAAAGCTAATTCCAAACAATAACAATAAAAAACTTAATGGCCCAAATGGCTCTCTAAATTTATACGTTATCATTAACACATTTCATCAAAAACAAACTTTAGCCTACCTACCAACTTCGTCAAGCCCGGGGTGTCATTTGCACTTGCTGCGAGAGGACCAGCAGATAATGTAAATAAAATAAATAATGTAAGTGGCAATAATGAGCTGCTTCTCAAAATTTATCAGCAATTAAATTCTTTATCGGGGAGAATCGATAAACAAGATTCGAAAATTAACATTGTTTTTCAGCGTTTAGGGCTTTCAAATGCCTCAAAATAAGTTGTCATCTAGCCAAATTCCCACGGATAGGATTCGTCTCATCTCGATCAACGTCAACTCCATTGTTACATTACATCGGCGTGACTATCTCCTTGAATTCATTATCAGGCAAAAGCCTTACCGAAACCCGCCTCAGTTCATGACATTCAAGAATTTTGAGTTCGTAAGAAACGATAGGGTGACAGGTGATGGGGGAGGTGGCACCGGGATATTGGTTCAAAGACCCTATTGTTTCCAAAATATTGAAAAAGTCGAATTCAAAAGCTTTGAATCTCTTGAAGTGCCCGTTCTCAAAATCTCACTACCAGGTGGGGATAACCTCTTCGTTATCTCTGCCTATGCAACTGGTGGAACTGTTCCCAAGCTCAAGGAGGAGCTCAATTCCTTGTGTGAAATACTCGAACTGAACAGGCTGCATAACTATTATATGCTTGCTGGTGACCTGAACGCCAAGCATGCATCATGGCTGAACGCCACCAATAATCCAAGAGGTGTCTTCCTAAAATCGTAGATAACAGAGAACCAAATTAAATACAGGTGCAATCTATATGGGTCGGAGCTCCCAACATACCCTAGGACAAATTCATATTTGGACCTCTGCATTGCTGACGCAAGACTCGAATTCAACTTTAATAGTCCTCAACGGAAACTGCAGGTGCTTCCTTATGATAGCGACCATAACGCAACTAACGGAAATCAATCATCACAGGGATGATTTCTTCCTCATTTCAGTTCAACATGAAAATCATCGGTTGAATTTCAAAAAAAACAGACTGGGGAAAGTTTCAAAAGAAGTTTAAGCGCGAGCACCAGAAGCAATGTCCCCCTTTTGATGGTGGCAACTCTTGCTCAATGGTTCCGAATGACAGGAATCTAACTAACGATGAAATAGATGTCTATTTGTCGAAGTTAGAGAAGCTGACGTTGGAAACGATTGAGAAAGTAGTTCCCAAGATAAAACATCGAAACAATATGGAAGGATATAAAACACCAACCATCGCAAGGTTGAAAAGATTGAAAAGCCTTCTTCTCACACGCGTCAACAATATTTATCGATAATTTTTGAATTACAACCATCCCTCGTTGGCTTTGTTGAAATCACACTTGAAAAATGTCGGGAACTTATTCCGGTCATACTTCAGGAGTGAGGTCAGCAATCATGGGCGGAAAAATTGAGGGGTATTAGCCCACAGGACCCAGACAGCGTATTCGCGAAAGTGAATAGCATATTCCGCAAGAAGTCTCGTGTGAAGGTATCGAATCTTGAAGTCACTAGTGATGAGATAAATCTTCTCGATAGGGCTGGTATCGAAATTGAGAGTACGACTCCGGATAGAAATGGAAACAGGATTATTTGTGAAGGATTGGATAAACTTGCCCTGATTGGAACACATTTTGAATTGGTTCATCTGCCAAACCCTGAGAGAGGGAACGAAATATTTCCAGAAGTCGTTGAAGCAAAAGTTTCTGACTTCAAATCAAGCCTGAACGGCCAATCAATTCTTCATTTCAATGAAACATTAACATCTGACCTCATACCGAGCTTGAATCTTATTGATTATTTTGTCAGCTATGAAGACTTATGTTTCATATTTCGCAAAATAAACAACAAGAAATCATGTGGTACTGATGGTATTCCAAATGTAGTTCTCCGACATTTGCCAGAGTTTGCTATGAGGAATTATTGCATATTGTTCAATAACATGTTGAGCAATTCATATTTCCCAAATGAGTGGAAAAAGGCTAAGGTATTTCCGATCTTGAAGAAAGGAAAAGAATCTTCATGCCCGAAAAGCTGTCGCCCAATCAGCTTGCTGCCTAATATCAGCAAGGTGTTTGCAGTGATACTCAACAGAGCATTAAACGCCCACATTGAGGAAAATGAGTTGATCCCGAATTGCCAATTTGGTTTTCATGCCAGGCATTTGACCACACATGCAATAACGAAAGTAACCTCAGACATCTGTTGGAATATAAATGATAGACAATGCGTTGGAGCATGTCTCATTGATATCGAGAAAGCCTTCGATACGGTGTGGTTAGATGGACTAATTTTTAAACTCCTTCAGGACAAGTTCCCCAGATACCTTGTCGCCATGATGTGTAATATGTTATACAGGAAACCGTTTGTTGCAACTGATGAAAATCTGACAACAAGGCGTGAGTTCAAGGTCTTGAATGGTCTACAGCAGGGAACAGTTACTGCGCCTCTACTCTTCTCAATCTTCATTCGCAAGCTATTGAGCGGCTTTGATTTTAATGTCTCGCCAACGTGATCATTGGTAGCGTTTGCTGATGATCTGATCATCTATACGGCAGACCGAAAAGCTACAATAGTTCAGAGCAATCTCCAAGAAATGTTCAATGATGAACAGCTGTACACTGACAATTGGCGAATGAAAATCAATGCGCAAAAGTGTGAAACAATCTTGTTTCGGACAACGCTGCAGGGGGTCAGTCAAGACCTGAAACGTAATTGGAAAGATTTCCACATCATGGCTGGTGAGGGTAGTCTTGAACGGGTTCCACATAAATCCTGGGTTCGATACCTCGGTGTTTATCTCGATCAGTATCTGTACTATACTGAACATGTGAAAATCATGCTCAGTAAGGCACTCAAAGTAGTCATGGCCCTTCGAAAGCTATTTCATTCCAAATACATTGATCAAAAGGTCAAAATTATCTGTTACAAGACACTGGTTAGACCAGTTTTGACATATGGATGTCAGATCTGGTACAACCAGAGTGCAAGTACTATGGAAAAATTAAGAGTTTTCGAAAGGAAATGTCTTCGTGCATGTACTGGTTTGTACAGAAAGCCTGAGATGGTTTGGAAACATTATATATCGAATAGAAGAATTTATCAAACTGCTGAAGTGACGAGAGTCGATATCTTCATATTGAGACTTCTTCGGAATCATATCGCAAGATCTGTGACTGTGAGTGAAAACCCTTGGATTGCACAGCTGTTCTACCCTACAGACGGGTATATAGCGACTTGCCTCGCTACTGCTTCATTCCTCCAGAAGCATTCGTGTATTTGGACATGAATCGATATGTTTTTGATTCTGACGGCGTCCCAGTCATATATCACATATACCGACGGGCCACCGATAAGAAGATAAAATATCCTCCGAATTTGAGTTCACAAGACCAACAATTCCAAAGGAGATACTCATTTGCTAGATTCGTTCAAGCTGATCGAATTGAGACGGCGCAATCCAGGTATTGGTGGCTGAATGACAATGTCTAAATTATTCGTGTTTATTTCCAGTCTTGTGGTTCTTTCGTATTTAGTTTTTTGAGTTTCAGCTCATCATTGCTACATTTAGTGTTGTTGTTTATTTTTGTTAAAAATTAGGTAAAGGTTAGGTATATGTTATGTTTATTATATTCCGTTAGAGATAAGATTAAACGCTTAGGTTAGGAACATTGTTATAGAATTTTTTAAGTCTTAGATAAAGTTTGTGATTGCATTTTATTAGAAATAAGTTACAACATATTCGGTGTAGGATCAAAGTTTCACTGTTGTGTTTAAATTATAAATAATTTTAGAATAGTGTTGGTTGGTTTTTTCTCCGTTTTCCAATTAAATTTTAAAAATATGTAATAATCTTAATTATTCAATTATCACACTGCGGTGTGCTTGATTTTGCATCTTGATGCCGGGGGCGTCCTCGATATGATGCTGGATGACCAAATGCACCGCAGTTCACACAATATAGTTTTTCTTTTGGCTCCGCCTGAGCCAATTTGCACTCGCCGGGAGCATGAATGTCTTTGCATTTAACATACTTATATTTCATGGCGCAATTGGCAGCCGGATGCCCAAATCCTTGACACCTGTAGCACTGGTGACCCCACTTTTCTGGAGGCGCTCCCACCTCACCACGCAGAAGCTCAAGCACCGTATTTTTTGCAGGGCACTTGAACTACTTTTGATGGAAATCTGGGCTAAGTAGTGAGGCAAGTTTTTGCGCTCCACAATAGATCTCCTTGTTGCAAAGTATTTAACTGAAATAAATTGTATTTCTGGTGCAACTTCTTGGAGCACCTGAAGGGGATCGACTGTGTCCTCACCATAGTCCAGACTCTTCAATTAAAAGGTTTGGTTTCTTTCACTTTTGGGGGTGTATGTAAAATGCGGAACATCTCCAGAATTCAACGCACTTTTTGTTGCCTGGAAATCAACCAACGACTTAGTCCTTATTGTCAATTTATCGGCATTGACTCTTTTTATCTGAAAATCTTTTAGCTTATTTACGGCTGCCAAAAGCCGAACCATACCTTTGCCCGTTTGCCCAAATACATTGATTGGTGGGACTTTTTCTTTTTTTTCATTAATCTTAACGGACGGACCAGCAGACAAACCTTTTGGTTTTTTCCCCCGATTTTTAATTTTAAGGAATTCTATGAATTCATTATCTAACTTAGAAGTTTTGTCTGGATCCTCTTCAATGCTCATGTTATCTTCAACTCCAGCTAGCGCTGCATAGTAATTTCTGCTGTCGTTTGCGCCTCCTGCGCTGAGGACATCCTCTAGATTAGCTTCTTCCTGTGGCTTTATAGTTTTCTTATCTTCGGTTTTTAGGGTTTTGTAAAATAATTTTACAAAACCCTTCTAAAATCGCGTCCTGTCTGTCCGTCTGTCCGTCTGTCTGTCTGTCCGTCCGTCCGTCCGTCCGTGTGTCACAGCAGTTTTTCTCGGAAACTACTTAAGCCAGAAACATCAAATTTTGTATGTAGGTGTAAAGTGGTGCTCTCTTTAAAGTTCATTTACAAAATTTTTTTATAAGGTATTTAAGGGGGGTCTCCCCATATAGGGGAGTGACCCCCCGAAAAAAAAATTTCATTGAAGGTAGCCGATATGGGTATCAAATGAAAGGTCTTTTCAAAACAGGTCTTAGTTTGGCAAAGTTTGCTTCAAGGGGTGCACAGGGAGGGGAAATACACGAAAAATTTGTGTCCCCCCCCCCCGCGATTGGATACCTGTGATCCGAAAAATCTGAAAAAAATCAAGAATGTAGGCCTTGATGAGTGCAACAAGAACAAATACGTGAGAAGTGGCAATTTACACAACTTTGTTACTAATAGTAAGATTTATCGATTTTATGTTTTCTTAAATATAATCTTAACGGTACCCTTAAATTCAATGAAATTCAGTAAACAGATAACTATTTATAAGATTGATCTACTTTGAAAGTTTCATAAAGATTGAATCATATCGAGCGAAGTTATAGCGGTTTGAATTTTCCTGTATTACTATGGAACAATATGCGCTGCATTTATTACTATAACATATGGCTATATAACAACATGCGCTTCTTACCGACTTAGACACTACAGTTTTGCTAGGATTTGCATGAAAATTTCAGGAATGATAGGTCTCATGAATATCTTTGAGAATCGGTTCAGCTAGTGGTATTAGTAATCGCCAAGCAAAATAGTGGCTGTTTTAAATGCGAAGATTGAATAATTTTGAGTAATTTTTTCCCAACTTCAACATTTAAGTTGCATGCTTTGAACACTTGATTCAATTTAATGAATGACTGAAGATGAGTACCTGTAATTAATACTCATAAGTGAAACAAGTCAAGGAGGTGGGAGAGAGCTCCTAGCAAATGGGCTTTGTAACCACTCTAGGATTCGAAAATATTGGCCATTAATCGATGATAACAGTACAGGGGAGTGGCCCCTGAAAAAAATATCATCAAACATAGCCGATATGAGTATGAAATGAAAGTTTTCATGGGAGCTTTTCAAAACAGTTCTTAAACTGTCACTTTTTGCTTCAGGGGGGAAATACATGAAAAATGTGTTTCTTCCCTCCCGAATGGACATCTGAAATAATTATCAAGGGAGATATTTATGAGTATAACAATAACAAAAACCTCAGAAGTAGAAATTCGTTCAACTTTGTTAATAATAGTATGATCTTCGAATTTCATAGTTTCTCCAATAAAATTGTCATTGACATGTTTCTTGGTTTCATTCGATCTGGTGACTGCATTTTGTAAATTGAATACATGAGCGTAGGTCTGTTTACCTAACTTGTTGAATTTGCTTGTTGGCCTTTCTTGGTTTCTTTAACTTTGTTGAAAGTTAAAGTTCCAACGAGTGCTTTTAATGATTTGACTCGAAGCTTGAGCTCTTCATTTTCTTTTTCAATTTTGTCAGCTTTCTATTTATCTTTGATCAGCTGCTCGATTTCAATTACCGACAGAATTGTCGGTTTTTCTTCTTTATTTTTGTAACTTCCTTTAAGCTTTTTTTTCGCCCGTCATTATTGGCGATTGGCATGATCCTTCCGATTGATGGCTGAAGCCATCGGGCTCCTCCATCTCGTTGCTTTTGCAGCGCGACTAGAGGGAATGTTCTCAGACCGAGACTTCCCTTGAACGTATTTCCACTTTTGATATTTCTTCAGGAAATGAATTTCAGGTATTCGATGAATGCTCGAATAATTCGACGGTAAAGGTTTTCAATTACAAAAAAAAAGTTTTCAACTGACTTTTAAGAAAAATTAATTAATTTTTAAAATTAATAATAGGAGCGATTAAAAAAAAGGCCTACACGCAACGAGTGCTAGACGTAGAATTTTCCCGGTACGATGGAAGATGGCGAAGCTCGTGCTGATCAGCAACGCTAAGGGAAATCCCGAATTGCCGTCTGCATACCGCCCATTTTGCAGGCTAGACATTGCTGGGAAAAAGCTAGAGAAACTCGTCAAGGGAAGACTCACTGGCGCAATTCGTGCTGTTGAGGACCTGTCTCCTTGGCAGTATGGCTTCAGAGCAGGACGTTTTTCCATTACTGCGATTGCAGAGCTGGTGTGCGTGGTCCAAAAGGCAGAGGGATATAGTCGCATCTAGCGAGGGGTCATCCCTTTGGTGACAGTCAGTAACGCCTTCAACTCCGCTAGATGGGTGGATTTTCTGGATACGCTGGAAAGGCCTTTATATGTTCCAGAATATCTAATGCGGCTTTTGAGGGATGGAAATTACATCGGGTGTTGCCCAGGGGTCAAACCTTCCACAGAATGTGTCTTACGATGAGCTACTGAGACTGGAGATGCCAGATAATTCGGGCTTGATTGGCTATGCGGATGGTATTGTGGCTCTGGTCGCTGGTCGCACCATTAAACACTAAGTGAGGGACTGGATGACTGCTCGTGGCTTCAGTTTAGCACTGGAGAAAATCTAAGTGGTCATCTTAACAAAGAAGAGAATCCCTAGAGTAACTGTGATAAGTTTTGGTGGCTTACGAATCGAAGAAAAGCCAGCGGTGAAGTATCTGGGGCTACTGATCGACTCAAAGATTAATTTCCTCGAGCAAATCAAGGCAATGGCTGAGAAGGCTGCTTCGGGAGTGTCGGCTCTGAGTCGACTTATAGCCAACGTAGGGGGACCCAGCCCATCAAGTAGTCACCTCTTGATGAGTGCTGTAGGGTATATGCTACTGTACGGAGCAGAAGTACGGGGTGACGCTCTCCATAAGGAGGTTGACTGAAAACGTTCAGCACGAGCGCTGAGAAGAAGAGCACTGAGGATTGCATCTTCGTATCAGATAGTCTCTGATTTGGTGATGAAAGTTATTGCAGGCGTAATACCTGTCACCCTCCTTGCTAGGGAGCGCCGCGCTATTAACCTGCGCCGGAACGAGGATGCGAGGGAGGCGGCTGTCCGCGAGAAGAGACGGCACTCACTCAACGATTGGCAGCAGTCTTGGGTCAATTGCACGAACGAGAGTGGACTGCATGCCTCAACCCGGATGTGAGACCATGGCTAAATCAAAGGCATGGTGAGACTGCCTTCTATCTGATGCAGCTTTTGAGCGGGCATGGGTGTTTTCAGTCTTACCTGCACAGGATCGGTAAATTCTACGTCTGGCACTCGTTGCATGTAGACGTGTTTTTAATCGCTCCTGTCATTAATTTTAAAAATTAATCAATTTTTCACAAAAGTCAGTTTCAAATAATTGCAATATTTTTTTACGAGCCAGTCAAAAGCAAATTTAGATTTTATTGGGAAAACCATCACCTTCGAATTATTCAAGCATTTATCGAATACCTGAAATTCATTTCCTGAAGAAATATCAAAAGTGGAAATACGTTCAAGGGAAGTCCCTGTCTGAGAACATTCCCTCTAGTTTCGCTGCAAAAGCAACGAGATGGAGGAGCCCGATGGCTTCAGCCATCAACCAGAAGGTTTGTGCCCATCGCCAATGATGACGGGCGAAAAAAAAAACTAAAAGAAGATACGACGATAAGGAAGAAAAACCGACCATCCTGTCGGTAATCGAGATCGAACAGCTGATCAAAGACAAAGAAAAAGCTGTCAAAATTGAAAAAGAAAATGAAGAGCTCAAGATTCGAGTTAAATCATTAGAAGCACTTGTTGGAACATTAACGTTCAACAAATATACAGAAACCAAGAAAGCCCGACAAGCAAATTCAAAAACCGAAGATAAGAAAACTAAAAAGCCACAGGAAGAAGCTAATCAAGAGGATGTCCTCAGCGCAGGAGGCGCAAACGACAGCAGAAATCACTATGCAGCGCTAGCTGGCCTTGAAGAAAAATTGAAATTTGAAGAGGATCCCGTTAAAATTTCTAAGTTAGATAAAGAGTTCAAAGAATACCTTAAAATTAAAAATCGGGAGAAAAAACCAAAAAGTTTGTCTGCTGGTCCGTCCGTTAAGATTAATGAAAAACAAGAAAAAGTCCCACCAATCAATGTATTTGGGCAAACGGGGAAAGATATGGTTCGGCTTTTGGCAGCCGAAAATAAGCTAAAAGATTTTGAGATAAAAAGAGTGAATGCCCGTGACAATAAGGACTAAGTTGTTGGTTGATTTCCAGCCAACAAAAAGTGCGGTGAATTCTGGAGATGTTCCGCATTTCACGTACACCCCGAAAAGCGAAAAGAACCAAACCTTTTTATTGAAGGGTCTGAACTGTGGGGAGGACACAGTCGATCCCCGTCAGGTGCTTCAAGAAGTTGCACCAGAAATACAATTTATTTCAGTTAAAAACTTTGCAACGAGAAGATCGATTGTGGAGCGCAAAAACTTGCCTCACTACTTAGTTCAGATTTCCAGCAAAAGTAGTTCGAGTGCCCTGCAGAAAATACGGCACTTGAACTTCCGCGTGGTGAGGTGGGAACGCCTCCAGAAAAGTGAGGTCAACCAGTGCTACAGGTGTCAAAGATTCGGGCATCCGGCTGCCAATTGCGCCATGAAATATAGGTACGTTAAATACAAAGACATTCATGCTCCTGGCGAGTGCAAATTGGCTCAGGCGGAGCCAAAAGAAAAACTATATTGTGTGAACTGCGGTGCCTTTGGTCATCCAGCATCATATCGAGGATGCTCCCGGTATCAGGATGCAAAGGTTAAAGTCACTCCGAAACAAAGTCAAGCACACCGCAGTGTGATACCCACCAACTTCGTCAAGCCCGGGGTGTCATTTGCACTTGCTGCGAGAGGACCAGCAGACAATGTAAATAAAATAAATAATGTAAGTGGCAATAATGAGCTGCTCCTTAAAATTTATCAGCAATTCAATTCCTTATCGGAGCGAATCGATAAACAAGATTCGAAAATTAACATTGTTTTTCAGCGTTTAGGGCTTTCAAATGCCTCAAAATAAGTTGTCATCCACCCACATTCCCACGGATAGGATTCGTCTCATCTCGATCAACGTCAACTCTATTGTAACTATACATCGGCGTGATTATCTCCTTGAATTCACTGCCAGACAAAAGTCTGACATCGTGCTTTTCACCGAAACCCACCTCAGTGATCAACGTCAACTCTATTGTTACTTTACATCGGCGTGATTATCTCCTTGAATTCATTGCCAGACAAAAGTCTGACATCGTGCTTTTCACCGAAACCCACCTCAGTTCATGGCACTCCATGAGATTCAAGGATTTTGAGTTCGTAAGAAACGATAGGGTGACAGGTGATAAGGGAGGTGGCACCGGGATATTGGTTCGAAGACCCTATCGTTTCCAAAATATTGAAAAAGTCGAATTCAAAAGCTTTGAATCTCTTGAAGTGTCTCTCACTGACAGGTGGGGATAACTTCTTCGTTATCTCTGCCTATGCAACTGGTGGAACTGTTCTCAAGCTCAAGGAGGAGCTCAATTCCTTTTGTGAAATACTCGAATTGAACAGGCTGCATAATTATTATATTCTTGCTGGTGACCTGAATGCCAAGCATACATCATGGCTGAACGCCACCAATAATCCAAAAGGTGTATTTCTGAAACCGTGGATAACAGAGAACCAAATTTAATACAGGTGCAATCTATATGGATCGGAGTTCCCAACATAACCTAGGACAAATTCATATTTGGACCTTTGAATTGCTGAAGCAAGACTCGATTCAACTTTAATAGTCCTCAACGGAAACTGCAGGTGCTTCCTTATGATAGCGACCATAACGCAATCGTAATGGAAATCAATCATCACAGGGATGATTTCTTCCTCATTCCAGTTCAACATGAAAATCATCGGTTGAATTTCAAAAAAACAGACTGGGGAAAGTTTCAAAAGAAGTTTAAGCGCGAGTACCAGGAGCAATTCCCCCTTCTGATGGTGGCAACTCTTGCTCAATGGTTCCGAATGACAGGAATCTAACTAACGATGAAATAGATGTCTATTTGTCGAAGTTAGAGAAGCTGACGTTGGAAACGATTGAGAAAGTAGTTCCCAGGATAAAACATCGAAACATGAATGAAGTTACATCTGAAGAATGTCCGGAACTTCATCCGGTCATACTTCAGGAGTGAGGTCAGCAATCAATGGGCGGAAAAATTAAGGGGTATTAGCCCACAGGACCCAGACAGCGTATTCGCGAAAGTGAATAGCATATTCCGCAAGAAGTCTCGAGTGAAGGTATCGAATCTTGAAGTCACTAGTGATGAGATAAATCTTCTCGATAGGGCTGGTATCGAAATTGAGAGTACGACTCCGGATAGAAATGGAAACAGGATTATTTGTGAAGGATTGGATAAACTTGCCCTGATTGGAACACATTTCGAATTGGTTCATCTACCAAACCCTGAGAGAGGGAACGAAATATTTCCAGAAGTCTTTGAAGCAAAAGTTTCCGACTTCAAATCAAGCCTGAACGGCCAATCAATTCTTCATTTCAATGAAACATTAACATCTGACCTCATACCGAGCTTGAATCTTATTGATTATTTTGTCAGCTATGAAGACTTATGTTTCATATTTCGCAGGATAAACAACAAGAAATCATGTGGTACTGATGGTATTCCAAATGTAGTTCTCCGACATTTGCCGGAGGTTGCTATGAGGGATTATTGCATATTGTTCAATAACATGTTGAGCAATTCATATTTCCCAAATGAGTGGAAAAAGGCTAAGGTATTTCCGATCTTGAAGAAAGGAAAAGAATCTTCATGCCCGAAAAGCTGTCGCCCAATCAGCTTGCTGCCTAATATCAGCAAGGTGTTTGCAGTGATACTCAACAGAGCATTAATCGCCCACATTGAGGAAAAAGAGTTGATCCCGAATTGCCAATTTGGTTTTCATGCCAGGCATTTGACCACACATGCAATAACGAAAGTAACCTCAGACATCTGTTGGAATATAAATGATAGACAATGCGTTGGAGCATGTCTCATTGATATCGAGAAAGCCTTCGATACGGTGTGGTTAGATGGACTAATTTTTAAACTCCTTCAGGACAAGTTCCCCAGATACCTTGTCGCCATGATGTGTAACATGTTATACGGGAAATCGTTTGTTGTAACTGATGGAAATCTGACAACAAGGCGCAAATTCAAGGCCTTGAATGGTCTACAGCAGGAAAAGTTACTGCGCCTCTACTCTTCTCAATTTTCATTCGCAAGCTATTGAACGGCTTTGATTTTAATGTCTTGCCAACGTGATCATTGATACCGCTTGCTGATGATCTGATCATCTATACGGCAGACCGAAAAGCTACAATAGTTCAGAGCAATCTCCAAAGACTATTCAATGATGTACAGCTGTACACTGACAATTGCCGAATGAAAATCAATGCGTAGAAGTGTGAAACAATCTTGTTTCGGATAACTCTGCAGTGGGTCAGTCAAGACCTGAAACGTAATTGGAAAGATTTCCACATCATGGCTGGTGATGGTAGTCTAGAACGGGTTCCACATAACTCCTGGGTTCGATACCTCGGTTTTTATCTCGATCAGTATCTGTACTATACTGAACATGTGAAAATCATGCTCAGTAAGGCACTTAAAGTAGTCATGGCCCCATGAAAGCTATTTCATTCCAAATACATTGATCAAAAGGTCAAAATTATCTGTTACAAGACACTGGTAAGACCAATTTTGACATATGGATGTCAGATCTGGTACAACCAGAGTGCTAGTACTATGGAAAAATTAAGAGTTTTCGAAAGGAAATGTCTTCGTGCATGTACTGGTTTGTACAGAAAGCCTGAGATGGATTGGAAACATTATATATCGAATAGAAGAATTAATGAAACTGCTGAAGTGACGAGAGTCGATATCTTCATATTGAAACTTATTCGGAATCATATCGCAAGATCTGTGACTGTGAGTGAAAACCCTTGGATTTCACAGCCGTTGCATCCTACAGACGGCTATATAGCGACTTGTCTCGCTACTGGCTTCATTCCTCCAGAAGCATTCGTGTATTTCGATGTATCGATATGTTTTTGTTTTGAATTATCACATATATCGACGGGCCACCGATAAGAAGATAAAATATCCTCCGAATTTGAGTTCACGAGACCAACGATTTCAATGGAGATACTCAATTGCTAGATTCGTTGAAGCTGATCGAGTTGAGATGGCACAATCCAGGTATTGGTGGCTGAATGACAGTATCTAAATTATTCGTGTTTATTTTTCAGTTCTGGTGTTTTTCGTTATTTAGGTTTTTGAGTTTCAGCTCATCATTGCTACATTAAGTGTTGTTGTTTATTTGTGTTAAAAATGAGGTATAGGCTATTTATATATTATGTATACTATATTCCGTTAGAGATAAGATTAAACGCTTAGGTTAGGAACATTGTTATAGAATTTTTTTAGCATAAGATAAAGTCTTTGATTGCATTTTATTAGAAATAAGTTACAACATATTAGGTGTAGGATCAAAGTATCACTATGACGTCTAGCACTCGTTGCGTGTAGACGTGTTATTAATTGCTCCTGTCATTAATTTTAAAAATTAATTAATTTTTCGCAAAAGTCTGTTTCAAACAAATGCAATATTTTTTTTACGAGCCAGTCAAAAGCAAATTTTGATTTTATTGGGAAAACCATCACCGTCGAATTATTCGAGCATTTATCGAATACCTGAAATTCATTTCCTGAAGAAATATCAAAAGTGGAAAAACGTTCAAGGGAAGTCCCGGTCTGAGAACATTCCCTCTAGTCTCACTGCGAAAGCAACGAGATGGAGGAGCCCGATGGCTTCAGCCATCAATCAGAAGGATCATGCCCATCGCCAATGATAACGGGCGAAAAAAAGCTTAAAAGAAGTTACGAGAATAAAGAAGAAAAACAGACAATCCTCTCGGTAATCGAGATCGAACAGCTGATCCAAGAAAAAGAGAAAGCTGAAAAATTTGAAAAAGAAAATGAAGAACTCAAGCTTCGAGTTAAATCGTTAGAAGCACTTGTTGGGACGTTAACGTTCAACAAAGATAAAGAAACCAAGTAAGGCCGACAAGCAAATTCAAAAACCGAAGACAAGAAAACTAAAAAGCCACAGGAAGGAGCTAATCAAGAGGATGTCCTCAGCGCAGGGGGCGCAACCGACAGCAGAAATCACTATGCAGCGCTAGCTGGTCTTGAAGAAACGATGAACATTGAAGATGATCCAGGTAAAACGTCTATGTTAGATAATGAGTTCATTGAATACCTTAAAATTAAAAATCGGGAGAAAAAACCAAAAAGTTTGTGTGCTGGTCCGTCTGCTGGTCCGTCCGTTAAGACTAATGAAAAACAAGAAAAAGTCCCACCAATCAATGTTTTTGGGCAAACGGGCAAAGATATGGTTTGGCTTTTGGCAGCCGAAAATAAGCTAAAAGATTTTCAGATAAAAAGAGTCAATGCCGATAAATTGATAATAAGGACTAAGTCGCTGGTTGATTTCCAGGCAACAAAAAGTGCCTTAAATTCTGGAGATGTTCCGCATTTCACATACACACCGTAAAGCGAAAAGAACCAAACATTTTTATTGAAGGGTCTGGACTGTGATGAGGACACAGTCGATCTCCGTCAGGTGCTTCAAGAAGTTGCACCAGAAATACAATTTATTTCAGTTAAAATTTTTGCAACGAGAAGATCGATTGTGGAGCACAAAAACTTGCCTCACTACTTAGTCCAGATTTCCAGCAAAAGTAGTTCGAGTGCCATACAGAAAATACGGTACTTGAACTTCCGCGTGGTGAGGTGGGAACGTCTCCAGAAAAGTGAGGTCACCAGTGCTACAGGTGTCAAGGATTCGGACATTCGGCTGCCAATTGCGCCATGAAATATAGGTGTGTTAAATGCAAAGACATTCATGCTCCCGGCGAGTGCAAATTGGCTCAGGCGGAGCCAAAAGAAAAACTATATTGTGTGAACTGCGGTGCCTTTGGTCATCCAGCATCATATCGAGGATGCCCCCGGTATCAAGATGCAAAGGTTAAAGTCACTCCGAAACAAAGTCAAGCACACCGCAGTGTGATACCCACCAACTTCGTCAAGCCCGGGGTGTCATTTGCACTTGCTGCGAGAGGACCAGCAGACAATGTAAATAAAATAAATAATGTAAGTGGCAATAATGAGCTGCTCCTTAAAATTTATCAGCAATTCAATTCCTTATCGGAGCGAATCGATAAACAAGATTCGAAAATTAACATTGTTTTTCAGCGTTTAGGGCTTTCAAATGCCTCGAAATAAGTTGTCATCCAGCCACGTTCCCACGGATAGAATTCGTCTCATCTCGATCAACGTCAACTCTATTGTAACTATACATCGGCGTGATTATCTCCTTGAATTCGTTGCCAGACAAAAGTCTGACATCGTGCTTTTCACCGAAACCCAACTCAGTTCATGCCACTCCATGAGATTCAAGGATTTTGAGTTCGTAAGAAACGATAGGGTGACAGGTGATGGGGAGGTGGCACCGGGTTATTGGTTCGAAGACCCTATCGTTTCCAAAATATTGAAAAAGTCGAATTCAAAAGCTTTGAATCTCTTGAAGTGTCCGTTATAAAAATCTCACTGCCAGGTGGGGATAACATCTTCGTTATCTCTGCCTATGCAACTGGTGGAACTGTTCTCAAGCTCAAGGAGGAGCTCAATTCCTTGTACGAAATACTCGAATTGAACAGGCTGCATAGCTATTATATTCTTGCTGGTGACCTGAGTCGGAATCTTTATCTTGAAACTTCTTCGGAATCATATCGCAAGATCTGTGACTGTGAGTGAAAACCCTTGGATTTCACAGCCGTTCCACACTACAGATGGGTATATTGCGACTTGCCTCGCTACTGGCTTCATTCCTCCAGAAGCATTCGTTTATTTGGACATGAATCGATATGTTTTTGATTCTGACGGCGTCCCAATCATATATCACATATATCGACGGGCCACCGATAAGAAGATAAAATATCCTCCTAATTTGAGTTTACGAGAGCAACAGTTCCAATGGAGGTACTCAATTGCTAGATTCGTTGAGGCTGATCGAGTTGAGATGGGGCAATCTAGGTATTGGTGGCTGAATGACAATATCTAAATTATTCGTGTATATTTTCAGTTTTGGTGTTTTTCGTTATTTAGTTTTTGAGTTTCAGCTCATTATTGCTACATTTAGTGTTGTTGTTTATTTTTGTTAAAAATTAGGTACAGGTTAAGTTGATATTATGTTTATTATATAAGGTTAGAGGTAAGGTTTAACGCTTAGGTTAGGAACATTGTTATAGATTTTTTTTAGTATAAGATAAAGTTTTTGATAGCATTTATTAGAATTAAGTTAAAACATATTAGGTGTAGGATCAAAGTTCACTGTATTGTTAAGATGGTAAATAATTTTAGAATAGTGTTGGTTGGTTTTTTCTCCTTTTTCCAATTGAATTTTGAAAATATGTAATAATCTTCATTGATTTGAATTCGCTAAAGTTTTTTTTTTTTTTTAATGTGTTTAATGATAACGTATAAATTTAGAGAGCCATTTGGGCCATTAAGTTTTTTATTGTTATTGTTTGGATTTTGCTTTATATTCTTTTAAAATTTATAACGATTAGTATTAAATAAAGCGCTTTTAACTTTGACTTTGACTTTATCAAAGCTTCACTGTTGTGTTTTAATTATAAATAATTTGAGGTTAGTGTTGGTTGGTTTTTTCTCCTTTTTCCAATTAAACTTTAAAAATATGTAATAATCTTAATTAATTGACTTTGCTATAGTTTTTTGATGTAATGTGTTAATGATAACGTATAAATTTAGAGAGCCATTTGGGCCATTAAGTTTTTTATTTTTATTGTTTGGAATTTGCTTTATATTCTTTCAAAATTTATAACGATTAGTACTAAGTAAAGCGCTTTTGACTTGACTTGATTTGCACAGGATCGGTAAGTAACAGTCCTCCGATTGTCAGTATTGATCAGGGGAGGAAGACAATGCCTGCCACACATTTTCCGCGTGCACAAAATTGGTCAGGCTACAGGGAGACGGGAGAGAATCGGTTGACAAAGGGAATCAGGTGGTACATTATGTTCGGGTAGTCCTAAAAGATAAAAGGGCTCACTGCAGCTGGGCGCGTTGGGGCTGCGGAATCGCTTTTTTGGCACTTCCTCTTCCCTTCTCCCCTCCCGCTAGAAGAGGGATCCCAAGCTTGAAGGAACCTCAAAGTCAAAGTCAAAGTTAAAGTCAAAAGCGCTTTATTTAATACTAATCATTAAAAATTCTAAAAGAATATAAAGCAAAATCCAGACCATAACAATTAAACAACTTAATGGCCCAAATGGCTCTCTAAATTTGTACGTTATCATTCATAACATTTAAAAAAAAAAACCATAGCAAATTCAAATCAATGGACTATTACATATTTTTAAAATTCAATTGGAAAAAGGAGAAAAAACCAAACAACACTATTCTAAAATTATTTATAATCTTAACACAACAGTGAACTTTGATCCTACACCTAATATGTTTTAACTTAATTCTAATAAATGCAATCAAAAACTTTATCTTATACTTAAAAAAATCTATAACAATGTTCCTAACCTAAGCGTTTTACCTTATTTCTAGCCTAATATAATAAACATAATATGAACCTAACCTTTACCTAATTTTTAACAAAAATAAACAACAACACTAAATGTAGCAATGATGAGCTGAAACTCAAAAACTAAATAACGAAAAACACCAAAACTGAAAATATACACGAATAATTTAGACATTTTCATTCAGCCACCAATACCTAGATTGCCCCGTTTCAACTCGATCAGCTTCAACGAATCTAGAAAATGAGTATCTCCATTGGAATTGTTGCTCTCGTGAACTCAAATTAGGAGGATATTTTATCTTCTTATCGGTGGCCCGTCGATATATGTGATATATGATTGGGACGCCGTCAGAATCAAAAACATATCGATTCATGTCCAAATACACGAATGCTTCTGGAGGAATGAAGCCAGTAGCAAGGCAAGTCGCAATATACCCATCTGTAGGGTGGAACGGCTGTGAAATCCAAGGGTTTTCACTCACAGACACGGATCTTGCGATATGATTCCGAAGAAGCTTCAATATGAAGATATCGAGTCTAGTCACTTCAGCAGTTTGATAAATTCTTCTATTCGATATATAATGTTTCCAATCCATCTCAGGCTTTCTGTACAAACCAGTACATGCACGAAGACATTTCCTTTCGAAAACTCTTAATTTTTCCATAGTACTAGCACTCTGGTTGTGCCAGATCTGACATCCATATGTCAAAACTGGTCTAACCAGTGTCTTGTAACAGATAATTTTGACCTTTTGATCAATGTATCTGGAATGAAAGAGCTTTCGAAGGGCCATGACTACTTTGAGTGCCTTGCTGAGCATGGTTTTCACATATTCAGTATAGTACAGATACTGATCGAGATGAACACCGAGGTATCGAACACAGGATTTATGTGGAACCCGTTCAAGACTACCCTCACCAGCCATGATGTGGAAATCGTTCCAATTACGTTTCAGGTCTTGACTGACCCCCTGCAGCGTTGTCCGAAACAAGATTGTTTCACACTTTTGTGCATTGATTTTCATTCGCCAATTGTCAGTGTCATTTTTTGGAGATTGCTCTGAACTATTGTAGCTTTTCGGTCTGCCGTATAGATGGTCAGATCATCAGCAAACGCTACCAATGATCACGTTGGCAAGACTTTAAAATCAAAGCCGTTCAAAAGCTTGCGAATGAAGATTGAAAAGAGCAGAGGCGCAGTAACTGTTCCCTGCTGCAGACCATTCAAGACCTTGAACTCGCGCATTGTTGTCAGATTTCCATCAGTTACAACAAACAATTTCCCGTATAACATATTACACATCATGGCGACAAGGTGTCTGGGGAACTTGTCCTGAAGGAGTTTAAAAATTAGTCCATCTAACCATACCGTATCAAAGGCTTTCTCCATATCAATGAGACATGCTCCAACACATTGTCTATCATTTAGTTTCCAACAGGTGTCTGAGGTTACTTTCGTTATTGCATGTGTGGTCAAATGCCTGGCACGAAAACCAAATTGGCAATTCGGCATCAACTCATTTACCTCAATGTGGGCGTTTGATGCTCTGTTGAGTATCACTGCAAACACCTTGCTGATGTTAGGCAGCAAGCTAATTGGGCGATAGCTTTGGGGCATGAAGATTCTTTTCCTTTCTTCAAGATCGGAAATACCTTAGCCTTTTTCCACTCATTTGGGAAATATGAATTGCTCAACATGTTGTTGAACAATATGCAATAGTTCCTAATAGCAACCTCCGGCAAATGTCGGAGAACTACATTTGGAATACCATCAGTACCACATGATTTCTTGTTGTTTATCCTGCGAAATATGAAACATAAGTCTTCATAGCTGACAAAATAATCAATAAGATTCAAGCTCGGTATGAGGTCAGATGTTAATGTTTCATTGAAATGAAGAATTGATTGGCCGTTCAGGCTTGATTTGAAGTCGGAAACTTTTGCTTCAAAGACTTCTGGAAATATTTCGTTCCCTCTCTCAGGGTTTGGTAGATGAACCAATTCAAAATGTGTTCCAATCAGGGCAAGTTTATCCAATCCTTCACAAATAATCCTGTTTCCATTTCTATCCGGAGTCGTACTCTCAATTTCGATACCAGCCCTATCGAGAAGATTTATCTCATCACTAGTGACTTCAAGATTCGATACCTTCACTCGAGACTTCTTGCGGAATATGCTATTCACTTTCGTAAATACGCTGTCTAGGTCCTGTGGGCTAATACCCCTCAATTTTTCCGCCCATTGATTGCTGACCTCACTCCTGAAGTATGACCGGATTAAGTTCCGGACATTCTTCAGATGTAATTTCAACAAAGACAACGAGGGATGGTTGTAGTCCAAAAATCGTCGATAAATATTGTTGACGCGTGTGAGAAGAAGGCTTTTCAATCTTTTCAACCTTGCGATGGTTGGTGTTTCATATCCTTCCATATTGTTTCGAAGTTTAATCTTGGGAACTACTTTCTCTATCGTTTCCAACGTCAGCTTCTCTAACTTCGACAAATAGACATCTATTTCATCGTTAGTTAGATTCCTGTCATTCGGAACCATTGAGCAAGAGTTGCCACCATCAGAAGGGGGACATTGCTTCTGGTACTCCCGATTAAACTTCTTTTGAAACTTTCCCCAGTCTGTTTTTTTTAAATTCAACCGATGACTTTCATGTTGAATTGGAATGAGGGAGAAATCATCCCTGTGATGATTGATTTCCATTACGATTGCGTTATGGTCACTATCATAAGGAAGCACCTGCAGTTTCCGTTGAGGACTATTAAAGCTAAATTCAAGTCTTGCGTCAGCAATGCAAAGGTCCAAATATGAATTTGTCCTAGGGTATGTTGGGAACTCCGACCCATATATAGTGCACCTGTATTCAATTTGGTTCTCTGTTATCCACGATTTCAGGAATACACCTCTTGGATTATTGGTGGCGTTCAGCCATGATGTATGCTTGGCGTTCAGGTCACCAGCAAGAATATAGTAGTTATGCAGCCTGTTCAATCCGAGTATTTCGAACAAGGAATTGAGCTCCTCCTTGAGCTTGAGAACAGTTCCACCAGTTGCATAGGCAGAGATAACGAAGAGGTTATCCCCACCTGGCAGTGAGATTTTGATAACGGACACTTCAAGAGATTCAAAGCTTTTGAATTCGACTTTTTCAATATTTTGGAAACGATAGGGTCTTTGAACCAATATCCCGGTGCCACCTCCCCCATCAGCTGTTACCCTATCGTTTCTTACGAACTCAAAATCCTTGAATCTCATGGATTGTCATGAACTGAGGTCGGTTTCGGTGAGAAGCGCGATGTCAGGCTTTTGTCTGGCAATGAATTCAAGGAGATAATCACGCCGATGTAAAGTAACAATGAAGTTGACGTTGATCGAGATGAGACGAATCCTATCCGTGGGAATGTGGGTGGATGACAACTTATTTTGAGGCATTTGAAAGCCCTAAACGCTGAAAAACAATGTTAATTTTCGAATCTTGTTTATCGATTCGCTCCGATAAGGAATTTAATTGTTGATAAATTTTCAGGAGCAGCTCATTATTGCCACTTACATTATTTATTTTATTTACATTGTCTGCTGGTCCTCTCGCAGCAAGTGCAAATGACACCCCGGGCTTGACGAAGATTGTAGGTATCACACTGCGGTGTGCTTGACTTTGTTTTGGAGTGAATTTAACCTTTGCATCTTGATACCGGGGGCATCCTCGATATGATGCTGGATGACCAAAGGCACCGCAGTTCACACAATATAGTTTTTCTTTTGGCTCCGCCTGAGCCAATTTGCACTCGCCGGGAGCATGAATGTCTTTGCATTTGACACACCTATATTTCATGGCGCAATTGGCAGCCGAATGCCCGAATCCTTGACACCTGTAGCACTGGTTGACCTCACTTTTCTGGAGGCGTTCCCACCTCACCACGCGGAAGTTCAAGTGCCGTATTTTCTGTAGGGCACTCGAACGACTTTTGCTGGAAATCTGGACTAAGTAGTGAGGCAAGTTTTTGTGCTCCACAATTGATCTCCTCGTTGCAAAATTTTTAACTGAAATAAACTGTATTTCTGGTGCAGCTTCTTGGAGCACTTGAAGGAGATGACTTTGTCCTAGCCACAGTCCAGACCCTTCAATAAAAAGGTTTGGTTCTTTTCGCTTTTCGGGGTGTACGTGAAATGCGGAACATCTCCAGAGTTTAAGGCACTTTTTGTTGCCTGGAAATCAACCAGCGACTTAGTCCTTATTGTCAACTTATCGGCATTGACTCTTTTTATCTGAAAATCTTTTAGTTTATTTTCGGCTGCCAAAAGCCGAACCATATCTTTGCCCGTTTGCCCAAACACACTGATTGGTGGGACTTTTTCTTGTTTTTCATCAATCTTAACGGACGGACCAGCAGACGGACCAGCACATAAACTTTTTGGTTTTTTCTCCCGATTTTTAATTTTAAGGTATTCAATGAACTCATTATCTAACAAAGACGTTTTACCTGGATCCTCTTCAATGTTCATCGTTTCTTCCAGACCAGCTAGCGCTGCATAATAATTTCTGCTTTCGTTTGCGCCTCCTGCGCTGAGGACATCCTCTTGATTAGGTTCTTCCTGTGGCTTTTTAATTTTCTTCTTTTCGGTTTTTGGGGTTGCTTGTCGGCTTTTCTTGCTTTCGTTATCCTTGTTGAACGTTAACGTTCCAACAAGTGCTTCTAAAGATTTAACTCGAAGCTTGAGTTCTTCATTTTCTTTTTCGATTTTTTCAGCTTTCTCTTTTTCTTGGATAAGCTGTTCGATTTCCATAACCGATAGGATTGTCGGGTTTTGTTCTTGATTCTCGTATTTTCTTTTAAGTTTTTTTTCGCCCATCATCATTGGCGATGGGCATGGTCCTTCCGATTGATGGCTGAAGCCATCGGGCTCCTCCATCTCGTTGCTTTTAAAGCGAGACTAGAGGGAATGTTCTCAGACCGGGACTTCCCTTGAACGTATTTCCACTTTTGATATTTCTTCAGGAAATGAATTTCAGGTATTCGATAAATGCTCGAATAATTTGACGGTGATGGTTTTCCCAATAAAATCAAAATTTGCTTTTGACTGGCTCGTAAAAAAAATATTGCAATTGTTTGAAACAGACTTTTGCGAAAAATTAATTAATTTTTAAAATTAATGACAGGAGCGATTAAAAACACGTCTACACGCAACGAGTGCTAGACGTAGAATGGGCTCCTCCATCTCGTTGCTTTCGCAGCGAGACTAGAGGGAGTGTTCTCAGGCTGGGACTTCCCTTGAACGTATTTCCACTTGATATTTCTTCAGGAAATGAATTTCAAGTATTCGATGAATGCTCGAATAATTCGACGGTGATAGGTTTCCCAATGAAATCAAAATTTGCTTTTGACTGGCTCGTAAATAAATATTTCAATTGTTTGAAACTGACTTTTGCGAAAAATTAATTAATTTTTAAAATTAATGACAGCTCCGTTGTTAAAAACACGTCTACACGCAACGAGTGCTAGACGTAGAATCATTAAAAACACGTCAATCAATCAATCAATCAAAAGCGCTTTATTTAATACTTATCGTTATAAATTTTAAAAGAATATAAAGCAAATTCCAAACAATAACAATAAAAAACTTAATGGCCCAAATGGCTCTCTAAATTTGTACGTTATCATTACACATTTAAAAAAAAAAAAAAACTATAGCAAATTCAAATCAATGAAGATTATTACATATTTTTTAAATTTAATTGGAAAAAGGAGAAAAAACCAACCAACACTATTCTAAAATTATTTATAATCTTAACACTACAGTGAACTTTGATCCTACGCCTAATATGTTTTAACTCAATTCTAATAAATGCTCTTAAAAACTTTATCTTATACTTAAAAAAATCTATAACAATGTTCCTAACCTAAGCGTTTTACCTTATCTCTAACCTAATATAATAAACATAATATAAACCTAACCTATACCTAATTTTTAACAAAAATTAACAACAACACTAAATGTAGCAACAATGAGCTGAAACTCAAAAACTAAATAACGAAAAACACCAAAACTGAAAATATACGCGAATAATTTAGACATTGTCATTCAGCCACCAATACCTAGATTGCCCCGTCTCAACTCGATCAGCCTGTTACGGGAACCGCAGTCCAAATATTGCTCGGTTCGTGTTCCGTCGTTCCTCTCTGTGTACTGTAAATGACAACATACATACGAAAAGCTGCGAATTGTAATCAATGCATCTGTGGGCACGGTGTCGTATCATGGATTAGCAGAAGTGGGTGTGTATCCATACTCGTATTAAGTATCAAACATATACACACAAGACTTCGCAATCGAACGTACCGCCCAGCGGAACGAATTGGTTACATGCATTGCAAATCGAGTGAAAGCTTTAGCTTTGTGGTTGCACCAGTCACAGAGAGATGGCACTAAATACGTTAAACTGTTTTGTTGTTGAACTTTGATCTTTTTTGAAATGGTAAATTTTCTTCATTGTTTTAGTTGGTAAGCAATAAAGTCAGCATAATTATAGTATAAAAGAAACTTAAAGACCCAAGACAATCGAGAAGTATTTCTCCATTCACTGGCTCAAGGCGCGCGCCCGAGCTTATTCTATCCCAAGGCACTTAGCCCGAGATAAGTGAATAGTGGGATACGTTCAACTGCGTACTCAAGGCATTAGCCCGAGTATCAGCGCCCCAAGGCAGTTACGCCCGGGGCCTGCAGTTGAACTAGTAATTGATTGATTTATCAATCTGACTGCGTACTCAAGGCATCAGCCCGAGTATTAGCGTCCCAAGGCTTTGTGCCCGGGGCTAGCAGTTGGATTAAAATCAATCGATCCGCTAATATAACTGCGTGCTCAAGGCGTCAGCCCGAGCAACAGTTAAAGTCTTAATTAAATTGGCTTGTTTTTCTCTGGTAACATAAATAATTAAAGAATATAATAATCGTGCGAATTAACTGCTCCATTAACACTCTAAATTCATAAATATGTAAATATAAAACCTCATTAACTAGTTCTTTAATAAATTAATCACTTCTGAAAATTTCATTCATTGATCGCTCCATAAATGCCCAACTTTATACGTCTCTGCAATAAATTAATTATTGAAAGAATTCCCTAGTAAATATGTTATTAAAATTAATATAGCCAACTGAACTTGTTATTATATGACCAAACAAAGAATAAAATAAAACTTAAAACATTAAACAAAAACACTCTTTTACTGATCTAGTTGGCGAGTATAAAGTAGCAGATAAGTATCATACAGGAATATCTCTCTCTCCCCGGGAGCCTTGATGTGTATATAGGATATACATCATATCAAGCTCCCAGCGCATTCCAGTATACATAGGGTATACTGATATTGTGCAACAATTTGGCGCAGCCGGTAGGATATCGGTTTTGCAAACACCACAATGTAGCGCATTGTGTAGTAAAGTTAAATGGGATGTAAGTCTTTCCTCCCAGCCGATATCCGAAACCACTCAATTCCTGTATGTTATCATTGCTACTTACATTGTCAATGAAACTAGATCAGTTTTCTCAAATTTAAAAAAAAAAAAACCAATCTCATTGATCATTTAAATAACAAGCATATAATTTTCATATCCAATATCTTATGTTCCAAAATCTAATCTAGTCTATTTTAAAATCAATCAAATAAACTTCCAAATGATTCAAACTTAATTTAACGTACAACTTATCGAAGAGATAATGTTTCAGTTGACTTACATGCAAAACAATCAACAGTACAAGTAAACATCAAACACAAGTAAGCATAATGAAAACATAAATAACGAGTAAACAAACTCGTGTCCATCGTTATATCAACATAACATCTTATATCGCTCAAACAACTGAAACAATAATAATAACAATAACGCGCACCCACATGAATATTCAAGTCTTATCTTTAAAATTGATCTAGTATTCGAATAATTTCTTGAGAGCCTTTAATGAAGATGAAATTAATGAATAGACGTTTGAGCAATAATTTTTAATGCAGTTAAATTAAAGTGCAAACAAATAAACCAACCGCGTCACGTCAAATGAATATCAAATTTAGATAAGAGACAATTTTTCAATGCAAATGTTCAACAAGAAACTTTAATAATTTCAAGTTTCACTGAAATAATCCAAGTGTAGGAACTGTGAAACAAATGAGTTTAAATTGTTATAGCTCAATACAATATAGGCCAACTCAATACAAACAAATTTACCCTTAAACCAATTATCTCTTTCAATGCCCATTTTTTCTCCCCCACGAATGACAAAATATGAATTCAGCACTCAATTTGTAATTTCATAGTATGAGCAGTAATAAACAGGAAACTAGTGGCAGTCAAGCCGATAAATCCCGGCAAGCTTTTATAAATAAATAGGAAAACAAAATAAGTTGAGTGGTTCCCCGAAAACTCACTGTCGACAGCCACAAATGTGGTCCCTTCAAAACAAAACTGTTGGCAGCCACTCAGCCTTTAGTCTAAGTAAAAAAAAAGATAGCCTCTGGGCCGTCGACCGAAGCTGTCGGTGGTCACGCTATTTTTAATAACAAGTCGGTAAGAAAACCGACAATAGCCTCTGAGCCGTACCCCTAGTTGTCAGCGGACACGCTATTTTTAGTTATAAGGCACAACAGAAACTCATAATAGCCTCTGAGCCATCGGCCGAAGCTGTCGGTGGACACGCTAATCTTAACTACAAGTCGGTAAGTAAACCGACAATAGCCTCTGAGCCGCGGACCCTAGTTGTCAGCGGACCCGCTATTTTTAGTTGTAAGTCACTATAGAAACAAACAAAAGCCTCTGAGCTGCCCGTCGGCAGACACGCTACATTCATTTAATATTAAGACAATATACCAACCAATCGGAGCCTCTGCGCTGTTGAACTGAAATGGTTTGCAGACATGCTTCCACTAGTCACTACGTTTTCCTGCTCCATAAATACATTTTAACTGCTAACTACTAAATAACTCACCATTTAAACCCCTGTGGTTAACGTGAAAAATTTAAAACCCACCCGTTTCCCACCCTTACATATTACATGTATCTTCGAGATAGATATGTATCAACAATTTTAGCGAACGGCTAATGAAGTGACCTCGCACGGCACTGTACTGTCCTCCAGCAAAGTCGGGGACAGCGTTACGCTAAACCGAACAGATACTCACTAGGGAGAAATTCAACGGAAAATAAAGGGTCTCAAATGAAGGCCGAAAACTATATGCTCCTTTGCCCAACATACAGTGATAGTTTTGTTTCGTCTCTTCCTCGCAAGATATTTTTAACGTAATATTTCTCCTTAACAGCCCACCCATTTCCAACCCTTTCACTTTACACGTATCCTCGAGATCAACAGTTTTAACAAACGGCTATTGAAGTGACCTCGCACGGCACTGTACTGGCCTCCAGCAAAGTCGGGTACAGCGTTACGCTAAACTCATTCAAAGTTTATATCATAACTTTCAAGCTTAAAATCTTTCCTTCTAATTTTATTTCCTCAATAACATTTATTATAACATATCCAACGTTTCTTTATTTATTCAAAAAAAAAAACTACAAAATAATACGTAGTTTTCGATTTATCAATAATCTGCAGCTATTTACACTTAATTAAAAGATAGAGCGTAATAATTCATTTCCCTTTGTACTATCTCATATAAATACAGGAGTTGCAATAGACAATTTGAACCAATCAAATAACGTTTGAAGGCATATCATTGAGTAATTAAATAATACTGGAGTGGACAACCACGTGACAATATGGTTGCAACAACCCCTGCGACCACTTTTCCTACTGCTACGCTCTTGTTTACAACCTTAGAGAGAGCCAAATTGCACAAGCAAACATGGCTGCTGCTCAATGTAAACAAATGTTCATACAATGCCAAAAATTTGCTTTCTATTTGAAAAACCTTCAGCATTGTATGAAAAACATGCAAAACATTAATATAATAACTACTCACTTGTGAAAGGAAACACGTACAGATCCTTTTCCACTATGATTTTTTCACGAAGGCACTACACATTTCATTTTGAAATTCTAACTTAATTACACAGTGTCACACATTAAAGTACCTTGAATCAGAAACTCCAATCGAATGTTTAAACACTTGGAACGAATTTAGATCGCGAACACTTTCCATAGTTTTAATATCGGATAAAATTCGCGACGAAACTTGCAAACTGGCCAATTTGGCGTCCAATTTGCATCAGTCAACTTGACAGTCTGTTCACATCTAGTCAGCTTTTGCAACAAGAAAGTGACCAGCAAGAGGCAGACGGGGAGCAAATGACAGATTGTTCACTTGGAAGAGAACAGAAACCGGTCGCATGCTCTCTCATGCATTTTATATGAGCTTAGCCCATCCAGTTCTTATTAATCTTAGAGGCATATACCTTAAAAGCTACATAATCCCACAGCAAGCCCTACCCACTACAAACTACATAAAGCTAACCTAATAGAAACAAATCATCTTCATTACGATTACCCGCCAACCACAAATTAGCATGTACAATGTACATAGCATAGAATTCCGAGCAACTGGCGAATGTGAAATCTTTGAAAAGTAAAAAAAACATACTATTTGCTCACACGTAATTGCAGAGACAAAAGCTATTCTCCTTATCATCTTATCTTCAAACCTTTTTAAGCACCTTCATGTAAATTGTCAATCTTTGTTTCCCACTAACAACATTAACGATCCACATCAAGAGAAAAACTTAGGTCCCACACTACATAAAACCATTCAAAGCTTTAGCAATGAAGCAACAACAACAACTCGCAACCTATTCACTTGCAAAGCTAATAATTCCCGAACTAAAACGATCGTATCGATCTTACGTTTCCCATGGACAATTTAACTGGGTTGTTCCCAAAACAAACGAGCATCTAGAGCTTCATATACTAACAAATTTCCCTACTAACCCATTAACATAATATATTATTTGCAAAGTACATAACCAAAAGCTTATTTAGCAAGCTTTTCGTTATCGTCTATGAAAATTTAATAAGCAAGAAAAATGAAGCAAATGAAGTATTTTTTTTTCATAAAAAGCCTTAATAAATGCGAAAGAAAAAATTTAGTAGACTAAATTAAAAAAAAAACAAAATCTCTTTTTAGGGTTTTGTACTGAAATACAAAACCCTATTGCAATCACGACCTGTGTCCGTCTGTCCGTCTGTCCGTCCGTCCGTCCGTCCGTCCGTCCGTCCGTCCGTCCGTCCGTCCGTCCGTCTGTATGTCACAGCACTTTTTCTCCGAAACTATAGAAGCTACAGTCACGCAACTTTGTGAAAAGGTCAGAAGTGGTGACTTCTTGAAAGTTCAATGGTGAAAAAAATTTTCAAAGGGGTTTAAGGGGGGTCTCCCCATATAGGGAAGTGACCCCCCAAAAAAAAAAATTCACCATTGGTAGTCGAGTAGGGTGTCATTGGAAAGGTCTCAATGAGATCTTTTCAAAACAAGTCTTAAAATTGCTTTATGAGTACCGAGGGGGGCAGGGGAAGGGGAAATGTACGAACTTTTCGCGTACCCCCCCCTCGCGATTGGACACCTTCCATCCGAAAAATCTGAAAAAAATCATGGATGTAGGCCTTAATGAGTACAACAACAACAAATACATGAGAAGTCGAAATTCACTCAACTTTGTTAGTAATAGTATGATTTATTGATTTTATGTTTTCTTGAATAAAATCTAGACGGTACCCTTAAATTCAATAAAATTTAGCACACAGATGACTATTTAAAAGGTTGATCTTTTCTGAAAGTTTCATAAAGATCGAATAATATTTAACGAAGTTATAGCGATTTGAATTTTCCTGCATTACTATGGAACAATATGCCCTGTATTACTATGGAAACATATGGCTATGGAGCCATATGCGCTTTTTACCGACTTAGAAACTACAGCTTTGCTAGGATTTGCATGAAAATTTCAGGAATGATAGGTATCATGAAGATGAGTACATACAATTGAAACAAGTCGGAAAGGCAGGAGAAAGCTCCTAGCAAAAGGGCTTTGTAACCATTCTAAGATTCTAAAAAACAGGCCATGAATCGATGATTACAGTACAGAGGAGTGGCCCCTGAAAAAAAAATTTCATGAAAGGTAGCTGATATGAGTATCAACTGAAAGTTCTCTATGAGAGCTTTTCAAAACAGTTCTTAAACTCACATATTTTGCTTCTGTGGGAACATGGGGGGCGGGGAAATACATGAAAAATGTGTTTCCTCCCTCGCGAATAGACACCCGTGATCTTAAAAAATCTGAAATAATTATCAAGGGAGATATTTGTGGGTATAACTATAACAAATACCTCAGAAGTCAAAATTCTTTTAACTTCGCTAATAATAGTATGATCCTCGAACATGACATGTTTCTTGATTTTATTCATTACTGGTTACTGCATTGTGTAAGTTGAGTACAAAACCCTTCTGACATGAGCATAGGTCTGTCTACCCAACTTGTTTTAGGTTGGTAGTACTGTCTGTGACATCTATGTAAAATTTACATGTCAAAATATTCATTAGTTTTTGAAATTCTCGTCGTTTTGTGAGCTGCTAAAAGTGAGGTTTCCGTTTTTTGCGATCTCGAAATTTGTTGAATTTGCATTAAATTTTGTTTGTGGAATCAATTTTCTGCTGCGGATACGTTGAGGATGGTGCAGAAAGCCTTTGGTGAAGAGGCTATGTCTAAGAATAATATTTACAAGTGGTATAGTCAGTTCCAAGCCGGCCATGAACGTGTCGATGACGAAGAGCGTCCTGGGCGACCATCAACCTCTTCTCTTCTTTGATTATCGTGGTGCTGTGCATTATTAATTCCTTCCGCCGGGCTAAACAGTCAACAAGGAATATTATTTGAACGTTATGCATCGTTTCCGTAACGCTATCCACTTAAAAAATCCCCGTTGGCAGCACCAGCCGGAAAGGTAAATTTCTCGTATGTAGCGTAAAGTTTCGAAAAAGAATTTGGCTTGCCTACTACTAAACTTCTTTCTGCAATTTTCGTAGTACCACATGGGTATTTATTCACATAAAAAAAATCTGGCTCCGTTCGTTTTTAGAGACCTTTTATCGGGGTGCAAATATTTTGCTAATTAAATTCAGTTGCACGCGTATGGATTACATATTGAAAATCGGCGGATCATAAATTGTTGTAAACATATAAATACCGGTTTCGCCCCTCTCGCATTTGCTATTTACACAGTTCACAGTGGTAACCACACAAAGGCTTAAATAGCTCGAATAGTTAATTTCAAAAGATTTCCATAAAAGTTTAATCAGCACTTGCATTGCCATTAATATATACATTTTCAATTTTTTTCTGAACTATGAGTGCCGTCATTTCGATTTTTATTGAAATCGGCTGCTAAAAATATTAAGCTGTAAATTTTTGACTTTTTAATTTGTCATTCGATTTGCTTAATTAAATTAAAAAATTAACTTGCCTTAATAACTTATAATTTCAAGTTTCAACGGAATCTGTTGAGAATCTTGGCTGCTAGAGGGCTACAGAAATAAAAAAAATTGTATGCCAACCCCTGTACGGGGAGACCCGCCTGTATGGGGAGACACCCCTTAAATACCTTAAAATATTTTCTTGCACTACAAATTTCAAGAGGCACCACTTTTGACCTACGTAGAAAATTTCCTCATTCTAGCTCATGTGGTTTGCGAGAAAACTTGTTATGACGCACGAACAAACGGGCGGACGGACAGACAGACAGACAAGTCGCGATTTTATAATTTTTTAGGGTATTGTTAAAAATATTTTACAATATCTTAAAAATGATCTGGTTTATAAGTTCTTTCAAGTAAAGTCATTTAAAACGATTCCATGAAAAATATTCATTATTTCAGTTGGCACTAAAATAGCGAATTGCGCTTGCCTTCAGACCTTTGGGGGCCGCCATTTTGAATGCATGCGTTTGATTTTGGATTATTTTAAATCTTTGTATGCTAGGACCTCATCAATCAATGTACTATCTCGTTTAAATAGGAGTTTCACTCTAGACAGGGCAAAATAATTCAATTTTTAAAGAAGCAGCTAAAAATACTAGGCTTTAAATTTTCGACTTTTTTATTTTTCATTCAATTTTAATAATTTCCTGCGAAATACAAGAACATAGTACAGAGATTCATAATCTCAAGTTTCATCAAAATCCGTTGGAAAATGTGACCGCTAGAGGGCCACAAAAACATGAAAAAAACGCATATTTAAACGGCCGCCATTTTGAAATTTGCAAATGCATGATCACCAAAATATCAAAGACTGTAGGTCTAAGTAATTTCTATCTTGAAACCAAGTTTCATATATGTCGGATCAAAATCGCGACTTTTAAAAGCCTTTGAAATTTTGACCTTCAACTGGCCGCCATTTTGTTTTTTGCCATCTGATAATTCTTTAGACATTTATAATTACCATCTAACTGCCGAATTTCATGAAAATCTGTTGAAAGCTTTGACCACTATTACAACAACAACATTTTGCACGTTTTTCGACCTTTGAGCGGCCGCCATTTTGTTCCTGCTGTACCGACTTTGGATTTTTTATTGTGAGATTCATCACATACATCAATGAACCCTTGTACCAAATTGCATCCAAATCGGAGCTATACTTTGGTCAGAACAGAAATCACGATTTTTCGTCTAAAATGGCCGCCATTTTGTTTTTGCCCGGCCGATATAGCTGGTTCACGAACTTAGCCGAGATAATTACTCAATACACCTTTCCTGAAAATTTGGTGAAAATCGAAGCAAAATTGCAGCTTCTAGCGTGGTCACAAATTTCGTTATACATATATATATATATATATATATATATATATATATATATATATATATATATATATATATATATGATGCTCTCCGCAATAGGTAAATTTCTCTCGAGAAATTTACCTAAAAGGCCGGAATTGTGGAAAGACAATTCTTGGTTTTTACAACACGATAATGCACTATCCCATACTGCACTCGTAATTCGTGATCATTTCGCCAAAAACTCAACCCATATCGTTCTGCAACCACCGTCTTCCCCTGATCTGGTGCCATGCGACTTCTGGCTGTTCAGCAAGCTTAAAAGACCGCTCCGGGGACACCATTTTGATACGATAGAGGAGATTCAAGCCACAGCGAAGACGGAACTAAAGGCCATCCCGGAAGCGACGCGTATCTCAAACACTCATGAATATTTTAACATGTAAATTTGACATAGATGTTACTGACAGTACTACCAACCTAACAAAAAAATTATTCTCCAAATCCTTCAACGGGCGCAGTATATACATATATGTATATAGCGCAGTATATACATATATGTATATATATATATATATATATATATATATATATATATATATATATATATATATATATATATATATATATATATATATATATATATATATATATATATATATATGTATATACATGCACTGTGACAAAAAGTACTCGGGAATTGCAAATAACACGCGAAATAGTTAATTATTCATCAATTTTTATTTTGTCGCCCGCAAAGTAATCTCCATAAGATGCACTACACTTACGCCAACGATTTTTCCAATCCTCGAAACACTTTTCATAAGCACTTCATGGGATGGCCTACAGCGAGCTTTGTTCTACATTGTGACAAAAATTTACCCGGAAATTGCAAATAATGCACAAAATATTTAATTATTCATCAAAATCACACGGACCCAAATCTGGTGAATGCGGCGGTTGATCGATAGTATTCATTGCGTTTTTGGCTTTAAGTTCGCTTACAATAAAAAAATCACAAGATCACAAAAACCGCAACGCACTACTGAGGGGCCCCGACATAAGCAGCTGCTGTAAACAAACTGGTTGACAAATCGCGCTCATATTTGGCACAGTAATTAAGGACAGCCCTACCAACTTATCAAAATACAGTTTTTTGAAATATCATTTACCCGGGGAATTTAAATTACAATTATTGGGTACCTCGTTGTCACAATGTATATATATATATATATATATATATATATATATATATATATATATATATATATATATATATATATAAATATGTATATATGTATATATATATATATATATATATATATATATATATATATATATATATATATATATATACATATGTGTATGTTTATATATATTTATATATATATATATATATATATATATATATATATATATATATATATATATATATATATATATATATATATATATATATGCGTGAGTGTGTGTGTATGTTTATATATATATAGTTACATGTACAAAGAATTCTGCGAGCTACTTTCGCAATTGTTTTCACAACCATTAAGAAGATCATGATCAAAAAAACGAACGTACTCGAAAACCCACCAATATGATCAACATCTTAAAGTGACGTCACTGCTTCATTCATTAACCTGCTCGAATAGTCCAGGTAGTTCGCCAATTTACGAGGGATGGATTGAATGACTAGAGACCCTATATAAAGGCAAGCTGAATGAATGGGGGAATTCATTACAACCGCGATATAGTAAAACTGCGATAGTGAGGAGTGCGAATTAAAACCGATACTGAAGTGATAGACAGTTGAAGTAAAAATTGATAGACAACTTGTAAAAGAGTGAAATTATAAATTGTGCATTTTTAGTAAATAAACTCTTTTAACTTAATTTAAAAGATAGTGCGTTTTCACATTCCCGGAACAGTAAAATTATTGGCCGCGAACCATAACACGCGACAGTGGTGTCAAGAAAATCAACGTGGAAACTGGTGGAAAAAAAGCCGAAACAATAAAAATGCCAGGAAACTTTCATGTAAAAATTGATCAATTGACCATATTGGAGCTCAAGGAAGAGTTGGAACAGCGAAATCTGGCCACACAAGGTACAGAGGCCATACTGATTGCACGCTTGCGTGACGCGATCGAGTCGGAAGGTATGAATCTGGATTCGGGTGAGCCCTCAGATGCGGAAAAAGGCGAAGAAGGTGGAGAAGTAGAAACACCAAAATCAAAGGAGCCAGAAAATGCGCTGATATAAATGTTAATGCTGATGTCATCCAGTCTAACTGCGAAGCTAGATGAACAATCAGCGAAGCTAAATGAACAATCAGCGAAGCTGAACCAACAAGCGATCGAAATCAAGGCAGACATCACACAGAAGCTGAAGAAACAGTCAACCGAAATAAAAGCGGAGCTCGGTAGTCTGAACAAACAAATCAAAGCCGTCATGAAAAAGGTTGACCAGGTCAAGGAAGAGGTCAGCCAGGTCAAGGAGAAGGTCAGCCAGGTCCAGGAGAGAATCAACGATGAGATGAAAAACATGTTAAGGGAATTGGATGCAGCAAAATCAGTAGTAACCACCTCACCAGGCCCGCTTATAGTCTTAGCGCAATCCAGAAATGTGAAAGCACCTATATTTGACGGGCAAACGGTATGGAGCATTTACAAAAACCAGTTTTTTTTGTGGTTATGCACAGAGTGTGGGACTCCCATGCGCGACTGGACTACCCACTAAACACCTCCCCTGTCAACCTGAAAACCCAGCCTGGATCAGTTTGACACATTTTTTCGGGCCAGGTCTCGTTTTATTACGGCGTGAGGTGCCTTCAAGCTGGGGAGTCCCTTTTCTAGCGGGAGGGAAGAGGAGAAGAGGAAGCGCCAGAAGAGCGATCCTCTAGCCCCAGCACCCCGGCCGCTGTGAGTTCCTTTAATATTTTAAGGACTGCCCGAACATAATGTGCCACCTGGTTCCATTTGTCAACCGATTCGAACATCACTGCAACTATATTATCCGGAGTGAGCTCTCCCGTCTCCCTGTAGAGTTCCCTTCGAAGCCTGACCCATTTTGTACACGCAAAAAATGTGTGACAGGCATTGTCCTCCTCTTCTGGGCAAAACCGACAATCGGGAGACCGTGACTTACCGATCTTGTGCAGGTAAGACTGAAAACACCCGTGCCCGCTCAAAAACTGAGTCAGATAGAAGTCAGTTTCACCATTCCTTTGATTTAGCCACGGTCCCACATCCGGGATGAGGCGCGCAGTCCACCTTCCCTTCGTGCAATTCACCCAAGACTGCTGCCAGTCGTTGAGCGAGCGCTGTCTCTCCTCGCGGACAACTATCTCCCTCGCATCCTCGTTTCGGCGCAGGTAAATAGCGTGGCGCTCTCTAGCAAGGAGGGCGACAGGTATCACGCCTGCAATCACTCTCACCACCCAGTCGGAGACTGTTGGATACGAAGATGCAATTCTCAGTGCTCCTCTTCTCTGTACCTGTGCAAAACGTTTTCGGTATACCTCCTTGCTGAGAGCGTCGCCCCATACCTCTGCTCCATACAGTAGCACTGAGCTTACAGCACTCATCAAGAGGCGTCTTCTTGAAGGGCTGGGTCCCCCTACGTTGGTCATAAGTCGACTCAGAGCCGATATTCCCGAAGCAGCCTTCTCAGCCTTTGTATGTCTCCAATACTGATCATCCTTACTCTAGGGATTCTCTTTTTTGTCAAGATGACCACTTCGGTTTTCTCCAGTGCCAACCTCAGCCCGCGAGCAGTCATCTAGTCCCTCACTCGGTGCATAAGCATACCTAGCCTATGTTGTGCTTGTTCAACGGTGCGTCCAGCGACTAGAGCCGCAACATCATCCGCATAGCCGACCAAGCGTGACTCATCTGGCATCTCAAGTCTCAGTAGCCCGTCGTAAGACACGTTCCACAGATCCGGACCAAGGATAGATCCCTGGGCAACACCCGATGTAATTTCCATCCTTCGTTGACCCTGTGTCGTGTCGTAGAGCAGGGTTCGGTCCTTTAGGTAGTTCCTCAAAAGCCGCATTAGATATTCTGGAACTTGAAAAGAGTTTTCCAGCGTGTCCAGAATATCCACCCATCTAGCGGAGTTGAAGGAATTCCTGAAGTTGAGTGTCACCAACAGGACGATCCGTCGCTTGGTGCGACTATATGCCTCTGTCTTTTGGACCGCGTTCACCACCTCTGCAATCGCATCAATGGTAGAACGTCCTGCTCTAAAGCCGTACTGCCGAGGAGATAAGTCTCCAGCAGCACGAATCGCGTCAGTGAGTCTTCCCTTGATTAGTTTCTCTAGCACTTTCCCAGCCGTGTCTAGCATGCATAACGGGCGGTATGCAGACGGCGATTCGGGATTTCCCTTCCCCTTGCTGATCAGCATGAGCCTTGCCACCTTCCATCGTACCGAGGAAACCCCGTCCCGCAGACAAGCGTTGAATGTGCTGAGCAGCATGTCAGGACAATGGTGATAGACGAGCCGCAACACCTCAGCTGGAACACCATCTGGTCCTGCCTCCTCCAGTTCCAGCTGTGTGAAGAGTGGGCACTCTACTGCTGTTTCACCATGGACAGCGTCAACACGAACGGGATGGGCGGGGAAGAGTCCCCGCACTATCACGTCCATGTTTCCCGCATCATGTATACAAGGCTTCTGTAGGGCACCAAGTTTCCCCATGACCAGCTTGTAGCCGAGGCCCCACGGATCCTCGTTCAGATTGTCCACTAGGTCTTGCATGTAGCGAGCCTTGCTACTGTTGATCAGTTTGCGAAGGCATTTCCTGGCCGACTTATATGCTGCCACCTAGTTGCATGCCTCGTAACGGTTCCGTGCCCGTTGAGCCTCACGTCGAAGCTTGTGACACTCCCTTCGATTTTCAGCGATTTCTGTTGACCACCAGTACACTGGGGGCTTGCCGTCCATTCTTCCAATGTTCCATCCAGTTGTAGAAGGCCGAGAGCACGGACGTCGGGAGACAGCATCACTTATCTCAAGCAGAATGCACTGATGATCATTGGCTGAGTAGTCCTCTAATACTTCCCAGTTGTGTATCCTCCGTACTAAGGACTCCGAGGCGAATGTTTCCTCCAAAGCATTAAGCTTGGCTTGGAAAGATGATATCAATTCGTTAGGTGTTAGGTACACACTAAAGAAGGTGATCCCTGAGCACCGAACCCCCACGAAACCATCCCCCCGCACACAAATCTCCACTAGAAAGTCACTGTTCCAAACCCAGATAGCAGCAGTACCAGTTTCATCAGAATACCATAATGCAAGACTTTTATTATGGTGTTGCTCACTCAGCAGCAAGAAGTCGGCTTTCATTTCCCTCGCAAACTGCTCAAGCAGATTTTGGGCGGTTGAACTGCGGTGTAGGTTTAGCTGCAGGATGCGGGTCATCGAAGCTCTGAGTTTACCTTGGCTAGGGCTTCCTGGAACATCCGGCATTTTCCTGATCCCAAGAAGTGTCCAAAATCAGGTTTTGGATCAGCAGCCTTGCAAAGAATACAGTGTGCCTCCTTCATACACTCTTTTCTTTTATGTCACATTTCACCGCATTTGTAACATAGGGAACTCCTGTCGGGTCCTTTGCATACTTGTGTGGTGTGACCATAACCATTGAAGAGGCGTTGCTCTTCGCCGTATCCTACCGACAACCCACCCAATTCGTACTTTGCCCTTGTTCAGGAATTGTTCGGCGTCCTTTTCGGTCAAGTCAACTATGGCCATGCGTTGTCCCCTGTTGTTTTCTGGTGTCAGTCTCGCTTTGATCCTTCCCAAGCTAGGGAACTCCCTTTTGATGGCCTGTTCTACCTCGGCCAGATTCGTCACGCAGTCAATGTCTCGTATTTCGATCGTTGCCATCGGCTCGAGCGGGGCTATAGTTGCGCTTTGGCCGAGAACTTTCTTTACTGCGTCACAGAATGCTTCTTTATTGCCCGCAGTACCTCCGCGTAGGATCGACCATCTTAGGGCTTTACAAGTAGTGCCTGCTGCCGGGGTCTTCGTCGGGGCTTCTGCCTCTCCTGTTTTGCATCAGGTCCTTTTTCCTGATTGGGCGTCCGTACGAACTTTATTTTCTGGCTTTTTTTGAAGGAGTTTTTTGCGGCTTTCTTCGCTCCTTTTGTAAACACTGTATGGAACCCCTGATCTGGTGCTTCACGCCCATCAAGTGCCTCTCCCTTCCTTCTTTTATCCCGATCTCCTTCGATTGGGCTAGACGCCATTCTTTTATTGATTTTTAATGATGGAGCTATCTGCATGTCGTCTTTAGATTTCAACCCAAGCGCCTCTTCAGCCTTCTGTTCATCTTTGGGCCTTAACCAGCTCCTCCGATAGTGCCCTATGCAATCTAGGAGCTCCTCCAGTTCAAGGAGCCCTGCCCTTGCTGCTTTGCTGATTTTTGGGGAGTCGCATGCAGCTTGTATTCTTTTCAGAACATCTCCCGCTTTTCGGAGTAGTCTTTCTTCTTCGTATCGCTGGGCCGCAAATGTACCTTGCAACCATCCTTGGGAGAGGTTATCCCCTTCCGTTTCCGAGTGCAGTACTTCCACCATATTTTCAACGTTGGCGGTGCATTCACGCGGTGTCTGGTCACTCTTTGCTTTTCGTGCCGTAATCTCCTCGTTGGCTTCTGGATTTTTTGTTGCAATGTCGGGATTTGCGACCCTTGCATCGGTCGCTTCGGTAACGATCGCAGCAGTGACAATCAAATTTTCGATGCTCTTTGTGTTATCTCTCACCGCTCGAACACCTGAAGTGTCCTGCAGAGTTTCCCGTTTCTCCTTAATAGGACGCTCGGGCGTTCGCATCATGTTTTTGCTGCGCCCGAACGCCGCAGGAATCTCAGTCTGAA
The DNA here is from genome assembly GCA_963969285.1 of Odontomyia ornata. Lineage (NCBI taxonomy): Eukaryota > Metazoa > Arthropoda > Insecta > Diptera > Stratiomyidae > Odontomyia > Odontomyia ornata. The sequence goes on along the minus strand of OZ017738.1, from coordinate 196,445,583 downwards.
CCAGACTGTCTACTATTCTCCGTTTTTTGTCCGTCTTTACTGTTGTTGGGTTAGTCTTCGTTTTTGTCGTTGTTAGTACCACTCGCGATGTACTGTTGACATCGTGGCTGCAACCGCTGGTTGCGTCGGCGTTATTTTTTGTGCCGTTTTTCGGATACTTTTGATCTTTTGATTTTGTTTGCTCTAGTTTTGTTGGGTCCCCCCTCGGAGCCACTATCTCCGTTCGTGTATGTAGTCGCCTTTTTGGTCCCATGGTTATCTTTGCAGAGCAGGGAGGCCATGCGAGGGTTGGCACAAGCCCTTATGGGGACAAGTGCTCAGAGCCAGACCAGCGCTAATCGGGAGTCTGTCTCAACCAAACCTACACCACCAACCCAATGGTGCGAACTCCGAACGTACTCCGAGGCCTGTCAAGGTTTTACCGGGACGGACTAGGTCCAAACCATCAGATCCGCCAGCCCAAAGCGTCAATTGCAGTTCGTTGTCCAAGGCGCAGTCCAGGTACAATCAGAGTCATTACCTGTCATCCGAGGGCCCCCATACCCTCGGGTCCATGGGGGTGGCGCTCCCCGAAGAATGCTAGCCTCCAAGAGTGCTCTTGTCAACCGGCATCCTCCCTGCGGGAATTTCCTTGGGTACGTGGGGGTGGAACTCCCCAATGAATGCTAGCCTCCAAGAGTGCTCTTGTCGACCGCAATTCCCCCTGCGGGCACAAAACCTAGTTTGAAGCCACCGCTAGGGCAAATCACTGGAATGAGCAAGAATGAGCAACTGCATTCATTCTTGCTCTAAGAGGCCCAGCTGCCGAGCCTTTGAAGACTATCCCCGTCGAGCTGCGCTCAAACCCGGCAGCTATAATGAATGTGCTCGACATGCGTTATGGAGACGATCATCTTGAGCAGATTTATCGGACACAGCTACGACTTGCCGAAGTCATTGAGCGACCGGCACTTTTGACTTACCCAGCTTACGACCCAGAACATCGAGACGACGCAGCAATAGAAGCACTCATCAGCGTATTAAAGGACCAGGAACTGCAACAAGCCGTGCGTTTAGCTCAAAAGCAAATGATTAAGGATGCATTGGCTTATAGCCTGAGCTTTGAGGCAGCAAAAAATGTAACTCGTACCACTGCCCGGGTTCGCGAGGTAGTGGCAGATGAGCGCAGGTGTGAGCGCGTGGAAATTGAGCGAGAGCCGCATGTCAATGGCGCGCCTAGATATTGAAATTGCGGAAAGAATGGGCACCTGCAAAGATACTGCAAGAAGCGAAGAAAACCTAGCTACCGTCCAGGGTGCATAGCTAGGAGAAAATCTAGACCGAGTCAGGAACCCAGAATGGAAGCCCTTCAAACTGAAGGGTCGGGAAACATGTAAGAGCCAACTTCGCGGAGCAGAGGTTGTCTAGGCGGATCGACGTCCCCAGTATCACCATCACCGTGTCAAGACTACGTCGTGGAGAAGCGGACTTATGCCTTCCGGGTCAAGTTGACGGAAAACATTGCACCAACACATACGACACTGCTGATCAATGACCAGACCTAGTGAGCCAGCAACAACTTCAAAAGGGAAGTATTTTCTCACTACGGATAGCTGGGAGAGAAACTGCACCTGCTCATAAAGAGGTCAATCTCTAGATACAATCGGGAGGCCTTGCGTTCCGACACAATTTTCTGGTCGCGAACATTATGGATGGCTGCATTCTTGGAATGGATTTTCTGCGACCACATGGAATCACGTTGAATTTGGGCAAACGGGTACTGAAACGGCGGAAAGTCAAAGTATTGATGAAGGATCCCAGCGTCCAAATTTCCAAGATGAATGTAGTAGTATGTACCGACACTGATGTACCGAATTCTTCCGAAAGCATTGTATGGGCCAAGCTTGATAGTGATTCTGGAGACCACCGATCTTATCTGATAGAGCCAACGAAGGCGTCCACATTGCGCAGTTTGTTTGTAGGACGAAGCCTTCTAAGATCTTTAAGGAATAGATACGTGCCAGTTAGAGTCCTTAACACCGCTGACTTAACCACAAGCATCAAACCGAGAGAAGTCATCGGCAGCTGCCAGCCTGTTTCCACCATCACCTCTCTGGAAGCCACTCACGACCATCATTGGAAAGAGAGGCAAGACACAGACAAAGCCCGGGAATCCACGTCTGCAATATTGAAGCAGGTCAAATTGCCAGTGCAGCTATTCCAACGAGCCTCTGATCTGGTCACCAAGTATAGTGACATCTTCTCAACGAGCCCAGATGACCAAGGCCGAACGAGTCTGTTAACTCACGTCATAGATACACAGGGAGCCAACCAAATTCGACAAGCACCGAGATGTCTTCCTATAGCCAAACAACAGTCCACGGGCCACGCCAGTAGTTCTAGTAAAGGAAAATGGTGGTAGCACTCGTTTTTGTGTCGACTATAGGCAGCTTAACGACGTCACTAAGAAAGATAGTTACCTGCTTCGACGCATCGACGACATCATGGACACATTAGCCGACGCAAAATGGTTTTCTACACTCGATTTCAAGAGTGGCTACTGGCAGGTAGAAATCGACAAGAAGGACCGAAAGAAGACCGCATTTTGAGTCGGAACCATATTATGGCAATTTGTGGTGATGCCGTTTGGGCTTTGCGATCTCCAGGCACTTTCGGATGCCTGATGGAATACGTGCTACGGATTTGAAACGTAGTCCTGGCAAGTGTACCCTTTTTGCAGCTGAAATAAAATACCTGGGACACATCGTATAAGCAGAAGGGGTCAAAACAGACCCTGAGAAAATTGAAGCCGCGAAAAGCTGGCCAACACCAAACAACAAGCACTAACTATGAAGTTTTCTGGCCCTGGCGACCTACTATCGACGACTCGTCGAAAACCTTGCCAAAATAGCTAAGTGTCTCCTTCAGCTAACCGAGAAAAATCGTCCGTATGTCTGGAATGAACAACGCCAGGTAGCCGTTAAGCTCCTAAAGGAGATGCTGTGTAAACCACCCGTGCCGGCATATCCAAAACCCGGAAAAATGTTTGTAGTCGACACCGATGCAAGCAACGGTGGTATTGGAGCTGTACTCTCCCAGCAGATCAATGGCGAAGAAAGAGTCCTCTCTTATTACAGTCGAGTTCTCTCAAAAAGTGAAAGGAACTACTATGTGACCAGGAAGGAGATATTGGCTATAATAGAGGCCACCAAGCAGTTCCACAAGTGCCTATATGGCCAGAAATTTGTTCTTCGAGCAAACCATGCATCGCTGAGATGCCTGCTCAACTTCAAAAACCCCGAGCTACAAGTTGCAAGATGGATCGGAAGATTGCAGTCA
>OZ017738.1:196397265-196437265 GCA_963969285.1 Odontomyia ornata | reverse complement strand
ATACCAAAACGAATAAAATTTTATTTATTGTTTCTTACGAATAATCTGTTCTGCACTAAATCTGAAGATGCGTACAAGATGATTCCGCATACTTTACTTGAACTCGTTCTGCATTTATATTCTTGATCTGTCGTTGATATGCTATAATAATTTCATGCTTAATCAACAAATTCATTAATACACTCGTCTTATATGAAACTCGTTAACAAAAAACTAACTACATACTTAATATATACGCTAATTACTTTGCTATATCAAAACAAAAAACTCAATAAAACCAAATAAACATTAACGCTAAAAGAACAACTGTAAATTTTGTTTTTTTTAAAGATTACAATGCAGCTGGCAGTATCAAGTCTCCGCTCCATTGACTTCAACAAGCCTTCCAACAGAGTATCTCCATTCAATTTTTGAACACTTTCACTTCATTTTAGAGCATGTTTTTAGGGTTTTGTAAAATAATTTTACAAAACCCTTCTAAAATCGCGTCCTGTCTGTCCGTCTGTCTGTCTGTCCGTCCGTCCGTCCGTGTGTCACAGCAGTTTTTCTCGGAAACTACTTAAGCTAGAAGCATCAAATTTTGTATGTAGGTGTAAAGTGGTGATCTCTTCAAAGTTCAACTACTAAAAAACTTTATAAGGTATTTAAGGGGGGTCTCCCCATGTAGGGGAGTGACCCCCGAAAAAAAATTTCATTTAAGGTAGCCAATATGGGTATCAAATGAAAGGTCTTGATGAAAACTTTTCAAAACAGGTCTTAGTTTGGCAAAGTTTGCTTCGAGGGGCGCACAGGGAGGGGAAACACACGAAAAATTTGTGTCCTCCCCCCTCTTGATTGGACACCTGAGATCCAAAAAATCTGAAAAAAATCAAGAATGTAGGCCTTGATGAGTACAACAACAACAAATACGTGAGAAGTCGTAATTCACTCAACTTTGTTAGTAATAGTATGATTTATAGATTTTATGTTTTCTTGAATAAAATCTTAACGGTACCCTTAAATTCAATGAAATTCAGTACACAGATGTCTACTTATAAGATTGATTAACCCTGCGAGTTTCATAAAGATTGCATCATATTTAGCGAAGTTATAGCGGTTTGAATTTTCCTGTATTACTATGGAACAATATGCGCTGCATGTATTACTATGGCAACATATGGCTATGGTACAACATGCGGTTTTTACCAACTCAGACACTACAGTTTTGCTAGGATTTGCATGAAAATTTCAGGAATGATAGATGTCATGAATATCTTTGAGAATCAGTTCAGCTAGTGGTATCAGTAATCGTAAAACAAAATAGTGGCTGTTTTAAATGCGAAGATTGAATAATTTTGAGTTATTTTTTCCCAACTTCAACGTTTAAGGTGCATGCTTTGAACACTTGCTTCAATTTAATGAATGACTGAAGCTGAGTACCTACAATTAATGCTCATAAGTGAAACAAGTCCAGGAGGCGGGAGGGAGCTTCTAACAAAAGGGCTTCGTAACAACTCTAGGATTCGAAAAAAATGGCTATTAATCGATGATAACAGTACAGGAGAGTAGCCCCTGAAAAAAAATTCATCAAACGTAGCCGATATGAGTATAAAATGAAAGTTTTCATGGGAGCTTTTCAAAAAAGTTCTTAAACTGTCAGTTTTTGCTTCAGTGGGGGCACAGGGGGGAAATACATGAAAAATGTGTTTTCTCCCTCGCGAATGGACATCTGAAATAATTATCAAGGGAGATATTTATGAGTATAACAATAAAAAAAACCTCAGAAGTCAAAATTCTTTCAACTTTGTTAATAATAGTATGATCTTCGAATTTCATAGTTTCTCTAATAAAATCGTCATTGACATGCTTCTTGACTTTATTCAATCTGGTGACTGCATTTTGAAAATTGAATACAAATCCCCTCTGACATGAGCGTAGGTCTGTTTACCCAACTTGTTTCCTCTTATTAGTGGCTTGGTTATATACATGATGCATAATCGAAACACTATCCGAATCAAGAACATAATGATTCTTATCAGTTTTGAGACGTATCTTAATGCACCTACCAGTAGGATGGAATCGTTGCGATGTTCACGAATTTTCACACACAAGCCTCAATATGAATGTATCGGTTCTCGGTACTTTGTGGCTCGGTAAACTCTTTTTCTTAGATATATAGTGCTTCTAATCTGTAAGGCGTTTGCAGTGCAAACCAATACAAGTGCAAATTCTTTTTGAAAATCATTAGCGTTCTAATTATACAAGTAATTAAATTAAATCAGATATGATATCCATATGTCAAGATTGGTCCAACCAAACTCTTGTAATAGATGCCTTATACACGTCGGTCAATGTATCTGGCATGAAAGAGCTATTAAAGGGACATAAGAACTTTATGCGCCTTATAGTATAAATACTGATCCATATGCAGACCATTTCATGGAACAAAGTGCGTATGAGGGACCCGCTCTGAACTGTCTTGGCCAATCATTATGCGGCAATACTTCCAATTGCGTTTTAGGTCTTGATTGGCCAACCGCAACTTCGTTCCAAACAATGTTGTTTCGCATTCCTGTGCATTGGCTTTCATCCGTCAATTGTACCTGTAGAACTAAATGTCATCGCAAACTTCTTGCGGATTTTTTTGAACAACTGATGTCTTTCTGTCAGCCGTATAGATAATCAGCCAATGCCACTTATTATAGCGATGACAAGACGCTAAATTCAAAACCGTTTAAAAGACTGCAAATAAAGATTGAAATCAAGTCGATTAGATAGAAGAGTGGTCGTACCAGAAGGGCTTTGTAACCCTCCCTGGGTTCGAATCAAGTTTTTTTGATGGCATGAATCGATGACTTGAATTACTAATTCAATACTTGTTTAGATATCATTCAAATTTATCCAAGAAATGTAGTTTCTTTCATAAGCACATAACAGTCGCCATGTGGTCCTAGCTTAAATAATTTTTTTGAATGCTCGGCCAGTTGAACACATCCAAATTAAATACTTTTCCTCAAATGTTCATGAAAATACGAATGTATCAACCATTAACAAGTGTTGTTGTAATTCCATACAATTAAAATCACTTGATTATGATTTGATTTCCATGAAATTTTGTGTGCATAAGGATCTTAAATTAGTCTGTTAAAATATCTAATGGTGCGGTTTCAATTTTATTGTAGAAACGTAAAATCTACACTTTATACTATTTTTTAGCAAAGTTGAGTGAATTTTTATCTTTGAGGTAAGAATATTTTGCCCTTGTATTCATAAAGACTCAAAGACTTCCGATCGCGCGGAGGGAACACACCATTTTTTTCGTACATTATGCCTTTCTCTGGAACATCTAATGTAAAAAATAATATTTTGTTCCAAATTCGAAAAGTGCTAATCAAGACCTATTATTCGATATCGTACATGACTACCTTTGATTAAAAAAAAATTAAGGGCCACTTAGCGACGACGAGGGATACCACTTTAAAAATTTTGGAAATGTTTGTTAATACCTAGAATTTTAAAGGACTACCACTTCTGACCTTTCCACATAGTTTTAGCTTTCTAGCTGCAATAGTTTCTGACGAAATTTGCTACGAGGCACAATCAGACGGACAAACAGGACGCGAAACTAGCAGGCGTCTGTTAAAATCATTTTACAAAGCTCTAAAAACAGAGGCGCAAACACTGTTCTTGGCACTACACCATTCAATGCCTTGAAATCCCAAGTTTTCATCAGATTTCCATTTGTTACAAGAAATTTTTTTCCATATATGAAATATATTGCCCATCATGATGGCACGGTGTGAGGGCAAATTGTCCTACACCATATTAGTCCACGTATCAATATCACTATATTGTATTGAAGCGTCTTTGTTTTAATGTGATACACTCTGGCACATTCCCTATCATTAAATTTTCAGCAAATGCCTGAGGCTACTTTCTTTTTTGCATGTAATATATATATATATATATATATATATATATATATATATATATATATATATATATATATATATATATATATATATATATATATATATATCTATATATATATCTCTATATATATATATATATATATATATATATATATATATATATATATATATATATATATATATATAATTGAATGCCTTTGCGAAACCCAAACTGACATTTTGGCGCCAACTCATTTCTCGATGTGTTTAACGCTTGGTTGAGTATCGCTACGAAAATTATTTATTATTATTATTTTAATTATTATTTTTAAGATCCACCAATCGAGGAAATTTCAAAAGGATCGATATGTATTTTATGAAGTTATGCTCATTTGAATTTTCCTGCATAACAATCGACTCAGAAACTACGGGGTTGTTAGGATTATCATGAAAATTTCAGGAAAAACATACATCATGCATATTTTTGAGATTTCTCTCAACAAGTGATATCAGAAACTGTAAAACTAAATGATGACGGTTTTAAATGAGGATATTGAATATAGTTTGGTTACTTTCCTCCAACTTTCAGATTTGCAGCACAGGTTATTAATTCCTGATGAGAACATACTTTAACATGTTTAAATTAGTATCGTATGTTAGATTCTAACGAGAACAACAGTGACAAATACCTCAGAAGTCAAAATTTTATCAACTTTGTTGATAGTAGTAAAACTTAAAAATACTACATTTTTTCAGTAAATTCGTATAGGCACCCTTAAGTTCATTGAATTTTGTATTTGTGTAGCTCGACAAAAGCTCTTTTATTCTTAAATTTTAACAAAACAAATCACATTTCAAGAGGTAATCCTCTTCTTCTTCATAGAACTACAGTCCTCCTTGGGCCTTCACTTCCTGCAAATAGTGCCTCCAACTGTCTTTGTCCATTCACCGCGTCCTCCGATTTCGAAATCTGAGCAGTGATGAACTGTCTTTGTCGACCGAGTCAGACCAGCGTTCCCTCGGTTTTCTCAGCTTTTGGGTATCCATTGTTCGTCCATACGATTCATGGGGCCAGCTCATTGTAGCTTTCGCAGTCTTACAATCGTTGAGACCTTCGGCTCGTGAAAAATTTCATACGGGTCATGGTTATATTGAATTCGCCATTGGTCCTCTCCTAGCTTTACTCCTATTATTCACCTTAGAACGCATTGCTCAAAGGCGTTCAATATATTTGCGAATGTTTCACCCCCATAGCATAACACCGATCTTATGACAGATTTGTATACTTTGAGCTTTGTTTTCCTCGTTTTCCTGTTTCGTTGAGACTGAATAGAAAATTTTATTTGCGAGCTATACTCTTCGGGGCATTTCGTCCCTTTCATTACCGATTCTCATTATTTTGGTGCCTGGATGCACAAATTTGCCCACATTTTTAAGGTTTTGTAAAATCATTTTACAATACCCTACTAAAATCGCGTCCAGTCTGTCCGTCTGTCCGTCCGTGTGGCACACCACTTTTTCTCGCAACATACATAAACTAGAAATATAAGATTTTGTAGGTAGATGCAAAGTGACGCTCTCTTGAAACTTTCGCCACAAAAAGAAATTTATAAGGTCTTTAAGGGAGGTCTCCCCATATAGGGAAGTAGCCCCGAAAAAAAATTTCATCGCATGTAGGCAATATGGATATCAATTGAAAGGCCTTAATGATAACTTTTCAAAACAGGTCCTAAAATAACAAATTTTGCCTCGAGGGGCGCAGGGGAAGGGGAAACGTACGAAAATTTGGTGTCATCCCCTCGCGACTGGACACCTTTGACCCGAAAAATGTGAAAAAAAATCACAGAGGTGAGCCTTAAGAAGTACAAGGGCAGCAAATACATTAGAAGTCGAAATTCAGTCAACTTTCTTAATAATAGTATATTTTATAAATCTTACATTTTGGCCTATAAAATCAAAATGGGACCCTTAAATTTCCCAAAAGCCACAATTTAAATGTTTTGATAGCAATTGTATGTATTTTGGAAATTTTATAATAATTGAACAATAAACAGCTAATTTACAGCCGATTTAATATTTAACAATTACAACAACATTAACACGTGATATTAAGGAGAAACCCGTTTACAACGGACCTAGACACTATAAATATGTAGGAATTTTAATGAAAACGTTAGAAATGGTTTGTAATATTGATGTGTTATCATGAGTAATCAAGCAACAGCGTCAAAACACTCTCAACAATATGGCGGCAAACTTAAAAAAATAAAAACCATAATAATTTTTCGAACTCAATCTATGGAATCTATATATATGTCGAGTTTTGATATGCAGAATATATTGTTTGATTTACGAATTGTTTTACAAAACCTTTCTGATAAGAGCAATCTCCTGCTACTTAAACTTGTTTGTATCGGAATCACCAAGTGTAATATTGTATTTTCTGTATATGAGGTATTTTTCCTCAACTGCGTCGTGAGGTTTGTTTTATTTTCATTGATTTGCATCTTGACTGATTTTCCTTCGCTGTCGAGTTTCAGGAAGAGTTCTTTGGGGGTTGTTAATAATCGTGACAAAATGTTGATATCATCCACATAGGCAACCACTTGGCTCGACTTTTGTAACAACGTACTTCTTGTATCACCAGGTAGCTTTCTTATTACGTATTCCAGAGCCAAATTGAATAGCAATAGGGTTCTCCCTGCTTCAGTCTGATATTTGTATCGAAGGCATCGGTGAGTTGGTTATTTATTCGGGATTGGCAGACCGTCGACGCCATTATCATCTTACTAAGACGGACTAACCTGGATAGGATTACTCCGATTAAAACAGAAAAAAGAAAATCTGTAGTTTTTTTCGTATTTGGGCTTTTCATCAAATTAGACATTAGACTTTTGATTGGATAGTCTACAAGCGTTGAGATGAAATGAGTAACAAAAATGACTACATGATTACATTCAGCTAATGATTATTTGTAATACTGTAACAAAATAGATGCTGGTTCAAATTAAATAATATCGTTTTATCATTAAAAGTAAGTATGTTTTTGTTATAGATGTCGGTAAAGTCGATCGTGAGTTTATTTATAATTGGTATCTTTATATCATAGTCTAAGCATGAACCACTTCTGATATGATCATAGTTTCGTCTACCGTACTTGTTTCCAATGATCGTTTGACATATTGTTGAACATTATACAATAATTTCTAATAGCAATCTTTGGAAAATGCTGGAGTTCTATGTTAGGATCTCTTTTGCAAATCACCAAGAGAGATACAACCATAATTTACATTTTTTCACCATATTGGGTCTGACGTGCAAATTTTGCGAGCAAAATACACCATAAAAAATTGCATGCTCAACTGCATTAAAAATTTGAACATTAAACTCCCATCCGTGTCAGCAAATCTCCCCTACTGCTTTCTGAAACTCATTCTAGAGATGGTGAAAATGAGAACTGCTCAAGTTTGAGATTAAATGGAATCTACTTTCATAAAATACTATGTTGTTTTTTTCGATTTAGGAGAATAAATAAACACTGTGGTTCAAACTTTGAAGTGTTTGCAGCTTTCTGAATCAGAAATGAAATGTTTTTAAGCTCAAAACTACTCCAATTAAATGCAAACTCATCATCATTTGCGGCGCAATAGCCCAAGTCGGGCCTCGGTCTCTAAAAATAAATTCCTCGAATCTTTACAGTTCTGCGGCCTCATCCGCCAGTTGATCGCTCCCAGCAATTATCTGCTTTCAGCTTCTATCGTGTCTTCCGATAGAGTCCTCGGTCTTCCAGCTGGAAATCTACCTTGTGCTCTACCCTCTAGTTTTCTTTTGGGTAGGCAGTTTTCTTCCATTCTTTCTACATGGTGCAATCATTCAAACATGTTCACTACCTTTTCGGACTCCAGATTCCATGCGTCACTTCCCTATAACAGCACTGGTTTGAGTGGTGTTTTGTAAATGCGCAGCTTATTTTGCATCTGCACAACTCTAGACCACAGAGTGGGAAGTACGGAGTAATAGGCTTTATTTGCGGTATTTATGCGCCACCCAATCGCATGTTTTTTGGCGCTTCTTCTTTTAAGGTTGGCTTCAGCATAAACAAAGTTATCCACGCTTTCCATTTTATAGTCTCCTGTGGTCAGATTATGTCAAGCTGGAGTGTGTCTCCTCATTTCAGTCATTGATTCGGTTTTAGTTTCATTAACTCGTAGGCTAGTTTGGTTTCCTTCAGATTCTAGGCTAAAAATGCTCCTTCAGCATCTGAGATTGACTGTGGTATAATAATCTCATCATCAGCATATGCTATCAATTTTACAGGCTTGAAAATTAGTGTACCCGAGGTTTCAACTGATGACTTTTTGATGACGCATTCCAGTGCAATATTGAAGAACATTAAGGCAAGTCAATTGCTTTGTTTTAAGCCTGTGCAGCGGATTTCTAATGACACTGCCGTATACTTGTTTCAAGTCTACAGAGGATTGATGCACATCAATGTTATATTTCCAGTACTTTTCGAGCACCTACTTAACTGAGGATATTTGGTCCATTGTAGGCCATCCACTTCGAAAGCCTTCTTGATACTCTCTTATAATACTTTGGTGGTGTGGCTTTAATTTTCATTCTATGATTTTGGAAAGCACTTTATAAGATGTACGCAGAAGAATACTGCCTCTATAATTTTTACACCTTTACTTGTCCCCCTTTACATGTAGAGAACATATTATACTTTTTCACCAGTCCCTGGTAACTACAACTTTAACCATATTCTGCATATTAGTTGATGGACAAAGTTACTTAGATATGGGCACCCATTTTTGAGCAGCTCTGCTGATATTCCATCTATTCCGTGAGTTTTGTTTTTTCTGAGTGGCCATACTTCTGCCCGTACTTTGTCTCTGGTTGATGGAGGGACTGGAACTTCTTGCTCTGCCTCTGGGATACTCACAGCTTTAGTTGTTATTGAAGACGTTGCGAATAGCTTCTTCTTATTTTGACTGAAATTCCTATTATCTATTGGATCTCAGTGTTGATAATCAGTTGTTTCTTCCTTCGGCGTGTTTTTTCGCTTTACATCGAAGGGTTTTATATTGTTTTTGTATTGGCCCGAGCTAGTCGGTAGATATATTCTTTGTACGCTTGATTTTTTTAACCGCTTTTTTGCATTTTTCATCGTACCATTCGTTCCTATTCGCCTTTGGTTGGTGCCCCAAAACCTCTGTGTGCTTCTGTCACCGAACTTCTTACTGTCTTTCACATAGTTTTGATATCATAATTGCTCTTTCCTACCTTCGAAGATATATTTATCCGATTTTTCAGCACTACCACGTATGTGAACGTTGCTGAGCTATCATTTAGCTTGTGTATCTGATACCTTGGAGTAACTAATCTTCTTTGCTCACAGCTTTTTCTCTTTCCTTCCTTCGAAGACATACTTATCCGCTTTTTCGGCGCTGCTACGTATGTGAACGTTACTGAACTATTCTTGTTCACAGCTCTTGTAGATGCGGTATCGTAGCTTGACCCTTATGAGTTAGTGGTCCAGATCACATATAGCGTCATGATATAAGCGTATGTTGAGATTGCTGGTGGTTGCGAGTTTTTGTATGCGAACATGGTCGATCTGGTTGAATGTGTGACCGTCTGGGGATGCACACGTTCTCTTATGAATGTCTCGATGCGGGAAGCGTGGAAGTTACTATGAGGCCTCTACTTGGAGTCTATCAATTAAATGCATACTCTTGATTATGAGACTGTTGCCTGCAAAGCTCTCAGCTGTAATAGCAAAGCTCTCTTGCTCTCTCATAACTCGTCAAAGAGACGAAGCGATTTCCATTGTACGTCCTAAAACATTACTCGAAATTTTGAAATAGGTGCCGCTCCAATTTGCCATCAAATAAAAGGGTGTAGAGTAACATGTATGCTGCTAATCCTGCTTGGGGCATAAGGTGAGACTGCACGCCGTTTCTTTTTAAAACCACGAGAACATACGGTTACTTGTAGAGCTGTGGCGAAACATATGAATTTCCTACTTAATAACGAGTAATTTGACAGATTTGAACTATCGAGCCGTTTCTTTGAAATGCATCTCGCTACTCGTTACTTCATTATCTTTGTACAAATATGACTCGAAAAATGGAAATATCGATTCGCGAGTTGGTAGCAGCCCAGTTGCCCACAATAGCACAAAGCATAGTACATTCACCTAGTACCCACACCTTCCATTTACCCTGTGTTGCACACTTTCTGAATTTTCCCAGGGGCTGGTCAGCTGATCCGGGGCCCGGCAGCTGAGCCCAGGCCTGGCGCGTTCAAGAAAAAAAGCAAATAAAATGTCTGAAGCACGTGTTCTTTTACGCATTTCAGAAGAGTGGAGTGCTGCCAGATCGTAATAAAAAACCAAAAGATTGCATGGAACGAATTTGTTTTTCTGCAAAGTTACTGATTTTTCGAGATATGGTAATCCTGAAATCTCTCATCGAAGTATATGTTTATATTCGCGCCAATCCTCGCGTCAGCATTTACCTAACTACCTGCTACCGAAGATTTATGGCTCGCTGTTCAGCTTGTGTTCGGATTTGTCTGAAGGGTTGATTGAGTGGGGATACTATATGAGTATACTATGGCACAAAGTTAGTTATTCTACTCAATTCGACATCATCGTATATGTGCGAGCTCGGTGGTGTGTGGCGATACACTTGGTACATATTTTATGCTCTATATTGTTCGGCTGCATTTTTAATTTGTGTTGCCATTTTCCCCATATACGAGCATTTTCAGCTGTACAGGATGCTATGTCGTCCAAGTGAAGCTTGTTAATCTTGCGTGGCCAGCATAGCGCACTGTTGTAGATTTATAGCATTTAAAGACAAAGAAGCTAATTAGGTGTTAGCTATTATTATTCAGTATATGCTTTTGTGTAATGATAATTTATTTATCTATTTTTTTATTTAATTCCATTTAACAGATAAAAATCCAATTACAAAATAGACTTAGACAATTAAATATAGTTTAAAGTCAGGCACATTTACGCAACAAAATCAAGCAGAAAAAGGTTAATTAAAACATGTAAGAAATGAACTTAGAGTCTAGATGAAAGTTTGAAAAAATTGAGTGATAAGCAAACATTAACCAATATTCACAAAAAGTAACGTCTTTAGTTTATTTTGAAAAACAAAGTAGGACGTGGATAGAGAACCAAGCTCAAGGTTGTTATGCTTTCTGCTGATTCGCGGCATAATTGACTGAAAATATAAATCTGTTCGGGCGTACGGAACCTCGAGAATGTTATTAGACCGACTAGGACGCGCATACAGTCTGTAGTGCAAGTCTTCGCTTAGAGTGGAAGCAATTTGTTGGTGGTACAACTTATACAGGAAACATTGATCCAAGAAGGTTCTACGGGACGACTGAGAAGGGAGACGAAGTATGGATAGACGACGCTCTTAAGACTCAAAATAATTGTTTCTGACACAATTTATCTTATAGCGTACTCAGAGTCGGGATCACTTTAAATAGATTTTTGAAGATTTAAACATAAATACGCTTGCAAATGTGAACATTTTAAGTGTTTATAAAAAAAGATATGTCTTAAAACGAAACAACAGTAAGCGGTTAACATTCATGATTGAATGAATGCAATAACAACTGAACATTGATACTTGATTTAATAGTCTTACTTATAAAAATTGTTCGTGCGTAGCTAGTTAATTGAGTTGCACTAATAATCTTTTTCTGAAAAATTATAAGTGTTAGAAGTAGGTAGTGTATGTACTAAGTTTCCTCAGGCCATCACACTTTTAGACACACAGAAGAGATGCCGACCGCAATGCTTAGAAGTGAGAGAATTATTTTAATTTATTCTACTTATGCGAACTCGGTATGTTTTTGTAACTACGAATTATGTTCAGGTTAATTTTTTTCCTGGAAGTACTTGTCTCTGCTAAACTTTTTATTAATCATTTGATCCTTTTTTAGTTAATTTAATGTAAATCTGTTCGCTAGTTTACTCTAGACTGAGCTTTTAGCACCGCAGGGGCAACGATTTTGTTTTTCGGATGCTTAATGGTACTTTTGCAAGTAGTTTCAGTACTAATCGGTAGGATTATATATTTTTTGGAATGGTCACAAGGAAGCTATTAACATTCATATTTTGTAATGCATTGCTTATGCGTTTGCCTTTGTTCAATAATACCTGGATTTTATGTCATTTAAATTATGTTATTACATGCCTTAAAGCTAAGAATAAGTACTTCAGGAAACCCGATATAGCACATATACAGTGTGCATGAGTGAAGTAAAATCAAACGGAGGAGAAGTTGTATGACAAGGATAGCATACATAGGAAGAAAAGAGACACAGCATGGGCTACCAATGTCATGTTGGCTGTTCTACTGTGGTAAGTGTCAGGTAACAATGTAAACAAATCGCGAAATCGAATCAAAACTTACGTTAATTTGGTGAATTCCGTTTGATTAACGCATTGTGAATTCGGGAAACATTCGAAAGTGGCAAAGCGTGGTGTTCGTTTCCAATCGGCTTCAAATATCGGTGCTTTTAATTGAAAGTGAAAAAAAATCGTGGAAAATAAAGTGGTTCGTGAAGAAGTGCGAAAAAATATTAACCGCGCGTTAGTGAAAACTCATATTTTAGATGGAACTAATAACGAAATAATTAATTTACTTGTTTCTTTTCTCGTGCCATGAATTTTGTTAATTTAGATAAGCCGCGTACTTAATGGTTACGGTTTGAAATTGATGGTGCTAATTTTTGTTTACGTTTCGGTATAAAATGTCAAACAATATTGAGTGACATAATATCTTGGCCCTCTAAATGAATGGCGGCATCAAAAAAATCATTATCTTGAGGGGGTTGAAAGTATGTATATTAATTAATTTCGGATTATTTTCTGTATTTTTTTTAGGAAAAAAATTCAAAAACTGATATTTATTTCAGATTTAAGATAAATAAATAATATAACAAAATTAAATGAAAAAAATTCAAATTAAAAAAAACCTTTTTAAAAACGCTATTTAGTTTATTGTATTACAATACTTCCCATATACATGTATTTCGAAAACAAGTTGTTTTCTTCATCAGTGGTAAGAGTATGAAAAACTCAATCCTTTTGTTCTTTATCCTTTTGAGTATGAATAGCAGCCGTTCTCCATTGAGGTTTTTACACCCTTACCACTGCTGAAGAAAACAACTTGTTTTCGAAATACATGTATATGGGAAGTATTGTTATACAATAAACTAAATAGCGTTTTTTAAAAGGAATTTTTTAAATTTGAATTTTTTTCGTACGTGATGTTCCACAGGTCTGGGCCAAGGATGGAGCCTTGTGCAACACCCGATGTAACTTCCATCCTCCGCCGACCCTCCTTCGTCTCATAGAGCAGGCTCCGGTCTGTCAGGTTGTTCTTCGAAATCCGCATCAGATATTCTGGAACTTGAAAAGAGTTTTCCAGTGCTTCCAGAATATCCGCCAATCTAGCGGAATTGAAAGCGTTTCTGACGTCAAGCATCACGAGCAACACAACCCTTTTGTTTGACTGGTAGTGAGCCTCCGCTCTTTGGACCGCGCTCACTACTTCCACTATCGCGTCAATAGTGGAGCGACCTGCTCTAAAACCATACTGCCGTGGAGATAGGTCTAGGTAACCATTGGCATCTAAAAGAGAGGTAAGTGCTCCAGGGCATAAGGTCAGTAAGGAACGCGTCAACATTCTCGTTTGTGCTAGCTCTACAGGCAACCATCGGCTACCTTTGCTAATGATTGGCAAAGCAAGGAAGCCAAGAGCTTTTAAAAATGTTAACAACTTGCCAGTGACCTATACAAACCAAAAAAGTGCATTAATGGACTTGGAATAGAATAAACCACACATCAACATAGGAACAACTGGAAGCCGAAAACCAAAGTAAACACGAACAATAGCAAACAACAGCTGCCGTTGATGAACAGGAACACGGTCTATCCATGGTAGGATTTGTTGACATTGCCAAGGAAATGACGGGCTGTTAAGAATGCGATGTTGATGATGTGGGGGGGGGGGGGTGGCTTCAATGTAATAAAGACGACCAAGGATTTCCTATTATGATAGATGATGAAATTGCAGAGAGTGTTACTAACGAACGGTAAGATAATACTAACGACAACGATGTAACCGGGGAAGAAACTAAGGATGAAAATGTTCCCACGCACGGAGAAGCGTTTATTTGTTTTGAAAATGCCTTAAAGTGGATGGAGTGGCAACCGGAATGTGATACAATACAACTTTAAGGCGATCAAGCGTCTGCGGGACCTCGCCGCTCGGAAACGTTCTACTACGTTAAGGCAACGTACTCTCCACGAAATGTCCAAAAAATAAAATCCTGTGACAACAGTATATTTTCAAGAGAATTACATATTAAGGTATGTATGTAACACTTATCATTTAACATTTTGTGTACTGTAGCGTTCATAATATATTGTATACGTTGTTAGTGTAGGTACACTAGAGTAATTAATTATAAACAGTACCGAAAACATGCTCTTTTTCTTTACAATATACCCTTTTTTATCCAAGTTTTCGGTTATCCGAATGGGGTCCGGTCCCAATTGATTCGGATAGTTGGAGTTCTACTGCATATTTTATATATATATATATATATATATATATATATATATATATAGATATATATATATATATATATATATATATATATATATATATATATATATATATATATATATATATATATCTATATATATATATATATATATATATATATATATATATATATATATATATATATATATATATATATATATATATATATATATATATATATATGCAAGTTAATATATACTTATGAACATACACATTTCTATGTATATATATATATATATATATATATATATATATATATATGTATATATATATATATATATATATATATATATATATATATATATATATATATATATATGTACGCATATATACATATATTTATATAATTATATATATATATATATATATATATATATATATATATATATATATATATATATGTACGCATATATACATATATTTATATAATTATATATATATATATATATATATATATATATATATATATATATATATATATATATTGTTTATATATAGCAAATAAAGAGATTAATTTCTCCTTAGTATTCCTTCCGCTAAATATAAATCTAAAGAATTTTGCCCCTACTCAAAATAACTTTATTCCTTACGGCACTGATGCACCAATCTTATGAACATGTTTTACTAACACTAAAAATATTCTACTACGCGTGAAGGGGACTACTGGGCTTCCTGTAGTACCTATTCCTAGCCTTAAAGCAACAACTTAAACTTCAATTTTGTGGAAATTAATACAAAATTTTTAGCATCAAATTTCAATGCAATTTGATGTATTTTTAAAAAACGAAGAAGAATGCAGCAATTAAATGCACTTTTAAAAAGAAATATATTTATCAAAGACGTACAATTTCATTGAATCATTAATATTTCAACGTATGTGCAAAAGTCTCTTAGTATAACAAGGCAAAAAAATTCAACGAATTTATTCTTAACATGATTAGAAAAGACTCGCAACCTTTTTCAATAGTAGAAGATCCCAGTT
Organism: Odontomyia ornata; assembly: GCA_963969285.1. Lineage (NCBI taxonomy): Eukaryota > Metazoa > Arthropoda > Insecta > Diptera > Stratiomyidae > Odontomyia > Odontomyia ornata. Next base: position 196,421,744 of record OZ017738.1, on the reverse strand, counting down.
TTAAATCTCTAATGAATTATTTGGAATTGTAATACTCATTATCAGAAGATACGCAATGAGCAAAACGATGCTAGATCCTCAATATATATGGTTTGAAATTAGAATTGAGTAACGCCACCCATGTTTCCATTACAATTGGTGGCTGGACTTTGCTAGCAATGTCATCTTATCAAGCAGTTACTGCACATTATCTAATAAACTAGAAATGAAATTCAGCAGTATTGGATTGCACGGAATGCTACGAGCAACTTACAGGAGATCTCAAAACGTTAATAATATGCTTTCAAACCGAGTGGGAAAAACAAGAAAAAGTATTCCCGTGTGCGACGAATAATCCAGCAAATATGACAGCAGCAGTGCGATTGACTGGCTACGAACATTCAACTTGCTCCACTCACACGTTAAATTCAGTTGCGCGTGCTGGACTGCAGATTAATGATGCATTAAAAATTATCACAAAAGTAAGAACAACATTGAACACTTCCATAGAAGTCCGGTAGTTATCAAAATACTTCTTACAATTAAGGAACAACTCAGGCCTAGTCAAATCCAGTTAAAATTGAAAATAGACGTAACTACAAGATGGAATAACACACTGGAAATAATTGAATGATTAATAATGCTACAGGAAACTCTTAAAGCAGCACTTGGGCTTTCAAATAATTCTGTAGATAAATTTTTTGAAAATTAATGACAAGGCCATTCAGAAATTAAACAAATTTTGAACCAATTTAAGCAGTTTACTAGAAAAAATTTCCTCACAAACCGAGGTGACAATTTCAATGATGCGGCCATCGACAGTGTTTCAGAAATCTGTGACAATTTGTATCCAAATTGCGTAAACACCAACATTGGTAAGAGCCCTTTTCATAAGATAATCACAGACCCTAAAAGCAGATTCAAAAATCGTGAGAAATTTAACGTGAAAGCTTCTTCTTTCTCAGCAACAACTATTAACATTAATATAAGAAAATACATAGAGAAAAGAAATATAAGTCAGCACGAATGTCCTCACATTTAGCAGCAAAATGGCTACTTCAGAGAGGACATTCTCTAAACCTGGTCTGATTAAAAGGAAATGCGAAGTTCCTAAAACCAGAATGCAAGGAAAATATACTTTTTTTGTAATGAATCAACGGTTACTTTAATAAGAGTGTAAAAAAGAAACGCTGCTAATAATTTTTATCGACTGATTAATTTTTTTTTACCTGATGAGTTCCACACTGATCATTTTTATAAGTTAACCTTATTATTTTGTGCTTTTTTTTTCAAAAACTACGCAAAGTGTGGCCCTTATTTAGAAACAGTAGTGAAATGGAATTCGAAGTCTCTAAATAGGATTGTTAAAAGCATTATTTAAAGTGATTTAAAAAAATTTGTTCAATTGCACCTTTCAATTTTTCAAAGCCTAAAATTTTTACAAGATTTGGTTCAAGTTTCTGATTATTTAATGCAAGGTTGAGTCAAATTCTGCAAACTTTATCCTGAGCTTAAGAATATTTATGTTGTAAAAGTAAAAGAAAATGTAAGTTTCTGCTATTCGCTGTGGTCTTATCAAGCTAGCCATAAACTCGCTAATTTTTATCTTTGCCCGAGGTTCCTGACCAATTTTTATTTCTATCGTTGGAATAAACCTGCTAATATTTTATTTTTATGTACGAAATTCATGCAACAAACAAAATGACCACATTGAAAAAAATTTAATTGTACGAGTCACACGTATGCTCTCACGCAAACCATATGGTTCAAAAGTAACGATACTTTGTAGCGGGTAGAATTTTCTAGAACCTCACCGTAGACGGCCACAAGCCCGTTAGAGAAAGGAGGAGGGAACTCGTTGTTTTCCCACAGCTACGATGATATCTAATCCCAAACCCCCCAATTAAATAGTAGTAAATGTTTTCGGGGTCCCACATTGGGCTTACTGGTTCCCCAATGATGGGACATTAAATGCTGAGAAATACAAATAACTGTAAATACATCTACAGCTCTGCTAACAAATCCTAGTTACACCTCCAATGTGGGGTCATAAGAGGATGAGAGCATGTCTTCCATACCTGATAACGGAATCGAAGCAATAACCATGCCGCTGGAATGGAGGTTAGGCGAAGGGATAGTTCTCCATCCCTGGATAACCCTAAAATGTTTTGAAACCTGCGGAAGGGCTTCGAAATGGATTGGACTCAGGGCAACGGCCTCACAATCAGAAAATGGTCTGTGGAACTGGATCTTGAAATGTCAGATCACTCAATAAACCGGGCGCTATTAAGAAACTTTTACAAGAGGCCAGTGTATATAAATTTAAAAACAAGCAATCCAGGAAACAAACTGGACTGTAAATTATATTCAAGACATGAGATAACACACAATATTCAAAACTGGGAAGCCTAATGGAAACTGAGAATAGAATATAGAGAAGAGAATTATTGTGGACTGAAGTTTCAAACTGCACGTAATTGATTTCAAGGTAGTCAGTGAACGGGTGTTTGCAATCCGTATAAAAGTGAAATTCTTAAAAATCTGTTTGATGAACGTTCACGCCCTGGCCTAAGACAAGTACGAAGAAATGATGGAAACGTTCTAATATCACCTGGAAATACTAGATGACTCATGGGTGATTTCAACGCTCAGGTTGGCAGTGAGATATACCATCAAGGAATGACTGGAGGAATTACCCTCCTCCTACAAACGGTGTGTCTGACTAAAAACTTTACGGAAACCTTCGTCAACCAGCTGGCTCCCACCTTATCAGAGGCATCGCTAAAGACAAGCAACGAGCTCTGGATGCAAGAGAAAGTAGCTATTAATACTATGGCAGAATAGATCATTGGACGTAGCCTGGCGCAAGAGGAATGATTAGTTCGATGATGAGTGCCAGAGTACGTTAGATTAAAAAGAATCAGGCGTACAAAGAAAACGTTGGTAGGAAAAACAGGACGAAGAGAGAACACTATGACAATCTCATAAAAGTAGCGAATAAGATAATTAGAATTAAGAAAACGAAATGCTATGACAATCAACTGAGAAGCATCTATGTAAGTCTAGCGAGCAACAACACAAGACAAGTACACAAAGTAGTGAAAAGTCTGAAACGTGGTTATATGCTCAAAACTTCGCTCTGACATAATGATATCGGCAATATCATCACTAATGAAACCAGAATTAAGGAAAAATAGGCATCATATTTCAAGAACCTCCAAAATATTCCTCAATATTAGAGCCTATAGATGTCTGCGCAGAGCTTCCGTCGACCCCACCAATTCTGGATGAAGTTTGTTCCATCATCAAAGTCCGAAAGAATTCGAAAGCGCTAAGTATTGACGAGATTACAGTAGGGCTCATCATATGGTAGCACTAAGTCATCCAGCACATTTGAAAACGTGAACATATTTCAAATGAGTGGAGCCAACAAATTCTATTCCCTATCCAAAAAAAGGTGACAAGCGACAGTGCGAAAATTATAGAGGCATATCACTACTTTGTAAATATTTTCAAAGATCTTAGAAAGTAAAATCAAGTCATAAGCCAACTGTATTATGGGAGTATCAAGGTGGTTTTAGGGAAGTTAGACCGATAGCAGACCAATTGCTCACAGTGAAGCAGGTAATCGAAAAAAAACCACATTTTCGTTGACCTTAAGCAAACATACGACAGTATTGATTAATTGATTGATACTTTGCTTTTTTTGTGGTAGGGAGGTGAAGGCGTTTATGCCCGCTGAGTCTGGCAGTGTGGGACTCCCATGGAGGATATCCTTGGACTACCCACTAAACACCTCCCCTGTCAATCTGAGAACCTAGTCTGGAACCGTTTGACACATTACTTCGGGCCAGGTCTCGTTTTGTTACGGCGTGGGGCGTCTTCAAGCTGGGGAGTCCCTTTCCTAGCGGGAGGGCAGAGGGGAAGAGGAAATGCCAGAAGAGCGATCCCCCAGCCCCAGTACCTCCGGCTGCTGTGAGTCCCTTTTATATTTTAGGACTGCCCGAGCATAATGTGCCACCTGGTTCCATTTGTCAACCGATTCGAACATCACCGCAACTATATTATCCGGAGTGAGCTCTCCCGTCTCCCTGTAGAGTTTCCTTCGCAGCCTGATCCATTTTGTACACGCAAAAAATGTGTGACAGGCATTGTCCTCCTCTCCTGGGCAAAACCGACAATCGGGAGACCGTGACTTACCGATCTTGTGCAGGTAAGACTGAAAACACCCGTGCCCGCTCAAAAGCTGGGTCAGATAGAAGTCAGTCTTACCATGCCTTCGATTTAGCCACGGTCTCACATCCGGGATGAGGCGTGCAGTCCACCTTCCCTTCGTGCAATTCCTCCAAGACAGCTGCCAATCGTTGAGCGAGCGTTGTCTCTCCTCGCGGACAACCATCTCCCTCGCATCCTCGTTTTGGCGCAGGTAAATAGCGCGGCGCTCTCTAGCAAGGAGGGCGACAGGTATCACGCCTGCAATCACTCTCACCGCCGAGCCGGAGACTGGATACGAAGATGCAATTCTCAGTGCTCCTCTTCTCTGTACCTGTGCCAATCGTTTTCGGTATACCTCCTTGCTGAGAGCGTCGCCCCATACCTCTGCTCCATACAGTAGCACTGACCCTACAGCACTTATCAAGAGGCGTCTTCTTGATGGGCTGGGTCCCCCTACGTTGGCCATAAGTCGACTCAGGGCCGATATTCCCGAAGCAGCCTTCTCAGCCGTTGCCCTGATTTACTCAGAGAAACTCATCTTCGAGTCGCTCAGTAGCCCCAGGTACTTCACCGCTGGCTTCGATTCGATCTGTATATCTCCAATACTGATCATCCTTACTCTAGGGATTCTCTTTTTTGTCAAGATGACAACTTAGGTTTTCTCCAGTGCTAAACTCAGCCCGCGAGCAGTCATCTAGTCCCTCACTCGGCGCATTAGCGTACCTAGCCTAAGTTGCGCTTGCTCAACGGTGCGTCTGGCGACCAGAGCCACAACATCATCCGCATAGCCGACCAAGCGCGACTCATCTGGCATCTCAAGTCTCACTAGCCTGTCATAAGACACGTTCCACTACCGGACCAAGGATAGATCCCTGGGCAACACCCGATGTAATTTCCATCCTTCGTTGGCCCTGTGTCGTGTCGTAGAGCAGGGTTCGGTCCTTTAGGTAGTTCCTCAAAAGACGCATTAGATATTCTGGAACTTGAAAAGAGTTTTCCAGCGTGTCCAGAATATCCACCCATCTAGCGGAGTTGAAGGGATTCCTGACGTCGAGTGTCACCAACAGGACGGTCCGTCGCTTGGTGCGACTATATGCCTCTACCTTTTGGACCACGTTCAACACCTCTGCAATCGCATCAATGGTAGAACGTCCTGCTCTAAAGCCGTACTGCCAAGGAGATAGGTCCCCAGCAGCACGAACCGCGTCAGCGAGTCTTCCCTTGATGAGTTTCTCTAGTACTTTCCCAGCCGTGTCTAGCATGCATAACGGGCGGTATGCAGACGGCGCTTCGGGATTTCCCTTCCCCTTGCTGATCAGCACGAGCCTCGCCACCTTTCATCGTACCGGGAAAACCCCATCCTGTAGGCAAGCGTTGAATGTGCTGAGCAGCAAGTCAGGACAATGGTGATAGACGAGCCGCAACACCTCAGCTGGAACACCATCGGGACCTGGGGCCTTCCCCGCTTTCAAGGAGAGGACTGCCTCCTCCAGTTCCAGCTGTGTGAAGAGTGGGCACTCTACTGCTGTTTCACCATGGACAGCGTCAACACGGACGGGATGGGCGGGGAAGAGTCCCCGCACTATCGCGTCCATCTTTTCTGCGTCATGTATACAAGGCTTCCGTAGGGCACCAAGTTTCCCCATGACCAGCTTGTAGCCAAGGCCCCACGGATCTTTGTTCACATTGTCCACTAGGTCTTGCCAGCAGCGAGCCTTGCTACTGTTGATCAGTTTGCGAAGGCATTTCCTGGCCGACTTATATGCTGCCACCTGGTTGCATGCCTCGTCACGGTTCCGCGCCCGTTGAGCCTCACGCCGAAGCTTCTGACACTCCCTCCACTTTTCAGCGATTTCAGTAGACCACCAGTACACTGGGGGCTTGCCGAGCCGGGGTCTTCGACGAGGCATATAAGCGCAGCAAGCAGTCGTGATTATGCTCATGGTAGAGTTCACCACGTCTTGAGCTGCCAGTTCTTCCTTCCCCTCCGGAGCTCCCTGCAGCGGCTACTTTGCTTTGGCATCCCAGCCAAATCAGGCCGTTTTACCAAAATGACACTGCCTCTCAAGTCCACATCAATAACCAACTCATCGATGCCTCTGATTCAAATACCGGCTAGCCCCATTGCTATTTAATTTGTCTGTGGAGTACGTGGTTAGGAAGCCACCTATCCATACACGAGGTACATTACTATACAAGTCAAGGCAGGTAGTAGCCTATGCAGACGACATCAAAATTTCGTCACGGTCATGTGGCCAGCCCATTGCAGCTTCCACAGTCTTACAATCCTTGAGACCTCCAGCTCGTCAAAAATTTCATACAGTTCATGGTTGTATCGAATTCAACATTGATCCCCATCTAGTTTTGCTCCGATTATTCGCCTCAGGACCCGTCGCTCAAAGGCGTTCAATATATTTGCGGATGCTTGGGTTGGGGTCCATGTTTCATACCCATAGTATAACACAGGTCTTATCACAGATTTGTATACTTGGAGCTTTGTTCTCCTGTGTATGATGCTGGTCTCCAAGATCAACAATGCTGAACTAAATATCTTATTTGCGAGCTGTATTCTTCGGCGTATTTCGTCTCTTTCATTGCCCGTTTCCGTTATTTTGGCACCTAAATACACAAATTCGCTAACGTTTTTGATACTGTATTCGCTAAGTGTGATATTTTGTATACTTGAGGTATTGTTCTTTGACTGCGTTATGAACTTTGTTTTGTTTTCGTTGATTTGTAGCCCTACTAGTTTTGCTTCGCTGTCGAGTTTCAGGAAGAGTTCTTTGGCAGTTCTTAATTACCGCGACAGAATGTTGATGTCATCCGCATAGGCTGCTACTTGGCTTGACTTGTATAGTAATGTACCTCACATATCGACAGGTAGCTTCCTTATGACTTACTCCAGAGCCAAATTGAATAGCGATGGGGACAGCCCATCTCCCTGCTTTAGTCCGATATTTGTGTCAAAGGCATCGGTGAGTTGGTTATTGATTCAGTCTTGGGGGTTCGTCGACGTCATTGTTATTTTGATGAGATGGACTAATTTGGCTGGGATGCCAAAACCAAGCATTATTTGGTACAGTACGTTACGATCAATATTGTCGTTTGCTTGCTTAAAGTCAACGAAAATTTGGTGTACGTCTATGCTGAACTTCCAGCATTTTTCAAGTACCTACTTGACTGTGAACAATTGGCCTATTGTTGATCTCTCTGCCCTAAAACTACCTTGATCCTCCCCAATAATACTGTTGGCGTATGATTCAATTTTATTTTCTAAGATTTTAGAAAATATTTTATGCTACGTACAAAGTAGTGATATGCCTCTATAATTTTCGCACTGTAGCTTGTCACCTTTTTTGTGGATAGGGAATATAATTGTTTGGCTCCACTTTTTCGGGATATGTTTTTGTTGCCAAATGTACTGGATGACTTTGTGAATAGCTTGAAGAACACTATATGAACACTACTGCCACCATATTTGATGAGCTCCGCTGGGATTTCATCAATGCCCGGCGCTTTTTTTATCCTTTTGGGCTTTGATAATGGAACAAACTTCATCCAGAGTTGGTGAGGCCAATGGAAGCTCTCCGCAGACATCTATAGGCTCCGATGCTCTGGAGCTGTGCGGAGGATTAAGGAGGTTCTTGAAATATGATGCCCATCTTTCCTTAATCTTGAGTTCATCAGCGATTATATTGCCGTAGTTATCACGACAGAGCGTGGTTTTGGGCTGGTAACCACTTTTCAGGCTTTTCACTACCTTGTGTGCTTGTCTTGTGTTATTGCTCGAGAAACTTACATCTATACTTCTCAATTGGTCGTCATAGTATTTTCTTTTCTTAATCCTAATTCTCTTGTTCACTACTCTTCTGAGATTTTCATAGTGTTCTCTTTTCGTCCTGGTTTTCCTACCTACGTATTCTTTGTATGCCTGATTCTTTTTATCTAACACACTCTGGCACTCATCATCGAACCAGTCATTCCTCTTGCGCCGGGCTTGATGTCCGATTGTCTGTTCTGCCACGGTCCTGATAGCCGCTGTCACTTCCATTCAGAGCTCGTTGCTCGTCTTTAACGATGCGTCTAATAAGATGTGAGCCGGCTGGTTGTCGAGGATCTCCGTGAAATGTTTGACCACGGACGCCATCTGGAGCGTTTCGATATCAAATTTTTGTAACGGGCTGGTCTGCGCCGAATATGGCTTTGACGTACGACATCGATAGGTTAATTTGATCAAGTAATGATCTGAGTTACAATTGGCTCCTCGGTATGTTCGGGCGTCAAGTATGCTCGAGGCCCAACGTTATTGGATTAGAACATTATCGATCTGGTTTTGAGTGTTACCATCTGGTGATAACCAGGTCATTTGGTGAATGCATCGATGTCGGAAGCAAATCGAACGGATGACTAGATTTCTGCTACATGCAAAGTCAATCAGGCGCTGGCCATTGTCATTTGTTTCATCGTGGAGGCTATATCCTCCAGTCATTCCCCGATGAGATAGCTCATTGCCAACCTTAGCGTTGAAATCACCCAGAATAATTTTTGTGTCGTTTGTGGGCAATGAGTCGACCAGTCTTTCAAGGTGATTGTAAAATATTTCCTTAGTTTCTTCGTCCTTTTCTTCGGGCAGGGCGTGAACATTAATCAGCCAGATTTTGAAGAATTTCGCTTTTATACGGATCGCACACAACCGTTCATTGACTGCCTTAAAATCAATAACGTGTGATTTGATTGAAGGCCACTCCAAATTCTCGTTTTTAGTAGGCTTCCCTGTTTTGAATATTGTGTGATATCTCATGTCTTGAATGCCATTTGTAGTCCAATTCGTTTCCTGACTGCCAGTATTTTTAATTGATATTGACTGGGCTGTTATAAAAGATCCTAAACAGAGCCAGGGTAATGGAGTGATCTAACATTCCAGGATCCAATGCCATAGTCCTTTTTTCTTTTACGAGGTCGTTGCTGTGAGTACAATCCATTTCGAGGCCTATCTGCAGGTTTCGAAACAATTAAAGGTTTTCCAGGGATGGGGAGTTAGCCCGTGGCCCAGCCTCCATTCCGGTGGCATGGTTATCACGTCGATTCTGTTATCAGGCGCGGAAGATTCACCTACACCCTCTTACGTCCACACAAAGGAGGTGTAAGTAGGATTTAGTAGGAAAGCTGTAGATGTACTTACAGTTATTAGCATTTCTCGGCATTTAATGTTACATTATTGGGGAACAACTAAACCCAATATGCGACCCCGAGAACATTTACTATCATTTAATTGGGGGCTTGGGATGAGGAATCATGGAAGCTATGGGTTGGGGAAATAAGGGGCTCACTCCACCTTTCTCAAACGGGCTTGGGACCATCTATGAATTGATACTCAAAACAAAATAACAGAAAACATAAACAAAAAAAAAAAGAAAATACCAACGAACAATTTAGACATTATCATGCAGCCACCAATACCAAGATTGCTCCGACCAAGCTTTATCAACCTCAACAAATCTAGGAAATAAGTCTCTCTATTGGAATGGCTGGTCCCGTTAATAAAAATTCGAAGGTTATATTATCTTCTAATGGGAGGCTTACTTTTGCTCGAATATGATATATAATTGGTACACCATCAGAACTAAAAACTTATCGATTCGTGTCCAAATACACGCATGCTTCTGGAAGAATGAAGCCAGTAGTGGGGCAACTCTTAACATACTCATCTGTAGCTTGAAACGGCTGTGAAACCCAAGGATTTTTGCTGACATTTACACATCTTGCGACATGATTTCGAAGAAGTCTAAATGTAAAAATATCAATTCTCGCCACTTTAGCAGTTTGATGAATTTTTCTATTCGATATATAGTGTTTCCAATCCATTGCAAGCTTCCTGTGGAAAGCGTTACATACACGAAGACATTTCCTTTCAAAAACTCTTACTTTTTTCACAGTGCTAGTACTCTGGTTGCACCAGATTGACATCCATAGGTTAAAACCATTCCAGCTAGGGTCTTGTGACAGATAATTTTGAACTTTTGATCAATGTATAGTTTATGTAATGAAAGAGGAATTGAAGGGGCATGACTGCTTTTTGTGCTTTACTGAGCTTGATTTTGACATGTTTAGTAAAGTGAAGACAACGATCGAAATATCTAAACACCAAGGTATTAAACACAGAATCTATGTGGAACTCATTCTGAACTATCCACACCAGTTATAATGTGGAAATCATTCCGATTACATTTCAAGTCTTGACTTGACTACTCCAGCGTTGTCCGAAACAAAATTAGTTTGTACTTGTACGCATTGACTTTCATTCACCAATTGTTGGTGTAGCCCTGTGTATTGTTAAACGTTTTTTGAAAATTGATCTGAATTATTTTAGCTTTTTGGTCTGCGTGTAAATGATCAGATCATCAAGGCGTTGGCATGACGTTAAAATCAATGCTGTTCAATAGCTTGCAAATGAATGTTGAAAAGAGTAAAGGTGCAGTAACTGTTCCCTACTGTAGGGCATTCAAGACTTTGACGTACCGCATTGTCGTCAGATTTCTATCAGTTATAACAAATGGTTACTCGTCTAATATATTGCACATCATGGTGACATGGTGCCTGGGGAATCTGCCCTGAAGAAGCATAAAAAGTAGTCCATCTAGCCGCACCATATCAATGAGACATGCTCCAATATATTCTGTATCATTTAATTTCCAACAAATATTTGAGGTTTCTACCATTATCGCATGTATGGTCAAATATCTGGTACCAAAACTAAATTCGCAATTAGGTTTGAACTTATATTTTCCAATGTAAGCATTTAATGCTTTTTTTGGTTTCACATCGAATTCCTTGCTAATATTAGGCAGCAAGCTGATTGGATGATAGTTTTTAGGGCACTAAGATTCTTCTTATTTCTTCAAGTTTGGAAAAATCTTAGCTTTCTTCTACTCCTTTGGGAAATATAGTATGTATTGTTCAACATATTATTGAACAATATGCAATTATTTGTTTCAACAACATCATGTTAATGTAGGAGAAGTTTATTTGGTACTACATCAATACCACATGATTCCTTGTCGTTTTTTCTGCCAAATATGAAACACAATTCTTCATAGTTGACAAAATAATCAGGTCAGATGATAATGATGCATTGAAATGAAGAATTTATACGCCTCTTAGGCTAGATTTGAAATCTGAAACGTTTGCTTTCACGACCTCTGAAAGTATTTGATTTCCTCTCTAAGGGTTTGATAGATGAACCAATTCAAGATAAGTTACAATCAGGGTATGTTCCTACAGTCCATCACATCCAAGCCTATTTCTAATTCTATCCAGGTTGTATAATTTCGATGCCTTACCGAGAAGATTCAATACTTTCACTATCGTATAAACACCATCTGAGCCCTGTGAGCTAATACCCCTCAGGTTTTTCACCCATTGACTGCTAGCCTCACTCCTGAAGTATGAACGGGTTAAGTTCAGGACATTCTTCAGTGGTGATTCCCACAAAGCTAACAAGGAATGGTTCTAATCCTAAAATCACTGATAAATATTATCAGTGCGTATAAAAAGAAGGCTTGTCAACTTTTTCAACTTTACGATGGATGGTGTTCTGATAAATAGAGGTTCGTTGGTTAAATTTTAATTCATTGATCAAGGATTGCTGTCATCAGAAGGAGGGAATTGCTTCTGGTGATTCCGATTAAACTTCCTTTGAAACTTTTTCCAGTCTATTGTTTTGAACTTCAACCGATGAATAACACATTGAACTGAAATAGGGAAGACATCATACCTTTGATGAGTGACTTTCATTACGATGACGTTATGGTCGCTTTCGTCAGAAAGCACCTGCAGCTTCGATTGAGGACTATTAAAGCTGAATTAAAGTTTTGCGCCAGCAATGCAGAAGTCCAAATATAAATTTGTCCTAGGGTATGTTGAGAGCTTGGACCTATGTAGATTACAGATATATTCCATTTGGCTCTCTGCTATCCGCGATTTTAGGAATACACCTCTTGGATTATTGTTGGTGTTCAGCTATGATATATTCTAGGCATTCAAGTCACCAGCAGGGAATATAGCAACTATGGAGTCTCTTCAATTCGAGTATTTCAAACATGGAATCGAGCTCCTCCCTGAACTTGAAAAAATTTCGACCGGTTGCATAGGCAGAAATAACGTAGCGATAAACCCCGCCTTACAGTGATATTGTGATAACGGACACTTCGAAAAATTTGAAGCTTTTGAATTTGCATTTATCAATATATTGGAAGCAATAGGGTCTTCTAACCAATATTTCAATGCCACCTCCAGTTTACCCTATCAATTCTTATAAATTCAAAATTCTTGAATGCCATGGCGTGCCATGAATTGAGATGTGTTTCCAGGAGATAGTCGCGTCGATGTAGAGTAATAACGAAGTTAACGCTAACTGAGATGAGACAAAGTCTACACGTGGGAATGTAACTAGATGGTAAGTTGTTTTGCGTAATTTGAAAGGTCTAAGCCCTGAAAAACAAAGTTAATTTTTGAATCTTTTTGTTAATTCTTCCCGAGAGAGAATTATGTTTTTAAGTAAATTTTAAAAGCAGCTCGTTATTGCTGCTTTCATTATTAGGGTTTTGTACTGAAATACAAAACCCTATTGCAATCACGACCTGTGTCCGTCTGTCCGTCTGTCCGTCCGTCCGTCCGTCCGTCCGTCCGTCCGTCCGTCCGTCCGTCTGTATGTCACAGCACTTTTTCTCCGAAACTATAGAAGCTACAGTCACGCAACTTTGTGAAAAGGTCAGAAGTGGTGACCTCTTGAAAGTTCAATGGTGAAAAAAATTTTCAAAGGGGTTTAAGGGGGGTCTCCCCATATAGGGAAGTGACCCCCCAAAAAAAAAAATTCACCATTGGTAGTCGAGTAGGGTGTCATTGGAAAGGTCTCAATGAGATCTTTTCAAAACAAGTCTTAAAATTGCTTTATGAGTACCGAGGGGGGCAGGGGAAGGGGAAATGTACGAACTTTTCGCGTACCCCCCCCTCGCGATTGGACACCTTCCATCCGAAAAATCTGAAAAAAATCATGGATGTAGGCCTTAATGAGTACAACAACAACAAATACATGAGAAGTCGAAATTCACTCAACTTTGTTAGTAATAGTATGATTTATTGATTTTATGTTTTCTTGAATAAAATCTAGACGGTACCCTTAAATTCAATAAAATTTAGCACACAGATGACTATTTAAAAGGTTGATTTTTTCTGAAAGTTTCATAAAGATCGAATAATATTTAACGAAGTTATAGCGATTTGAATTTTCCTGCATTACTATGGAACAATATGCCCTGTATTACTATGGAAACATATGGCTATGGAGCCATATGCGCTTTTTACCGACTTAGAAACTACAGCTTTGCTAGGATTTGCATGAAAATTTCAGGAATGATAGGTATCATGAAGATGAGTACATACAATTGAAACAAGTCGGAAAGGCAGGAGAAAGCTCCTAGCAAAAGGGCTTTGTAACCATTCTAAGATTCTAAAAAACAGGCCATGAATCGATGATTACAGTACAGAGGAGTGGCCCCTGAAAAAAAAATTTCATGAAAGGTAGCTGATATGAGTATCAACTGAAAGTTCTCTATGAGAGCTTTTCAAAACAGTTCTTAAACTCACATATTTTGCTTCTGTGGGAACATGGGGGGCGGGGAAATACATGAAAAATGTGTTTCCTCCCTCGCGAATGGACACCCGTGATCTTAAAAAATCTGAAATAATTATCAAGGGAGATATTTGTGGGTATAACTATAACAAATACCTCAGAAGTCAAAATTCTTTTAACTTCGCTAATAATAGTATGATCCTCGAACATGGCATGTTTCTTGATTTTATTCATTACTGGTTACTGCATTGTGTAAGTTGAGTACAAAACCCTTCTGACATGAGCATAGGTCTGTCTACCCAACTTGTTAACATTATTGACAGTATTGTCTGCTGGCCCTCTAGCGGCGAGTGCAAATAATAACATAAGGGTTCGACGAAGTTGAAATGTATTCCATAGTGGTGTACTTGCGTTTTGTAATAATTTTTTGGTTTGATCTTGGAGAATGACCTGGCATTCGGCACTATGGCAGCCCAAATCAAATGTTGACAAGTATTTGAATGATAGATCTCTTTCCGAGATTCAGTCTGGCAAGAAGAAGAAGAAAACTGTAGTTCCACATTGGGTGTACGGCAATAGTCCGATTACTTATCGCCTAGTTCGAAAGTCCTTTTAGTACAAGTATATTTTAACATATTTTAAGGGGAGAAATTTTCAAACTACAGTAGCATTGCTCTCAAAAACTTCCATGTACACTTTTCCCTGTTCTAACCTTTAAGATATTTTTGGTGATATCAAGATTCACTGGGTGACATAAAAAGTGTTAGCCGACTGTCAACTAGAATTTACCCATGTGTAAAGTGGTCGGTGCACTGTCGATTTTATATTAAAACTGTTTGTAAATATTTCTATGGGAAGGTGAACGTTGACCCAACGGAAAACGAAAGTAATTCGACTTTAGTGTAACTGCACGTCAGACTAACGATATCTAACTTTCATGCATGGTTTGCAGCTGTTTATTGTCAACGTTTGTATTATGTTAAATCATCAGGTGCGGCATACAACTCTCGTCCACAGGCATATTGTCATACAATTTAACATCAAATGCTCACAGCACATCCACCAACCTAGGTACAAATTCAAACAACTGGCATCATCAATTCTGATTTTGCGTAGTTTCCCTGCCGTGTACCCAGGAATTCCATTCAAGATGAGTCTGAAGGTTAAGAGAATAAAGGAACAAATAATCAGAAATTCTGTCCCGTCCGTAATTTTAATCAAAAGAACAAGTATCATAAATTGTTCAGTATCGACATAAGGGTCAATTATTATTTAAATAATACGTCCGGAATGTAGTATATTGTGTTCTTTGTATAAAACCCCTTCTGCATTGATTTATGAAATGGATATGGAATACTATCGGAGAGTTATGTGACGCTAAAACCTTGTGATCGTTAGAATCACATTATTTGAGCAACAAACATACATTAACGCATTAGAAATACAAGACAAATTATAAGAAGATCCAAATTAGAAATAGATGACGCTATATTATGTTCCATTAGAACTTAACTAATCAAAATCAATTTATTGTGTTACTTATAACATAAGCCGACCTACTTATTATAGGGTTTTGTACCCAACTTGCGAACTGCAGCCAGCAGCAACGAATAAAGTCAAGAAACATGTCAAAGAGATGTGCACGTTTAAAAGAAAATCAATTGTTTCTCGATTTTCAACGGTCGCCATTTCATTGCAAATTAACAGAAATTGCTCAAACCGTGGGTTCCCAAAAAATGTATATTATGATCTTATCTGAAAATTATAAGAAGATCAAATCAAAACTGCAATGTCTGAAATGATATAAAGTCTATAAAATGGCAAAATCGTGTGTTATTGTTGTTGTCATTGGAGAAATTTCAAGTGGCTATAACTTCCGCGGATATCATTCAATTTTGATCAAACTTCCATAGTATTAGGACATTTTATAAGACTACCTTAGTTGAGTTTAGGGGTATCCATATGATTTTATTAGGGAAAATGTGAAATTTGAAGGTCATACTATTATTAACAAAATTGAGCGAATTTTGACTTCTTAGGTATTTTATATCTATCTCCATGATTTTTTCAGATCACAGGCGTCCAACCGCGAGGGGCTGAATGAGGAAATTTTTCGTGTATTCCTCCTCCCTGTGCGCCCCTCGATCAAGACCTTTCATTTGATATCCGTATCGGCTACCAATGATGAAATTTTTTTTCGGGGGTCACTCCCCTACATTGAGAGACCCCCATAAGTACATTATAAATTTTTTTTGTAGTTAAACTTTGAAGAGGGCACCACTTTCACCTACTTACAAATTTGATGTTTCTAGCTTATATGGTCTGGGAGTAAAACTAATGTGACACACGGACGCATGGAAAGACGGACAGACAGGACGCAATTTTAGTATGGTTTTGAAAAATCATTTCACAAACCCCTGCAAAGGGTAAAATATTTAGATTAACATTTAAATCATGGAAGATGAATCTTTAAGCCATACCAAACAATTTAAGATAATACACTGAGTTAAATTTGGAAATAAGAAGTTTACACAGTCTTAAGGCTCCAAAGAAATCAATTTTAATTTTTAATTTAATCTTCCCTTTCCACCTCTATAAATATTTATACCCCATGCCGCGCAGGCATCAATGACCGGTCAGCATGCATGCATGGGATGGGATAGGCTGGGTAGAAGGTTATCCTGCATGTCTGCGAGGCCCTCCGCCACCTTCTGCCCACCAATTAACTCGAGAAGTATGTGTAAAAAGAGAAAGCTGCCTCGAGTTCCCGATGAACTTTATAGATAAAAGCGATAAATTATATGGATATAGGGTCACTAAAGTTTAGACTATAAACGGAATCGATTTTTGCAGGCTCTAGAATAAGAATGTTTGATAATCGGTAGATATTAGAAAAGTAGAGGTTTTCAAGTTAAATTTTAGTTGCATCCAGAGCATTATATTTTAATTATTCATAGTATTTTATTTTTTACCACCTATAGTATTATTTTTAGGGTTTTGTACTAAAATACAAAACCCTATTAGAATCACGACCTGTGTCCGTCCATCCGTCCGTCCGTCACAGCACTTTTTCTCCTCAACTATAGAGGCTACAGCCATGAAACTTTGTGGAAAGCTCAGAAGTGGTGACTTCTTGAAAGTTCAAGGGTGGAAAAATTTTTCAAAGGGGTGTAAGGGGGGTCTCTCTATATAGGGAGGTGACCCCTCAAACATTTTTTTTCACCATTGGTAGTCGAGTAGGGTGTCATTGTAAAGGTCTTAATGAGATATTTTCAGAACAAGTCTTAAAATTGCCTTATCGGTACCGAGGGGGGCAGGGAGAGGGGAAATGTATGAACTTTTCGCGTAGCCCCCCTTGCGATTAGACACCTTCCATCCGAGAAATCTGAAAAAAATCATGAATGTAGGCCTTGATGACTACAACAACAGCAAATACATGAGAAGTCGAAATTCACTCAACTTTGTTAGTAATAGTATGATTTATCGATTTTATGTTTTCTTGAATGAAATCCAAACGGTACCCTTAAATTAGCAAACAGATGAGATTTATAAGATTGATCTTTTCTGAAAGTTTCATGAAGATCGAATAGTATTTAACGAAGTTATAGCGATTTGAATTTTCCTGTATTCCTATGGAACAATGTGCCCTGTATTACTATGGAAACATATGGCTATGGAGCCATATGCGCTTTTTACCGACTTAGACACTACAGCTTTGCTAGGATTTGCATGAAAATTTCAGGAATGATAGGTGTCATGAAGAGGCAGGAGAGAGCTCCTAGCAAAAGGGCTTTGTAAACATTCTAGGATTCGAAAAAATAGGCCATGAATCGATGATTACAGTACAGAGGAGTGGCCCCTGAAAAAAAATTTCATCAAAGTTAGCCGATATGAGTATCAACTGAAAGTTCTCTATGAGAGCTTTTCAAAACAGTTCTTAAACAGACAGTTTTTGCTTCAATGGGGGCACAGGGGGGGGGGGGATACATGAAAAATGTGTTTCCTCCCTCGCGAATGGACACCCGTGATCTAAAAATTCTGAAAAAATTATCAAGGGAGATATTTATGGGTTTAACTATAACAAATACCTCAGAAGTCAAAATTCTTTCAACTTTGTTAATAATAGTATGATCCTCGAACATGACGTGTTTCTTGATTTTATTCGTTGCTGGTTACTGCATTATGTAAGTTGAGTACAAAACCCTTCTGACGTGAGCATAGGTCTGTCTACCCAATTTATTTTAATTAGTCCTAGTATTATATTAAGTTGCTGGCGATAGAATGCTGGTCTCCGAGTAAGCGTAGTAGGGTAAGAGATGGTTGTTAGCTTAGGGATTGATAGTAGTATTTAAATATATAGCGAGGGGTTCCCAGTTTGTGAGATTTCAGCGACGTTGTGTGGATTTCAGGGGGGGGGGGAATGTTACGAACGGAGTAGAGAGACAGCGACACTAGCTCGCCACAAAGATGATACTGAGCCGCACCAGATCAGATTTTTGTTTAATAATTTTTAAATGTATTTGTAGTGATAATTTAAGTACTTGTATTCTGCCCGTAACGCAGCTCGAAGCAATTTCCGCATTGCTTCTACGGTGTCTTGCGGTAGATTCCGGATGGCCAACTTATAAATTAGTGGATGATTGGAACGGTTTGGTCAAAGCCTTGAAAACGGAATTCTTGCCACCAGACTATGATGATCGTCTTGAAGAGGAGATCAAGGAGAGGGCTCAGTGCGCAGATGAGACAATTGGAGTTTATGTAGCGGTGATGGAGGGAATATTCAAGCGATTGTCGGAGCCGAAATTGTAGAAGCAAAAACTCAAGATCATTCGTAAAAATATATCCTCTTTTTATCAAACTCAGTTGAGTTTAAGGGCAATCGAGAGTTTAAAAGAGTTGGTAGAATTAGGAAGGAAGTAAGAGGAGACTCGGCAAGCGGTTGAAGCTTTTGTACCATCAGTCAGTCATCGAGGAAAGCGACGTTTGGAGCAGAACCTGGCTTATGTGGTGACAACACCATCTGCAGAAGTAAGGGGCTAACGCGGGAATGTGAGACGGTGTTGGAATTGGCAGCAAGCTGAACACTGGGCAAGGGAGTGTAGATAACCGAAAGCTTGTTATGGGTGCGGCAGGAGGGACACGACTCGAGCTGGCTGTCCAAATTGTCGCCAGCAGGCCACGACCAGGGCACGGGGAGCAACTAGTCGGCTGTCGGGAAACGAGTAACGTGTCCCATAGGCGACCGCGGTGGCACGGATAAAAGGTCGTAGCGCAGTGTTTCGGAAGTAGAATTCACCTTGGAGGAGAAGGAGGGAGATGCTCGCCCACATGTTCTGCTGAAAGTTGCAGGAAGGAGAATGCCAGATCTATTGGATTCGGAGGCAAGCAGAACAATCATTGGTTCAGAAGGTTGGGAGCAAGTGAGGAAGATCGATGTTTCCTTGGATAAGTGTGGGACCCATGCAGTACGAACAGCGAGCGGCGAGAGTTGTAAGGTGGAGGGCTCCGTATGTTTGCCCTTTATGTTAAAAGGACATACACAATACTTGGAAGCATTGGTGGTTACCTCGGTCATGCAAACACTAATCCTGGGAGGGGGGGGTTGTGATTTTATAAAAAAATTTAGAATAGTCTTGGACCTTAGCAGTCAGCATTGGGACTTCGCCTCATGACTAGCTGAGAAACTACCGAGCCACTTACGATCACTGAGGAGTCTTTCTCTAAAGCAGGAGTTGGAATTAAATAATCTACTGGAGGAGGAATTTAAGGCTATGGGTGAAGGGTTGGGGAAAACATCGGTAGCAGAACATGTGATCAAGACAATTGCAGCGCCTATAAAACAAAGGTATTAGCCGATGTCACCAGCCATATTGAAGCATGTCTATGCCGAGCTGGATGAGATGCTAGCTATGGGAGTAGCGGAACCTTCGAACAGCGCCTGGTCATCCCCACTCTTGCTAGTGAAGAAAAAGGAGGGTACCTATGGGTTTTGCATAGTTTATCCGAAACTCAATGCAGTATTGGAGAAGGATGCGTACCCAATACCATACGTTCCTCGACCCTCGATAAATTACGCGATGCTCGGGATCTATCGTCACTAGACATGAAATCAGCGTATTGGCACGCTCCAACGCCAGCGGACTGAAAAGCTTTCATTGCGTTTACAGTCCCTGGGAGGGGACTTTTTCAGTTCAGAAGGATACCATTCGGGCTGCAGAATGCACCAGCGACTTGGCAGCGATCGACGGATCGCGTTTTGGGACCAGAACTAGAACCCTACATATTTACGTACCTGGACGACAGCCGCAGTTAAAGTACCTGGGTTATGTCGTCAATGAACAGGGGTTAAACGTGGATCCAGATAAGGTTGAATCGATGCTGCGTATTCCGCCACCAAACACCGTGAAGAAGGTTTGGCAATTTTCAGGAATGGTATCATGGTACCGGCGATTTATCCCGGACCATGCCACCATTACTGCACCCCTGACTGACCTTCTATGGAAGAATAACAAATTTGTGTGGACTCAACAGTGCCAAGAAGCATTTGAAGTCTGTAAGGCAAAATTGTCATCCGCACCAATTTTGAGTTGCCCAGATTTCAACCTACTTTTTTGTATACAAACGGATGCGTCTGACGTCAAATTCTTAGCCAGAAGCATGCCTCAGGAGAGAAGGTAGTGTGCTTTTTATGTCGCTCCCTCAGTAAGGCAGAGAAGAAATACTCAAAGACTGAGAAAGAATGCCTCGCGGTTCTGTGGGCGGTGGAGAAGCTGTGGCCATATATGGAAAGCTACCGTTTCCAGGTGATAACGGACCACCACTCGTTGGTGTGGTTAAATAATTTGCGAGATCCCACCGGTAGATTTGCTCGCTGGGCGGTAAGACTGCAGCAATTTGACTTCGAAATCATCCATTGAACAGGAAAGGAACACCTTGTTCCTGACGCTCTATCATGCTCAGTACCAGCGATAGAAATAATAGCAAATGTAGAGGACGACGCATGATATCGGAAGATGACACAGAAAATAGAAGCTGAGCCCGAATAAAATGCCGCCTGGTAACGTCGACTGCCGGGTCCCGGCGGGCAAGACTCCTGGAAGAAGGTAGTTCCGAAACCAGAACGAAGAGAGCTCTTACTGAAATTCCATGATGACCAACAGTAGGGCACATGGGAATGGCAAAAACGCTCGATCGTATTGTACAGCACTTTTACTGGCCGAAGATGGCCGCGGGTGTTAATATATACGTGCAAAGATGCAAAGTTTGCCAGTCAACAAAAGTGGATCGTCAGGGATCTGCGGGTCATAGTAGGGTGAACGACGCTAAACAACCGTGGGAAACTCTTTGTGTTGATCTAATTGGACCTCTTCCCCGTTCGACAAAGGGGAACACACACATTCTGACAGTTGTCGACTACTTCTCAAAGTTCGTGTTGCTATATCCAGTACGATCAGCCATAGCCAATGAGGTCACACGTATCTTGGAGGACCAAGTCTTCATGCTATTCGGGGTACTACGCTCCCTTATATGCGATAATGGCGTGCAATTTCAATCGAGGACTTTTTGGCAAATGCTAGGGGCATATGGGGTCCAAGAGAAAGTGACCGCATTCTACCATCCTCAATCTAATCCCACCGAGCGAGCTAAGAAAATGCTGAGGTCGTACAGTACAGAGAACAACCGGAAGTGGGATATTAACATGGCAAAAATTGGATGTGCTTTACGATCGTACACTCATGAAGTTATGAAAGCAACTCCATATTTCGTCAATTTTGGAAGGGAGATGATCACTGGTCCACGATAGTATGAGGCAGGTGAAGTGGAGAATCCAATTCCGTGCATACAAAAGAAGGCTAGGGCCCTGCAGACTATACGGGAAGAGAAATTGTCCAGCAGATGAAGCAGATCGCAGGCAAGGTCACTGCCCGGTACAATCTTCGAACACGTCCAGCATCTTCTAAGGAAGGTGACAGGGTTTGGAGACAAAATTTCGTGCAGTCGGACGCGGCAAAATATTTCTCCGGAAAACTGGCTCCAGAATATATAGGACGTTTTGCGGTGGAGAAACAAGTATCAGCGAGCTCTTACAACCTCAGACACATTGATGGGAGAGCTGCAAGCGTCTGGCATGCGAAGGAACTCAAAGTGTATGTCTCGTAAAGGTAGAAGTAGATCGCCACAGGGGCAAGTTACGGTAACATACACACGAGTGAGTTACTCATTCTAAAACAAGGTGGATCATAGTAGGAGTTAGTTTTCCGAGTGTAAGACATGAGTGGGGAACCAGCTAACGTGAAAAACCGTGAATCAGAATTGAATTGACGCAATCATGAGTCTTACATAACTAGTTAAACTTATGAATGATAAAATGAAAGGATTACCGTTGACAGCATACTTCAGTAACGTCTTTGAGGGAGGAACGCTTTCGGGGTGGTTACCGTGTATTTTTCTTCTTTTCTTTTGGCCTTCTTCTGAAGAGTTTTCGGACGTCTATGCGGTGTTGTTCCCAGAGGACCTAAAATGGAAGGTTGTCTTAGAGCTAATAATAAAAGTAGAGAGTCTCCACAGATGACGACACAACGTAGAGTAAACGAAAAAAACCGGTATGATTGGAGATATTTACCTACAGGTATAGTTAGTTAAGTTTCCCCTTTTGGTCTCTTTTTTTTCTTTTCTTTTGGGTTTTCTTTTGTTTTTTTACCTCTTTTTTCCCCTGTTCTCTTCTCGAGTTCTCGTTCCATAGTGGTTTATTCTTTTTTTCGTTTTTATTTTTTTTTTCTCCTTTAAGGTTGTATTCATCCGTCTTTTTTTTCTTTCTCTTCTCTCTATTTCCTACGTGCTTAGAGGACATAAAATTAAAAGAATTAATGTAGGCTTCGACAGGGAAATGAATTAACGAGGAGGGAATGGTAACAGGATAATGGAGTAAGAGACATCAGTAAAGGGAGTCTTGTCTGTAAATAGTTCGATGAAGCAAACACGAATTACATTTAGGAAGGAACATTGAGGTTTCAACGATAAACAAGATGGATTTATGCAGTTTATAGAAGGATAATGTTGAATTATCGGTAGTTTTTAGGGAAATCGAGGTTTTCAAGTTTGGTTTTAGTTGTATTCATATTGTTTTATCACTCATAGTATTAGTTTTCTTTCTTAATTAGTACTAATATTAGGCTAGGTTGGTTGGCCCAGAAGTCATAGTATTAGTTTTCTTTTCCTTTTTTCTACTTAGTACTCGTAGTCTGTTTGGTTGGTGGAGGTCATAGTATTAGTTTTAGCTCAGTCGGTAGAACATGAGACTTTCAATCTCAGGGACGTTGGGTGGTTAGTATTATAGGATTGGATTTCAAGGAAATCCACTAAAAGTAGGGGGGGAAATGTTATGGATAAAGTAGAAGGGCACCAACATTACCTCATCTCGAACACTATCATAGCATTCGCGTAACTCGGTGAATAAAGTAAGTCTAAGCCGCACTCGACTAGGGTTTTGTTTGACACACCTAATTGTATTCACAGCAGTAGGTTAAGTACAAATGCTTGTAATTTTGCGTGGTAATGAACGAGAAGGTTCAACGCCGTTCAAGACCAGAAGAGTAAGGAAGATCCGTATCAACAAAATGTTCTAAATTAATGAACTTTAACGAGCAGCTAGAATTGAAGCTACAGCAACAGGCAGAGCCCATTTCCTTTGATGATTCAGGCCTAATGTCATGTTACGATAGAATCAATGGAGCATGAATGCAAAAAGTTTCTGCTTTTCAGAGCCAAACTAAAGGAGGGAGCAACAACTGTAAAGAAGACTCAATTTAGTCAGAATTGGTGCACAACTCAATTGAAATCGCAGTGTGTCGACGAGTTTTGATGTTTGGGTAATAGATCCAAGTTTTTTTCTCATTTTTTTTGCACTTATCCAAGCTAAACAACCAGAAATATCATCAGGCAAAGGGCAGACAATTGGTAATTCGGATCTGCAAAAGCAAGATCTATCACAATTGGATATCACCAAGTTGACGCTACTTTCGCCCGAGGTAATTTCCCGCGAGGCAACCATCAATATTGGCACTATCGGGCATGTAGCGTACGGCAAATAAACTGTGGTCAAACCCACTTTGGTCATACAGACTGTTCGTTTCAAGAACGAACTCGAAAGGAATAACACTATCAAATTAGAACGTTTAACTGATAGTGAATTGACTGAATTGACAAATTCGCCGAGTAAACGTCGTGAATTCATACAAAAACAGAACGAAATACGTCACTACAACAAGAAAGTCACAGCTCAAATCAGAATCAACAATTACTTGAGCAATTGGTCACACGATGAGAAGGTGAAATAAGTGAAAATCTGTCAATTTCTCGACATTGCACCGAACGATGAGGATTTCGTGGGTCTATGCACCGCAATGCACTAAGCACCAAAATATGCCGTGAACGAGAATACAATCACCAGAGATCTCAACTATTCAGACACGGAGAGCCATGTTTCCGTGTCGGGATCGAGCAAACAGTCGACGGAGCTCAGCGTGCCATTGAATTTGGTGTTCGAATTAAACGATTATGTTATGGACACAGCTGAGGCTTACTCGGGCTCTCCAGCTGCAAAGAAGCGCAAGGAAGAATCCACAGAGGAAACCGCTCGCTCCGTCGAGGAAAT
>OZ017738.1:196357265-196394765 GCA_963969285.1 Odontomyia ornata | reverse complement strand
TTGTTTTCGAAATACATGTATATGGGAAGTATTATTATACAATAAACTAAATAGCGTTTTTTAAAGGAGTTTTTTTGAATTTTGAATTTTTTTCATTTAATTTTGTTAGATGATTTATTTATCGTAAACCTGAAATAAATATCGGTTTTTGAATTTTTTTCCTAAAAAAAATTATAGAAAATAATTGAAAATTAATTAATATACATACTTTCAACCCCCTCAAGATAATGATTTTTTTGATGCCGCCATTCATTTAGAGGGCCAAGATATTATGTCACTCAATTTTGTTTGACATTTTATTCCAAAACGTAAACAAAAATAAGCACCATCAATTTCAAACCGTAACCATTAAGTACGCGGCTTATTTAAATTAACAAAATTCACGGCACGAGAAAAGAAACAAGTTAATTAATTATTTCGTTATTAGTTTTATCTAAAATATGAGTTTTCACTAACGCGCGGTTAATATTTACTCGCACTTTTTCGCGAACCACTTTATTTTTCACGGTTCCTCTTTGGCTTTTAATTAAAAGCACCGATATTTGAAGCCGATTGGAAACGAACACCACGCTTTGCAACTTTCGAAGGTTTCCCGAATTCACGATGCGTTAATCAAACGAAATTCACCAAATTAACGTAAATTTTGATTCGATTTCGCGATTTGTTTACATTATTACCTGACACTTACCACAGTGGAACTGCCAACATGACATTAGTAGCCCATGCTGTGTCTCTTTTCTTTCTATGTACGCTATCCTTGTCATACAACTTCTCCTCCGTTTGATTTTACTTCACTCACGCACACTGTATATGTGCTATATCGGGCTTCCTATATTACTTATTCTAAGCTGTGAATCAAGTTCAGCCAATTCAGCCGAACTTGGAGTGATCACCACCAGAGTGGAGTGGAAATCACGTTACACCAGAGAGAAACTACTTCCCGAGAATAGAAAGAACCACTCCGAAGTGGTGGATGACCGGGGACAATGGTATTCGGTCGGAGAGCGGGAGATCGACCGTTAGGAGGAGATAATAAAAGCGCGCGAAGAATGACGCACCTCCTCTTTCTTTCTTCTTGGATGCGGCGGAGTGGAAGTACTGGCAGAGCGCGAGCATAAAGAAGTGAACAAGCGGAAGATTTCAAGACGATTCATCAAGTGCGTTGAGGCGATACGAGATGAACAAGCGGAATATTGCAAGACGTTTCATCAAGTGCGTTGAGGCAATAGGCAGGTGAACAAGCGGAATATCGCAAGACGATTAATCAAGTGCGTTGAGGAAGACAAAAGTACACCATCGGATGCGGACAGAGAAGGGGCCCCTTTTAGGTAAGAGCAGTATTATGTTAAGAACTAAAGTAGATAGAAAGTTTGTTTGTTGTTGTTTGAATTTGGATAATTAAACTGAAATTGATTTATTGAATTTATGCTTTTAGGAAAAAGGAAAAAAAGGTGAATTTATGTTTCAGATTGTGACGGGTGCGGCTTGAGTGGCGAGTTGTGGTTTTTGAAAAAAAGCGAATTCCGAAGTGAGTAAAAGTGTTCGGGGGTGGTGTGGTGATATCGATAGCTGGTCGGACGGTTAGTATTAGTGTTCGAGGGGAGTGTAGGAGGGTCTGATAGGGAAGTAAATAGTGTGAATCGCGAGGTTAGTGTGGCAGCAAGTTTGTGCTCGGTAGCTAGGGATCTGGTGAAGAAAGTGGAGAGTGACGTTGGTTGTTTCGGCAAGCCGCATTCTCACTTGGCGGCCTATTGGGGTCTTGAAGGACAAGCGAGTGGCGCCCCACGCCCGTCTCCAGACGAGCTAAACCGGGTCCGTAAGCCCCACCGGAGCACCCCAATTCCTCTAGGGGCAATAGCGACTTCCGTGGAATATCTGGGGGTGTATCATGACTGATATAATTATTGCATGAGCTTATGATAAGCAAGGCGATTCAACATCCGAAGCCGACCGAAATCCGGCAGCAATAACGACGACGACGAAGATGAAAAGGATGAGAAAGCAGGTCAAGGCAATAACGATAGCGAACAAGCTCGTCAAAGGAAAATGCGAGAGCAGGATAACATACACCAAAATTACACCATTATTGTCGTCATGACCACAAGCAGTGGACTAAGCTTTTGCGTGGAAGTTCAGTTTAGTGCGGTAAGTCGCACAATGTTTCTTATAACACTAGTTAAATAGTTACGTAATTTATCAGAAGATGCTATCTAACATACTGAGACAGGTTTTCCAAATATTAAAGATTATCAAATATTCGCCTTCAAGTGTACTTGCCCTGTGGTAATGCTCCCAGTAACAATAACAAAGTGAACGAAAATTCACCACTAAACTTCGAAAGCTTTGAGTCGCGACATCACTATTTGCTAATAAACAAATCTACCTAATGTTGCAAACTGTCAGAGAAGGCATTCTGTCAATCCAGCCATAATTGGGGTGATCTCCTCGAAAGTGGTTGAAAGTGCAGTGGAGACCACGCCGAGTTTGAGTGGAACCACTCCGCTGGAACGGGAAGAACCACTCTGAAAAGGTAGCTGGACACAAGACAAAGAACTCGGTCGGAGAGCAGTTACGTGGCCGTTAGAGGCGAAACTATTCAAGAGTGCGATGAATGACTAGTGTAAAAAAGTGGTCCAATTTGGTTGGAAAAGTGGTGGCGATTGTGTACAAGAAAGTTGACGAGCTCTTTTTGGATCTTCGACTTGGTTGGAGAAGTAGTCGGTATTGTGAACAAGACGGAAGGCGGTTTTTGAGATAGTGGCAAAGCATTGGACGAATTTAATAAGCACAAGCTGGTATGAAGGCCCTGGGGAAAAAGTCGAAAAACAAGTGGCAAATGGTCGACGCAAACTAAATAGGATCACTTAACTGGAGACGAATCATCAGGATCATCAACGGAAGCCGCTTTGTTCTTCGTAGAGCAGTATGTTTATGGAATAATTACTTCCTTTTCTTTTGTTCGATTGCAATCTTTAAAGGTTTTTTGCTTTTTGCATGAAACTATTCGAGGAGTAAAATTGTAAAACCAAATTAACTTACGAGTGAAGAAAAGTGAAAATTAATCAAAATTGAGATTATCTTTCTATAATATAATTGAAATAGAAAAACATCAAATTTCAGGTTGTGACGGGTGCGGCTTGGGAGTGAGTTCCCGAATAAAATTAAAGTGGAGTATTAGTGTTTGGGGGAGGTATGTGGAAAGGTACCCGTAGGGTGTATTAAATTCACGCGATAACAATTTTGGTTGATATTGTAAGAGAGGATTGAAATAATTCTCGTGGTGTCATTTGATGTATGGTTTTGGGGAAGGTGTGCAAAAGGGCACTCGTAGAGTGTAATAAATTCTCGGAATCGTAGCTTTTCTGATAAAAGTCAATTCTATTGCTTTGCATCGTGAAAAGTAGATTAAGTGTGTGGTGTTCGTAAGGGCACCCGTAGAGTAAAAATAATTTCTCGCGATAGTAACTTTTTTGGGTAAATAATTCTCGTGTTGTAGGTTGGCTCTGTTGGTTTTCATTTGAAAATGAAACCGGCAAGCCGTAGCCTCGCTTGGCGGCTTATTGGTGACTAGGCGGACAAGCAAGTGCTGCCCCACACCCGTCCCTGGACGAGCTTAGCCGGCACTCTTTTCCTTTGGGGTGTGACACCATTTCAACATACAATCTTCTAAGATGTGCATGATCACAAAAGGAACAGGGAAAAATTGATATGGTGCATTTTATTTCATCCTTTCAAGGGCATATTGAAGTCGTTTTTTTTTCTAAACGGTTTTTTTATTATCTTTTTGGAATAGCATGCCACTAGCCTTAAGGATATTCGTCATCTTAATCACACTTCGGCTATAAATTTAACATATAAAAGTTATGCGAACAGTTGAAAATGGCTTTTCAATATTCACCAACAATGTTCGAGATTAGACCTGATGAATTGCAGATTTTTTCCACAAACACAATTTTGATTCAGCATCATACGCGGCACTTTTCAAGGACGGGTCGAAAATGTGGGAAAGAGTATTTCTAGTTACACTTTTTGTGGAATGGACTTGTTTACTACAGGAGGAATTCCCTTGCGATATATCTCCTTCAAAATTCGAAATGTAGTTTCTTTGGCAGTATGTAATTTAAGAATTCCATCCCAGCAACAATTCTTTGGACAGATCAGGGCAGAAATAGTACATAAACAGGCCTCAAAACGCTATCTATGGTCCATGTTACATGATTAATACACTTAATTATGGAGGAGCAAAATTTGTTATCTAGAGAATATGGCATTGAAATGGGCCTGATGCAAGATAATAACCCAAAACATATCAGTCGCTTAGCAAAGACTTGGTTTTGGAATAATTTTGTCACCTGTAAGCATGGTGGCCGTCATGACCCGTCCGTATCTAAACTGTGATGGTCTGATGAGACTTTATGTAGTACACACGTCGAAGCCACTTACTTCTATATTTTTTTTAATGATTTTTCAGAAATATTGTTAATGCAAATGAATTAAGTAGCTATATATGTACAAACCGTTTTTATAAGTAATGTAAAGCTAACGGAGCCACCCAAAAGACGAAATTAATGCCCGTACGATGCAATCAAAAGCTCAGTGTAGAGCACATAATGTGTATAGATTGATATTCAATTGATGAAAAAAAGGTGGAGTTATTAATAAAAAAGTTTTACACAATCAGTTCCTTTACTTGCGTCCCATTGAGAATGTATGGTGTGGCGTCAAAAATGGTTTTTATCGAGCAAAATCGACATCTTCTCAACATCTTTGGTGTGATCAAATCTGCATAGTTTTTATCTGTGAACAACGATGCTACTGCTGCTTTTTTGTTCAGGTAAAATTAGACTTTGTAGTAAATTATTTTGTTTATTTGATATCCACAGGCCAATTCTTCTTTGTTTTGAAAACTCACCAGGCCTTGCTTTTCAGAGCTTTGCAAAAAGAAACTTTACAAAAACCTACTAATTACACATTACACATTTGTCTATCTGGCATGCGTCAAAGCAAGTTTTCTCAGAAACTATTGAAGCTACATGGCTCAAACTTTACCAACATTTCAGAAGTGGTGGTATCTCAAAAGTTATGGTCTTATTAAACATTTCAAAAATGTTTAATGATTTCCTCCTATGCTGAAGTGGCCCTTAAAACAGAAACGTCTTGATTAGAACTTTTGAAATCTGTAAAAAAGATATTTTTTTCAACAGGAGTTTCAAGGGGAGGCAAAACATGCGAAAAATGTGTGTCTCCCTCGTCGCGATTGGAGACCTTCTGGCTGAAAAAGTTTTTTCTATACAACTTTTTGTGAGTCGAGTGGGAGAGTGGCTAGAGAATGTATGTTCTGGAGCACTTTTTCCATACAAATTTCAAATATGGTCGAGGGTGTGTATCTTGGGTGTGTGGGTGCGTGTATTAGGGTGATACCGGTGGATGCCTGGGATAATGTGTGAGTCCAGGATACAGGTGAGTGTGGTTGCCGGGGAGAATGTGTGTCTTGGGTATGAGTATGTCAGATTAGTATAGGTGTGTACCTGCGATAATTAGGTATGGGTCTTAGGGAAACATAGATCTGTGTCCTGGCTAAGTGGATACGCGTTACAGGTTTTACTACCCTCTAGCGGTTAGTAGAACTAGTCTTGATGGTTGTGTTCTAGAATAGACATATGTCTTTAGATTACAGGTGCGCTTCCTTAGCCTTAGTAGCCTCGAATGGTAAATAGTGATACTAGAAAGTTGATTCCTGTCTAGGATAATCCCATATTTTCAATTAATACTTGCAGATTAAAGACCTAGATTACTCAGCGTGTGTTTGCATAGGGTTAATATATATGTTTGGAATTAATAGGAGCTAGTCTTTGACGCTTTTAAGGGTAGATAATTATACTATTCATGGTTGTTATTTCTCTATAGCGGAAGGATTTCTTATATATTCGTTGCTTCTAGTCTTCGCTTGGTTTTGTTTTGTATCTTTGGTGGAAGTGTTTCGCGAGTCTTATACGCTCCTAGCGGTAGATAGTTTTTTATCCATGGTCATTTTAATGTATAGTAGATTCGTGTATACGATTGATCGCTTGAAGTATTAGGGTTGCTAATTCATTGGTGGCGCTCCAGGCAGCTGGTTTGCTGGTTGTAGGGTTTGAGATTCTCAGTGTGTCTCTTATTGAAAGCGTTTGGATCGAGCAATTTACTTGATCACATTAGATATGCTGGACGTTTTTATGGCACGAGTGGTTGCGTGGGGATGACAGGCGTTTGTATAGACGAGTGACTGCATTATTGACGGTCGATGGGTGATGGGCTTGCCCGTCAGCGAGTGTTCTAAGGCATGGGAATTTGCTGCATAGGCGCTCGGTTAAGGAACGCGTTGCTCATCGATTGATGTCTTTGGCTAAGGATGGACGGCAGCGTGTGGAAATGATCGATTTGCTTGATCATGTTAGGCATTCGGGAAGCTTTTATAGCGCGATTGGTTGCGTGGTGACATTGCATTTTAGATGGATGACGGGTTTACCTTTCGGCAGGTGTTCTAAGGCGTGAGAATTTATTACGTGGGTGCTTTCTTAAGGTGCACGTTGCTCTTTGATTGGCGTCTGCCGTGAAGGATGGATGGCGATGTAGGTGAATAAACATCATGCGTGTCACTTGTTCGAGGATGTAACTTGAGGTGTAGTTTTCTGTATCAGCGGATGTTATGAGCCAAAAATTTACTTCGTGAGCGCTTAGCTAAATTTCCGCGTTTTACATCAAAGGGTGCCTGCTCTTAAGTATGGATAGCCTGACTGGCGAGTAGGACCGATGTGCGTCACTTGTTGCAGGATGATGATTGGGATGTAGATTTGTTCGGCGGCGAATGCTGTTAGGCATGGAAGTTGGCATTGGGGATGCGTGTCATATGTAATTGGTTTTGCTTGTCAAGAGTAGTGTTTTGTGCGCGTAAACTTGCCTGTCGGTGGCAGTTTTAGGGCATTGAAATCTACATAATGGAACAGAGACGGCATGGCATACGTTGCATTGTAAGATAATTTGATTGTTTCTTTATTTTTCGACTCAATTCCATCACATTTTATTGCTTTTATCGGTTTTATATCAATATTACTTTAAGAATCGTCTACAATGTGTTTTATTTGGTAAGATTACAATGCTGATTGCTCAAATCTATGGATGCAGAAAAGATATCTTAATGTTTGTTGTAATGCGTTCTTGATATTTAGTCTAGTATTAAATTCTAGCTTGCATGTAGCAGTATTTTTGTTCTGTTTCTGAAAGCAGTTTCAATACCTCATTCTCTGATTTAAATATTATGATAGAAGTATGACATTACGTTCATTCATTTTTTCTTTACTATAGGATGCTCATTGGTTTTGTTCGAAAATTCAAATAATTTCTTCTGAGAAGAGTAATTTTTTCAAATGAATGATCTTGTAGTGCATGAGATGGTGATAATTATGTTCGTACATCGTATCGTTTGCTTATCATTTTCCCTTTTGATAAGTGCGTGGTTTTTTTTAGATCACTGTATTGACATTAATGTTTTGGGTACCTATTCTAACTTTGAGATTATTTATGGAGGTTCTCTAGGAAAGATATTTTGGTTTATGGCTTCTGGAATGCTACTTTTTTATGAAGTTAATGTATGATGGATGTAGGCATCGCCGGAGTGATCATAATAAGTAGGAATATTTACTCATTTTCATTGATAATTTTTTGATACATACTGAAAGCAAGAAGCTAATATAGAAAAAAGTGAATGCGGCCATTGACATAAGTGGTTTATAGGTACTATGTAAGTATTCTTTGGTCATTCCTATAATGCAAGAAAAAATATTTTTTTATTCCTATATGATGGCATTATATGTATGCACATATTTAATTAATGTTGAAATAATCTTTAAGAGCACATCTGATAAAAAGCTTTATATTTTTATGAATTTTACAGCATATTGAACAATTTTCAAGTTAACTTAACATAGGTGTTGAGTTTCTGACACCCCTAAGCGCCCATCACGGCAACATCAACGCTTAGTTATTTAAGTTAATTCACTGTAGTAATTGGCTCACTTGTAATAAATTCGATTGATTGATCAATTGATCGATCATTATAACTCAATTCACCGATCGATTGATCCCTTTAAAACAATTTCACCCAAATTCAATAACTTTATTCAACTCAAATATTTTAATTCAATTCAATGTTCATGAATCCCAAATTTTGCATACACACTATAATTCAAATTGCTATTTTCATTTCCCAGCCAAATTGCTGACCCATGCACATTCAGCCAGTGCATTTGTCCATGAAGTGGATCCGTAATCGAAGAGATTAGGTTACATTTTATGGATAAAGGCAGGCATGCCGGCGAAGATACGCAACCTCAGCGTTCTTTCTCTGCCGTGGTTTTTCTGGTCAGCAAATCGCGTTGGCAGTTTGAACGTGGATGAAATGCTCGGCGAATTGATCATTTCAGTCGAATAATTTTGTTGAACGCGTTAAGTAGCATAGTTGTAAAACGTAACCTAGATCATTATTTGTAAAGGTTTCAGTTTTGTATTGTAGCAACCAAGGTGTAGTTGAATTTGCCAAACATCAATAAAATCAGATTGATTCAATCCTTTCTCAATTATAAAGAAGCGTCTTTGAGATATTAAGGAACGGAATTTCATCAAAGGAAATAATAAACTGCCAGGACAAAAGAGCCCTGACAAAAACAATAGGTTTATTCGGCTGCACTATTTCTGCCGTATTCCCGTACTGGTGTATAATCAGTCCCCTCACGTCTCCTTTAATGTATACTGTACAATTTGTACTCAATATCCTTAGCATGTGATTTTGGGTTACGTCACCTTCACTCTAGTGCAAACTGTTGCTGTTTCAATTCCAATATCGTTTTGGTTGTATGTTTTTGTAGAAGGGCTTAATATGATAAAGCATTGCATTAGAGATCCATATAGAAAAATAGTAAGTTCCTTAACGTATTACTGATGAGCATTTCCCGATACAAATTGAATATCGATGATAATATTTTTTATTCTGATAGCGCTGGCCCCCAGTTGATTCTCGTTTTGTTTGTACTGTTTATACTACCCTGTGTCATGAATTATTACTTTGTCGTATGTATTCAAGACTGCAGGAGTATGTACTGTTTTATTAGTGTAAAAATATTTCTTGTATTGTATCTCTATCATATAAATGACAAATGCATGTATCAGTGCTTGATGTCGTATTAGAGTTGGACCATTCAAATATTTGATAGTGTATCCCATGTCTATTAGATTCTTTCTGACCCATATTTCCATATTTAAGCATATAATTCTCTATACGTTTTCGACGTTCAGGAAAAATATCATGGTACTCTTCCAGAAAGTATAGGATGACCATTGCCATAGATCTTATCGCGTTGGAAGTGTATTAACCTCTAACCCATTAGTTTTGTTGACGTTTTTGGAATGGATGGACTTAGGACCACTGTTTTGCTGAATTTTAAAAACTTTATAATAATCCGTAGACTAATATATAGTCTAGTGATAGAAAAAACGACATGTGGACACCCTATAAAACGCTCTTTGTGTTTAAGTTAACATACATTTATGTCCAGTGTAACTCAGAAGAGGATCTGTTTCTCAATAAACTTCATTTTTTTATAGACTGAAGATATACTTGGAGACCAAACCTTTCACAGTAGTATGAAGTTTACCATACCTCAATGTACGATTTTCTAATGAATTATTACTTTTAGTCAATTCAAACATTATCTACAGCGTTTATTGTATTTTATTTCATCGCATGGAATATTAGATCATTACAAAGTACCGGTATTTCATAAAAAAGGCTAGAGTAGTTTATGTTTGCAAATGACGTTTGAGTTGGAGTGAAGAAGTCATTGATATCCAGTTTAAGTACGCTTTTTTCTATGCATCTTGCACAATATTGGTCATAGTATTTCTTCACACAATCGGTAATCAAATTATTGTATTGCATGACAATGCTGAAAAAATCCATCAAGATGAAAAGCGTGAAGGGCAGTTCAAAAAGTCCAAGCTGATTTGCAGGGAATTCATCTCTTCTATCCTTAAGATCAATGAGGTATTGATGAAGTGAAGTCCATTGACTGTTATCTAACTCCAACTGATTTTCCTACTGCATCGATAGATTATTTTCGCTTGAAATGTCAACGGATCAAATCCAAGTATAACTTTGCTTTTGTGGAAACCTTCATCTAGATAGTATGTATAGTTCAGCAAGAGGTTTTTCTCATAAATTTACTGTTCTTCTCAATTCTTTTTAGTTTCTTCTCTTTCTTGATCACTTTTCTGGCTGAAGTAGCCTTATCAGTCTGGATGACCCTTTCATGTTTCTGACTAGCTGACGAATTTACTGGATCTGCTCTGATCACTTTAAATGACTGCTTCTAGCAGTAAAACTTATGTTGTATATTTATTAAACCAGCATATATATTCACTTCTCTGAATTTGTGGATGGAGAGGCGAGTCAAGTTCAATATGTGTTGACAATTCTATTGTATGAGTTAACATGTTTAAACCGTTGATGCTGTAATGTTGCTTGCTTTCGTGATTTAAATTGAAAGATAAGAAAGTACTCTGGAGTTAAGATTTGAACCATCAATCCGACAGGAGTAGGAGTCAGTAACAGAAAATGATACATTGCTCTGTATTTTCTTTAGAATTTTTGGGAGTACTGCTGGGCTACAATAGATTGCTAATAGGCTAGTTAACTGTCTCTTTATCTGTAAAACTATCTATTTAGCTTTCCATTTAGCTGTCTTTTTAGCGGATACCCTATCTATTTAAATGATATGCTGTCTATTGAGCTAAAGAAGGCTATTCTGCATCTCTGCGAGACTTTCCGCCTCCTTTCGCTCACCAATCAACTCGGAAAGTATGTGTGAAAGAGAAAGCTGCCTTGAGTTTGCCAAGCAATTGGGCAATAGGTGCAAAAAAGAAACATATTGGTGTGAAGCTGACCATTAATCAACTGCTGAACAGACCACTCATGATCCTAACAGACGGCTCAACTGATCGGTGATTGTGGATAACCCTATTCGTATGATGAAGAGATCAATCGATCATATGATACTAATACATCGACACTTGATAGCTTTTATAATGTACGCGTCTAGAGACATTTGCAGGTTGTGATTAATGATGCAGCCTCAGTCATCAAAACCCTTCTGAAAATGGATCAATGACAGATCTATAGTCAGTTGGAGGTATCAAAATTTTACTCAATTGTTCAATGATAGGGTAAAAATCGTTCCGGTCATAACATACTGATCCTCCTGCATATTCCGGATAATCCAAAAGGGTTGATCATACATGAGAAAACTAAGATGGTTCAATATACTTAATAAGTTCTACTATAAGCCCTTAATACTTCGACTAAACAGCAGGTTAAATTAACTCATGTTAAGGTCCCACAGTAGTCTGCATGAAACGGAGATTTATTCAACAGGTTCGTGCTTTATAAAGTGATTCAAATGGCTGATCCAAGAGACTATACGATTTTCAAGCATTTTGGGTGAGTGCATAAGTGTACCAGCATGATTTCAATGCAACGGAACATCATGGTGGACGCTAAGAGTCTCAAGCATTATTAACTTTAAAAACAATAACGGGCCGCAAGTCCTATGAAGACATGAAAAGACTAAAAAAACGAGCTTGAATTGGTGTAAAAAGGGGTTTCTATGGATTAGATTGACCGGGATTTGATCCTGCACCTGAAAAAAGAAGGATGCATTAACTGAACCTTATGAAGAATATATCAGTATGAAATCTGATTAATTGATTCACGAGTAACTGACAATGGCTTCCTCCTAATCATGATTTTTTTACCAGAACGGCAGCCTGGATGTGAATAGTCTTGTCTGACCCATGTATGCCTACAAATAACTTCGAGGATGATGAGCATGCACTCTTGATAGCTTATAGGCTTAAAGCAAATCGTGAGGAGCATATAAAATTTAAAGTAAAGTGTAAAAATGCTGACTATAACTGTAGGAAAAGTAATAATAATTTTTTACTAAATGAATACTTACCAACCAACAAATAAATTAACCGATTGTAAGATCGCACTTTAGGTCAAATGCTAGACCTATCAACTAAAGACAGCTACACAGATAGCTCAAGAGATAGCATATCAGCTGAACACACAGGGCATATACTTGAAAGACAGCTACATAGACAGCATACCAGCTAAACAGTTGGCTTTATCAGCTAAATGATTAGCTCAATAGACAGCATATCATCTAAATAGACAGGGTATCCGCTAAAAAGACAGTTAAATGGAAAGCATTACTCATAAGATAGACAGCTCATCATTAAAAACAGATAGTTTTATAGATAAAGAGACAGTTAACTAGCCTATCAGCAATCTATTGTAGCCCAGCAGTACTCCCAAAAATTCTAAAGAAAATACAGAGCAATGTGCCATTTCCTGTTACTGGCTCCTACTCCTGTTGGCTTGATGGTTCAAATCTTAACTCCATAGTACTTTCTTATCTTTCAATTTAAATCACGAGAGTAAGCAACATTACAGCATCCCAGGTTTAAATATGCTTACTCATACAATAGAACTGGCAACACATATTGAACTTGACTCGCCTCTCCATCCACAAATTCAGAGAAGTGAATATATATGCTGGTTTAATAAATATACAACATAAGTTTTACTACCAGAAGCAGTCATTTAAAGTGATCAGAGCAGATCCAGTAAATTCGTCAGCTAGTCAGAAACATGAAAGGGTCATCCAGACTGATAAGGCTACTTCAGCCAGAAAAGTGATCAAAAAGAGAAGAAACTAGAAAGAATTGAGAGGAA
This sequence comes from Odontomyia ornata, assembly GCA_963969285.1. Taxonomy (NCBI): domain Eukaryota; kingdom Metazoa; phylum Arthropoda; class Insecta; order Diptera; family Stratiomyidae; genus Odontomyia; species Odontomyia ornata. The sequence goes on along the minus strand of OZ017738.1, from coordinate 196,381,936 downwards.
TAGTGAATCTATGAGAAAAATCTCTTGCTGAACTATACATACTATCTCATATATTCCTACTTATTATGATCACTCCGGCGATTCCTACATCCATCATACATTAACTCTATAGAAAAGTAGCATTTCAGAAGCCATAAACCGTCATAACTTTCCTAGAGAACCTCCATAAATAATCTTAAATTTAGAATAGATACCCAAAGCATACATGTCAATACAGTGATCTGAAAAAAACCACGCACTTATCAAAAGGAAAAAATGATAAGCAAACGATACGATGTACGAACATAATTATCACCACCTCATGCACTACAAGATTATTCATTTGAAAAAATAACTCTTCTTAGAAGGAATTATTAGAATTTTTCAACAAAACCAATGAGCATCCGATAGTAAAAAAAAAATTGAATGAATGTGATGTCATACTTCTATCATAATATTTAAATCAGAGAATGAGGTATAGAAACTGCTTTCAGAAATATGTGATGATGACGAGTAGAGACAACAACCAAATAAACAAAAAACCGCCGCAAGCAATCAAAGTCATCTTACGATGCAACGTATGCCATGCCGTCTCTGTTCCATTATGTAGATTTCAATGCCCTAAAACTGCCACCGACAGGCAAGTTCACGCGCACAAAACACTACTCTTGACAAGCAAAACCAATTACATATGACACGCATCCCCAATGCCAACTTCCATGCCTAACAGCGTTCGCCGCCGAACAAATCTACACCCCAATCATCATCCTGCAACAAGTGACGCACATTGGTCCTGCTCGCCAATTAGGCTATCCATACTTAAGAACAGGCTCATAACATTCGCTGATACAGAAAACTACACCTCAAGTTACATCCTCGAACAAGTGACACGCATGATGTTTATTCACCTACAACGCCATCCATCCTTAACGGCAGACGCCAATCGAAGAGCAACGTGCACCTTAAGAAAGCACCCACATAATAAATTCTCACGCCTTAGAACACCTGCCGAAAAGTAAACCCGTCGCCCATCTATAATGCAATTTCACCCGTCCATGGCAGCGCCCTAAGTCACCATGCAAGCAATCGCGCTATAAAAGCTTCCCGCATGCCTAACATGATCAAGCAAATCGATCCTTTCCACACGCTGCCATCCGTCCGAGCACCCGTGCAGCAAATTCCCATGCCTTAGAACACTCGCTGACGGGCAAGCCCATCACCCATCGACCGTCAATAATGCAGTCACTCGTCTATACAAACGTCTGTCATCCCCACGCAGCCACTCGCGCCATAAAAACGTCCAGCATATCTAATGTGATCAAGTAAATTGCTCGACCAAAACGCTTTCAATAAGAGACACACTAAAGGATCTCAAGCCCTACAACCAGCAAACCAACTGCCTGGATCGCCACCTATCCACAGAGCTTCCCTAATGGATCAGCAACCCTAATACTTCAAGCTATCAATCCTATACACGAATCTACTATGCATTAAAATGACCATGGATAAAAAACTATTTACCGCTAGGAGCGTATAAGACCCGAGAAACACTTCAACCAAAGATGAATAACAAACCCAAGCGAAGACTAGAAGCAACGAATATATAAGAAATCCTTCCGCTATAGAGAAATAACAACCATGAATAGTATAATTATCGACACTTAAAAGCGTCAAAGATGAGCTATTATTAATTTCAAACATATAAATGAACCCTATGTAAACACACCCTGAGAAATGTACGTCTCTAATCTACAAGTATTAATTGAAAATATGGGACTATCCTAGACAGGAATCAATTTTCTAGCATCACTATTTACCATTCGAGGCTACTAAGGCTAAGGAAGTGCACCTGTAATCTAAAGACATATGTCTATTCTACAACACAAACAACAAGACTAGTTCTACTAAGCACTAGAGGCTAGTAAAACCTGGAACGCGTACCTACTTAGCCAGGACACAGATCTATGTTTCTCTTAGACCTATACCCAATTATCGCAGGTACACACCTGTACAAATCTGACACACTCATGCCCAAGACACAAGTTTTCTCCGGCAACCACCCATGACATTCACCCCTATCCCGGACTCACACATTATCCCAGGCATCTACCGATACCACCCTAATATACGCACCCACACACCAAAGACACACACCCTCGACCACATTTGAAATTTGGATGGAAAAAGTGCTCCAGAACATACATTCTCTAGCTACTTAGGGGCAGTCTGTAAATTGGAAGAATGGAGTGCGGCTGGCACTTGGATGGTGAATAAAAGAAAGTGTATTTAAGAAGGATAAATTGCGTTTCATTCAAATTTGATGTTTGGAATACGTGGCATAGTTTTTTCCTAACATTTTTGGTGCCTCTTGCGAGGAGTTGAATTAAAGACACCTGAGGCTGTTTTTTCCGTTATTTCTCAGACAAAACGCGTGCTAAGCAGTGGTTGGCTCGGTGGCGCTTGAACATTTGTTATACACACATACATACATTTCCGTGATCGTGCGTGCTCGCATTTTGCTTAGAACATTCTTTGGCAAGTTATTGGATTGTGGTGTCATATATGCTAGTGATATTTTTTGCATTCGGATTGTTCTTATTGGCTTGTATTGGCACACTTGCACATATTGTGCACGTGCGTGTATGCGTTTTCCCCGAACAGTTGGCGTCTTATATCCAAGTGGCACTTTTTGCATTCGGATTGTTTTTCGTGACACGTATACATGCTTTGAATCGTGTGTGTGTGGGTGCTTTATTGGCTTGAGTGGCATTTTTTGGCTACTATCAAGTTGCAGGCTGCATTTCCTGTTTTTTTTATTTGAGGCGAATCGGTCAAGGAGAGAGAGAGAGAGAGATGTTGGACTTAATTAAGCGTACTGCGGCAATGGCTGCTAGCGTTACTAGCTGATACTTATAATCAGCCGGAGCAGGAATTTGTTCAAGAGCTGGATTCTTTGCAAATGCACTTCGACAGGTTAATGCTGGCACATGATGGCATGTTGGCGAGTGTTCACCATGTGGAGATGGATGCCCATAATGAGATTTTTGCGCTAGTTGATGTGAGATATAATTTGGTGGTGGCAAAAATGCGTCGGATGGTGGTGACACTAGCTTCTGAGGATGCAGCTAGCTCCATGTGGTCAAACGTAGTCAATTTGGAGCGACTGGCTGTACCCATTTTCGATGGGATATTGCGTAATTGGCTGACCTTCAAAGACTCATTCGAGACTCTGATCCACGAGCCAGATTTTCCAGAGGCGTATAAATTGACGAAGCTGCGTGTGGCGCTCAAGGGCGATGCAATGTCACTGGTTATAGTGAAGTATAGAAGGCATTAAAGGTGACATACGACAGCCCGAAGCAATTGGCAGAGATTCATGTCTCACGGTTGCTCCCGATGAAGGCACAAGGACAGGAGTCAACTTCGAATTTGCTGACTAATGTTGACGCGGTTCGAGAATCTCTGCGAGCATTAATTGTTATGGAGCTACCGGTGGATAAATGGGATGCGTTAACAGTGCTGATCGTCACATCGAAACTCCCACAGGCGACTCAACAGGTATGGGGCAACAGCCTAACCTCGAATGATATACCTGCTTTGGAGGAATTGCTGACCTTCATCGAAAAGCGTGCACACATTTTCGCAGTGGATGTGTTGTTTTTGCCAGCCACCAGCAGCTCTCTGCAGGCAGACACCCAATGACCTCCGTTTCCTCTAAATCAGTCACCGAGTTTGATTAAAACCAATTTGGCTTCAAAATTACCTGGCCAATGTGACCACTGCAATAATGCAAATCATTCCATTGAAAAGTGTCCTCAATTTTTAAGTGCTTCCAGTAGCAGCACGTTTTCAACGTATCAAAGGTTCAAATTTATGTTTCAGTTGCTTGAGTTAAGGTCATTCAACAAAAATCTGCCAACCAGGGATTCGCTTCAATTGGTATGGCAAACATCACACTTTGTTGTTTCGGAAGTTGACTTTAACTTCATCAGTGGCATCAAGCTCTGGCTCTGTTCCAACGAAATCAGTGGCATTGGATAATGTGGCCTGAATGATGATTTCTGGCAACCCACCACGGAATCATTTTTCGTAACTGGCCGCAACGTCGCAATTCTTCAATAACTTGGCAGTTCATTGGAAACAATACGAGATTCAAGTGGATGACGTTGGCTCATCATCTCCAACATACATCCGCGGTAGATCCAAGTTGCAACTATCATCAAACAGCGGTCACATTGAAGGTCAAATTTCACATTCTCAATTCAATAACATAACTTATACCAGCGGCTTGGATTGCGGACTCATGTTGGAATCATTTGCGGTCACTACTACTGGCTGTTGGAATTCCTAGCAGAATAGCATAGTACGCAGCTTATCCTATGAACCTTGTGCGCTGGCAACACTAATCGGCTGGGTAGTGTTCGATCCAGCTTCAACCGAATCGGACACTTTTGCAACTGTCCGTTCATTAAATGTACAGGCTGGCGACAGTGATCAACGTTTTGAAGGTCGTATCTGTAATTTTTGGGAGACCAAAGAGGCCACAGCTGTGTCAGATATGACGATGGAGGCAGACATTTGTGAGAAGCCGTTTTTGGTAACGCATCGACGCGACAGTGATGGCCGTTATATCGTGCAGGTCTTGTTTTGACCAGATGCTCCAGCACTGGGCAACTCCCATTCGTTGGCTTTGCGCCAATTCCATCAGCTAGAGCAGGAATTGGCAGCAGATGCAGAATTGAAGGCTTAATACGTTGCATTTATAGCGGAGTACATTGCTCTAGGGGACATGCGTGCAATGGCCGATGAATCACAGGCATACTACATTCTTCATCATGCAGTCACTACGAAGTTTCGTGCGGTATTCAATGCATCGGCAAAATCTTCAAATAGTATTTCATTGAATGATACTCAATTGGTTGGACCAATGCTACAACTATCATTGGTGAAACCATCATTTGCTTCCGATTTTTCCATGTGCCTTCATCAGCGGATATAGAGAAGATGTTCCCACAAGTGCGTGTCGATGAGCCGCATTAGCCTTGGCAAGAATTCTGTAGCGAGAAGTCGCAAGTTAATTACTGTTACCTATGACATGATATGTGGCCCTTATAATGCAATCCGTGCATTACAACAATAAGCACGTGGCAACCACTAATGGCTCCCGATTAGAGGCTACTCGGAGAAGTATTTTGTGTAATTTCTACGCTGATGACTACTTGGAAAAATCTGAATTAATTGAGAAGGCAATTCAATTGGCAGGCGATGTATGTCAGATTCTACGGTAACCATATTTCATTTTGCGGAAATGGCGATCAAATGATCCTGCATCATTTGGTAGGACTTACAACCAACCAGATCTCTATGGATAACATGTTACTAAAGTCAGCAGAAATGACAGTTTTGGGATTACATTAGAATCCAGCTATGAATGATTTCTTCTTCGACACGGTGAAATCACATGAACCTACAAATATGCTTGCTCCAGTGATGACAGAGGCGAAAATCTTCATACATAAATTGTGGCAAGAAGTTTTAGCATGGGACACTCCCTTACCAGCACCACTATTGCAAGAGTGGCTTACTTTCCAGAATCATCTCAGACTGAATGAGGCGATTCGGATAACATGCTGGCTTGGCTTACGGTCAGAAGTTCAACCATGATTACATGGCTTTTGTGATGCTAGTGCAAAGACATATGCTGCAGTCATCTATCTTTGTAGTATTGAACACAATGGCAAGCGAAAATCAACACTAATTACAGCCAGTAACGACAACAAGGATTCCTAGCCTTGAGCTCTGTGCAACCCAATTACTCGTTACAACGATGAAAGGCTTGTGGCATGCCTTATCGTTAGAAGATGCACAATACACCATGTGGTCAAATTCCAGCATTGTCCTAAGTTCGATTGGGAAACAAGCGGGGACTTTTACTCCTTACGTGGCAAACTGTGTTGACTACATTCAGCAACATAGCGACATAAGAAGTTGGCATTGCATTAGCACTGAGAATAATCCAGCAGATTGCCCAAGTCACGGAGTCAGCACCGGGAATCTTGGTGAATATTACTTATACAGGCATTGTCCCGCGTCACTATTGACAAACGACACACCCACAACCGAACTTCCGGTCCTTTTTGATGGAGAGGTTTAGCAATGCCAGCAGAAGAAAAACCAGTCAAAACAGTTTTGGCCCTGAAAACTAGTTCAATAAAAGTTGAAACCCGCAGACCCGATGGATCATTTATTAACCTACTCGGAAGGTTCAGCAATATTGGTAAGTTGCTTCAAGTTACTGTATAATAGTATGATGGTACCCTACCCATCAGCATTATTGGCATCGAGCATTCATCATGCCTAAAGAGATGGACGAGGCGTTACGATGGCATATTCGTAGCGAACAAGGCAGATATTTTAGCAGTGAAATTAAAGAACTCCAACACCATGCTTACATTGCATCATTGAACACTCTCATCACTCTTGTACCACATTTAGATAGTCATGGCAACCTCCGCGTTGGAGGTTGACTAAAAATGCTGAGCTTGGCATCAATCAACGTCACCCAATCAGTTTGGTAAAATCGGATTCCATTACTCGGCTTCTGGTCCGGCAAGTCTATCATACTACATTGCACGGTGGAACCCGGCTTATGTTACAGGCGTTGCCGAAAACATACTGGATTGTACATGGCTGGTCTGCTGCAAAACAGTGCATTTACCGCTGTTTTAATTATCGACGACATCAGCAGGCTATGTCTTGTCAGCAAATGGCATCACTAACAAAACCATGTGTCACTGCATCTCCTCCATTTGTATCTTCTGGTGTGGACTATTGTGGTCCTTTTAAGTTACGTGTGGGCAAAAAAAGATCGCGGATGGTGATCAAGACATAAGGCTATTATTTATCTTATCACGCCTCTCTAAATGTTTTCAATCGCTTCATTAGTCGGGGTGGCCGATGTCATTACCTATACGGCGACAATGGAACTACGTTTGTTGCCGCTAACAAAATTATGCAAGAGAATTTAGTGAAATGGCATTCTACTCACACACAGCTGCAACTGGTGAATGACGGCACTACATGGTATTTTATCCCTCCTGGACCACCGCACCAAGGCGGGTTCTGGGAAGTTGGGGCCAAATCAGCGAAGAAGCATTCATTCCGCATTGTTGGCAACCAATCTATGTTCTTCGACCAGCTTAGGACTTTACTTGTGCGCATCGAGGCGTGCTTTAATTCGCATCCGTTAGTGGCTTTGCATGATTGGCATGATGATCATTTAGCACTCAGTCCGCAGATTTCCTTATCGGTCGATCGTTAATTGCCATGCCGGAGGCACCCACATCCGTTGGACCAATCTGCAATGGCAACAATTCGTCAGATGCATAAAGGTTTTTGGCAACGATGGCATGGTGAATACTGGTTTCATTGCAAACTAGGAACATATGGCATCAAGAATTTTGAGATGAATGACATCGTGGTGATACGGAATGAGAATTTACTACCCACGCAATGGCATTTGGGTAGAATCATTGCTGTTCACCCCAGTGACGACGGTCTCATCAGGATTGTTACTATCAGACATAATCATGGCATATGTACCTAACCGATTCAAAGGGTATGCAAGCTAATTGGCGACGATCCTGGACCCTCCAGTCCAGCTGGGCAGAATGTTTAGGATAAATATCAAATGAAAGGAGTGGTGGTGGCAACACTGTTCTTTCTATACAACGTTTTGGAAGTCGAATGGAGCAGTCTGTATATTTGGAGCGTGGAGTTCGGTTGGCACTTGGATGGCGAATAAAAAAAAGTACATTTACGATTAGTAAAGTGCATTTCATTCAAATTCGATGTTTGGGATACGTGGCTGTTATGTGCTTATGAAAAAAACTCTCCATCTTTTAGATAAATTTGAACAATCTCTTATACAAGTACTGTGTTGGATGAATAATTCAAGTTACCGATTCAACTTGTTTCTAACGCTAGCATGGTTGCAAACCCTTTTGTAGGAGCCCTCTCCTGCTTGCTCGACTTGTTTGGGTGATCAAACGCGTTTTGAGTACTTTGAGTTATCATGTGTGACTCTGAAGATGACTCAAAGTAATCGAAATGGGTTTGTTCACTCAAAAAACAAGGCCAGATAGCTGTTCGAGAAAAAATAAGACTTTGTTATCTAATAAGGAGTACTATTGACAAAAACTACAGCAGAAAATGAAATCGTGCAATTTATGGTGTGCATCGTCTACCTACCGAACCCACTATAGCCAATACCATCCACAAATTTGAAACCAAGCATACATTATTGAATGATACTTGACCGATTAGACCACATCCAGTACGTAGTAAAGAGAATACAGTGGCTGTAGCTGAAAGTGTGGAATTATTGGTCTATATTTCTTTAAAAATTAGTCATGTCAGAACGTAACCATTGATGGCAATCACTTTCATACCATGATAATGGATTTTTTGCTACCCAAAATTGAAGCCCGTGGTATCAGTAAACTTTGGTTTCATCAAGGCGGTGCTACTTCGAATACAGTGAGAGAAACAACAACAACAACAAACAATTATAGAGAAATACTTAGTTCGCCAAAAGCACAAAACATTATTTGCAAGCTGGAAGAAGAAGTAAAATATTTTTTGTAATTATATCAGTATGATCCCAAGATTGTTTTTTGATCTTTGCGGCTGTTAGCCCGAATTCGCATCAACTATTCTCGAGTTTGAGACAAATAAAACCTGTAATGATTTTAAGTCTACGTGCGAACGCGGAACCGACCTCTCATCGGTTCTTGACGTTAAGTCTGAGTAGTGTCAACGAATGGTACCAACCGGTCAACCAATCCATGCACCGTAACCCATTCACGCGGTGGCTGCTTGTCGGCCAGCTAGATCGGAGAGGATTTCGGTCGCGGGTCTCCGAATGGGTTACGCTCATTTACAATATTCAGCCACTAATACATGCCCGTTTTCAAACGCGTCACCATAACAAAACCATACGGAGAGGAAACCTATTTTACGTTACTCCGTATTTCTTCATCAATCAGTCACAGAACGAAGTCTAATTTTTACTTCGCGTTCCCGAATTTCCGACGCGGTACCGAAAAGTATACTACGTTAACTCATCCCGACGAAAGCTACTCTAATAAAACGGCGAAACACCAAAGGTACCGCGTACCGCGCGCGACGCGAAACCGACCTCAACGGATTTTCTCAAACCCTACCCTCGCGACGGCATACCTACCTCGCACCTCATTTCCCGCTGAAAAGAAGAACCACTGGAAAGGAAAGTCGTTGTTAAGGTTAGCAATACATAGTTTTTTTTTTATTTTTTCATAAAAACAAAGGGGCTATATATATTACAGTCTTTCTGACGGTACTCCTTTTTTTTTCTTCTATCTTACTTGTATTATTTTGTGTTTAAGAACTAGTTTAAAGAATATAAAAAAAAAACCTAAAATTTCGTATAATCTATTAAGCAGAATCCTAACCGCCATTGGCAAAAGGGTTGTGCTTATGTTATCAAACATTTCTTGAGAGTACCATATTAAGTGAGTACTTATTATTATTTCTATTACTTATCATTTATAAACATGGGTTGAATGATTTGTTGTTATTTTTTTTTCATGATTATGTATTATATATTTTATATATGCTGGCATTTTACTGGTACCGATTTCTAAATTCAATGAATATATTCTTAAGGCCCAAGGGTATCAAACATGATAGGAAGTGAATTTTCATTTTTATCAATTGTCTATGATTTTGTTTATTCTTTAAGAATATTAACTTCGCATTTCTAAAATACAAAAAAATAAATAATTAGATGCGACTAACTCGACGTTACTATACGAAATACTCATAAAAAAAAGAAAATATATTCTTCTTGTTTAGATCACACTTTTCCAAATTCTTCTTTGAGATGTATAAGATATTTTGAGGCACACTCACTAAAATTGTAATATTAAGGACGGCCACGTTGTTGAAGCTGTTGTTGTTGCTGTTGTGGATCTTTTTTTTTATTATTATTTACATCATTTGTTAGAGTATTGATAGGGTCGGTTTTATGTCGTATTATTATTTAGGTTACTGTTAATTATTAACATGGTTCATTTTATATATATATTTTTTATTATCATTTGTATTATTTTCTATTTATTAATATGGTTTGTATTATTTTTTAAAATGGTAGGGATTATCCGTTATTTATTATTATGATTTGTAAAATTCCTAACGATTTATATGGATTAGTTGTTATTATTGTGTTTGTCATTTCAACATATTTACACCCGATGATAAACTAATGCGGATAATCTGATACACCTCTCAAAGTTTTTGTTTTTATATGTATATATATATATATATATATATATATATATATATATATATATATAAGTCTAATCAAGTTATAATAAAATTGACTCCATTGCTTGAAGTCAGAATACAATTTCCTGATTTTCTGGAATGTAGGATTTACAGGTACGTTACAATTATCATTAGATGTCGGTATTTAAGAGATTGCTATTAAAAGTAATTTGTGTGACCCGTATCCATTTCATCTAACTGATAAAGGGTTATCTTAAGTCTATCTGAAAAACATAATTTCCTCATTTCCCTTTTTTTTGTCTCTCTGTGAATTTTTGGTTGTAGCCTTCTCCTATCTAAATGATAGAAATAAGATACATTGGAAAACGATAGGGCACTGCTTTTAGGCTTATATTGTTTTCTGAAATTTGCACCAAAATTTACGTCACCCTTCATTCTTTTATCGTAAGTATAAATAATATTGCATTTGGGAAAAATTATCGTGCTAATTTAGATCTTAAAAGCAAGTAGGCAAGATCATCCAATATTTCATATATATGAAATAAAAAAAATGGGATAGTCCTTACTGAATATAGTTAGACCGGGAATTTAAGTAAATCACTTAATAAATGTTACCTCGTTTTTTCGTTGAGTGTTCATTATGCTTATGAGATTTGGTGAAAGCGTTTGTAGCGGCAGTTGTAGTTTTTTTTTTTTTTTTGAATGAATTCAAGAGCGTCTTCTCCTTTGAACTATGATTGGATCAGTTTTTCTCCTTGTCTATGCTCTTCCTTTTTTCCTTATTCTGTCCTTGTTTTTGTTCTTAAACCTTGGTAGTTCTGAGGCCAAATGGTGGGAACATTAATTGCACCCTGTAGTACTGCTAAAACGGCTGGTACGGCATTGAAGGTGGGTACATTGTTGGCACAACTGCTGGTGGGTAAACTGCTACAAACTGATTCCTCGGTATGTTGCTTATCGGAGCCGGTGGAGTAGCACATAATAAACGGCACCATTCGTTGCACATATAGTCTGTTCCTAAATAGCAGGAAGAATCCGGAAAAACAGACTATTAGAGCGGTGAAACGAAAACTCACTAATCGAATCGTAGTTACAATGCTACTTTTTAGGTTACCTTACATACCTTTCCGGTTGGCTCGTACTCGTATTCTTCTTCTTTTTCCCAATTCCTGCAATCCGACTTTTGATGGAAACGCTTTCCTTAATATTGACAAGGATATGGCCGTGTATCTCTCTGTATAAGTAAGTGAGTCGATAATGTACTTGAGCGTTTGCATGTTTTCACACATTGTTTGCACTGAAAACTTCGTTCGCGTCGTTTCTCCTCCGTATCGCAATTTCTCATCGACGTTACGACATCGCCACCATGCACTATAATCGCCGTGGAATCAAGTCTTGCACTTTCCGTTTCAATTTTCACACTCCGGGACTACCTCGTGGGTGGCGGCCACTACCTCCACACTTCAATTACATGTGGCTGTCAAATTCTGTTGGCATCCTACGACAAAATAGACGTGGGATGTGCACTGGTCGCAGCCAACGCAAAATGACAAGCCACATAGCAGCAAAGTGTGTTGGTAGTGGTCACCAGCGGCGTCGCATGATTCATTACAAACCTTCTATGAGCTTTACTAGTTTTCAAACTAAATCTGATAAGCTAAGGTTATCTTCAATAGCGGTGAACAGACTCCGTATCCGGAAACCACGACCAACGCAACAGAGAGTTTCAAATACAAATCTAACGATGATATCAAGAAAAAATGCCCTGAACTGGCCAATCACAAAGAGGTGATGTTCGATCATGATAGCGCCAGACCCCACACCTCAAAAATTAATAGACCTCATTTGGGAACTAATGCCTTATCCACCCTACAGCCCATCCCTTCAAAACCATTTGAATGGTAACAATTTCGACTCCAACCAGGCTGTTAAAAATGAGTTGGACCAGTTCTTCACTTCTTAAAACAAAGGCTTCTTCGAAAGTGGAATTTTTCAACATAATACAAATAAATTTACTTTGAAAAACATGAAAAAATCGATATTGATTATCGAACAACCCAATATATCAACTAAGCATGATAAGTTGTGGTCTGTTGCAAGCATCTGCCCTGTGAAGCTGAATTTGCCGAACAGAAAACGGCTTCGAATATGTTAACAAGAATTCCTCTGATTGCCGCAACCACACCACATACTCCAGAGCAAAATAAGAGTGGAGAACAAATGAACAGGAGTCCTGTGGAATGAGCAAAATGCATGGTTTTAAATGCTAATTTGCCAAAACAATATTAGGCCGATGCTTCACACACTGCTGCCTATGTAATAATTTGCTCTTCAACCAAACCTCTATCATTCAAAATACCGGAAGAAATGTGTTCTGGACTACTGCTAAACACGTGCGTATATTTAGATGCGAAGCCATGGTACATCTGCCGCATGAGAAATGCAAAAGGTGGGACCCAAATGCACATAAGATGACCTCCATTAGATTTATGTGAATATGATCTTCATTATATATATATATGTGAAAAACCTATCAGCAATAAATATATTCCTGATATCAGTATTGATACTTATCCAGTTAGTAAGATTACATTGATACCTAGGAAGAACAGTATTTTAATTACAAATTCAGATGATTCAGAAGAAAATACTTCATGAAGTGATCCTGTTTGATGCTTCTGTAACACATAAAAAAGCAGGCAATTTTATCAACAAGCCTGGCTGAGAAATAAGTAGGAATTTCCTTGTTTCCCCTGCCCCCAGCTTCCATGATTCCTCATCCTAAATGGTCTCGGGCTCACACATTGGTCTACTGATTCCCCAATAATGAGAAATTGAATACCAAGAAATGCCAATAACTGCTAATATACCTGCACTTCTGCTACTGAATCCGACTTATACGTCTTTTGTGGTGACGTATGAAGATGACGGTGAGTCTACCGCGCCTGATAACGGAATGAAGGTTGGGCCACGGGCTAACACCCCGTCCCTGAAAAACCCCACATTGCTTTGAAACCTGCAACAGAGCATCGAATTGTATTGGATTTACGGTAATGACCTTGCAATGCAAAAGAAAATTATGGCATTGGATCCCAAACCAATGGACAACTCTGGCAGTGTTAAAGACTTTTAAAGGCCAGTCAATGTAACCTAAATATACTGGTAATCCAGGAAACGAACTAAAATAGAAGTGATATTCAAGATACGAAATCGAACAAGCCTGCGGGAAAGCGAGAATTTAAAGTGGTATTTATTGTGAATGGGGAGTTCAAATCATGACCGTGGCAGAATAGACGATCAGACATCAAGTCCAGCGCAAAAGAAATGATTGGTTCAATGAAGAGTGACACAATGCGTTACACGAAAAAAATCAGGCGTACAAAGAATATTTAGGTAGGAAAACTAGGACGAAGAGAGAAAATTATGAAAATCTAAGGAGAGTAGCGAAGAAGATAATAAGGCTTAAGAAAATAAAATACGATGACGACCAATTGAGATGCGTCGATGTAAGTCTAGCGAGTAATAGTACAAGATAAACATACAAAGTAGTAGAAAGCTTGAAACGAGGTTGTTAACCCAAAACCATGCCCTGCCATGATGACGTCGGCAATATAATCGCTGATAGAAACAGGATTAAGGAAGGACGGGCATCATATTTCTAGAATCTCCTAGGTCCTCCACGCAGCTCCAAAATATCGGAGCCTACGGATATTGTCACATTGGTTCTACAAACTCTGGACGAAGTTTATTCACCATCAAAGCCCAACAGAATAATAAAGCGCCGGGCATCGAAGAGATTCCAATGTAGCTCATCAAACATGGTAGCAAGAGTGTTCAGAAAGCCATTCATAAAGTCATCCAGTACATTTGACAACAAGAATATATGCCCACCATATATAGCGAATCACCTCTATACTCTATCCATAAAAAGATGACAAGCTACAGTGTGAAAAGTAAAGAGACTTATCACTACTTTGTACGACGTACCAAATGCTTTCAAAGATTTTAGGAAACAAAGTCAGATCATACGCCAGTAGTATTATTAGGGAGTACCAAGGTGGCTTTACAGCTGGTAGATCGTCAATAGACCAATGATTTTCAGTCAAGCAGGTACTTGAGAAATGCTGGGAGTTCAACATAGATGTACAACGAATTTTCGTTGACTTTAAGCAAGCATACGACAGTATTGATCGTAACGTACTGTACCAAGTAATGCTTTTCTTTGGCATCGCAGCCAAATATATTATATAAGTGAAGCCAAGTGGTAACCTGTACGGACAAAATCAGCACTTTGCCATGTTCGTTAACAACTGCCAAATAACTTTTCCTGAAACTCAACACCGAAGCAAACTAGTAGGGCTACAAATCAATGAGAATAAAACAAAGCTCATGATGCAGCCGAAGAAAAATGCCTCAAGTACCCACAATATCACACTTGGCGAATAAAATATCGAAAATTCGAGCGAATTCGAGTATTCAGATGCCAAAATAATTAGAAATGCTAATGAAAGAAATGAAATACTCCGAAGAACAAAGCTCATAAATAAAATATTTTATTGAATTTTGAAGATCTTTAAGACCAGCTACATACACAGTAACACAAAGCTCGAAGTATATAAATCTGTGATAAGACCTGTGTTATGCTTTGGGTGCTAAACATGGACCCTAACCCAAGTTTTTGCAAGCAAATTGAATGTTTTCGGAAAATGGGTCCTGAGGCGAAAATTGGAGTGAAACTGGACGGAGACTAATGGCGAATTCGAAACAACCATGAGCTGTATGAAATTTTTGACGAGTCGGAGGTCTCAACAATTGTAAGACTGCAAAAGCTGCAATGGGCTGGCCATGTGAATAGTACGGATGAACAACGGATACCCAAAAAGTATCAATTGGAAGAACTGAAGAGCGGAAACTAGTGGGGAAATCGAGAAAACGCTACTTGGATTTAGAAAATATTTTAACAATACCCTACTAAAATCACGACCTTTCTGTCCATCTGTTCGTCAATGCATCACTGCATGTTTCCTCAAAAACCACATAAACTAGAGTGATGAAGTTTTCTACCTGGGTGAAACGTGGTTCCCTCTAAAAATATTTTCAGGTGTTTAAGGGGAGTCTTTTTATATAAAAGGGGTGACCCCTAAACATTTTTTCCCCAAATATCGCCAATATAGGTGTCAATCAAAAGGTTTTGGTGAGAACTTTTCAAAATAGGTCCTAAGCAAGAGGCATTTGCAAGGAGGGTTGCAGAGTGAGGGAAAATGTACGAAAAATCGGTGTCCTGCTCTCTCGCGATTGGACATCTTTGGACAGAAAAATCTGAAAAAAAAAATCACCAAGGTAGGTTTTTATAAGTACAAGGCTAGCAAATACCTCTGAAGTTAAAATTCGGACAACTTTGTTAATAACAGTACATATTATGAGCATTCATCTATAAAATCGAAGTCTGCACATTAAATCTGCTAAAAATTTGTATCTCAATTTTTTGATGTAAAACGCTTTCTGAAAGTTTCAGAAAAATCAAGCCGTAAGCAGGTAAGTAATAGACAATTGAAATTTATCAATAAAAACTACCATTACACGTGATACTGTGTAAATACACGTTCGCAAAGGACCCAAACACTACCGATGTGTAAAGACTTTGATTATAATTTTAGAAATATTGTAAAACATTGACAACTTATCATGACTACTCAAACATTGAGGTCAACAAGCTGAAAATAAAAGGGCGGCATATCAAAATACATAATAACGATAAATTATTAAAAAATTAATTAAATTCAAGGTCCTTAGCCCAAGTATATATATATATATATATATATATATATATATATATATATATATATATATATATATATATATATATATGTATATATATATATATATATATATATATATATATGTATATATATATATATATATATATATATATATATATATATATATATATATATATATATATATATATATATATATATAGTTATATATAAATAGTATATATTGTATGTGTGAATTTAAGTAGTTTGTTATTAAAGCGGCTGAACAAAATTGTGCTGAAACTAAATAGCATGTATTACACTATTTATCTGAGCTCCGCTCATTGAAATATGTAAGTGTGAGCCACGTTTCGATATACTCACAAACGTTGTTTGATTTACTAATTCTTTTATAACACCCGTTTGGTATGAGGACTCTCCTGATACTTTTAGTTGTCCTTTAAAAGTGCTTGAGTTTCAAAAGGGGGACCAATAAAATGCTTGTTTGCTTTTAAAAATATGGGTACCTTCGAGAAATTTGGATTATTTCTATCCATGCGAGAGTTTTTGGTGCCCGCCAGTCACGCCCTCAGTTAGCGGATAGAAGAACGACCTAACTGGTTAGCGCACGGGCAGGTGGGAAATAAAATACTTTCCGCAGACAAAAACCGACTGAGTCGAAACGCTCAGTACTCTCTTGTGATGTAACCTTTGAAAAGCCTCAAACAAGGGCTATTTCCTCAACTTTTTTTCCAAATTGTTCCCAAGTTAGGTCTAAAATGCCTAATTTACTACAAAATTTTCCTACAGAGGTTCCTAGTTTACTATGAAATTGTCCTAAAAGGGCCAAAGCAAATCTTAGTCATGGCCTGATTTATAATGAAACTGGTGCAATCAATGACCAAAAAGCCATGAAAATGATGAAACTCATAGCAGACTACGAATACCACCAAAGAGGATAGAATCAAGTCCCAAGTAGGGTCTATGTAAGGCGCAAACAGAGCCCATAGAATTTCATTGAAAAGCTTTCTTTTGTGCACAAAATTATAGATTTTTAGGGTAAGCACAAAATTATAGATTAGGAGTAAGCAGTTGTAAGTTCATTTACTGTATTATTAACTCCGCATTGTAACACCAAATCATTAGATAGAAAAAATATGTGGGGGGTAATTAATGAAAACTGTATAATTAAAAAGGATATAACATACTTAATCCCATCCTATGTACTTCGGTTGAGGACATGATAAATCAAAAATTTAAAAATCATGTCTTGGTGCTATCTGATAAACGATGAAATAAAATTTCATTAAATATATTGTAACAATCATCAAATTGGTTTTTGTTGGATTCAAAGGCTTAACAGCGAAAGTGGTTAGAATTATTAAATTTTTATCGATGAATTTTTGGTGTTTTGGATATAAAATAAGGTAATTGATATCGAAACTTTATTTAATAGTTTTTATTGCCATCTCTTGCTCTGATTGCAGCTTGCATCCTGTTTTCTAAGGCCTTCAATAATGTTTGAATAAATTTTTCGGGCATACATTCCCACTCTACTTGGATAGCCACTTTTAGTTCCTGCAGGGTTTCTGCAGACTGAGTTTTTTTAAATAATTCCATTCCCTACCACTCTTTCCATCACACTTTCATCGTCACACAACGCTCGTGTAACCAGCACTTCACTCGTCGTCATGCCTCCAGATAATGCTAAAACATCGGTACAGGTATAAGGGGCACACAAAATGCTGTGAAGTACTCCTTTCTTGCTACTCTAGTTCGATTTGTGAACAGTTCTCAGAACTGAAAAAAAATATAATACGACGAAGTAAAAAAAACTCTGAGTTTCTAAAAACTAGCTGTATCTCAACGTTAGAGTCTAAAATGCCCTAAGATACTGTATTTTCAATCCTCTGGACTTATCATTAATTTGAATTTATTAGATGTTCCTTAAGTTTTTTCTTAAAAAGCAATGATGAGTTTGCGTTTTTCACTGTTTCTGGAAGATTGATGTATACACGCAGAGTATCATTTATTACAACGTTCTTCAGGCGACCAGTTATGGCGTAAGGTATTTCAAAATTGTTCGCATTTCTTGAATTACATGGATTTATTTGTGATACTTTTATAAAGGGGTTTTGTTCCAATTCACAGGAATTTAGACATTTGAAGATAAACTTAGCTTTCCCCATAATAATGATTTGACTGAAGGTGAGTGCATTGGTCCGTTGATACACTTGTCTTGTTGGAGTGAGAATTGGAAGGTTTAGAGTATTTTTATAGGATTTAGTTAGTATCCTGGATATAATATTAAGGTTTTGTTTTGACGATTGACTCCAAATGACCACCGCATAATGTAGCTTTGTCAGTACAAATGCATTCAATACAAGTTTCTTTATATGCATTGGTAAATTTCCATATCTTCTCAACATTTCTATCATTGGTTCTATTTGTCTCCTCAAATTATTTATGTGTGGCAACTATGTCAAACGATAATCGATGGTAAGACCGATTTATTTGATTGCAAACACTCTTTGCAATTTTCCGCCGCTAATTTTTAGGTCAACTTCTGTCTTCCTTATTTTTCTATTTAAAAATAATGTATTTTGTCTTTGTAGTATTCAATGCTAGCTTGTTTTACATGTCATGAACGAAATTTACCTAGGTTCTCATTGACGATATTCTCCGTGGCAACTTTATCATGTCATGAATAAAGAAGTACAGTATCATCAGCATATAATGTGTGGTGACCTTTCAGTCTACATAAATTCAAGTTCTTAGTATATAGCGAAAACAAGATTGGATAATGCATGGATCCTTGAGAACCCCCGATTTCATTGGTGCTATATAGCTCAAGACATTGCTCACTGATGTTTTTTGGAATCTTCCGTCTAACTTACTTTTAAAAAATTGTTTCGGTATGCCTTGAATACCATACGATTCAAGTTTTTGAAGAAATAGGTATCAAAAGAGCCTTCTTCAGGTCCACAAAAATTGCAATAACATAATCTCCTTTATCAAGACTTTCATTGATGTAACGTGTAACGTGAGAACTCAACGCATTGAAAGTACTATATATATATATGTATATATATATATATATATATATATATATATATATATATATATATATATATATATATATATTGTCGCGTGTTTTTGGTTCGCGGTTGTAATAATTTTAATGTTCCGGGAAAGTGAAAACGCAATGTCTTTTAATTTAAGTTAAAAGAGTTTATTTAATTACAAAAGTGCACAATGATCAATTTAACACTTTCACTAATTTTAATTTTCACTATGAAAAATCTAACACTTGTCCATAAATTTCTTATCGCAATTTTCTTCTAAATCACTTCACTATTACGAAAATCACTTTTCTACTACTCGAATAATATCGCTTCCCACACGCAATCGCAGTTCTTATCGCGGTCGAATGAATCTCACCATTCATTCAGCTCGCCTTTATAAAGGGTCTCTAATCATTCAACTCAGTTCTCGTACATTGATGAATAAGCGGGAACATTCCAGCATGAATGAGCAGTGACTCACTTTCAGATGTTGATAATGCTTGTTGGGTTCTCGTGGGTTCGAGTAAATTCATTTGTTGACGTTCTTAATGATTGTGAAAACAATTGCGACAGTAGCTCGCAGAATTATTTGTACATGTAATTATTTGTACATGTAACAATATATATATATATATATATATATATATATATATATATATATATATATATATATATATATATATATATATATTTATATACACATATATATATATTTATATATATATATATATATATATATATATATATATATATATATATATATATATATTATAATTGCCCCCTTTTTTAAAAACTTTACAAACTCGCGGACAAATAAAAAACCCTTCTTGTTGGCTCAGCGGCTGTATTTCGAATCCTCCTATCAGTTTTTTTTCCTTCTTTTGTTCTTTCCATTACCTTTCCCTATACAATGCGATTCGGATTACAGCAGTTGAATGGTTCATGCACTGACTAATAGGTCTCATACAAGCATTAACTAGTGGTTTTTATAAAAACTAAATTTTCGTTACAGGTCAGCTAACTTGACTAGTTAGTCTACCTCGACTAATTTTCAAAATACAAAAAGCAAATCTGAAGTGACAATTCAGGTTTTCTCTCCCTTTTCTGAGGTTACAATATGAAAAGCAAATTCAAAGTGACAATTCGGTTTCAAAGGGGTTTGTGTTGCTTCGGTGGTTTGTGGTCCAGATCCCTGCAAAAGCAACCTACGTATTCGCGAGCATTCTTCAATTCTGTCGAAAGGCAACAGAGTCAGTTGACAATTTTCGGTGTCTTTAATAACGTATCGGTCATTTGGTAATATTTTGTGTTTAAGGTACGGTCCACGGTACTTAGGGATTCATTTCTTATTCGTGCCAACGGTGGTGTCTCCGTTACAAATGACGCCATAACATATTCTCCTATATTATAAGTTTGGGGCAGATTGCTGTGTTTCTGGTTGTAGTCCTGTGACTTCTGAATGGCGGAGGAGCGTGTGCCCTGAGATCATCTGGGTTGCGATCTGAGTCCTCATCTGTCTTCTCGCTTAAATATTCAGTTGATTTGCTGACAATTTTACCTCTCGACTCTATCCCACACAGAAGTTTACTAGGAGACTATTTAGTGGTACTGTGGATGGTAAAAGTTAGACCAATCGATTTAACTGGATACAGTTTAACATATTTGATGAATCTATCTACAATTAGCAATATGTGTTTCTTCTTTGAATTGACAGTAGGTAAAGGCCCGAAGTGGTCCAAATGTACAGTTTCAAATGGTATTGGTTCCTTCGGTATGTTATAAAGATTATATTCATTGGAACGATACGGTGGTGAGTACATAATACATTTTACGCAGTTTTTTATGAATTTTGCAACTTTTCCTTTCAGATTTGGAGACCAGTAGTGTTTTTTCAGTTGCTCATAAGTTTTTTTTCCTAGGGGCTCAATCTTTTCATGCGTCATGCGTTACATTATCCTCCATTTCTAATGGTTTCTTTCATCTAAAGAAAAGACCATCCAATAAATGGTAACCTTGCCCGGACATAAGCTTAGTTGTTCGCAAAGTTTTTGGATACGTTCGTCCCAGTTTTGCATGACTAAGTCGTCACTGTCAACAGTGGCTAATACTTGATCAGTTACACTAGTTGAGCTTCCGGGTGGTGTGTCTGCGGAGATGTTAGCATTCACATTAGAATCTTGTACGTAATTATTGATTCGAACAGCAGGATCCATTAAAGGGCCGTCAGTTTTGGCATAAAGAACAGCGGACATTAGGACAGGACAGCAAAGGGTCTAAGGAGAAGTCAAGTTGAGCGTGATTAAGAGCGCAAGTGACGCGTGGTTAAGAGCGCAAGTTGAGCGTGGTTAAAAATACAAGTGACGTACCGAGGAGGATCCTTCATCTGTTTCGCATCAGGAAGAGTAGCTTTAGAATCATTATCAGTTGTTGATTTGTCATTTGAAGAAGGGCGCGAAGGGCACCGGCTTAATGCGTCTACATGACCCATGGATACCCCACTTTGGTGCTAAATTATGTAATTATAGCTCTCAAACTCGAGGGCCCATCTGACGATTTTTCGATTTTCATATCTTTTGTTAAGAGTGAGCATCAGAGAGTTAAAATCTGTTATTATCTGAAAAGCTAAGGCTTCTAAATAAACTTGGAAGCGCTTCAGTGCATAGATAATGGCCAACGTCCCCAGTTTGAAACTGTGATAACGTGATTCAGTGGGTAAGGTAGCTTTCGAAAAAAAATAGGGTGAAATTTATTATCGACTTGCCATTGTAACAATATTGCTCGGTAGTCAGAGGAGCTAACATCGCAATGAAGTTAAGGTTCTTTTTTCGGATCAGAAATTGCTAATAATGGGGCAGCGGCTAACTTAGTGCACAGTTCAATGAAGGCCGCGTTATATTCGTCAATGAATTTGAACGCCACATCCTCGCGGGTGAGATATTGCAGTGGTTTGGCTATTTTTGAGAATGATGGGATGAACTTGCGAAAATAGGAGAACAATCCTAAGCAGGTCTTAAGTTCCTTCTGGTTCCTCGGTATAGAATATTGCGTGATGACTTTCAGACGGGCCTTACTTGAACGCACTCTAGAGGCACTGATAGAGTACCCTAAAGACTCATTTCCTTTAATTGCACATCTACATTTTCCAAATTTTAACTCCAGGTTCTTTTCGGTAATACGTTTCAAGACTCGACCTGGCAGCTCAATATGGTATTCAAGGGATGCGGTTACGATCAGTATATTGTCCTTATAGACGACAATGGATCCAAACTCGAGCATATCTCTAAATATTTTGCATATAAAGCACTAGAATGCAGCAAGAGCATTTTCCAGTCCGAAGGGCATTCACAAGTATTCATAGTGACCATTTGGAATTACAGATGCTGTGTATTTTACAGATTCAGGTGACATTCTAACTTGATGGAATTCATTGCGCAGATCTAAAATTGAAAAGAACTTCTTTGCTGCCAAATAATCCATTCAGTTTTCTATAAGTGGTAACGAAAAATTGTCTCGTATGGTCTGTTTGTTTAGGGCTCTGTAGTCCACACACATTCTCAATTCATCGCTTTTCTTCCTAACAAAAACAATGGCAGAAGCGTATGGAGAATCACTGAGTCTAATTATCCCCTTCTTTAGTAGCTCTTCTTTGATCTTCTTAACTTCTATTCGCTCGTAGTAATACAATCTTCGTAGCGTACAGCAAAACGGAGTATTATTATTTAGGTGAACTTCCGTCTGATAGTGATGGGGTGCTACAATGAGATTCATCGGGTTCAAATAGTTTTCATAAATGGTCTTTTTAAGGGCTTCAGCGTGGTTTTTGCTCAGGGACATATTTATTTCTAGGGTTTCTTTGTCATCTGGGGGTAATGTAGTAAGGTCGGACAAGGTTCTAAAGTTATTGTCGGTCTGACCATTAACGGGTTCACCAGCGTTGGCTAAATTTTTATTAGTAGATCCAGTGTTGTTAAGTTCATGAGTGGCTTCTTCAGAGGGTTTGTATTTACCACATGGACTGGTCAATCCTTTCTTATTTGTCAGTTTGAAGGCAGAGAAATGACTTTTGTCTTTTTCAAACGCTTTATTCTTATGACTTTAGATCTGGTTGTTAATACCTTTGAATTAATGAAAATAAATACTAAATTCCTTTGAAAAGCTCCGGCTTAAGATTATGGGTAGTGATCCTGTTTCATCTAGAATCACTAAAAGGGGAATCTTTCTACATTGTCTACGAAATTCAATGTAGGTATCGACCTTACCATACATTTTTATCGTTGGATTTCCTAACTCACGGAGTCTCGTATCGAAGGTTCTATTGCTAATGGGAAGAGGGACTGCAGATTGGTTCTTGAAACTAATTGGACTGCCGGTGTCGAAAAGAGACAAAAGTCTTACCATTTCTTTGTATTCTCCCCAACTAAAAGTAAAAGCAACACTTACCAGATAAATGACGCTGATGACGCTGTTAGTTTCATCGTCAGTTATATCACTATGGTTCTTCAGTTCATTAACGTAAGTAGCGGGGTTGGTGTTGCGAATAACTCTCATGACTTTCTTTGGATTTGAGCAATCTCGGTGTTGATGTCCAGTCTCCTAACATTTGAAGCACGAACCTGGTGCACGCTTCTCGTAAAGGAAGGAACTTTGGTAGTGACCTCACCTGGTGCAGTTAAAATATCGTGGCGTTTCTTGCAGGACAACGGGAATAACAAATTTTGAAGCAGCTGATCTGGGTACTCTTTCAGCAGGTTCACGGGAGGTGGTAGTAAATCGTCGGGAAGTTGCGGTGACTTTACGTGTGTTAACAACATATTTTAGAGCAAATATAATGCACCTTTCGTGCTGTTCAAGTAACTTCTGCAGCTATCGAACAGTGCGTGCCTCTAGAAGTAAGTATGCTTCAGTATTGTGGACCTTTAGACCATCCACAATGAGGTCAATCAATTCGATTTCGGTATGTCGGGCGGGTTTTGCAATTGCTTGCATTTCAAGAACATATCTCTGCCACGTCTCGTCCTTCTGATCACAACTATGGGCTTTCAGTTGGCGGTAGACGTCTTGTAGAGTGAACGTGTGACCAAATTCCACCATCAGTTTGGTTCAGAGGCTTGCATAGTCTGGTTTTGAGAGAGGCTTTCGCAGTTCCCGTTAGGAGAAGTCGAAGGCATAGCAGTTTAAAGTGATCATCTGCATCAGCGGTTGCCAAAAAGTCATCTAGATTGGCTACAAAGCTCCGGACATCATAGTGGTCATCGCCTCTGAATTCGTTGACCGCATATTCAACATAACTAAAGTCAATATGTCGAGCGCTCGCAGTGTAGGTCCGTTGACTACCTGCTTCGAGTAGACTAATAGCATGTTGTAATTCAAGTAGTTCCTTCCTTATCTTCAAAATCGCAATTTCTCACTCAATGGCCTCTTCTTTGGTGACTTCTTTAGCCAAAGGGGGGCTTTAGAGACACGGGCGGCGGTTATAAGATCGTGGACAGTAGGTGTTTTCGTAGATGCAGCAGTTTCATCGGCAATAACATCGGCTGCGGCGGAG
>OZ017738.1:196307265-196354765 GCA_963969285.1 Odontomyia ornata | reverse complement strand
CATACCAACGTGGTCAAAGAGACAAACTCATACAAATGATCAAAGTTTCTTAGGAAATACTAACTGCATTCAAAACTGACAACAAAATTGGAAACAAACCTAAACTAAAACTGAATGACACATAAATATGCAAGAACAGCCTTATATACAAAGTGACATGCAAGAACTGTGACATGGTATATAAAAATAGGAAGGACAACCCAGAAACTAACGACAAGATTCTTACACAAAAAGGAAGACTCCAATTATGCAATGCAACTTCAAAACCATGCACACGAGACTGACGCTATGACAAACTCTTTGACATTGCTACACAAACAATGCCAAAGATCGAGATTTAACGTCCTAGAATTATATAAACACAGAAAGAGAGACTACGAGTGTTCACTCAGTGGTGATATGTACTGATTTAATCAGATCATATCATAGCTGAGCAAGTACACGGGGAGCATGGTTCTGACCAAACCAACTTCCGAAAAAATCAATACGGTCATAAAAACGAGATCCTCTAACTCTCTCTAAGCGAAGACCCGAGAGGGACTGTAGTGCTACAAAGAAGAAGAAGAAGAAAAATAGACAGTACCATTAATAAAAGTAAGCTCCTTTCATAGGTCCTTCAGATACTGAAGATGACTCAAAGGAGTCGAAATGGGTCTGCTCACTAAATAAAACAAGGTCCAACGGCTTTAAAAAAAAATTGGTCTGCGGATATAAAATAAACAAAATATTTGACTTTGACTGTAAATAATGATAAATGGTCATTTGTCAGCTGCTAGCTGTTATGGTGCAATCAGCTGTTTTGGGAAAGAATTCATGGTTGCGATAAAAATGCAGTATGCAACCATCTGGAATAATTTTTTTGAGCCCGGGACTCCATAATTGCATTCTCCGTGGCAATACTCAACGCCTGCTTACTCAGGCCCGAAAGGAAAGCAATTAACGTACACGACGTCACAGTGGGAACAGTCAAAAACTGTTCGATTGTTCTAAAAGAACAGGTCAATAGGTCTAAAATCTTGGTGCGCATTGTGACGTCATGCTTCCGCTTTCTGGCCTGTATGAGGGGGTATTGTAATACTCCAATGAAAGATTTATAACCGCCTGTTAATTTTGCGTTGGCAATGAAGTGGTCGAACGTTGCATTTGAAATGATAAATGAACCAATGGATAATGGATGGGGCTCTTTTATATCAGAAGAAAAATGAGAAAAAGACGTACTGTATGGAAAAAAACCACTAAAGACTGTAGTCATCTGGCTCAGTGATTAAGGCGAATCTGTATTTAGGGCAGAAGTGTAAAAGTCCTGGTCGGAGAAGCGCAAAAGACACAAATCAGCAAAGAAATATATGGAGAAATAATGAAGCCTACGGCAGTAAGAATCTCTGGCAGGATAACAGGAGTACGCGAGGCCCAAAAACTTGGGGAAGAGTAAGTTTGATATATTTATTTGAATCTGTATTGAAATACTAGCAGTGCTAATTTTCTTTTGGAATCTCATTGCAATTAACTGTGTAAATAATAATTTGAAACAAGTGGAAAAATTAATTTCGTAAAATTTATGTTTTCTAGTTCCTCTTTATTCATGGGAGCTCTATGGGGGCAAGTGTTCTTCTTATGGTCTTAAAGTTATCTCGTACTTATAACAGCCGTTTTAGTGAGAAGTTTCACTGCATGCGTGAAAAACTTGATTGTATTATTAAAGAATACCCTTAAATGATTGCTGCCTTCTACTTTCTCTTCTTGAAGAGATTGAATTTCTTTTCTATGAGTATCAGTTTCACGTCAACAAAGTGTAAGTGCGCATTGAATCTTTGGTTTATTTGATATCCGTAGGCCAATTCTCTTTTCTTGAAAAGCCGTCAGGCCTTGCTTTGTTGAGCGGATGCGTTTCGACTCCTTTGAGTTATCTTCAGTGTTACTGACACTGTGAAACTAAAGATGACTCAAAAGAGTCGAAACGCACCCTCTCACATTACAAAACAAGGCCTGATCACTTTTCAAGAAAAAAGCGCATAGAATCTTTTTATTTTTCCCTTTACCTTCTGGATAGCCGTGTGCGGAAGTGTTCTCTGATGGGCTGCGCGTTCGCTTTGCGGCTCTTTTGGGCTAAGAGAAATAAGCAATTGGCACCTCAAGCATATCTTAGATGAGCTACCTGAAGCCAGAAGCCGCTGTCAGAGTGTACACAACTTTGGCCAGGAGTATAAGTGGGCTACAGAGGGGTAAGACTGTAACAACTTTCGATGAAACTTCTGAGCTTCCTAAATTAAGCCGGCTCGCGGTAAATCAGGAAAGTTTTAACCTTGGAGGTAGATGGAAATAAATCGTGCTTTGAGATCTTGTTTGCCAGAAGCTCAACTTTGGAGGGTCTCAAATGTATACTTGGCTACATTTATTACTAAGTCGACCTTGCTCAACGGCTCTAATAAAGGACGAATATGGTTGAAACATTGTTCTTCTTTTTCTGAGAATACAAGGATATAATTAATGTAGGCATCGAAAAAATCTTACCCCCGTAAAGCTTTATCTATGTGTCGCTGAAAAGTTAAAGTGGCGTTCTTAAGGTGAAAGGTCATGATTGTAAATTCAAATAGCCTGAATGCTGTAATTAGTTCTATTTTTGGGATTTTGCTCGCTCAATTTGGGATATGATGGGATGCTCGCATCAAGTATATTTTACTGAACACTCTTTTGCAGTGATGCCTAGGGAATGCAACTTCAATATGCTGCATAAAGTGATAACCGGGCTGAGTGAACACGTTAAGTTTACGGCAATCCCCGTAAATGCTCTTGAAACCGTTCTTTGCAGGCACTGAATAAAAAGAACTGATCTGAGACTACCTGAAGGAAGGCAGTGTTTCACCTTGAGTAAATAATTGAATTCTGCTTTGAAAACGGTAAGTTTTTCGACAGGCAGTCTTCAAGCTGTGCTAACTACTGAAAGGCCCAAAGTTATGATATGATATTTGACTACCTTTTTGCTCTTGGGCAGTTTGCAATAGATATTTATTAAGGAAGGGAACTGCTACAACTGTTAATGATAACAGTATTATCCTGCTATTATGGCGGCAGATATTCGGCCAGTGACTACTGACATCATTTGAACCAACGACATATAAACAAATGGACCAGCAACGAGAATCTGTGTACTCGTCCATGTGAGAAGCAAATTTGCCACATAAATAAGTTGTAAATAACTTACGCTCTCGCGACTATTTGATTCCCTCTGCTTCTCCTTCCCCTTTTTTTCCAGACAGATTTTCTTTTCTCTCTTCAGAAGAATCGCTTCCCCCACTGACACCCGCGTAAACCAACGAAATTTCATTTCACGTGCGCACGATCGCGCCTTTGTTATCATTCGGAAAACAGTTTGAGCACAAACAACAAACGACTCTCACGGAAAACTCAAACGTCAAAGCAAAAGAAAATCGCGGGAAAACTCATGTGTCAAAGCGGATGGAAGTTTCGTAAATTTTTAATTAAAACAGTGAATTAAAGTTCCGATTACGTACGCGCGACCTTTAAAATTAAATACTTTTTAAATGTGAACGTGTTTTGCCGTGAATATAGTGCTAAAACAAAAGCATATCACTCCAAACCTCAACTTCACGCAACTTTAGCGAAGGTTGCCAATTGCTTCGGCTCTCACGACCGGTTGCGGATCCAGTACTCTCTATATCTATGATTTGAACCCAATACAATGGAAGGTGTCGAGGCTTGAGCTGATCAGCAAAGGGTAAGGGGAATTCTGGATTGTAGTCTGCGGACCGCACATTATGCATGCTGGGGAAATGGTAGAAAAACCATGAAGGGAAAATTCACTGACGCAGCTCGTGTTGCTGGAGATCTATCTTCTTGGCAGTATGGCTTTAGGGTAGAACGCTTCACTATTGGGATGGTGTGCGTGGTCCAAAAGACCGCGATATATAGTGTTATATTGATGACACTCGACTGCCTGAAGGAAAGAAGCTTTCTTTTATGACACGGCATAGGGCCAAGGAAAGATGAAAGTTACGTTGGAAGTTGCTCAGGGATTTAACCTTGGTTCGGACCTACGAAACGTATCATAAGATGAGCTATTTAGACTGTAGATTCCAGATTAGTTGCGCTTAATTGGCTTTCCGGACGATGTTGTGGCTCTAATCACGGGACGGACCATTAAGCAAGTGCAACTTAGGCTAGGTATGCTAATGCATAGAGTGGGAGACTGGATGACTGCTCGCGGGTTCACGCTAGCACCGGAGAAAACTAAAATGTTAAAAAAGAGAATCTTTAATGTAAGGATGATCAGTATTGGAGACATGCAAATCGAATCAAAGCACACGATGTAATACTGATTGATTTAAGGATGAGTTCCTCTGAGGAAATCGGGACAATGGTTGAGAAGGCTGCTTCAGGTGTATCGGCTCTGAGTTGACTTTTGGCCGATGCACGGGGACCCAGTCCATCAAAAAGGCGCCTCTGTACGAAGGAAAAATATGGGGCGACGCTCTCAGTCCAGAAGTATAGCGAAAACACTTGGCACAAGTACATAGAAGAGAAATAATGAGGATTCCATCCTCATATCAGACAGCCTCTGATTTTTTTTTGCATGCAAAAATAAGACAGAATGTGACGAAACCTCTACAGGAGGATGAAAGAACTCACACTTAATAGTATAGTCGTGGTCATGCTTGGGTCCGCAGATAAATGGAACCAAGTGACACATTTTGTGTGGTTGGATAAAAGCAACTCACAGTAGCCAGAGACGTTGAGGACAGGGGATCGCTTGTTGGAAAATTCCCTTCTTTCCTATTTTGCTGCTGGAGAAAGGATTCCCCAGCCTGAAGGCGCCTCATGGCTAACAACTCCTGAATAAGGGCAAAGTACGAACAGGGTGGGTTTTCTGTAGGATACGGCGAAGAGCAACGCCTCTTCAATGTTTCAAATGTCTTGGCTATGGTCACACCACGCAAGTATGCAAAGGACCCGATAGGAGTTCTCTATGTTACAAATGCGGTGGGATGGAATATAAAAGAAAAGAGTGTACGAAGGAGGCATATTGTGTTCTTTGCAAGGATGCTAATCCAAGACCCGTTTTCGGGTACGCCGTGGGTTCAGGAAAATCCCAGGTTTTCCAGGAAGCCCTAGTTAAGGCAAAACCAGAGCTCGATGCCCTGCATCCTGCAGCTAAACCTACACTGCAGTTCAACCGCCAAAAATCTGCTTGAGCAGTTTGCGAGGGACACAAAAGCTGACATCTTGCTGCTGAGTGAGCAACATAATGATAAAAGTTCTGTGTCATAGGTTCCCGATGAAACTGATACTGCCGTCATCTGGGTTCGAAATAGTGATTCCCAGGCGGAGAGCTGTGGACGTGGGGATGGTTTTGTGTGGGTTCCGCGTTCAGGGACCACCTTCTTTAGTATGTACCTAACGCCGAACGAATCGATATCATCTTTCCAAGCCAAGCTTCAGGCTTTGGAGGGCGCTTGGGGGAGACTTTAACGCGAAAGCAATCGAATGGGGCATGCCTCAAATAGATCTGCGGGGCAAACGAGTCCTGGAAATGGCGGCCAGGATGGCGCTCGTCGTACTAAACACCAGCAATTTGCCGACCTTTTGCCGTATTGGCTGTAAAGGAAACATACGAGACGTGATATTTGCCTCGGAGTCCTTAGTACGGAGGATACACAATTAGAAAGCATTAGAGAACTATTCAGCGAGTGATCAACTGTAAATTCTGCTTGAGATCAATGATGTTGTCTCCCGACGTCCATGCTCTCGGCTTTCTACAATTGGATGGAACATCGAGAGGATGGGCGTCGAGGGGTTCATCAAGGTTCTCACAGCTGGTGTACCGCTGCAAGGGGCTTCAGAGGGGAGGGAAGAACTGGCAGTTCAAGACGTAGTGAACTCAACTATGTGCATCATCAAGACTGCGTGCAAAGCTTCTATGCTCTGTCGAAAACCCCGGCACGGCAAGCCCCCAGTGTACAGGTGTTCAACTGAAATCGCTGAAGAGTGAAGCGAGTGTCACAAGTTTTGGCGTGAGGCTCAACGGGCACGGAGCCGGGACGAGGCAAGCCCCCGCGCAGCAGCATATAAGTTGGCCAGAAAATACCTTCGCAAATTGATCAACAACAGCAAGGCTCGCTGCTGGCAAGACCTACTGGACAATGTGAACAAAGATCGGTGGGGCCTTGGCTACAAACTAGTTATGCGGAAGCTTGGTGCCCTATGGAAACCTTGTATACATGATGGGAAAGTGATGGCAGAGATAGTGCGGGTACTCTTCCCCACCCATCCTGTCCATTTTGACGCTGTTCATGGTGAAACAGCAGTCGAATGTCCACTGTTCACACTGCCGGAACTGGAAGAGGCAGTCATTTTGCTGAAAGTGAGTAAGGCTCCAGGCCCAGATGGTGCTCCGGCTGAGGTGTTGCGGCCTGCCTATCACTATTATCCTGACTTGCTGCTTAGCATATTCATCGCTTGCCTACGGGATGAAGTTCTCCCAGTACGATGGAAAATGGCGGAACTCGTGCTGATCAGCAAGGGGAAGGGAAATCTCGAACCACCGTCTGCTTAACGCCCATTATGCATGCTTGACGTGGCTGGGAAAGTGCTAGAAAAACTCATCAAGGGAAGACTCGCTGACGCGATACGTGCTGCTGGTAACCTATCTCCTCGGTAATGCAGCTTTAGAGCAGGAAGTTCTACCATTAATGCGATTGCAGAGCTGGTGAGCGCGGTCCAAAAGGCAGAGGTATATAGTCGCACCAAGCGACGGATCGTCCTGTTGGTGACACTCGACGTCAGGAACCCCTTCAACTCCGCCAGATGATACGCTGGAAAACCCTTTTCAAGTTCCAGAATATCTCATGCGGCTTTTGAGGAACTACCTAAAGGACCGAAGCCTGCTCTACGATACGACACAGGGCCAACGAAGGATGGAAATTACATCGGGATTTGCCCAAGGATCTATTCTTGGTCCGGACCTATGGAACGTGTCTTATGACGGCCAACTGAGACTTGAGATGCCAGATGAGTCACACTTAGTTGGCCATGCGGATGATGTTGCTAATGCGCTGAGTGTGGGACTGGATGACTGCTCGCGGGTTCAGTTTAGCACTGGAGAAAACCGAAGTGGTCATTTTGACAAAGAAGAGAATCCCTAGAGTAAGGATGATCAGTATTGGTGGTATACGAATTGAATCGAAGCCATCGGTCAAGTATCTGGGGCTACTGATTGACTCGAAGATGAGTTCCTCTGAGCAAATCAGGGCGACGGCTGAGGAGGTTGCTTCAGGAGTATCGGCTCTGAGTCGACTTATGGCCAACGTAGGGCGGACCCAGCCCTTCAAGAAGACGCCTCTTGATGAGTGCTGTAGGGTCAGTGCTACTATACGGAGCAGAACTATGGGGCGACGCTCTCAGCAAGGAGGTATATCGAAAACGTTTGGCACAGGTACAGAGAAGAGGAGCACTGAGGATTGCATCTTCGTATCTGACAGTCTCTGACTCGGTGGTGAGAGTTATTGCAGGCGTGATACCTGTCGCCCTCCTTGCTAGAGAGTGCCACGCTATTTACCTGCGCCAATACGAGGATGCAAAGGACACAGCGCTCGCTAAAACGCTTGGCAGCAGTTTTGAGTGAATTGCACGAAGGGAGGGTGGACGGCGCACATCCTCTCGGATGTGGGACTGTAGCTAAATTGAAGGCATGGTGAGACTGACTTCTATCTGACCCATCTTTTGAGCGGGCATGGGTGTTTTCAGTCTTAGCTGCACAAGATCGGTAAGTCACGGTCCCCCGATTGTCGGTTTTGCCCAGGAGAGGAAGGCAATGCCTGCCGCACATGTTTTGCGTGCAAAAAATGGATCGGGCTGCGAAGTAGCCTCTACAGGGAGACGGGAGAGCTCACCCCGGATAATATAGTCATGGTGATGCTCGAATCGGTTGACAAATGGAACCAGGTGGCACATTATGCTCGGGCTGCCCTAAAAGAAAAAAGGGACTCACAGCAGCCAGGGTCGTTGGGGCGGGGGATCGCTTGTCTGGTACTTCCTCTTTCCCTCTCCCCTCCCGCTAGGAAAGGGATCCCCCAGCTTGAAGGTGCCTCATGGCATAACAAAACGAGACCTGGGTCGAAGTAATGTGTCAAACGGTGCCAGGCTAGGTTCTCAGGTTGACAGGGGAGGTGTTTAGTGGAGAGTCCAGTTGCTGCTTACGAGCATGGGAGTCCCACACTCTATACATAAATGGCATTCACCTCCCTATAAAAAATAAAATTCTACCCCGGGGTAGTGTATCAAATGGTCCCAAGCTGGGCTCCTAGGTTGACAAAAGAGGTGTTTAGTGAAAGTTTTAGTCATTTGTGAGCATGGGAGCTTCACACTCGGTGGGTAAATGACATTTTCCTGCCGATTACAAAAAAAATTGTCGAGACCGTGAGCAATTTTGCAGGTCCTGTGATGAATGATGCCCTTATACAAGCCGCTGTTGGAGTTATCTGAATTTGGACGTCAGGGCTGAGATTTGCTTTTTCAACAACATCATCTAAGAATCACTACCAACTAGATGAATCTTGAGGACTAAGGGGGCTGCTCTGATTTTCAAGGTCAAGCTCGTGCACTCAGCTAACTTGTTCAAATCTATTGTTTCAGCTGCAGCCAACGCTGTTCCAATATAAGCGGTGAGTCGTTCAATCTATAGCAATTAAATGACGCTGTTGGGGAGTACTCATGTCACTTTAGACCACATGGCATAGAATAGCCATGATAGATGTTGGTCACAAAGCGCTTAGACTGATATGAGTTCTTTAATTTTATACTACATGTTGGAGGAAAACATTTGCAGTAAGCGCTTTTTGAGGGCTTGAAATTCGTCAATAGGCGATGTGTTTGCAACAACATCGTCTATTTGTCATCCATTTCGAGCTTGGATACAATCTAGTGAATCCTGAAGGAATCGCACGTAATTTTAGGGTTATAGATTTTCGTTTCCTGCTGAGCAAATCCCAGCTTGGCATGCGACGCCCAGAAGGCCAATTATATGAATATGGCGATCAAACCAACTACTGCTGATAAAGCAACGCCATCGTCAGTGGCAACGAAATGTTCTTCCTCTTTTGACGTTGTAAACGATAGCACTATTTACTCAAATGGAAAAATATCACCCTACCAGTGTATGAACAATGTATATATGTATAGTCACTAGCTTAGGAATGATACTGGATTCAAACTATCATATAAATTTATTATGTTTATGATCTAAATTGGAGACCGGTCACTCTGGCAGCTTGTGAGAATTGAAGCAATCCCTGTTTTATTTCCATGAAAGTGGTGCTAGTTCTATTATTTTCATCGCAAGAAATCACGTTTTTTACTGTTTTGCAATTTTTTTTTTTCAAATTTTCTTCAAAGCAAAAATACAGTAGCTTATACTTTATTCATTAATGATATATAATACATATAATAGTTCATACTCCAATCATTCAAAACTAAAGTAAGTAAAAAATGCTATTTTTTACTCGGCATAGCCAATTTAAAATACGAACATAAACGATACTTTTTTTACCACGCTTATTGAATAATACAAGGTGCTTTCAAAATAAACTTTTGACTTTTCTCAAAACATTTTTTTTGGGGCGCCATCTATGAATGAGATAGAGCGTTGCAAAGCTACATCCCTCCCTGACTTCCAGTGAAAGCTTGGTGACATTCGGCTTAGTGGAAACGAAGTTATTGCGCCTCAAGTGACAGTATGTTTGTGTCATCGGTACAAAAATCAGTTTCGAAGAAAGAGCCAATACCAGATTTTGTTTTAAAATCGGTAAAACGTTTACCGAAACATTTGAGTTGATGAAAAAAGTTTATGGCAATGATTGTCTACCTAATGCCAAGGTTCATGAGTGGTTTATACGTTTCAGATATGGTCGTGTGGACATAAATGACGATGAACATACGGGCCGTCCAAAATCAGTGATCACCGAAAACTCTGTCGAAATTTTGCGTGAATTTATCAAGAATGAGCCGAAATCATCGTTATAATTCATGGAATCAGAGTTAAATATCTCCAAAATATCGCTTTATCGTATTTCAACCGTTCATTTGGGCTAAGGAAGGGTATATGCACACTTTGTTTCGCATAATTTAAAATAAACAAGACTTTTGTCATAAAATATTTTTGATTTTCTGACTAGAAATCGCATTTTAACCATCAATCACTCACCGTGTTCACCTGATATGGCTCCTTGTAACTTCTACCTATTAAGAAAATTGCATTTCGCGATGAAAGGAAAACCCTTTGCATCCGTAGAGGGTATTCAAAAGGCTTGTATCGACATTTTGAAGGACATTCCGGTCAATGAGCTGAAACACTCTTTTGAAAAGTTGTTGGATCACGCAAAACAGTGTATTGAGGCCCAAGGAATTTATGGGAGCCCAGTTCCTGTTATTTCTATTTTAACTCAGTCTCGTTTTTTTTTGAAAGCAACTTGTATTACACACTACCCATACTATTAACATTTTTCAATGTGGTCTCTTGCGTTGTCTCTCTATTTATTCGTGAGTTGCACTGGCAGATCTTGAACTACAGCATTGTAGTGCAAGTTTATCTACAAGATACAGATCATTGCAGTGCTGGTTGGCTTTGGCTAGGGCCTACCTGCAGACGTAACATTTCTCTGTCCCTAGGACGTACTTGAGCCCGTCTATACTAAGGCCGATGTCCTTACATAGAACGCAGTGAGTCTCACCCATGTTTCGTTTCATTTTGTGCCATATTTGTAGCATAGACAGCTCTTATCAGGCCCTCTGCATCTTTTTTTGGTATGGCCATAGCAGAGGTACTGAAAACATTGAAGAGGTACGTCCCTTCATTGTATCATACACACAACTTAACCAATTCTTATTTTTCTCCTGCTAAGCTACCTGCCACAGATATAAATAGGATTAAAGAAATATCGGCATCATTTTTCAAGAACTTTCTAAATCCTGCATACAACTCCAACATTGAAACCTATTGATATGCCCAGAGAGCTTCTACTATCAAGTCCGAAAAGGATAATAAACTGCCAGGCATCGATGAGATTCCAGTAGAGCTCATGAACTATGATGGCAGCGGTTTTCAGAAAGCCATCAATAAAGCCATCCAGCAAATTTGTCAAGAAGAACATATGCTAGATGAGTGGAAAAAATCAATTATATTCTTTTGTGACTTTAAGCAAGCTTACGACAGTATTGATTGTAACATAATGTACCAAATAATGCTGTGATTTTGAATCCCAGCCAAACTAGCGACAACCACCTTAGTCTGCATCATCAGCCTACTTATCGATGAATTTGACACCAATATTGGACTAGGGCAGGGAGATGGACTGGCCCCATTTCTATCCGATTTGGCTCTCGAGTATATCATAAGCTACCAGTCGATACAAGAGGTATGTTATTATACAAGTCAAATCAAGTGGTAGCCTATGTGAGTAACATCAATATTTTATGATGGTCGTTAACAATTGCCCAAGAAGTTTCCTGAAACTTGGCAGTGAAGTGAAACTAGAAGGTCTACAAATCAATGAGAATAAAACAAAGCTCATGATGTATTCAAAAAAACCTAAAACACACAAAATATCGTGCTTAGCGAATATTGTATAAAAACTAATGACCACTGGTAATTAAAGAGGTGTAATGTTCCTACGAAAAACAAAGCTCCAAGCATATGAATCTGTGGTAAAACCTATGCTTTGCTTTGGGTGCAAAACGTGGACCCTAGCTTAAGCATCCGTAAACATATTGAAGACCTTCAGAAGACAAGTCCTGATGCAAATAATTGAAGTCAAGTTAGATGGGGACCAATGATGAATTCGATACAACCATGAGCTGTATAAAATGCTTGATGCACTGGAGGTCTCAACGATTTTAAGACTGTGGAAGCTGCGATGGACTAGTCACATAAATCGTATGGACGAGCAATAGATACCCAAAAAGGTTCGTTGGAAAAACTGAAGGACTCTGTATTCTTTGTCTCTTGCCTAAAGTTCACGAGTTCAGGTGCGCTGCACTACTATAAAGGCAGTTTGCACTTAACTTAGCTTAACGTAAGTTTGATCAACAAAGCCTCCATTAAGGTTTGCAATATTGGTTGTTTCTAACTTGGTTTACGTTGGATGTTCCTGCTTACTTTACTTTCTGGGGAGGCTGCTGCATTTCTTATGTGGCTTGAAGAAAATTTTCGGCTAACGAACATTTTTCAACGTGGCTGTTTAATTGAGTTGCATTAATATTTTTTATTATTTTTTTGATTGTTGAAGTAGAAAATGTAGACGAAAGTGGTTTTGGTGTGTGCACCATAATTTTTCTTCAAGTCATCATACTATAGACACTAAGTAATGGCGACCACTACACACAAAAGTGCGAGAATCACTCCGATAGATACTACTAAGGCGCACTTAATAAAGGGAGGTCCAACCAAAACGCACGGTGTTCATTGTAAATAAAAAATTTTTTCGGAGGATTATGCTAATATTTTTTATTATAACAGACGGACATATGACAATTATGTGTGAAACAAAATATCGCCGGCTACGGTGGCATACTTCTATCCGATGGTCCATATTTTCAATGACTCTGAGACATAATTGAGGTTCAATGTCGTTAATGTGCTGAATTATCTCATCTTTTAGCTCTTCAATTGTTTTTGGCTTATTGACGTACACATTTTCTTTTAAATATCCCCAGGGAATGAAGTCCAACGGTGTCAAATCACATGATCGTGGCGATCAATTAATATCGCCACAACGTGAGATAACACGACCATTGAATTTCTCGCGCAAAGCAGCCATTGTTTTGTTGGCTGTGTAGCAAGTGGCACCATCCTGTTGGAAGCACATATCGTCCAAGCCCATGACCTCAACTTCTGGCCACAAGAAGTCCGTTATCATTTCGCAACAGCGAACACCATTCACAGGAACTGCTTAGCCATCCTCATTTTCGAAGAAGTATGGCCTGGTGACGCCGCCAGCCCATAAACCGCACCAAACAGTCACTTTGTGGATGCATCGGCTTTTCAACAATCACTGGTGGATTCTTTGCCATAATGTGGCAATTCTGCTTGTTAACGAGCCCACTGAGGTCAAAGTGTGCCTCCTCGCTGAAGATGATTTTCTTTGTAAAGTCACTATTCCCTTCTGTCAGTCCGAACCAACCATTTGCCGTATTGCCGAAGCTTTGAATGGGCAATGGGCTTCAGTTCTTGAGTCAATTGAACCTTGTTAGTGTGTAAATTCAATCCTTTATTCAAAATTCTCATCACTGATGTTCGTGAGATTTTCGATTGCTGGGCACAATGACGAGTTGAGGTTGACGGCTCTTCTGCCACACTATCGCGAACAACAGCGATGTTTTCTGCAGAGTGCTGGGTGAGCATGCACAGGTGATTTCACATTCCCAACACACCCGGTTTGGTGAAATTCGATTGTGGAAATATTTTGTCGATTCTGCTGACCAAAAAGATCACGAAGTGGATGAAATGTATTTTGATTTGAACGCCCATTTTTGTAAAAGGTTTCAACAACCTTAACGCACTACTCAATTCTGTATCTCTCCATAGATGAATTTGTCAAACATTGAAACAAAGAAACGTCGACTTAAATAGGGCGAAAACTTGACGTTAAGGGGTGACATAAAATTAACATCGTGCATTATTGTTCCATCACCCTTTATATGTGTTTTCTCAACAACAAATTATATTCCGGTTAAATTTTTCCTGTAAGTCATTTAACATAGGCAAAACATTCTTTTTACGTCTTCGCCTTTTTTTGTGGTAAGGAGGTGAATGCTATTTATGCGTAGAGTGTGGGACTCCCATGCGCGACTGGACTACCCACTAAACACCTCCCCTGTCAACCTGAGAACCCAACCTTGAACCGTTTGAAACATTACTTCGGGCTAGGTCTCGTTTTGTTACGCTATGGGGCGCCTTCAAGCTGAGGAGTCCCTTTCCTAGCGGGAGGGGAGAGGGGAAGAAGAAATACCAGAAGAGCGATCCCCCAGCCCCAGGGCCCCCGGCTGCTGTGAGTCCCTCTTATCTTTTAGGACTGCCCGAGCATAATGTGCCACCTGGTTCCATTTGTCAACCGATTCGAGCATCACCGCAACTATATTATCCGGGGTGAGCTCTCCCGTCTCCCTGTAGAGTTCCCTTCGCAGCCTGGCCCATTTGGTACACGCACAAAATGTGTGACAAGCATTGTCCTCTTCTCCTGGGCAGAACCGACAATTGGGAGACCGTGACTTACCGATCTTGTGCAGGTAGGACTGAAAACACCCGTGTCCGCTCAAAAGCTGGGTCAGATAGAAGTCAGTCTCACCACGCATTCGATTTAGCCACGGTCTCACATCCGGGATGAGGCGTGCAGTCCACCTTCCCTTCGTGCAATTCCTCCAAGACTGCTGTCAATCGTTGAGCGAGCGTTGTCTCTTCTCGTGGACAACCATCTCCCTCGCATCCTCGTTTCGGCGCAGTTAAATAGCGTGGCGCTCTCTAGCAAGGAGGGCGACAGGTATCACGCCTGCAATCACTCTCACCACCGAGCCGGAGACTGTTGGATACGAAGATGCAATTCTCAGTGCTCCTCTTCTCTGTACCTGTGCCAATCGTTTTCGGTATACCTCCTTGCTGAGAGCGTCGCCCCATACCTCTGCTCCGCACAATAGCACTGACCCTGCAGCACTCATCAAGAGGCGTCTTCTTGATGGGCTGGGTCCCCCTACGTTGGCCATAAGTCGACTCAGAGCCAATATTCCCGAAGCAGCCTTCTCAGCCGTTGCCCTGATTTGCTCAGAGAAACTCATCTTCGAGTCGATCAGTAGCCCCAGGTACTTCACCGCTGGCTCGATTCGATTCGGTTGTCGCCAATATTGATCATCCTTACTCTAGGGATTCTCTTTTTTGTCAAGATGACCACTTCGATTTTCTCCAGTGCTAAACTCAGCCCGTGAGCAGTCATCCAGTCCCTCACTCGGCACACTAGCATACCTAGCCTAAGTTGCGCTTGTTCAACGGTGCGTCCAGCGACCAGAGCCGCAACATCATCCACGTGGCCAACCGAGCGCAACTCATCTGGCATCTCAAGTCTCAGTAGCTCGTCGTAAGACACGTTCCACAGGTCCGGATCAAGGAAAGATCCCTGGGCAATACCCGATGTAAATTCCAACCTTCGTTGGCCCTGTGTCGTGTCGTGGAGCAGGCTTCGGTCCTTTAGGTAGTTCCTCAAAAGCCGCATTAGATATTCTGGAACTTGAAAAGAGTTTTCCAGCGTATCCAGAATATCCACCCATCTAGCGGAGTTGAAGGAATTCCTGACGTCGAGTGTCACCAACAGGACGATCCGTCGCTTGGTGCGATTATATGCCTCTGCCTTTTGGACCGCGTTTACCACCTCTGCAATCGCATCAATGGTAGAACGTCCTGCTCTAAAGCCGCACTGCCGAGGAGATAGGTCCCCAGCAGCATGAATCGCGTCAGTGAGTCTTCCCTTGATGAGTTTCTCTAGCACTTTCCCAGCCGTGTCTAGCATGCATAATGGGCGGTATGCAGACGGCGATCCAGGATTTCCCTCCCCTAGCTGATCAGCATGAGCCTCACAACCTTTCATCGTACCGAGAAAACCCCGTCCCGTAGGCAAGCGTTGAATGTGCTGAGCAGCAAGTCAGGACAATGGTGATAGACGAGCCGCAACACCTCAGCTGGAGCACGATCGGGACCTGGAGCCTTCCTCGCTTTCAAGGAGAAAACTGCCTCTTCCAGTTCCAGCTGTGTGAAGAGTGGGCACTCTACTGCTGTTTCACCATGGACAGCGTCAACACGGACGGGATGGGTGGGGAAGAGTCCCCGCACTATCGGATCCATCTTTTCCGCGTCATGTATGCAAGGCTTCCGTAGGGCACCAAGTTTCCCCATGACCAGCTTGTAGCCAAGCCCCCACCGATCCTTGTTCACATTGTCCAGTAGGTCTTGCCAGCAGCGAGCCTTGCTACTGTTGATCAATTTTCGAAGGCATTTGCATGCCGACTTATATGCTGCCACCTGGTTGCATGCCTCGTCACGGTTCCGTGCCCGTTGAGCCTCATGTCGAAGCTTGTGACACTCCTTTCGCTTTTCAGCGATTTCTGTTGACCATCAGTACTCTGGGGGCTTGCCGTGCCGGGGTCTTCGACGGGGCATAGAAGCGCAGCAAGCAGTCGTGATTATGCTCATGGTAGAGTTCACCACGTCTTGAGCTGCCAGTTCTTCCGTCCCCTCCGAAGCTCCCTGCAGCGGCCCACCTGCTGTGAGAACCCTGACGAACCTCTCGACGTCCATCCTTCCGATGTTCCATCCAGTTGTAGAAGGCCGAGAGCACGGACGTCGGAAGACAGCATCACTTATCTCAAGCAGAATGCACTGGTGATAACTGGCTGAGTAGTCCTCTAATACTTTTCAGTTGTGTATCCTCCGTACTAAGGACTCCGAGGCGAATGTCACGTCCGGTATGGTTCCCTCACAGCCAATATGGCGGAAAGTCGGCGTATTTTCGGGATTTAGTACGACGAGGGCCGTCCTGGCTGCCATTTCCAATATTTCAGTATTGTTTTGTGTCGGGACTCCTTTGTCCCGGCCAAATTAACAAAAAACACTTTCCGTTCGCGTAAATTATTTTATTTAATTGTATCGCAATGGAAACAAAAAATTGGTTCTGAATTATTGCAAGATAACTTGCGTATGTGATTATTTAATGTCACGACACGATTGACATGACTGCTAACTCAAGACTTCTGCGCAAAATATAGCTTCAAATGAAATGTAACATAATTGCCGCAAGTCATAGCATCTATTCATGCAAAAGTGCACACGCAAGCACAGACGCTCCCACGATTTGAGCTGACCGTGCGTACATGTGCACTCATCGTATGCAGCCACAGCGCGATACGATCATAGCATCATTTGCAATTTGCCATATTCGCACAATCCAAATGATACCATGCAATGTATCCACATGCGGATGTTGCATACATGATGGGTGGCCATGAAGTCGATACGGGCAATGAAATGCTCGTATCGGTTTCATGGCAACTTGTGACGCGTAGCAAATATTGTTGCGATAAAATATGCAAGGCAAAGCAAACTTAGTATTCAACATCCACCCCTCCGTTGGAATCTCAGTTCCAACTCCTCCAGTGTGTGTGGTAAGCTGTGACGTCGGGGAAGCGGTATAGGTTTCCTGGGTCGTGGTTGGCCCCGTCCATCTCTTGATCTGCACCAGAGGTAGATGATGAGCCCGGCAAGCGCACTGAGGCTCAGATATCCGACGGTATGTTGGTGCATGTCGTGAGCATCAATAGGGTTGTCCCAGGACAAATCTTGGGCTTGTAGTTGACTTCGCAGGGCGACGATCTCCATGGAATACGTCTTGAATTGTGTAGGATGGTTGTGGAGTGGTGTGTAGGTTGGGTTAGTGTCTTCGACGTGGTAATGTGCTCTCGAGTGCTGCATTTGTATGGTGCTCTCATGGATACGATGACCCTGAATTGTCACTGCATCCCTCGAATCTGATGCAGTGACAATCTGGCGCCAGCTGCAGAACTCCAGATCCTTGCAGCGTCTGTGTAGTTTTA
The DNA here is from genome assembly GCA_963969285.1 of Odontomyia ornata. Taxonomy (NCBI): domain Eukaryota; kingdom Metazoa; phylum Arthropoda; class Insecta; order Diptera; family Stratiomyidae; genus Odontomyia; species Odontomyia ornata. The sequence continues at coordinate 196,337,125 of OZ017738.1, read as the reverse complement.
TTACCACTGCATACGATGTGAGCAACGACGTGATTCGTGAAGGCATAAATCCACTCGTTCGAATGCGGAATGTTGGTCCAGGAAAAGGGTGCAGGCGGACGGCATTCCTTTCAACAATGACACCTCACACGTGCTCATGTTGGCCTCCTTGTGGTACAGTGGATGAGACTGTCGGCAGATGTGGGTGTCCAGCTCCATCCAGCTACAAGCCGAATACTCCGCTTCGCTCAATGGATAGTATAGATCGCGATGTGGGCTGATGATAAGAAATGGTGAGGTAGGCAGTATAGCAATGAGGTGATCATGTCGTTCAATGGGTATAGGTAGCATTCGATACAGTTCAAACGTTGATGTATCAACGAGCGGAATCCTTAGTTCAAACATGATAAACTCGTCCTTCACCTTGGCCTTGATGGACGTTAATTTGAATAGCTTCGAAAAATTCTCGCGGGCCATCGGAAGGCGTTGATCCTCGAGTAGATGGTCCCTGATATGTGTCATCTCCACACTAAGCTGTGGTTGTGAAAGCAGCAGCGGATTGAAGTTCCTATGCTGGGTATCCGTTATCATGTCCATGATGGATGACTGAATTCGCTGCAGTTCGAGAGTGGTTAGGGTCAGGTGAAATGACAATGTAGTGATCAAGCTTGTAACTCCTGCCTGACTTCTCGCTGGTTGAGTCAGCTCCTGCTCTATCGCTGTGAATCTTCCTGGGTCATTTTTTCGGTTTTTCTGAAGATATTCAGCGTTTAGTCGAAGTTTGGTTCTTCAGCAGGGAGTGCAGCCTATTTTGATCCCCTTGCACAGCCTTGATGGTTTGGGATATCTGATTGGCGTAGTCGTCATCTAGGATGCCAAATAAGGATCTAGCGAGGCCACACACGGCATTTATCGCTCCTACCTTGGTTCTGATCTTTAACACCTGGTTTACGTTGGAAAGCTGATCTCTCCAGTGATGGAAATATTCAATCAAGTACGAGCAGTCAGTCTGGTGGGACTTTCGATCGCATAGCTGTTGCAACAAAGTCGTACCATTTAGCAGCATGTCTAGCTTTGTCCAATGCGGTGCCAGGTCATAATAAACTAAAATCTCCCACTCGCTTGATGACAAAAAGGCATGGCTCAGTTACTGAAAGTGCAGGCCGGGTTGGATGCCAGTTGACGTCACCTTGATAGGGTTGGTCATCACTAGAGGAATCAGCATACAAGTCAACAGCAGTGACAAAATTGAAGTCCTCTTTCTTCTCGGATGATTAATTGGTTGGTGATTGATAAGGGCGACTGTTTGAGATTCAACGCCAGAAGATGGTTGTGCCTCCGGTTCGAGTTCTACTTCTTTAGATTGTGTGTTCTCCAGCACTGGCAACGGAGCCAGCCGGTGAATGGGCCGTCTCACAATTCTTGTAGCAGTTTTTATGTCAGCCACTCTAACGTAGCCGTCTGCTCCTTTGTGAGTTTATACGGTGCGCCCCATCGGCCATCTCATGGTGGGTGTGCTGACTTCCTTCACGATAACTATTGTTCCGGGAACCACGTTTGGTTGGATCTGTCACCACTTGATCCGATGTTGGAGCTGTGACAGGTACTTACGCGACCATCGATGCCAAAATTCGTTTCTGAGTAGATTTACACGCTTCCATCGAGCACGGAGACTGCTGGTGACTGGCTCCGCTTCAACATCCACGATAGCCATGAGTGGTTCTCCGATGAGGAAGTGTCCCGGAGTAAGCGCTGCCAGGTCGTTAGGGTCATCTGACATCGGGATTAAGGGTCTCAAATTGAGGATGGCCTCCACTCCAATGAAGCTCCTCATAAGTGAGAGTAGCCGATGAAGTGTCTCGGCGGAGTAAGTTCTTAGCCGACTTGACCGCGGCTTCCCATAATCCACCAAAGTGAGGTGCACGAGGTGGAATGAAGTGGAAATCTATTCCTTGGGTACTGCATAAGCTGATCACCTGGTGCTGAGCCTCTGCCGAGCAGAGCGATGAAGACGATTCACGTAGCTGGTTGTGCACAGCCACAAAGCTGGTAGCAATGTCACAGTACAGGTCCTTGCAGTGTCCTCGTCTCCCGATGAAACGCCACAAGGCACCGATGAAAGCGTCAGTGCTGAGCTCGCTCACCAATTCCAAATGTATGGCCTTGGTGGCGAAGCAACAAAAGATAGCGCTGTAGCCTTTCTGCGGCTGCACACCTCTGCCACGATAGTGTATTAGCAGGAGCCCGCAAAAGTTGACTCCGGCGGTAATGAAAGGGCGGGCAGGTCGTACACGAGGACCAGGAAGACTTCCCATAATTTGGTCGAAAAGCTGTGGCCTCGCTGGAACACATAACATGCATCGTCGCACAATTGATCTTGCCAGCTACTTCCCTTCGATAGGCCAGAAGCGTTGTCTTGTCATGGCAAGCAGCGCCTGAGCTCCAAGGTGGCAGTTGTCGCGATGGATTTCTGTCATCAGCAACCTTGTGAACGAGTTCGTGCACGGCAGCAGCAGCGGATGCTTGGTCTCGAAAAGGAGCTGCGAAGCCTCCAGCCTTCCGCCAACGCACAGGATTCTGTCCGAATCCAGAAAAGGAGCGAGCCCTGCCAGTGGGCTATTTTTTTTGACCTGCCTCTTGAGTTGAATATCCCCTAAGTCCTCGCGGAAGTCGTCTTGTTGCACGCATTTCACTATGACTACCAGGACCCTGGAAAGTTCTTGACTTGTGACTGCTGGATTGCGCACTTGGGGAAACTGAGAGTTTGGTCTGCGATGCTCCACAAAACGCAGCACGTAGGCTACTACCCGTTGCAGCCTTCGAAATGAGTTGCCGTGTTGAACCTTGTCCATGAAATGAATGTTCGCCTTGGCTGCCGTTAGTGTGGTTGCCTTGATTTGCTTTTTCTTCAACTTACAGGATCCTTAATGCTTGTACTCGGGCGGCCACTCCGCCTCGGGACTGCTCAGGAAAGGTGGTCCATATAACCATAGCTCGCAACCACCTAGTTCAGCTGGTGCCAAAACACGGGATAAGATGTCAGCAGGACTGTCTTTTGAAGCAACGTGACGCCATTGGTTTGATCTCGACAGCAATTGAATGGTCGAGACACGCTTTGCAACGAAGGTGTTGTATGACGAGGCAGTAGAGTTCATCCACGCTAACACAATTTCATTTTCCGACCACAAGACCTGGAAGACATCTGTTAGGTTGAGTGCCGTTTTGACTCGCTTTGTCAGTTCTGCTCCCAGCCTTGCAGCACACAGTTCCAGGCGGGGAAACGTTTGCAATTTGATTGAGGCTACCCTTGATTTTGCACACAGCAGTCGGACACTAACTTGACCACCCCTTGATGTTGAGCGGACGTATATAGCGGCACCATACGCCTTCTCGGAGGCATCACAGAAGGTATGTAACTGCAACTGGGCTGGCTTCTCGCAGGTGCTAACGTGTCGGGGAAAACGAACCTTCTGCAATAATGGCAGCTCACTGTGAAACTTGGCCCACTGCGTGTGGATCCCGACTGGCAAGGCTGCGTCCCAGTCCAGATTCAGACACAACAATGCCTGCAAGAACAACTTGGCGGTCACAATAACTGGTGCCAGGATGCCCAATGGATCGAACATTCTGGCGATGTCGGAAACGATCGTCTTTTTGGTGAATTTAACCTTAGTGAGGTCTAGATTGATGTTAAATTTGGTATTCGTCCACTTTCGGCAGCCAAATTACTCCCAAAGTTTTGATGTAATCTTCCGATAGACTACTGAAGTCCAGTTGGACCTGCTGGTCCTTAGCCTAGATTGGTTGCAGAAGGCTAGGATGATTTGCGCACCACTTGCGGAAATGTATGCCGGCGCTCGCAAGTATTTTGCGCAACTCCCTCTGATTTCTGAATTGCCTTAATCTATGTGTCAGCCCCAGTCATGACGTCATCCATGCAGAAGTCATTCTGCAATGCTTGGCTGCCCTAAGGAGCTTGATGCCGTTTTACTCGGGATTCCTTTTCAGTCTGCGTTCGATTGCAATGAATCTGCGCATGGCAACGACCTGTGACTCGCCCAGCATCCCAGTGTCCTTGTTAAAAGGAGGCCGAACCATGAAACAACCGTTCGGCTCCCGTTGCGTTGTCTGTACAAACTGTGCTTTGTAAGTGCTTTCGGTGGTTGTTAATTTGTCTGTTGAGTCTGGCACTTCTTCCACCTCCCAGAAACGTTTAATGGTCTCGCACAAATCGGTGTCTTCTGCCAAGATTCCACAGGTAACTGATGAAGTTTCAGGGTTGCTGGCCTTTCCTGCTACAATCCAACCAAGCAGTGTATTCTGAAGCACTGGAAGTTCGGGTCCCTATTTTATTTGCCCGATGGACAATATCTCGAAAAAATGCTCAGCGCTCAATAATATGTCGACCTTGTCGGCCATATGAAAGCTGGGATCTGCCAGCTTAATATTCTTGGGAAGTAGCCAATTGGACACGTTCAGCAGTTGAGCTGGTTGTGGTGAGATTATTTTGTCAAGCACCTGCGCCGCCACTTCCCTGGCATATCCAGTGATTTGAGACTGCAGCCTAAACTTCACTGTTCCTTGCGCTCTCTTTGTTGTGCTGCCGACTTCTTTAATGAGCGTTGAATTTCGTATGGGATTTAGCCCAAGTCTTCGAACTGTATGCGTTGTTACCAAATTTATCTGGGAGCCTGGATCCAGCCCAGCTCGACCTTCCGTTGCTCTTCCATTGCTGCCAATCCGCAGTGAAGGGAGAGTCTCAGGACAAATACCTGAGTGTCAATGATCTTCACTATGACATGACGAAATATATGGCGTCATCAATTATCCATATATCCTGGCAGTAGGTAAAATGCTATGGGAACGGAAACCCAGACAGAAAACCAAATCATGCAGGTCCACAAGGGGAACCAAATTACGGTGCAGGGGGTCGGATCCCCAGTACCGGTGGCAGAGGCTAGTGAGTGAGCAGGCTCCCGGCCGTCGTCATCCAGCGACTGCAATGTTATAGAAGTGGTGAACTTGGCTTCTGTAACAGATATAACTACAAGCAAACAGGACGTTAGCATGGAGAACCCTTTCAGGCAAAAACCGCAGTTAGCAAGAACACCGATAAAACAAGGCACCGATTGCGGGGGGAGGCAGCAAACCCCAGAAACACTGTCAAAGTCAACATCACAGGTTAAATCATCGGAGAAAGACCACAGACGGGCTAACGAACGAAAGAAGGCAGAGTGCGTTGTGCAACCTGGCATCATTGCGGCCTTTGGGCGCAGTAAAAGGACTATGCGCACCCCGGAGCGTCCAATGCAAGACGTACACAATCCGGATCAAGCTGCACCACCAACAGAGGCCAGTGTAAGACTGGGGGAGGGAGAAGTTTTGCCGTTGGCCGACGCCACTTCAAACGCGACCCAAGCGATAGAAGCAAAAGGGCTAGGAAACGGGGGCCTCTCCCAAGAGGTGGCGCCAAATAACACAATCGCCCTTGACCGCGCCGAAGAGGAGCGGCTTACTCAGAGAGCGGGGACTATCGTCAAACAACTGAGGGCTGCCTGCGAAGTGCAGAAAAACATAGGCAAGAGTGTCAAGAATGGCATTCTTGAACTGGAGGAGCTTTTTGGCCGCATAACGCACTACAGGCGGAGGTGGCTTGCAAACGAAAAGCACCAAAAAGACACGCTCTCCCTCGAGGCGTCAGTGGGTCCTAGCAGCAGCAAAAGAATGGCCGGTAGCCCAATTGAAGGCGACCGTGAGAAAAGGAGGAAGGACGAGACCATAAACGAAGTTGACACTCCACGCGAGGAGTTTCATGTGGTGCGAAACAAGGCAGCGAAAAAAGTGGCCAAAAAGCTACTCCTAGAAAAAACAGACAAAGAGCTCAACCACGAAAAGAACAAAGAACCCCCCGATATACCGCAGAAAACTAAAAGAAAACCGCGGCGCAAACCCTTGCGAGAGACACTGCTTATTAAACCCACTAAGGGCCAAACCTACGCAGATGTCCTCCATGAAATTAAAGGAGCGGTCAAGCCAGACGACACCAAAACTGCCATCAAAGCAATTCGACCAACCCGGACCGGTGGCCTGCTGGTGGAATTCAGGCCAGAGGCCACAAACAAAGATGCATTCCGTGACGTGGTTCAAAAGGTTCTTGGAGATGCGGCAACGGTTGCCTCGCTCGAACCAATGGCCACCCTGGAAATCAGGGACCTCGACTGCGTCACGAACAAAGCTGAAGTAGAGGATGCCATTAGGAGGGAGTTCCCCAGCTTAAGTGAAGTCAAGGCAAGATTGACACGTGAAAATACAAGGGGGCAACGCATGGCTATTGTCGAACTAGCTGATAAAGACGCCCAGCAAATCCTGGCGAAGGGCAAAATTAAGATAGGTTTGGTGATCTGCAGGATACGGAGAAGAGCGATCCCTATCCGCTGCTTCAGATGCTTCGAATACGGACACACCGCGTATGGCTGTAGGGGACCCGACAGGAGATCTCTGTGCTACAAATGTGGTGAAACGGCGCACAAAAGGAAGGAGTGCACGAACGAGGCAAAATGCATTCTTTGCAAGGATGCTAAGCCAGCGCCCGGCGTCCTCAAACATGAGCCGGGGACAGGGAGATGCTGGGTTTTCAAGGAGGCCCTAACTGAAGCCAAATCGATACTCAAATGATCCGTATCCTGCAGGTCAATTTGCACCGAAGCACAAACGCCCAGGACCTACTTGAGCAGTTTGCGAGGGATAAGAAAGCTGACCTCCTGTTGCTGAGCGAGCAACATCATAACAAGGACTCGCAAGCGTTTTACCCTGACAAATCTGGTACCTCGGCCATCGGTTTTGTGTGGGTGCGGTGTTCAGGGATAACATATTTCAGTGTTTATCTGACGCCTAACGAGGCAATGCGATCTTTTCGAACCAAACTCGATGCCCCGGAGGACGCTGTCTCGAACACAGAGGGCCACATGCTGGTCGGGGGAGACTTCAACGCTAGAGCCATTGAATGGGGTATGCCACAATCCGACCCAACGGGAAAGCAAATCTTGGACATGGCGGCCAGAACAGCGCTTTTTGTCCTAAATACTGGTAACACCCCTACTTTCCGCCGCTGGGGTTGCGTAGGAACCAAACCCGATGTGACACTCGCTTCGGAGTCTCTGGTACCTAGAGTACACAACTGGCGAGTACTAGAGGACTACTCAGCTAGTGATCACCAGTATATAGCGGTTGAGATTCACGACAGTGCCACTCTGCGTGCATATGCCCAAACTTCAATCCTCGGATGGAGGACTGGGAGGAAGGACGTTGAGAGGTTCGCTGACGCGCTTACGGCAGGCGCACCATTGCTGGGAGCTCCGCCAGGGAGTGGAGGGCCTACAGCCAAGGACTTGGTGAACTCAACTATGAGTACCATCAAAGCTGCTTGCGAGTCTTCCATGCCCCGTCGGAGACCCCGACACGGTAAGCCTCCAGTATACTGGTGGTCAAACGAGATCGCCGAACAAAGAAGCGAGTGTCACAAACTTCAGCGAGAGGCCCAGCGGGCGCGAACACGGGAGGAGGCAGACACTAGGCTAGCAGCATACAGGTCCGGCAGGAAATATCTTCGCAGGCTTATTAAGAAGAGCAAGGCCCGATGCTGGCAAGACCTCGTGGACGATGTAAATAGGGATCCGTGGGGCCTTGGCTACAAGCTGGTCATGGGGAAACTTGACGCGGAAAAGATGGACGCGATAGTGCGGGGACTCTTCCCCACCCATCCCGTCCGTGTTGACGCTGTCCATGGTGAAACAGCAGTCGAGTGCCCACTCTTCATACAGCTGGAATTGGAGGAGGCGATCCGCTCCCTGAAAGCGAGGAAGGCTCCAGGTCCAGATGGTGTTCCAGCTGAGGTTTTGCAGCTCGTCTATCACCATTGTCCTGACTTGCTGCTCAGCACATTCAACGCTTGCCTACGGGACGGGGTTTTCCCGGTACGATGGAAGGTGGCGAGGCTCGTGCTGGTCAGCAAAGGGAAGGGAAATCCTGAATCGCCGTCTGCATACCGCCCGTTATGCATGCTAGACACGGCTGGGAAAGTGCTAGAGAAACGCATCGTCCTATTGGTGACACTCAACGTCAGGAATGCCTTCAACTCCGCTAGATGGGTGGATATTCTGGACACGCTGGAAAACTCTTTTCAAGTTCCAGAATATCTAATGCGGCTTTTGAGGAACTACCTAAAGGACCGAACCCTGCTCTACGACACGACACAGGGCCAACGAAGGATGGAAATTACATCGGGTGTTGCCCTGGGATCTATCCTTGGTCCGGACCTGTGGAACGTGTCTTACAATGGGCTACTGAGACTTGAGATGCCTGATGAGTCGCGGTTGGTGGGCTATGCGAATGATGTTGCGGTTCTGGTTGCCGGACGCACCGTTGAACAAGCGCAACTTAGGCTAGGTATGCTAATGCGCCGAGTGAGGGACTGGATGACTGCTCGCGGACTCAGTTTTGCACTGGAGAAAACCGAAGTGGTCATCTTGACAAAAAAGAGAATCTCTAGAGTAAGGATGATCAGTATTAGAGATATGCAAATCGAATCGAAGCCAGCGGTGAAGTACCTGGGGCTACTGATCGACTCGAAGATGAGTTTCTCTGAGCAAATCAGGGCAACGGCTGAGAAGGCTGCTTCGGGAATATCGGCCCTGAGTCGACTTATGGCCAACGTAGGGTGACCCAGCCCATCAAGAAGACGCCTCTTGATGAGTGCTGTAGGGTCAGTGCTACTGTACGGAGCAGAGTTATGGGGCGACGCTCTCAGCAAGGAGGTATACCGAAAACGATTGGCACAGGTACAGAGAAGAGGAGCACTGAGAATTGCATCTTCGTATCCAACCGTCTCCGACTCGGCGGTGAGAGTGATTACAGGCGTGATACCTGTTGCCCTCCTTGCTTGAGAGCGCCGCGCTATTTACCTGCGCCAAAACGAGGATGCGAGGGAGATGGTTGTTTGCGAGGAGAGACAACGCTCGCTCAACGATTGGCAGCAGTCTTGGAGGAATTGCACGAAGGGAAGGTGGACTGCGCGCCTCATCCCGGATGTGAGACCGTGGCTAAATCGAATGCATGGTGAGACTGACTTCTATCTGACCCAGCTTTTGAGCGGACACGGGTGTTTTCAGTCCTACCTGCACAAGATCGGTAAGTCACGGTCTCCCGATTGTCGGTTCTGCCCAGGAGAAGAGGACAATGTTTGTCACACATTTTGTGCGTGTACCAAATGGGCCAGGCTGCGAAGGGAACTCTACAGGGAGACGGGAGAGCTCACCCCGGATAATATAGTTGCGGTGATGCTCGAATCGGTTGACAAATGGAACCAGGTGGCACATTATGCTCGGGCAGTCCTAAAAGATAAGAGGGACTCGCAGCAGCCGGAGGTGCTGGGGCTGGGGGATCGCTCTTCTGGTATTTCCTCTTCCCCTCTCCCCTCCCGCTAGTAAAGGGACTCCCCAGCTCGAAGGTGCCCCACGGCGTAACAAATCGAGACCTGGCCCGAAGTAATGTGTCAAACGGTTCCAGGCTAGGTTCTCAGATTGACAGGGGAGGTGTTTAGTGGGTAGTCCAAGGGTATCCTCCATGGGAGTCCCACACTGCCAGACTCAGCGGGCGTAAATGCCTTCATCTCCCTACCACAAAAAAAAAATTGCTGCCAATCAGCCTTACCACAGCTGTGCTCAGGAGTACATATCCCTAAAGTCAAAGTCAAAGTCAAAAGTGAAAAGCGCTTTATTTAATACTCATCGTTATAAATTTTAAAAGAATATAAAGCAAATTCCAAATAATAACAATCAAAAAACTTAATGGCCCAAATGGCTCTCTAAATTTGTACGTTATCATAAACTCATTTCATCAAAAAAAAAAAACTATAGCAAATGCAATTAATTACGATTATTACATATTTTTACAATTCAATTGGAAAAAGGAGAAAAAACCAACCAACACTATCCAAAAATTATTTATAAATAATACACAACAGTGAAACTTTGATCCTACACCTAATATGTTGTAACTTATTTCTAATAAAATACAATCAAAAAAACTTTATCTTATACTAAAAATACTATAACAATGTTCCTAACCTAAGTGTTTAATCTTATCTCTAACGGAATATAGTAAACATTACATATACCTAACCTATACCTGATTTTAACAAAAATATATAACAATACTAAATGTAGCAATAATGAGCTGAAACTCAAAAACTAAATAACGAAAAACACCAAAACTGAAAACAAACACGAAAAATTTAGACATTGTCATTCAGCCACCAATACCTGGATTGCGCCGTCTCAACTCGATCAGCTTCAACGAATCTAGCAAATGAGTATCTCCATTGAAATCGTTGGTCTCGTGAACTCAAATTCGGAGGATATTTTATCTTCTTATCGGTGGCCCGTCGATATATGTGATATATGACTGGGACGCCGTCAGAATCAAAAACATATCCATTCATGTCCAAATACACGAATGCTTCTGGAGGAATGAAGCCAGTAGCGAGGCAAGTCGCTATATACCCGTCTGTAGGGTGGAACGGCTGTGAAATCCAAGGGTTTTCACTCACAGTCACAGATCTTGCGATATGATTCCGAAGAAGCTTCAATATGAAGATATCGACTCTAGTCACTTCAGCAGTTTGATAAATTCTTCTATTCGATATATAATGTTTCCAATCCGTCTCAGGCTTTCTGTACAAACCAGTACATGCACGAAGACATTTCCTTTCGAAAACTCTTAATTTTTCCATAGTACTAGCACTCTGGTTGTATCAGATCTGACATCCATAGGTCAAAACTGGTCTAACCAGTGTCTTGTAACAGATAATTTTGACCTTTTGATCAATGTATCTGGAATGAAAGAGTTTTCGAAGGGCCATGACTACTTTAAGTGCTTTACTGAGCATGATTTTCACATGTTCAGTATAGTACAGATACTGATCGAGATAAACACCGAGGTATCGAACACAGGATTTATGTGGAATTCGTTCTGAACTACCCTCGCCAGCCATGATGTGGAAATCTTTCCAATTACGTTTCAGGTCTTGACTGACCCCCTGCAGCGTTGTCCGAAACAAGATTGTTTCACACTTCTGCGCATTGATTTTCATTCGCCAATTGTCAGTGTACAGCTGTACATCATTGAACATTTTTTGGAGATTACTCTGAACTATTGTAGCTTTTCGGTCAGCCGTGTAGATGATCAGATCATCAGCAAACGCTACCAATGATCGCTTAGCGAGACGTTAAAATCAAAGCCGTTCAATAGCTTGCGAATAAAGATTGAGAAGAGCAGAGGCGCAGTAACTGTTCCCTGCTGTAGACCATTCAAGACCTTGAACTCGCGCATTGTTGTCAGATTTCCATCGGTTACAACAAACGATTTCCCGTATAACATATTACACATCATGGCGACAAGGTGTCTGGGGAACTTGTCCTGAAGAAGTTTAAAAATAAGTCCATCTAACCATACCGTATCAAAGGCTTTCTCCATATCAATGAGACATGCTCCTTTGCACGCGGATTTGACACTGTAGTCAGAGAGAGTGCAGGTGTCTCCGCTTGGTGCTTGCTTTCCTGTTGGTGTGCGACCTTGTTCGGAGGATTTACCTTAACTGGTTTAGAATTGGTCTCTCCACCTAAATGCAGCAGGCTGTTGTGTTTCCTGGCGCAGTCTTTGCATCCTCTGGCGGAGCAGTTGGCGGCTTTGTGTCCTTCTCGAAGATAGTTAATACAAAGTTTTTTGGCCTGTATAAATTTCAATCATCGAGTGGCATTGAGCTTCGAAAACTCTGGACAGTAGAAGAGCGGATGCGTCTACTGGCACATGGAGCATGAAGAAGCCGCCACGGCAGCTACCGTAGTTTTGATTACTTATTTCCGGTTGTCAGGTGCCTTTGATTGGTGTCCGATTGTTTTGAGGGTCTGGAAGCGAGTCTCCACAAATTGCAAAAAAGCCTTGAGCGATGGCAGTTCTTGAGGACTAGACAAGGTCTGCTCATAAATCACATGAGTGGTCGAGTCCAGCTTCCTTGTCAACACAAGCAAAAGCAACGGATCCCACTCATCGGTAGCAACATTTAGATTTTCCAGTCCTCGAAGGCATTCTTGGGTTGTGTCGAGTAAACATTTCTTAGCAGCGGCTGACGGCCTCTCGCCACAATGGGAGGACTGTCCCAACAATCCATCGAGGAGTGCAGTGACCAAGAGCCGTCGATTGTCATAACGCTCCTTTAAGGTCGTCCATGCTGCTTCGCAGTTCTCTTCCGTTAGGGTGAAATTCATTATCAACCGCTCAGCTTCTCCAGTGAGGTTGGCCTTGAGATACCATAATTTTTGGCGGTTGGATATAGGCTGATTATGCACCATTTGTTCAAACAAGTCCTGAAAGGGTTGCCACCGTAAGTATTCTCCATCGAATTTCGGTAGTGTAATTTTGGGCAGACATAGTTTGGGGCTCGTCAAATTGGGGGTAGATGTTCCAGGCGTCGAGTCGCAGGCTACCAATCTGGTCTCTAGCTGGACCAGCCAGTCCTGAGCAACTTCCTCTAAACTGGTATGCTGTTCATGGTTGAAGCCCACTTCTTCAGGATCATCGCGGAGCTCGCAAAGCTGATAGTATTGCTCCTCCAATTGAGCCCAGCTTCGTTGGACCGACATAATCTTGGCCTTGTACCACTGGCATGAGCGTTGCAGTTGATCCAAGTGGAAGAGCAAACGGAGAAAGGCGTCCGCTATCACCTTGTAGCATCGAAGGACCTTGGAGACGACTGGATCACTCTGTGATGGAATATCTGTCGTTTTCAATCGGCTGGCATCTTCTGCGGAGTGCAAGCTTATCTGCTCGGACGGCCCTCCGGTATCATACTTGGGGTATCTCAATGCCAACATTTTCTCCGAAAAGTGTCGCTGAAAGCCGATAAAATTGGCCTGCGTTGTCTCATACATCAGACTGGTGAAGTAGCTATGCGACAACGGCACATCTGGTAGTGCCCGTATTCGATTGTCCATCTTCTCAAATTTGTCCCATATGGACTCGAGCCGCCAAAGTCGCTCCTGATAATATTCTGCCCCTTGCTTTCGCGCAATCGGGTCCTTTTTATAATTCAGTATTATTTTGTCCAGTTCTTGGGACAGCGACCTTTGCCATTCCGCCAGTTCCTACATCGTTTGAAATTCTCTGGGTCGCATGAAAACTATCACGGGTACATCACCAGAGCACACGCACTGCTCTCTTCACTAACGAGCGGACACCAATCATACACACCACCAACACCAAATCCAGCAAAAACGTTGGGCGAAATATCTTGGTATCGCCAGTCGATGTCAGGAATTGAAAATTCACCACAAATCCAAAAAATAAAGGTTAGAGGAAATGCGCTGGACTTGCCAATCGAGGTCTCAGGAATTGAATCCCACCGGGGCCTCCAATGTTTTGTGCCGGAACTCCTTTGTCCCGGCCAAATTAACAAAAAAACACCTTCCGTTCGCGTAAATTATTTTATTTAACTGTATCGCAATGGAAACAAAAAATTGGTTCTGAATTATTGCAAGATAATTTGCATATGTAATTATTTAATGTCACGACACGATTGACATGACTGCTAACTCAAGACTGCCGCGCAAAATATAACTTCAAATCAAATGCAACATAATTGCCGCAAGTCATAGCATCTATTCATGCAAAAGTGCACACGCAAGCACAGACGCTAGCACGATTTGAGCTGACCATGCGTACATGTGCACTCATCGTATGCAGCCACAGCGCGATACGATCATAGCATCATTTGCAATTTGCCATATTCGCACAATCCAAATGATACCATGCAATGTATCCACATGCGGATGTTGCATACATGATGGGTGGCCATGAAGTCGATACGGGCAATGAAATGCTCGTATCGGTTTCATGGCAACTTGTGACGCGTAGCAAATATTGTTGCGATAAAATATGCAAGGCAAAGCAAACTTAGTATTCAACATCCACCCCTCCGTTGGAATCTCAGTTCCAACTCCTCCAGTGTGTGTGGTAAGCTGTGACGTCGGGGAAGCGGTATAGGTTTCCTGGGTCGTGGTTGGCCCCGTCCATCTCTTGATCTGCACCAGAGGTAGATGATGAGCCCGGCAAGCGCACTGAGGCTCAGATATCCGACGGTATGTTGGTGCATGTCGTGAGCATCAATAGGGTTATCCCAGGACAAATCTTGGGCTTGTAGTTGACTTCGCAGGGCGACGATCTCCATGGAATACGTCTTGAATTGTGTAGGATGGTTGTGGAGTGGTGTGTAGGTTGGGTTAGTGTCTTCGACGTGGTAATGTGCTCTCGAGTGCTGCATTTGTATGGTGCTCTCATGGATACGATGACCCTGAATTGTCACTGCATCCCTCGAATCTGATGCAGTGACAATCTGGCGCCAGCTGCAGAACTCCAGATCCTTGCAGCGTCTGTGTAGTTTTATTACCACTGCATACGATGTGAGCAACGACGTGATTCGTGAAGGCATAAATCCACTCGTTCGAATGCGGAATGTTGGTCCAGGAAAAGGGTGCAGGCGGACGGCATTCCTTTCAACAATGACACCTCACACGTGCTCATGTTGGCCTCCTTGTGGTACAGTGGATGAGACTGTCGGCAGATGTGGGTGTCCAGCTCCATCCAGCTACAAGCCGAATACTCCGCTTCGCTCAATGGATAGTATAGATCGCGATGTGGGCTGATGATAAGAAATGGTGAGGTAGGCAGTATAGCAATGAGGTGATCATGTCGTTCAATGGGTATAGGTAGCATTCGATACAGTTCAAACGTTGATGTATCAACGAGCGGAATCCTTAGTTCAAACATGATAAACTCGTCCTTCACCTTGGCCTTGATGGACGTTAATTTGAATAGCTTCGAAAAATTCTCGCGGGCCATCGGAAGGCGTTGATCCTCGAGTAGATGGTCCCTGATATGTGTCATCTCCACACTAAGCTGTGGTTGTGAAAGCAGCAGCGGATTGAAGTTCCTATGCTGGGTATCCGTTATCATGTCCATGATGGATGACTGAATTCGCTGCAGTTCGAGAGTGGTTAGGGTCAGGTGAAATGACAATGTAGTGATCAAGCTTGTAACTCCTGCCTGACTTCTCGCTGGTTGAGTCAGCTCCTGCTCTATCGCTGTGAATCTTCCTGGGTCATTTTTTCGGTTTTTCTGAGGATATTCAGCGTTTAGTCGAAGTTTGGTTCTTCAGCAGGGAGTGCAGCCTATTTTGATCCCCTTGCACAGCCTTGATGGTTTGGGATATCTGATTGGCGTAGTCGTCATCTAGGATGCCAAATAAGGATCTAGCGAGGCCACACACGGCATTTATCGCTCCTACCTTGGTTCTGATCTTTAACACCTGGTTTACGTTGGAAAGCTGATCTCTCCAGTGATGCAAATATTCAATCAAGTACGAGCAGTCAGTCTGGTGGGACTTTCGATCGCATAGCTGTTGCAACAAAGTCGTACCATTTAGCAGCATGTCTAGCTTTGTCCAATGCGGTGCCAGGTCATAATAAACTAAAATCTCCCACTCGCTTGATGACAAAAAGGCATGGCTCAGTTACTGAAAGTGCAGGCCGGGTTGGATGCCAGTTGACGTCACCTTGATAGGGTTGGTCATCACTAGAGGAATCAGCATACAAGTCAACAGCAGTGACAAAATTGAAGTCCTCTTTCTTCTCGGATGATTAATTGGTTGGTGATTGATAAGGGCGACTGTTTGAGATTCAACGCCAGAAGATGGTTGTGCCTCCGGTTCGAGTTCTACTTCTTTAGATTGTGTGTTCTCCAGCACTGGCAACGGAGCCAGCCGGTGAATGGGCCGTCTCACAATTCTTGTAGCAGTTTTTATGTCAGCCACTCTAACGTAGCCGTCTGCTCCTTTGTGAGTTTATACGGTGCGCCCCATCGGCCATCTCATGGTGGGTGTGCTGACTTCCTTCACGATAACTATTGTTCCGGGAACCACGTTTGGTTGGATCTGTCACCACTTGATCCGATGTTGGAGCTGTGACAGGTACTTACGCGACCATCGATGCCAAAATTCGTTTCTGAGTAGATTTACACGCTTCCATCGAGCACGGAGACTGCTGGTGACTGGCTCCGCTTCAACATCTACCATAGCCATGAGTGGTTCTCCGATGAGGAAGTGTCCCGGAGTAAGCGCTGCCAGGTCGTTAGGGTCATCTGACATCGGGATTAAGGGTCTCAAATTGAGGATGGCCTCCACTCCAATGAAGCTCCTCATAAGTGAGAGTAGCCGATGAAGTGCCTCGGTGGAGTAAGTTCTTAGCCGACTTGACCGCGGCTTCCCATAATCCACCAAAGTGAGGTGCACGAGGTGGAATGAAGTGGAAATCTATTCCTTGGGTACTGCATAAGCTGATCACCTGGTGCTGAGCCTCTGCCGAGCAGAGCGATGAAGACGATTCACGTAGCTGGTTGTGCACAGCCACAAAGCTGGTAGCAATGTCACAGTACAGGTCCTTGCAGTGTCCTCGTCTCCCGATGAAACGCCACAAGGCACCGATGAAAGCGTTAGTGCTGAGCTCGCTCACCAATTCCAAATGTATGGCCTTGGTGGCGAAGCAACAAAAGATAGCGCTGTAGCCTTTCTGCGGCCGCACACCTCTGCCACGATAGTGTATTAGCAGGGGCCCGCAAAAGTTGACTCCGGCGGTAATGAAAGGGCGGGCAGGTCGTACACGAGGACCAGGAAGACTTCCCATAATTTGGTCGAAAAGCTGTGGCCTCGCTGGAACACATAACATGCATCGTCGCACAATTGATCTTGCCAGCTACTTCCCTTCGATAGGCCAGAAGCGTTGTCTTGTCATGGCAAGCAGCGCCTGAGCTCCAAGGTGGCAGTTGTCGCGATGGATTTCTGTCATCAGCAACCTTGTGAACGAGTTCGTGCACGGCAGCAGCAGCGGATGCTTGGTCTCGAAAAGGAGCTGCGAAGCCTCCAGCCTTCCGCCAACGCGCAGGATTCTGTCCGAATCCAGAAAAGGAGCGAGCCCTGCCAGTGGGCTATTTTTTTTGACCTGCCTCTTGAGTTGAATATCCCCTAAGTCCTCGCGGAAGTCGTCTTGTTGAACGCATTTCACTATGACTACCAGGGCCCTGGAAAGTTCTTGACTTGTGACTGCTAGATTGCGCACTTGGGGAAACTGAGAGTTTGGTCTGCAATGCTACACAAAACGCAGCACGTAGGCTACTACCCGTTGCAGCCTTCGAAATGAGTTGCCGTGTTGAACCTTGTCCATGAAATGAATGTTCGCCTTGGCTGCCGTTAGTGTGGTTGCCTTGATTTGCTTTTTCTCCAACTTACAGGATCCTTAATGCTTGTACTCGGGCGGCCACTCCGCCTCGGGACTGCTCAGGAAAGGTGGTCCATATAACCATAGCTCGCAACCACCTAGTTCAGCTGGTGCCAAAACACGGGATAAGATGTCAGCAGGACTGTCTTTTGAAGCAACGTGACGCCATTGGTTTGATCTCGACAGCAATTGAATGGTCGAGACACGCTTTGCAACGAAGGTGTTGTATGACGAGGCAGTAGAGTTCATCCACGCTAACACAATTTCATTTTCCGACCACAAGACCTGGAAGACATCCGTTAGGTTGAGTGCCGTTTTGACTCGCTTTGTCAGTTCTGCTCCCAGCCTTGCAGCACACAGTTCCAGGCGGGGAAACGTTTGCAATTTGATTGAGGCTACCCTTGATTTTGCACACAGCAGTCGGACACTAACTTGACCACCCCTTGATGTTGAGCGGACGTATATAGCGGCACCATACGCCTTCTCGGAGGCATCACAGAAGGTATGTAACTGCAACTGGGCTGGCTTCTCGCAGGTGCTAACGTGTCGGGGAAAACGAACCTTCTGCAATAATGGCAGCTCACTGTGAAACTTGGCTCACTGCGTGTGGATCCCGACTGGCAAGGCTGCGTCCCAGTCCAGATTCAGACACAACAATGCCTGCAGGAACAACTTGGCGGTCACAATAACTGGTGCCAGGATGCCCAATGGATCGAACATTCTGGCGATGTCGGAAACGATCGTCTTTTTGGTGAATTTAACCTTAGTGAGGTCTAGATTGATGTTAAATTTGGTATTCGTCCACTTTCGGCAGCCAAATTACTCCCAAAGTTTTGATGTAATCTTCCGATAGACTACTGAAGTCCAGTTGGACCTGCTGGTCCTTAGCCTAGATTGGTTGCAGAAGGCTAGGATGATTTGCGCACCACTTGCGGAAATGTATGCCGGCGCTCGCAAGTATTTTGCGCAACTCCCTCTGATTTCTGAATTGCCTTAATCTATGTGTCAGCCCCAGTCATGACGTCATCCATGCAGAAGTCATTCTGCAATGCTTGGCTGCCCTAAGGAGCTTGATGCCGTTTTACTCGGGATTCCTTTTCAGTCTGCGTTCGATTGCAATGAATCTGCGCATGGCAACGACCTGTGACTCGCCCAGCATCCCAGTGTCCTTGTTAAAAGGAGGCCGAACCATGAAACAACCGTTCGGCTCCCGTTGCGTTGTCTGTACAAACTGTGCTTCGTAAGTGCTTTCGGTGGTTGTTAATTTGTCTGTTGAGTCTGGCACTTCTTCCATCTCCCAGAAACGTTTAATGGTCTCGCACAAATCGGTGTCTTCTGCCAAGATTCCACAGGTAACTGATGAAGTTTCAGGGTTGCTGGCCTTTCCTGCTACAATCCAACCAAGCAGTGTATTCTGAAGCACTGGAAGTTCGGGTCCCTATTTTATTTGCCCGATGGACAATATCTCGAAAAAATGCTCAGCGCTCAATAATATGTCGACCTTGTCGGCCATATGAAAGCTGGGATCTGCCAGCTTAATATTCTTGGGAAGTAGCCAATTGGACACGTTCAGCAGTTGAGCTGGTTGTGGTGAGATTATTTTGTCAAGCACCTGCGCCGCCACTTCCCTGGCATATCCAGTGATTTGAGACTGCAGCCTAAACTTCACTGTTCCTTGCGCTCTCTTTGTTGTGCTGCCGACTTCTTTAATGAGCGTTGAATTTCGTATGGGATTTAGCCCAAGTCTTCGAACTGTATGCGTTGTTACCAAATTTATCTGGGAGCCTGGATCCAGCCCAGCTCGACCTTCCGTTGCTCTTCCATTGCTGCCAATCCGCAGTGAAGGGAGAGTCTCAGGACAAATACCTGAGTGTCAATGATCTTCACTATGACATGACGAAATATATGGCGTCATCAATTATCCATATATCCTGGCAGTAGGTAAAATGCTATGGGAACGGAAACCCAGACAGAAAACCAAATCATGCAGGTCCACAAGGGGAACCAAATTACGGTGCAGGGCGTCGGATCCCCAGTACCGGTGGCAGAGGCTAGTGAGTGAGCAGGCTCCCGGCCGTCGTCATCCAGCGACTGCAATGTTATAGAAGTGGTGAACTTGGCTTCTGTAACAGATATAACTACAAGCAAACAGGACGCTAGCATGGAGAACCCTTTCAGGCAAAAACCGCAGTTAGCAAGAACACCGATAAAACAAGGCACCGATTGCGGGGGGAGGCAGCAAACCCCAGAAACACTGTCAAAGTCAACATCACAGGTTAAATCATCGGAGAAAGACCACAGACGGGCTAACGAACGAAAGAAGGCAGAGTGCGTTGTGCAACCTGGCATCATTGCGGCCTTTGGGCGCAGTAAAAGGACTATGCGCACCCCGGAGCGTCCAATGCAAGACGTACACAATCCGGATCAAGCTGCACCACCAACAGAGGCCAGTGTAAGACTGGGGGAGGGAGAAGTTTTGCCGTTGGCCGACGCCACTTCAAACGCGACCCAAGCGATAGAAGCAAAAGGGCTAGGAAACGGGGGCCTCTCCCAAGAGGTGGCGCCAAATAACACAATCGCCCTTGACCGCGCCGAAGAGGAGCGGCTTACTCAGAGAGCGGGGACTATCGTCAAACAACTGAGGGCTGCCTGCGAAGTGCAGAAAAACATAGGCAAGAGTGTCAAGAATGGCATTCTTGAACTGGAGGAGCTTTTTGGCCGCATAACGCACTACAGGCGGAGGTGGCTTGCAAACGAAAAGCACCAAAAAGACACGCTCTCCCTCGAGGCGTCAGTGGGTCCTAGCAGCAGCAAAAGAATGGCCGGTAGCCCAATTGAAGGCGACCGTGAGAAAAGGAGGAAGGACGAGACCATAAACGAAGTTGACACTCCACGCGAGGAGTTTCATGTGGTGCGAAACAAGGCAGCGAAAAAAGCGGCCAAAAAGCTACTCCTAGAAAAAACAGACAAAGAGCTCAACCACGAAAAGAACAAAGAACCCCCCGATATACCGCAGAAAACTAAAAGAAAACCGCGGCGCAAACCCTTGCGAGAGACACTGCTTATTAAACCCACTAAGGGCCAAACCTACGCAGATGTCCTCCATGAAATTAAAGGAGCGGTCAAGCCAGACGACACCAAAACTGCCATCAAAGCAATTCGACCAACCCGGACCGGTGGCCTGCTGGTGGAATTCAGGCCAGAGGCCACAAACAAAGATGCATTCCGTGACGTGGTTCAAAAGGTTCTTGGAGATGCGGCAACGGTTGCCTCGCTCGAACCAATGGCCACCCTGGAAATCAGGGACCTCGACTGCGTCACGAACAAAGCTGAAGTAGAGGATGCCATTAGGAGGGAGTTCCCCAGCTTAAGTGAAGTCAAGGCAAGATTGACACGTGAAAATACAAGGGGGCAACGCATGGCTATTGTCGAACTAGCTGATAAAGACGCCCAGCAAATCCTGGCGAAGGGCAAAATTAAGATAGGTTTGGTGATCTGCAGGATACGGAGAAGAGCGATCCCTATCCGCTGCTTCAGATGCTTCGAATACGGACACACCGCGTATGGCTGTAGGGGACCCGACAGGAGATCTCTGTGCTACAAATGTGGTGAAACGGCGCACAAAAGGAAGGAGTGCACGAACGAGGCAAAATGCATTCTTTGCAAGGATGCTAAGCCAGCGCCCGGCGTCCTCAAACATGAGCCGGGGACAGGGAGATGCTGGGTTTTCAAGGAGGCCCTAACTGAAGCCAAATCGATACTCAAATGATCCGTATCCTGCAGGTCAATTTGCACCGAAGCACAAACGCCCAGGACCTACTTGAGCAGTTTGCGAGGGATAAGAAAGCTGACCTCCTGTTGCTGAGCGAGCAACATCATAACAAGGACTCGCAAGCGTTTTACCCTGACAAATCTGGTACCTCGGCCATCGGTTTTGTGTGGGTGCGGTGTTCAGGGATAACATATTTCAGTGTTTATCTGACGCCTAACGAGGCAATGCGATCTTTTCGAACCAAACTCGATGCCCCGGAGGACGCTGTCTCGAACACAGAGGGCCACATGCTGGTCGGGGGAGACTTCAACGCTAGAGCCATTGAATGGGGTATGCCACAATCCGACCCAACGGGAAAGCAAATCTTGGACATGGCGGCCAGAACAGCGCTTTTTGTCCTAAATACTGGTAACACCCCTACTTTCCGCCGCTGGGGTTGCGTAGGAACCAAACCCGATGTGACACTCGCTTCGGAGTCTCTGGTACCTAGAGTACACAACTGGCGAGTACTAGAGGACTACTCAGCTAGTGATCACCAGTATATAGCGGTTGAGATTCACGACAGTGCCACTCTGCGTGCATATGCCCAAACTTCAATCCTCGGATGGAGGACTGGGAGGAAGGACGTTGAGAGGTTCGCTGACGCGCTTACGGCAGGCGCACCATTGCTGGGAGCTCCGCCAGGGAGTGGAGGGCCTACAGCCAAGGACTTGGTGAACTCAACTATGAGTACCATCAAAGCTGCTTGCGAGTCTTCCATGCCCCGTCGGAGACCCCGACACGGTAAGCCTCCAGTATACTGGTGGTCAAACGAGATCGCCGAACAAAGAAGCGAGTGCCACAAACTTCAGCGAGAGGCCCAGCGGGCGCGAACACGGGAGGAGGCAGACACTAGGCTAGCAGCATACAGGTCCGGCAGGAAATATCTTCGCAGGCTTATTAAGAAGAGCAAGGCCCGATGCTGGCAAGACCTCGTGGACGATGTAAATAGGGATCCGTGGGGCCTTGGCTACAAGCTGGTCATGGGGAAACTTGACGCGGAAAAGATGGACGCGATAGTGCGGGGACTCTTCCCCACCCATCCCGTCCGTGTTGACGCTGTCCATGGTGAAACAGCAGTCGAGTGCCCACTCTTCATACAGCTGGAATTGGAGGAGGCGATCCGCTCCCTGAAAGCGAGGAAGGCTCCAGGTCCAGATGGTGTTCCAGCTGAGGTTTTGCAGCTCGTCTATCACCATTGTCCTGACTTGCTGCTCAGCACATTCAACGCTTGCCTACGGGACGGGGTTTTCCCGGTACGATGGAAGGTGGCGAGGCTCGTGCTGGTCAGCAAAGGGAAGGGAAATCCTGAATCGCCGTCTGCATACCGCCCGTTATGCATGCTAGACACGGCTGGGAAAGTGCTAGAGAAACTCATCGTCCTATTGGTGACACTCAACGTCAGGAATGCCTTCAACTCCGCTAGATGGGTGGATATTCTGGACACGCTGGAAAACTCTTTTCAAGTTCCAGAATATCTAATGCGGCTTTTGAGGAACTACCTAAAGGACCGAACCCTGCTCTACGACACGACACAGGGCCAACGAAGGATGGAAATTACATCGGGTGTTGCCCAGGGATCTATCCTTGGTCCGGACCTGTGGAACGTGTCTTACAATGGGCTACTGAGACTTGAGATGCCTGATGAGTCGCGGTTGGTGGGCTATGCGAATGATGTTGCGGTTCTGGTTGCCGGACGCACCGTTGAACAAGCGCAACTTAGGCTAGGTATGCTAATGCGCCGAGTGAGGGACTGGATGACTGCTCGCGGACTCAGTTTTGCACTGGAGAAAACCGAAGTGGTCATCTTGACAAAAAAGAGAATCTCTAGAGTAAGGATGATCAGTATTAGAGATATGCAAATCGAATCGAAGCCAGCGGTGAAGTACCTGGGGCTACTGATCGACTCGAAGATGAGTTTCTCTGAGCAAATCAGGGCAACGGCTGAGAAGGCTGCATCGGGAATATCGGCCCTGAGTCGACTTATGGCCAACGTAGGGTGACCCAGCCCATCAAGAAGACGCCTCTTGATGAGTGCTGTAGGGTCAGTGCTACTGTACGGAGCAGAGTTATGGGGCGACGCTCTCAGCAAGGAGGTATACCGAAAACGATTGGCACAGGTACAGAGAAGAGGAGCACTGAGAATTGCATCTTCGTATCCAACCGTCTCCGACTCGGCGGTGAGAGTGATTACAGGCGTGATACCTGTTGCCCTCCTTGCTTGAGAGCACCGCGCTATTTACCTGCGCCAAAACGAGGATGCAAGGGAGATGGTTGTCTGCGAGGAGAGACAACGCTCGCTCAACGATTGGCAGCAGTCTTGGAGGAATTGCACGAAGGGAAGGTGGACTGCGCGCCTCATCCCGGATGTGAGACCGTGGCTAAATCGAATGCATGGTGAGACTGACTTCTATCTGACCCAGCTTTTGAGCGGACACGGGTGTTTTCAGTCCTACCTGCACAAGATCGGTAAGTCACGGTCTCCCGATTGTCGGTTCTGCCCAGGAGAAGAGGACAATGTTTGTCACACATTTTGTGCGTGTACCAAATGGGCCAGGCTGCGAAGGGAACTCTACAGGGAGACGGGAGAGCTCACCCCGGATAATATAGTTGCGGTGATGCTCGAATCGGTTGACAAATGGAACCAGGTGGCACATTATGCTCGGGCAGTCCTAAAAGATAAGAGGGACTCGCAGCAGCCGGAGGTGCTGGGGCTGGGGGATCGCTCTTCTGGTATTTCCTCTTCCCCTCTCCCCTCCCGCTAGTAAAGGGACTCCCCAGCTCGAAGGTGCCCCACGGCGTAACAAATCGAGACCTGGCCCGAAGTAATGTGTCAAACGGTTCCAGGCTAGGTTCTCAGATTGACAGGGGAGGTGTTTAGTGGGTAGTCCAAGGGTATCCTCCATGGGAGTCCCACACTGCCAGACTCAGCGGGTGTAAATGCCTTCACCTCCCTACCACAAAAAAAAAATTGCTGCCAATCAGCCTTACCACAGCTGTGCTCAGGAGTACATATCCCTAAAGTCAAAGTCAAAGTCAAAAGTCAAAAGCGCTTTATTTAATACTCATCGTTATAAATTTTAAAAGAATATAAAGCAAATTCCAAATAATAACAATCAAAAAACTTAATGGCCCAAATGGCTCTCTAAATTTGTACGTTATCATAAACTCATTTCATCAAAAAAAAAAAACTATAGCAAATGCAATTAATTACGATTATTACATATTTTTACAATTCAATTGGAAAAAGGAGAAAAAACCAACCAACACTATCCAAAAATTATTTATAAATAATACACAACAGTGAAACTTTGATCCTACACCTAATATGTTGTAACTTATTTCTAATAAAATACAATCAAAAAAACTTTATCTTATACTAAAAATACTATAACAATGTTCCTAACCTAAGTGTTTAATCTTATCTCTAACGGAATATAGTAAACATTACATATACCTAACCTATACCTGATTTTAACAAAAATATATAACAATACTAAATGTAGCAATAATGAGCTGAAACTCAAAAACTAAATAACGAAAAACACCAAAACTGAAAACAAACACGAAAAATTTAGACATTGTCATTCAGCCACCAATACCTGGATTGCGCCGTCTCAACTCGATCAGCTTCAACGAATCTAGCAAATGAGTATCTCCATTGAAATCGTTGGTCTCGTGAACTCAAATTCGGAGGATATTTTATCTTCTTATCGGTGGCCCGTCGATATATGTGATATATGACTGGGACGCCGTCAGAATCAAAAACATATCCATTCATGTCCAAATACACGAATGCTTCTGGAGGAATGAAGCCAGTAGCGAGGCAAGTCGCTATATACCCGTCTGTAGGGTGGAACGGCTGTGAAATCCAAGGGTTTTCACTCACAGTCACAGATCTTGCGATATGATTCCGAAGAAGCTTCAATATGAAGATATCGACTCTAGTCACTTCAGCAGTTTGATAAATTCTTCTATTCGATATATAATGTTTCCAATCCGTCTCAGGCTTTCTGTACAAACCAGTACATGCACGAAGACATTTCCTTTCGAAAACTCTTAATTTTTCCATTGTACTAGCACTCTGGTTGTATCAGATCTGACATCCATAGGTCAAAACTGGTCTAACCAGTGTCTTGTAACAGATAATTTTGACCTTTTGATCAATGTATCTGGAATGAAAGAGTTTTCGAAGGGCCATGACTACTTTAAGTGCTTTAGTGAGCATGATTTTCACATGTTCAGTATAGTACAGATACTGATCGAGATAAACACCGAGGTATCGAACACAGGATTTATGTGGAATTCGTTCTGAACTACCCTCGCCAGCCATGATGTGGAAATCTTTCCAATTACGTTTCAGGTCTTGACTGACCCCCTGCAGCGTTGTCCGAAACAAGATTGTTTCACACTTCTGCGCATTGATTTTCATTCGCCAATTGTCAGTGTACAGCTGTACATCATTGAACATTTTTTGGAGATTACTCTGAACTATTGTAGCTTTTCGGTCAGCCGTGTAGATGATCAGATCATCAGCAAACGCTACCAATGATCGCTTTGGCGAGACGTTAAAATCAAAGCCGTTCAATAGCTTGCGAATAAAGATTGAGAAGAGCAGAGGCGCAGTAACTGTTCCCTGCTGTAGACCATTCAAGACCTTGAACTCGCGCATTGTTGTCAGATTTCCATCGGTTACAACAAACGATTTCCCGTATAACATATTACACATCATGGCGACAAGGTGTCTGGGGAACTTGTCCTGAAGAAGTTTAAAAATAAGTCCATCTAACCATACCGTATCAAAGGCTTTCTCCATATCAATGAGACATGCTCCTTTGCACGCGGATTTGACACTGTAGTCAGAGAGAGTGCAGGTGTCTCCGCTTGGTGCTTGCTTTCCTGTTGGTGTGCGACCTTGTTCGGAGGATTTACCTTAACTGGTTTAGAATTGGTCTCTCCACCTAAATGCAGCAGGCTGTTGTGTTTCCTGGCGCAGTCTTTGCATCCTCTGGCGGAGCAGTTGGCGGCTTTGTGTCCTTCTCGAAGATAGTTAATACAAAGTTTTTTGGCCTGTATAAATTTCAATCATCGAGTGGCATTGAGCTTCGAAAACTCTGGACAGTAGAAGAGCGGATGCGTCTACTGGCACATGGAGCATGAAGAAGCCGCCACGGCAGCTACCGTAGTTTTGATTACTTATTTCCGGTTGTCAGGTGCCTTTGATTGGTGTCCGATTGTTTTGAGGGTCTGGAAGCGAGTCTCCACAAATTGCAAAAAAGCCTTGAGCGATGGCAGTTCTTGAGGACTAGACAAGGTCTGCTCATAAATCACATGAGTGGTCGAGTCCAGCTTCCTTGTCAATACAAGCAAAAGCAACGGATCCCACTCATCGGTAGCAACATTTAGATTTTCCAGTCCTCGGAGGCATTCTTGGGTTGTGTCGAGTAAACATTTCTTAGCAGCGGCTGACGGCCTCTCGCCACAATGGGAGGACTGTCCCAACAATTCATCGAGGAGTGCAGTGACCAAGAGCCGTCGATTGTCATAACGCTCCTTTAAGGTCGTCCATGCTGCTTCGCAGTTCTCTTCCGTTAGGGTGAAATTCATTATCAACCGCTCAGCTTCTCCAGTGAGGTTGGCCTTGAGATACCATAATTTTTGGCGGTTGGATATAGGCTGATTATGCACCATTTGTTCAAACAAGTCCTGAAAGGGTTGCCACCGTAAGTATTCTCCATCGAATTTCGGTAGTGTAATTTTGGGCAGACATAGTTTGGGGCTCGTCAAATTGGGGGTAGATGTTCCAGGCGTCGAGTCGCAGGCTACCAATCTGGTCTCTAGCTGGACCAGCCAGTCCTGAGCAACTTCCTCTAAACTGGTATGCTGTTCATGGTTGAAGCCCACTTCTTCAGGATCATCGCGGAGCTCGCAAAGCTGATAGTATTGCTCCTCCAATTGAGCCCAGCTTCGTTGGACCGACATAATCTTGGCCTTGTACCACTGGCATGAGCGTTGCAGTTGATCCAAGTGGAAGAGCAAACGGAGAAAGGCGTCCGCTATCACCTTGTAGCATCGAAGGACCTTGGAGACGACTGGATCACTCTGTGATGGAATATCTGTCGTTTTCAATCGGCTGGCATCTTCTGCGGAGCGCAAGCTTATCTGCTCGGACGGCCCTCCGGTATCATACTTGGGGTATCTCAATGCCAATATTTTCTCCGAAAAGTGTCGCTGAAAGCCGATGAAATTGGCCTGCGTTGTCTCATACATCAGACTGGTGAAGTAGCTATGCGACAACGGCACATCTGGTAGTGCCCGTATTCGATTGTCCATCTTCTCAAATTTGTCCCATATGGACTCGAGCCGCCAAAGTCGCTCCTGATAATATTCTGCCCCTTGCTTTCGCGCAATCGGGTCCTTTTTATAATTCAGTATTATTTTGTCCAGTTCTTGGGACAGCGACCTTTGCCATTCCGCCAGTTCCTACATCGTTTGAAATTCTCTGGGTCGCATGAAAACTATCACGGGTACATCACCAGAGCACACGCACTGCTCTCTTCACTAACGAGCGGACACCAATCATACACACCACCAACACCAAATCCAGCAAAAACGTTGGGCGAAATATCTTGGTATCGCCAGTCGATGTCAGGAATTGAAAATTCACCACAAATCCAAAAAATAAAGGTTAGAGGAAATGCGCTGGACTTGCCAATCGAGGTCTCAGGAATTGAATCCCACCGGGGCCTCCAATGTTTTGTGCCGGGACTCCTTTGTCCCGGCCAAATTAACAAAAAAACACCTTCCGTTCGCGTAAATTATTTTATTTAACTGTATCGCAATGGAAACAAAAAATTGGTTCTGAATTATTGCAAGATAATTTGCATATGTAATTATTTAATGTCACGACACGATTGACATGACTGCTAACTCAAGACTGCCGCGCAAAATATAACTTCAAATCAAATGCAACATAATTGCCGCAAGTCATAGCATCTATTCATGCAAAAGTGCACACGCAAGCACAGACGCTAGCACGATTTGAGCTGACCGTGCGTACATGTGCACTCATCGCATGCAGCCACAGTGCGACACGATCAAAGCATCATTTGCAATTTGCCATATTCGCACAATCCAAATGATACCATGCAATGTATCCACATGCGGATGTTGCATACATGATGGGTGGCCATGAAGTCGATACGGGCAATGAAATGCTCGTATCGGTTTCATGGCAACTTGTGACGCGCAGCAAATATTGTTGCAATAAAATATGCAAGGCAAAGAAACTTAGAATATATATATATATATATATATATATATATATATATATATATATATATATATATATATATATATATATATATATATATATATATATATATATATATATATATATACACACACATATATATATATATATATATATATATATATATATATATATATATATATATATATATATATATATATATATATATATATACACACATATATATATATATATATATATATATATATATATATATATATATATATATATATATATATATATATATATATATATATATATATATCTTCTTCTTCTTCTTAGCGCTACAGCTCCTTTCGGGCCTTCGCTTCCTGCAAAGAGTGCCTCTACCTGTCTCGGTCCGTTGACCGCGTCTTCCAATTCCGAAAACCGAGCAGCGATGAACTGTCTTCGTCGACCGAGTCAGACCAGCGTTTCGTCGGTTTCCGAACTAGCCGCCGGGCTTCAGTTCTCCCAACGAATACCTTCTAGAGTATCCGTTGTTCGTCCATACGATTCATGTGTCCAGCCTATTGCAGCTTCCGCAGTCTTACAATCTTTGAGACCTCCGGTTCGTCAAAAATTTAATACAGCTCATGCTTGTATCGAATTCGCTATTGGTCCCATCTAGCTTCGCTCCGATTATTCACCTCAGGACCCGTCACTCAAAGCATTCAATATATTTGCGGATGCTTGGGTTAGGGTCCATGTTTCACACCCATAGCATAACACAGGTTTTATCACAGATTTTTATACTTGGAGCTTTGTTCTCCTGTGTATGCAGCTGGTCTTCAAGATCGTCAATACTGAATAAAATATTTTATTTGTGAGCTGTCTTCTTCGGCGTATTTCGTCTGTTTCATTGGCCGTTTTCGTTATTTTGGCGGCTGAATACACAACTTCGCTAACATTTTCGATACTGTATTCGCAAAGTGTGATATTATGTGTGCTTGAGGTATTTTTCCTTGACTGCGTCATGAACTTTGTTTTATTTTCGTTTATTTGTAGCCCGACTAGTTTTGCTTCTCTGTCGAATTTCAGTAAGAGTTCTTTGGCAGTTGTTAATGACCGTGACAGAATGTTGATGTCGTCCGCATAGGCCAGTACTTGGCTCGACTTGTATAGCAAGGTACCATACGTATCAACAGGAAGCTTCCGTATGACGTACTCCAGAGCCAAATTGAATAGCAATGGGGCCAGCCCATCTCCCTGCTTTAGTCCGATATTGGTGTCAAAGGCATCGGTGAGTTGGTTATTGATGCGGATTTAGGAGGTTGTCGACGTCATTGTCATTTTGGTAAGACGGACTAATTTGGCTGGATGCCAAAACCAAGCATTATTTGGTGTACGTCTATGTTGAACTCCCAGCATTTTTCAAGTGCCTGCTTGATTTACATC
>OZ017738.1:196287265-196304765 GCA_963969285.1 Odontomyia ornata | reverse complement strand
AGTCCCTTTTTTGATGTGGTGTACTTTTTGGGCACCTTGTAATGATTTTCCGTCTAAAATCATACGAACAAAGTCGGAATTAGCCTTTTATCGGTCCTAGACGTGAAGTCTGAGTTGTGCCAACGAACGGTACCAAACGGTCAACAAGTTCGTACACCGGTTATCCATTTCGTGGTGGCTGCTTGTCGGCCAGCTAGATTGGAGAGGACCTCGGTCGCAGGTCTTTAAATGGATTACGCTCAATTACTTATTTCAGCCACCCTTAAATGCCCGTTTCAAGCGCGTCGAAAACACCAACCTACGGAAAAGAAACCTACTTTACTTTATTCCGTATATTTTCATTATTCCAGTCAATTCCAAAAACCCAAATTCAATTTCACGTTCCAGAAATTCACCAACTCGGTACCGAAAAATATGCTACGTTAGGTCAAACCCGAAGAATGCTACGCGAAGAAAAAGGCAAGGCAAACAAAGGTACGGCTTACCGCACGCGACGCAAAACCGGCCATCCACGGATTTCTTAAAACCCTACCCTCTTCACGGCATACTTACCATGCACTCTCCTCCGGTTGGCTTTGCATTGATAGACTTAAAAAGTTTTAAAGAGCCATTTGGACGCACTTCCTATAGTATCCCAAAGTTAAATCGGCACTAAAAACACATATTATCACACTATTAGTCGTCTCGATTTCACGATGCTAGCCTACCTCGTGAATGCTTTGCGGGAAAAACCTTGGATGCCGACTCATACCCACGCTTGCTAACACAATCGCAACGAATTTATTAATAACACGACAGCAAGGCGATTTGCACTGCTCACACCCAATCCACATCCAACTAAGATATTGTTGCGGACCTCTTTTCAATTTTTGCACTTGCTCCAAATTCTGCTGCTCGACAAAATAGTGCCGGGGCCAAGTTAACTTTTCGAACGAAATCGACGCCGAGGTAAAGATTCTGGGTTAATTGGGGGATAATATAAAATTCCAGAGGTTTAGTTACCCCTTTAAATGTGACATCTGTCGTAATTCCCCCACTACAGAGTGACGAGTTCCGTCTGCCGTGCTTAACCAGATGGTTAAATGATGGATTTGGTCCGCGAAAGTTGCCAGCATCTTCCCTGCAAAATCGGCTGTTATGCAATTCACACTGGCTCCCGTATCGACTAAGCCTACCAGTTGCTTTTGCAGGAGGTGAACTGACGCGTATGGTCAAACGTCATCCTTCAATAATTCGTCTAAGTGTATTGCCCGCAACGCCTTCCTCGACTACCTGACCTTTCTCTAGAAGCTCCGCGGTGGGGTAGTTGTAACCATGTCCTCATTGAAGATGAGCTGGCGAGTAGCCAAATAATCCCGTAGTCTGACGTGGAAGGGCTTAACATGCCAAGGGACCTTCGTCCCGCTGCCATTCCTCTGTGATGTCAGCTGCGGAACTTCAGGAGAACGTTATTGGGCGGTGCAAGTCAGTAAGGTTGGGGTCGTGTCTGGGGGCTTGATCGCAACTAGTAATGTGGTCAGTATTAGTTCGTTCAGGTTCTAGAAGTGCCGACGGGTGGTCGTGGCAATCGCTGGTAAGTTTTTTCGTAACTTACAATCTGCGCAATCTGGTGCATAAGTGTCTGCCTTTCCGCACCGATAACAGAAGATCGTCGATTCCGCTGAAAATACATAGAACCGATGCCCCGGTGGTCGGCAGTTCCAACAGACCGTCGGACTTGTAACTACTTAAACGAATGGTCGGTCAATTATTGGTTCAAACTCGTGCTCCAGGGGCGCTCCGCTCCTCGGTACGGGCATCGGGTTGTCAATTATGTGATCCGCTGCCACTAACTCCGTGGTATTATTACTTCGTGGACTAGGTCCCGTCATGCGAGGTTGGGGACGGAAGGTCCCTCGCCGCTCATCTAGCTGTTCTAACCTACGGGCATGGAAGCGTAACCCCTGTACTGTATGAATGGGCACATGAAGGAGACTGTTCTGAAGCTCCCTACGCATATTCTCCCTGATGATTTCCACCAGTTCGTCCTGGGGCATGGGTGTTCGTAACCGAGTGCTTAATCGTAATATACTTGTGTAATACTGTTCGAATGGTTCGCGGGCGCCTTGCTTTCGTTTTCTCAGTTGTTCCCATAGCTCTCTTTCAGAGAAACAGGCGTCAAAGCGGTTGCGGAAGGCTGCACAGAAAGAATTCCAATCGGAGCGTGGCATCGATTCTATGAAACTCCAGTACCACTCAGCAGCATCTCCGCTGAACAGAAGGTGTACGTGTCTAAGGAGAGCTGAGAAGTCGCCTCCTAGTGTGCTGGTGACTAGAGCCTAAATTCCAAACAGGAACCGGTCCGTCGGTGTCGTCGAGTTAAAACCGGTGAAGCTAAGCCACCAACTCTCCATGATACGAGGCGTAGGGTCTCGGACTAGTGTCGATACGTTCGCGGGGCGAATCGCATCATCAGTGGGCCTGCTGTAAGGGACTTAATCGGGGACTGTGGTTATCAACGGAGGTGCGGTGCTGTATCGAGGTCGATACTTGGGAACTCTGGGATCCATTCCTGAGTTCCTTGGAGGGAGGGTCCAATTATCTGCCAGTCAAGAGTGGGGCATAGCCACACTGTGATTTGGCTCCCAGCCAAACGGAGTTCTAACGCGGCTGGGGGGTTGGCTGATCTTGATGTTCTGGAGTCCTCTCTCCAAGAGTCTGATCCTTTCGGAGATCCCTTGCAGTAAAGCCAGGATTGTGTCGTTGATGGAGTTGTTGGAAGGCGCGATTGGAACCTCGGCCGGGACAACGGCAACAGGAACTTCTCCGCCAAAACAGGAACTGGTCCGTCGGTGTCGTCGAGTTAAAACCGGTGAAGCTAAGCCTCCAACTCTCCATGATACGAGGCGTAGGGTCTCGGACTAGTGTCGATACATTCGCGGGGCGAATCGCATCATCGGCGGGCCTGCTGTAAGGGACCGAATCGGGGACTGTGGTTATCAACGGAGGTGCGGTGCTGTATCGAGGTCGATACTTGGGAACTCTGGGATCCATTCCTGAGTTCCTTGGAGGGAGGGTCCAATTATCAGCCGGTCAAGAGTGGGGCATAGCCACACTGTGATTTGGCTCCCAGCCAGACGGAGTTCTAACGCGGCTGGGGGGTTGGCTGATCTTGATGTTCTGGAGTCCTCTCTCCAAGAGTCTGATCCTTTCGGAGATCCCTTGCAGTAAAGCCAGGATTGTGTCGTTGACGGAGTTGTTGGAAGGCGCGATTGGAACCTCGGCCGGGACAACGGCAACAGGAACTTCTCCGCCCAAACAGGAACCGGTCCATCAGTGTCGTCGAGTTAAAACCGGTGAAGCTAAGCCACCAACTCTCCATGATACGAGGCGTAGGGTCTCGGACTAGTGTCGATACATTCGCGGGGCGAATCGCATCATCGGTGGGCCTGCTGTAAGGGACCGAATCGGGGACTGTGGTTATCAACGGAGGTGCTGCGCTGTATCGAGGTCGATACTTGGGAACTCTGGGATCCATTTCTGAGTTCCTTGGAGGGAGGGTCCAATTATCAGCCGGTCAAGAGTGGGGCATAGCCACACTGTGATTTGGCTCCCAGCCAGACGGAGTTCTTACGCGGCTGGCGGGTTGGCTGATCTTGATGTTCTGGAGTCCTTTCTCCAAGTGTCTGATCCTCTCGGAGATCCCTTGCAGTAAAGCCAGGATTGTGTCGTTGACGGAGTTGTTGGAAGGCGTGATCGGAACCTCGGCCGGGACAACGGCAACAGGAACTTCTCCGCCCACGGCTCCTTGGATGTATAACAGTAGTCGAGGCGTTTCAACATTTTGCGGTTCCTTCGCCACTGGTACGCACGTCGGGACGTGCGTTCCGAGGGGGCATCTATGGCTGTTCGATTTATCGGGCGTCAGCATAGTGGAGAGATCTCAGACGTCAGTAGGAGCTGTTGGATACAGGCGTGACGAAACAGGTGTCCACACTCCAATCGCACGCTGTTTACACCCTCCACTACGTCCTCGAAGCAAATCCGCAGTTGGCGGGTTGCAGCGTTTTAGAACTAGTCTAAAGCCTTTCTGGGGTCCGCTTCGTCGCCGTGGTTGGGTTTCTTTGATGGTGTTATTTATTTAAAAAAAACTCCTCTTAACTACACAAACAAAAATTGGTATATATGAAAAAAGCTTACCAATAATTTAGTGGCCGATAGTGGCAAGCTATTGCTATGTATATGGAGGAAAGAAAATTTATTTATTAAACACTTTGCTTTCCAGCAGCACCAACTCCTCCATATGGAAATGAGAGTGAGTGGAAGGCTGCCAAAATAGGTTGCTTCCGGCCGATTTACAATAATTTATCCCCAAACCCATATACATTAAAAAAAACCGTCTCTAAACTACGTTAATTGACTCGACGAGACAAGTGGTAGCGCTACCGTAACAGCTTTGTAGGCGGTCAAAATTCCCAACACGTGGAAGCATTCCAGGCTCCGCAACTCCAGCATACGCCAACGAACGTTGAACCAAAACCACTCGTCTATCACGCATGAAAAGATGAGTAGAATCCTTCCGCGATATAAAGGCAAGATAGCCTTCTATTTTCTTGAGAGTCCAGGCCAATAGGAAAAATCCATCTGGCTGAAAGTTTCATCAAAAAAATAGAAGGTCCTTACAAGTGCCAACCTGGGACAACACATCAGAAGAATTTTGTTGCGAAAAAAAAATCAAACAAAGTGGAGCGGAAACTACAACTCACGTGAAACGACTGCTAGTGTGTATAACACCACTACACTGCTCCTGTCTGTGGGGTTGAGTACCAAGGTACTTTACATCCTCCATACAGGACCAACTCGTCAGAAGACGTGAATCCTTTACCGCCTTAGGATGTTTGGCCCCACATTGGGCGCCATTTGTAATGATTTTCCGTCTATAATCGTATGAACGAAGTCAGAACTGACCTCTCATTGGTTCTAGACGTAAAGCCTGAGTTGTGCCAACGAACCAACCAGTTCGTGCACCCGTTATCCATTTCGCGGTGGCTATTTGTCGGCCAGCTAGATTGGAGAGGACCTCGGTCGCAGGTCTTTAAATGGATGACGCTCAATTACTTATTTCAGCCACCCTTAAATGCCCGTTTCAAGCGCGTCGAAAACACCAACCTACGGAAAAGAAACCTACTTTACTTTATTCCGTATATTTTCATTATTCCAGTCAATTCCAAAAACCCAAATTCAATTTCACGTTCCAGAAATTCACCAACTCGGTACCGAAAAATATGCTACGTTAGGTCAAACCCGAAGAATGCTACGCGAAGAAAAAGGCAAGGCAAACAAAGGTACGGCTTACCGCACGCGACGCAAAACCGGCCATCCACGGATTTCTTAAAACCCTACCCTCTTCACGGCATACTTACCATGCACTCTCCTCCGGTTAGCTTTGCATTGATAGACTTAAAAAGTTTTAAAGAGCCATTTGGACGCACTTCCTATAGTATCCCAAAGTTAAATCGGCACTAAAAACACATATTATCACACTATTAGTCGTCTCGATTTCACGATGCTAGCCTACCTCATGAATGCTTTGCGGGAAAAACCTTGAATGCCGACTCATACCCACGCTTGCTAACAAAATTGCAACGGATTTATTAATAACACGACAGTAAGGCAATTCGCACTGCTCACACCCAATCCACATCCAACTAAGATATTGTTGCGGACCTCTTTTCAATTTTTGCACTTGCTCCTAATTCTGCTGCATGACAATTCTCATAAATTCCAATTGGGTTTTGTCCAATTTTCGAACGAGGAATTTCACCTTTGGTGTTGTAGAAGTATGTTAAGGCAACCCTTGTTGCGATTTGTGAGGTTTAACGTTGCAAAAACTGACCGGGCTGCATCCATCACGGATTCGGACGACTTTTCGAAGGTTATGTGTCAGACACCACGAGCCGTCCTGCCGTCTGGCCCGTTGGACATTCCCCGACTAAAACTGACGTAGGATGGGAATGTCATCCAAAGCTGTCGTTAGCAAGAAAGCCAAATGGTCATGATGGGCATGTAGGGTCGAATCATTACAACTTCATCTTTCTCTAAATCTCCTTGATTTGGAATGACTAATGCTTTGCCAGGTCTTTTAACCTCATATTTTTTTCAGCCCTTAATCACTTGCGTCTGTGGTCTCCTATCCTCTGTTAGAGGTCCCTAGTCTTGGAATGCCAATCATGACATCCTTAGTTATGCCTTTTTGAACATTTCAACTCGATTGTATTCATATGAGTCACTCTTTTTCGGAATGTTCAAAGCCAATAAAGCTACTTAGCATCTCACCTGCTGCCCCACTATTCATTTCTCTCATAATGGGCACTCCAACATTTCACGTTATTTCTGGCTCCACAAGGTTGTCCAGTTCCGCTTCATGTGCGCAGTAGTGTCTTTCTCCTGTCACGGTTAACAAAGGAAAAATATTTTCGCTTCTACTAAAACAAAGATATTAATTATTTATTTTCAAAACTGATTCACAGGAGTAATACAGCTAATGATTTAAATTGTCCGTAGGAAAATGCATCACGTATCCGCTCAACTTTATGCCTTATTGCCTAAGATTAATAAGAACTGGATGGGCTAAGCTCATATAAAATGCATGAGAGAGCATGCGACCGGTTTCTGCTCTCTTCCAAGTGAACAGTCTGTCATTTCCTCCCCGTCTGCCTCTTGCTGGTCACTTTCTTGTTCCAAAAGCTGACTAGGTGTGAACTGACTGTCAAGTTGACTGATGCAAATTGGACGCCAAATTGGCCAATTTGCAAGTTTCGTCGCGAATTTTATCCGATATTAAAACTGTGGAAAGTGTTCGCGATCTAAATTCGTTCCAAGTGTTTAAACATTCGATTGGAGTTTGTGATTCAAGTTGCTTTGACGTGTGACACTGTGTAATTAACTTAGAATTTCAAAATGAAATGTGTGGTGCCTTCGTGAAAAAATCATAGTGGAAAAGGATCTGTAGGTGTTTCCTTTCACAAGTGAGTAGTTATTATATTAATGTTTTGCATGTTTTTCATACAATGCTAAAGGTTTTTCAAATAGAAAGCAAATTTTTGGTATTGTATGAAAATTTGTTTACATTGAGCAGCAGCCATGTTTGCTTGTGCAATTTGGCTCTCTCTAAGGTTGTAAACAAGAGCGAAGCAGTAGGAAAAGTGGTCGCAGGGGTTGTTGCAACCATATTGTCACGTGGTTGTCCACTCCAGTATTATTTAATTACTCAATGCTTATTGCCACGTTTGTTAGCCTTCAATTCTAATGGGTCTTTTGCCTTTCGTTACTTTATTGTTCATGTTATGTGTAGATGTGTGTGACTAACTCAAAATTTAAAACATTGCCAATTTTCTTTGGACTAAAACTTTAGTATTTCATTAAACTATTTTTGTAAGAATATCGTTACAACACGCTTCCACCGAAAATGTTATATGACCGCTTTTCATTAATTCTTTATGGCATAGGTCGTAATACATGAATTTTCCAAATGATAGTCATACAAGTAGTAACATTATTGTCAATGGTGCTTACATTATTATGAATTGACTATTACAATTATGTATCATTGTATTACATAAATAGAGAAGCATGCTTTTATCCGAGAGAATTATTCTAATGGTCTGAATGCTGCAAAATGTATGTAACATATATTAGAAGATCAAATTACATCCTCGTTGATGATTCATTTCAGAAAAGCAGTGCTCTGTTTCATAAACTAAGTACGAGTATACTTTTTTTAACCGACTGCCAAAGGAGAGGAAGTTATCAATTCATCACGTATAGATATATATATTTTTTTGCTTTTTAGGGTTTTGTACTGAAATACAAAACCCTATTGCAATCACGACCTGTGTCCGTCTGTCCGTCTGTCCGTCCGTCCGTCCGTCCGTCCGTCCGTCCGTCCGTCCGTCTGTATGTCACAGCACTTTTTCTCCGAAACTATAGAAGCTACAGTCACGCAACTTTGTGAAAAGGTCAGAAGTGGTGACCTCTTGAAAGTTCAATGGTGAAAAAAATTTTCAAAGGGGTTTAAGGGGGGTCTCCCCATATAGGGAAGTGACCCCCCAAAAAAAAAATTTCACCATTGGTAGTCGAGTAGGGTGTCATTGGAAAGGTCTCAATGAGATCTTTTCAAAACAAGTCTTAAAATTGCTTTATGAGTACCGAGGGGGGCAGGGGAAGGGGAAATGTACGAACTTTTCGCGTACCCCCCCCTCGCGATTGGACACCTTCCATCCGAAAAATCTGAAAAAAATCATGGATGTAGGCCTTAATGAGTACAACAACAACAAATACATGAGAAGTCGAAATTCACTCAACTTTGTTAGTAATAGTATGATTTATTGATTTTATGTTTTCTTGAATAAAATCTAGACGGTACCCTTAAATTCAATAAAATTTAGCACACAGATGACTATTTAAAAGGTTGATCTTTTCTGAAAGTTTCATAAAGATCGAATAATATTTAACGAAGTTATAGCGATTTGAATTTTCCTGCATTACTATGGAACAATATGCCCTGTATTACTATGGAAACATATGGCTATGGAGCCATATGCGCTTTTTACCGACTTAGAAACTACAGCTTTGCTAGGATTTGCATGAAAATTTCAGGAATGATAGGTATCATGAAGATGAGTACATACAATTGAAACAAGTCGGAAAGGCAGGAGAAAGCTCCTAGCAAAAGGGCTTTGTAACCATTCTAAGATTCTAAAAAACAGGCCATGAATCGATGATTACAGTACAGAGGAGTGGCCCCTGAAAAAAAAATTTCATGAAAGGTAGCTGATATGAGTATCAACTGAAAGTTCTCTATGAGAGCTTTTCAAAACAGTTCTTAAACTCACATATTTTGCTTCTGTGGGAACATGGGGGGCGGGGAAATACATGAAAAATGTGTTTCCTCCCTCGCGAATGGACACCCGTGATCTTAAAAAATCTGAAATAATTATCAAGGGAGATATTTGTGGGTATAACTATAACAAATACCTCAGAAGTCAAAATTCTTTTAACTTCGCTAATAATAGTATGATCCTCGAACATGACATGTTTCTTGATTTTATTCATTACTGGTTACTGCATTGTGTAAGTTGAGTACAAAACCCTTCTGACATGAGCATAGGTCTGTCTACCCAACTTGTTTTTGTATGCTCACGCATAACTTTTAAATGGAGATAGATAGAAGACAAATGGTACGTCTTTCTTCCAGTTAGGTTCCGTTTAAAGGATAAGAAATTCAAGTAACGTTAAAGGACTTTTACCGTTAAAACTAAAAAATTTCCGACTTTCACCCGGATTTTTCAGCATAACTGATCGACGGGTGTAAGGATTTTGATTGTAGGGGATTCAAATGAAAGATAAAATATTGATCTGATATGTGTTGGAACAGAATTGTAATTCTTCCAAGGACTCTGTAGATATTAGCAGTTCAATATGATACATCGATGTCAAGGGATTGAGTTTAAATAATCTTTCGCACGAAAAGTGCCAATTAGTTGGCACTCTGCAAGGATTTGATGAAGAAACCGGGTCCTTTGGTGACGGATGATAAAAATTATCAGTATCCTTAATTTTCTGCATAAACGGTACATTTTAGTCAATCATTTCTACCGAAAATAACCAATAAAAAACTCCTAAATGTGGCATAAATACAATTCAACAAAAGTTAGAGGGAACATTTCAGGATGCTTCTTTCTTCCGAATTCATCCTTTGCTTACCGATGAGCTTAGTAAAGGATCCTTATTATATCCTCAGATGTTAACGTTACACATGGGATTTACAAAATTCCCCGAAGAAATAATAAGGACTGAGTGATTGCAAATTATAGAGTTGATTCGTTACTATCCAGTTAATATTATACATTATAACATATGCCCAGAAACCTAAAATTTCCATACTAATGACCGGCGAGAATCGCAACCTAAAAGACATATGTACGTTTCCTTCTATAACTGATCATAACTGTATAGATGAAGATGAAAATGCATAGCCGAGTTTTCATTGAACTATAGGGTATAAGTTTCTTGAAACTTTTATGAAAATTAGGTGCCATAGTTAACTGAAAAGGAATGCGATGGGTATCGAATAAAAGTGAACGAGCGATACGGTTACGAAGGATCTTTTTAAGTAAATTTCTTGAGATTGATTCCGGAGCAAATTTTATGTTTACATATATAATTACATATGTTGATAAATACATATTGTTACATGTACAAATAATTACATGTACAAATAATTCTGCGAGCTACTGTCGCAATTGTTTTCATCATCATTAAGAACGTCAACGAATGAATTTACTCGAACCCAACAAGCATGATCAACATCTGCAAGTGACGTCACTCCATTCATGAACTTGCTCGAACCTACCAGGTACCTCTCGGTAGAACATTCGCCCATGTACGAGAAATGGGTGAATAGGTAGAGACCCTATATAAAGGCGAGCTGAATGAATGGGGAGAATCATTCATTCGACCGCGATAAGAACTGCGAAAGTGTGTGGGAAGTGTGTTTCGTAATAGTGAAGTGATTTAGAAGACAATTGCGATAAGAAATTTATGGACAAGTGTTAGATTTTTTTCATAGTGAAAATTAAAATTAGTGAAAGTGTTAAATTGTTAAACTGATTATTGTGCATTTTCTGGAATTAAATAAACTCGTTTAACTTAAATTAAAAGCCATTGCGTTTTCACTTTCCCGGAACATTAAAATTATTGGCCGCGAACCAATAACACGCGACAGTGGTGTCAAGAAGTGCGAAAGAAAAATTTTGGAAGTGAAAACTTTTGAACATTTTTGTGCACAATAGTGAAAATTAACGTGGAAACTGGTAGAAAAACAGCCGAAATGCCAGGAAACTTACATCTAAAAATTGATCAATTGACCATATCGGAGCTCAAGGAGGAGTTGGAACAGCGGAACCTGGCCACACAAGGTACAAAAGCCATACTGATTGCACGCTTGCGTGATGCGATCGAGTCGGAAGGCGCGTATCTGGATTCGGGTGAGCCCTCAGATGCGGAACAAGGCGCAGAAGGTAGAGAAGAAGAAACACCCAAATCAAAGGAGCCAGAAAATGCGATATTGCAAATGTTAATGCTGATGCAGCAAGAGCAGCGACAACAGTCATCTAATTTAACTGTGAAGCTTAATGAACAATCAGCGAAGCTTAATGAACAATCAGTGAAGCTGGATCAACAAGCGATCGAAATCAAGGCAGATTTTAAAAAACAGTCCACCGAAATAAAAGCGGAGCTCAGTAGTCTTAACAAGCAAATTAAATGCGTCGAGGAAAAGGTTTACCAGGTCGAAGAAAAGGATTACCAGGTCGAGGAAAAGGTCAGCCAGGTCGAAGAAAGAATGAACCATGAGATGGAAAAAGTGAAAAAAGAATTGGAAGCTGCGAAGGCAGTAGCAACCACTTCACCAGCCCCTTATAACCGCAGCGCAAAGCACATCCAGAAACGTGCAAGCACCAATATTCGATGGGCAAACGGTCTGGAGTATTTACAAGACCCAGTTTGAAGCTGCCGCAAGGGCAAATCACTGGAATGAACAGGACCGAGCAACTGCGCTGATTCTTGCTCTAAGAGGACCAGCTGCCGAGCTGTTGCAGACGATCCCCGTTGAATTGCACTCAAACCCGAATGCCATAATGAATGCGCTCGACATGCGTTATGGAGACGATCATCTAAAGCAGATTTATCGGTCACAGCTAAGGCATCGGGTGCAGAAGTCTGGTGAAACCCTACAGCAGCTAGCCCAAGACATTGAGCGACTAGCACTTTTGGCTTACCCAGCCTACGACCCAGAACATCGAGATGATGCAGCGACAGAAGCATTCATCAGCGCACTAAAGGACCCGGAATTGCAACAAACCGTGCGTTTAGCTCAAAAGCAAACGGTTAAGGACGCACTGGCCTATAGTCTGAACTTTGAGGCAGCGAAAAATGTGACTCGTACCACTTCCCGGGTTCGTGAGGTAGTGACAGACGAGTGCAGGTGTGAGCGCGTGGAAATTGAGCGAGATCCGCATGTAAATGGTGCGCCTAGATGCTGGAATTGCGGAAAGAAGGGGCACCTGCAAAGAGACTGCAAGAAGCGAAGAAAACCAAGCTATTGTCCAGGGTGTGCAGCTCGGAGGAGATCCAGACCGAGTCAGGAGCCCAGAATGGAAGCCCTTCAAACAGAGGGGTCGGGAAACATGTAAGAGCCAACTTCGTGGGGCAGAGGTTGGCTAGGAGGATCGACGTCCCCAGCACCACCATCACCGTGTCAAGACTACATCGTGGAGAAGCAGACTTATGCCTTCCGGGTTAAATTGACGGAGAACACTGCACCATAACAATCGACACTGGTGCAACCCGATCGATTATCCGACCAGACCTAGTTAGAAAGCAACAACTTCACAAGGGCAGAATTTTCTCACTACGGACAGCTACGGGAGAAACTGCACCTGTTCATGGAGAGGTCAACCTCCAGATACAGTTGGGAGACCTTGTGTTCCGACATGATTTTCTGGTCGCGAACATTATGGATGACTGCATTCTCGAAATGGATTTTCTGCGACCACATGGAATCACGTTGGACTTGGGAAAATGTGTATTGAAATGGCAGAATGTCGAAGTACTGATGGAGGATCCCAGCGTCCAAATCCCCAAGATGAATGTAGTGGTATGTACTGACACTGATGTACCGAATTCTTCCGAAAGCATTGTATGGGCCAAGCTTGATGGTGATTCTGGAGACCACCGATCTTATCTGATAGAGCCAACGAAGACATCCGCATTGCGCAGTTTGATTGTAGGACGAAGCCTTGTAAGATCTTTAAGGAACGGATATGTGCCAGTTAGAGTCCTTAACACCGCAGACTCAACTACGAGCATCAAAGCGGGAGAAGTCATCGGCAGCTGCCAGCCTGTTTCCACCATCACCTCTTTGGAAGCTACTCACAACCATCATTGGAAAAGGAGGCAAGACACAGAAAAAGCCAGGGAATTCAC
This sequence comes from Odontomyia ornata, assembly GCA_963969285.1. Classification (NCBI taxonomy): domain Eukaryota; kingdom Metazoa; phylum Arthropoda; class Insecta; order Diptera; family Stratiomyidae; genus Odontomyia; species Odontomyia ornata. The sequence goes on along the minus strand of OZ017738.1, from coordinate 196,291,739 downwards.
GTCTGCAATATTGAAGCAAGTCAAATTGCCGGTGCAGCTATTCAAACGAGCCTCTGATCTGGTCACCAAGTACAGTGACATCTTCTCAACAAGCCCGGATGACCAAGGCCGAACGAGTTTGGTAGCTCACGTCATAGACACACAGGGAGCCAAGCCGATTCGACAAGCACCAAGACGTCTCCCTATAGCCAAACAAGGAGAAGTGAGCGCGCTGATCTCGGACATGGAAAAACAAGGCATTATCGAACCTTCTGTAAGTCCATGGGCCGCGCCTGTAGTTCTAGTAAAGAAAAAGGATGGTAGCACTCGCTTTTGTGTCGACTATAGGCAGCTTAACGACGTCACTAAGAAAGATAGTTACCCGCTCCCACGCATCGATGACATCATGGACACTTTAGCCGACGCAAAATGGTTTTCTACACTCGATCTCAAGAGTGGCTACTGGCAGGTAGAAATTGACAAGAAGGACCGAGAGAAGACCGCATTTTCAGTTGGGACCGGATTGTGGCAATTTGTGGTGATGCCGTTTGGGCTTTGCAATGCTCCAGCCACTTTCGAACGCTTGATGGAATACGCGCTACGTGGTCTAACCTGGAAAACCTGCTTGGTGTACCTAGATGACATCATCGTCATCGGGAGAACGTTCGAAGAGCATGTGCGGAACTTAGAAGAGGTTTTCTCCCGACTGCGACTGGCAAATTTGAAACTTAGTCCCGACAAGTGTACCCTTTTCGCAGCGGAAGTAAAATACCTGGGACATGTCGTATCAGCTGAAGGGGTCAAAACAGACCCTGAGAAAATCGAAGCCGTGAAAAGCTGGCCAACACCAAACAACAAGCGCCAACTACGAAGTTTTCTGGGCTTGGCAACCTACTATCGAAGATTCGTCAAAGACTTTGCCAAAATAGCTAAGTGTCTTCATCAGCTAACCGAGAAAAATCGTCCGTATGTCTGGAATGAACAATGCCAGACAGCCTTTGAGACCCTGAAGGAAAAGCTATGTGAATCACCCGTACTGGCGTATCCGAAACCCGGAAAAATGTTTGTGGTTGACACCGATGCAAGCAACGGCGGTATTGGAGCTGTACTCTCCCAGCAGATCAATGGCGAAGAAAGAGTCCTCTCGTATTACAGTCGAGTTCTTTCAAAAAGTGAGAGGAACTACTGTGTGACCAGGAAGGAGCTATTGGCTATAATAGAGGCCACCAAGCAGTTCCACAAGTACCTATATGGCCAGAAATTTGTTCTTCGAACGGACCATGCATCATTGAGATGGCTACTTAACTTCAAAAACCCCGAGGGACAAGTTGCGAGATGGATCGAAAGATTGCAGTCATATGACTACGAAATTGTTCATCGAAAGGGCGGAGTTCATGGAAATGCTGACGCCCTATCTCGTCGCCCATGTCCAGCTAACTGCAAGCATTGCCGACGGATTGAGGAAAAGGAACTGCCCGTTGATCTGCGACTGATAACGGCCGAATTTGATGAAGGTTGGTCATCGGAGGAGATTCAAAATGCCCAGCTAGCCGATGAAGACATCGGACCATTGTTCGTATGGAAGGAGACGACTGAGCGACCTGAGTGGAAGGACGTTTCAACGCATGGCGCAACCCTGAAAAGCTATTGGGCACAATGGAACTCCCTACAGGTGGGGGGTGGCGTACTCAAGCGGAAATGGGAAACGGCGGATGGCAGCTCCTATAGGATGCAAACTATACTACCCAAAAGCCGAGTCCACGATGTGGTTAAGGAAATGCATGAAGGATCCTCGGGAGGCCATCTTGGTGTTAACAAGACCTTAGCGAAATTGCGGGAAAGATTCTACTGGCTCCACGCTCGAGAAGACGTAGAGGACTGGTGTCGCAGATGCACGATTTGCGCTTCCGTCAAAGGCCCAAAGTGACGACTGAGAGGACAAATGCAAACCTATAACGTAGGCGTGCCATTCGAAAGGATTGCTGTTGACATCGCTGGACCCTTTCCTGAATCTGAATGGGGAAATCGATACACGCTGGTTGTAGCTGATTATTTCAGCAAGTGGCCCGAGGTCTACCCCATTCCCAACCAGGAAGCAACTACTGTAGCCGAACAGCTAGTGTTAAATTGGGTCAGCAGGTACGGCGTGCCTTGTGAACTACATTCGGATCAAGGCCGAAACTTTGAGTCACTAGTTTTTAGCGAAATGTGCGAGCAGCTGGGAATACGGAAAACGAGGACAACACCGCTGCATCCCCAATCCGATGGAATGGTCGAACGTTTCAACGGCACGCTCAATAAACACCTTGCCAAGATGGTTGACGAGAACCAAAGGGACTGGGACCGACATATCCCACTATTTTTAATGGCGTATAGAGCCGCTGAACATGCGTCGACGGGCCAAGCCCCAGCCAAAGTCATTTTTGGAAAGACTATTCGTTTGCCAGCCGATATAAAGTTCGGAACAACCCCTGAGAAACCCCAAACGATCTCGGAGTACGCAAGTGATCTAAGACAACGGTTGAACCAGATACATCGGACAGTGCGAAAACACCTCGAATCGGCTACTGACCGCATGAAGACCAGGTATGATCTAAAGGCTAATTCTACTGGCTTCCAGCAAGATGACTTGGTGTGGCTTTATAACCCGCAACGGCGAAAGGGTAGGTCTCCAAAGTTGCAACATAATTGGGAGGGACCATACCGAGTTACAAAGCGAATCAACGACGTCGTATACCGAATACAGGAACATCGTAAGCCGAGAGCTAAAATGAAAATCGTGCATCTGGACCGTCTTGCCCCATATTACACCCAGGGAGAATTGACTACAAATAGCGACACATCTTTTCGGGGCGAAAAGAACTGAGGTGGGGGCAGTGTCACATGTACAAATAATTACATGTACAAATAATTCTGCGAGCTACTGTCGCAATTGTTTTCATCATCATTAAGAACGTCAACGAATGAATTTACGAGAACCCAACAAGCATGATCAACATCTGCAAGTGACGTCACTCCATTCATGAACTTGCTCGAACCTACCAGGTACCTCTCGGTAGAACATTCGCCCATGTACGAGAAATGGGTGAATAGGTAGAGACCCTATATGAAGGCGAGCTGAATGAATGGGGAGAATCATTCATTCGACCGCGATAAGAACTGCGAAAGTGTGTGGGAAGTGTGTTTCGTAATAGTGAAGTGATTTAGAAGACAATTGCGATACTAAATTTATGGACAAGTGTTAGATTTTTTTCATAGTGAAAATTAAAATTAGTGAAAGTGTTAAATTGTTAAACTGATTATTGTGCATTTTCTGGAATTAAATAAACTCGTTTAACTTAAATTAAAAGACATTGCGTTTTCACTTTCCCGGAACATTAAAATTATTGGCCGCGAACCAATAACACGCGACAATATATATATTTATATATATATATATATATATATATATATATATATATATATACATATATAGATATTTATATATATATATATATATATATATATATATATATATATATATATATATATATATATATATATATATATATATATATACGAGGTGTGTTCAAAAAATATCGCGAATTTTGTTTTTTTTCAAAAATTATTTATTTATTCATGAATATCTATTTTGTCCCCTTCAAAGTAATCCCCATGAGATATTATACACTTGTGCCAACGGTTTTTCCAATCTTCAAAGCACTTCAAAAAATCATTTTTTTTAATCTTGTTCAGCTCCTCCTTCGATGCCGTCTTTATCTCGTCAAGCGTAGCGTAACGTCGTCCTTTCATGGGCCTCTTCAGTTTAGGAAACAAGAAAAAGTCACAGGGGGCCAGATCTGGGGAATACGGTGCCTGCGGCATCATAAGTGTGTTGTTTTTGGCCAAAAAGTCGCGCACAAGCAACGATGTGTGAGCAGGGGCGTTATCGTGGTGCAAAAGCCAATTTTTGTTCTTCCACAAATCCGGGCGTTTCTGGCGGATTGCTTCGCGCAAATTGCGCATAACTTGCAGGTAATATTCCTTATTATCCGTTCTTCCCTGTGGCAAGAACTCATGATGCACCACGCCCCTGCAATCGAAGAAAACTGCCAGCAAAACTTTCACATTCGACCGAACTTGGCGCACTTTTTTCGGTCTTGGTTCATGCGGCAGCTTCCATTAAGATGATTGAGCTTTGGTTTCCACGTCATAACCATAAACCCACGATTCGTCACCAGTTATGACCCTCTGGAGCAAATTTGGTTCGTCGCGGACAGAGTTTAACATCTCATTAGCAATGTTCATGCGTTGCTGTTTTTGGTCGCAGTTGAGCAATTTTGGTACGAATTTCGTGGCGACCCGTCTCATGCCCAAATCGTTGATAAAAATCGAATGGCACGAGCCAATCGATATGTTTAGGTCCTCAGCAACTTCTTAACGGTGATTCGACGATTGGCCAATACCATTTTGTCCACTTCATTAATTTTTTCGTCTGTTGTTGAAGTGCTCGGGC
>OZ017738.1:196254765-196284765 GCA_963969285.1 Odontomyia ornata | reverse complement strand
GGCAGACATCACACAGAAGCTGGAGAAACAGTCAACCGAAATAAAATCGGAGCTTGGTCATCTGAACAAACAAATTAAAGGTGTCGAGGAAAAGGTTGACCAGGTCGAGGAAAAGGTTTACCAGGTCGAGGAGAGAATTAACCATGAGATCAGCCAGGTTGAGGAGAGAATAAACCATGATATCAGCCAGGTAGAGGAGAGAATCAACCATGAGATGGGAAACATGAAAAAGGAATTGGAAGCAGCAAAGGCAGTAGTAACCTCTTCACCAGCCTCGCTTATAACCGCAGCGCAAAGCACATCCAGAAATGTCCAAGCACCAATATTCGATGGGCAAACGGTCTGGAGTATTTACAAAATCCAGTTTGAAGCAGCCGCTAGCATAAATCACTGGAATGAGCAGGAACGAGCAACTGCGTTAATTCTGGCTCTAAGAGGCCCAGCTGCCGAGCTTTTGCAGACAATCTCCGTTGAGCTGCATTCAAACCCGGCTGCTATAATGAATGCGCTGGACATGCGTTATGGAGACGATCATCTGAAGCAGATTTACCGGGCGCAGCTACGGCATCGGATGCAGAAGTCTGGCGAAACCTTGCAGGAGCTAGCACAAGACATTGAGCGATTGGCACTTTTGGCTTATCCAGCGTACGACCCAGAACATTGAGATGACGTAGCAGCAGAAGCATTCATCAGCGCCTTAAAGGACAAGGAATTGCAACAAGCCGTGCGGTTAGCTCAAAAGCAAACAGTCAAGGAAGCATTGGCTTATAGTTTAAATTTTGAGGCAGCCAAAAAGGTGACCCGCACCACTGTCCGGGTTCGCGAAGTAGTGACAGATAAATCCAGGTGTGAGCGCGTGGGAATTGAGCGAGAGCTGCAGGTGAATGGTGCGCCTAGATGTTGGAATTGCGGGGAAAAAGGGCACCTGCAAAGAGACTGCAAGAAGGGGAGAAGACCGAGCTATTGTCCAGGGTGGTGGAGATCCAGACCGTGTCAGGAGCCTAGAATGGAGGCCCATCAAACTGCAAGGGCCAACTTCGTGGGGCAAACGTTGGCCACGAGTATCGACATCCCCAGCACCGTGCCAAGGCAACATCGTGGAGAAGCAGACAGATGCCTTCCTGGTCAAGTTGATGAAGAACAATGCACCCTAACAAACGACACTGGTGCAACCCGATCGACGATCCGACCAGAGCTAGTGAGGCCCCAACTGCTCCACAAGGGCAGGGTTCATGGAAATGCTGACGCCCTATCTCGTCATCCATGTCCAACTAACTGCAAACATTGCCAACGGATTGAGGAAAAGGAGCCGCCCGTTGATCTGCGAGTGATAACGGCCGAATTCGATGAAGGTTGGTCATCGGAGGAGATTCGAAATGCCCAGCTAGCCGATGAAGACATCGGACCATTGCTCGTATGGAAGGAGAAGACTGGGCGACCGGAGTGGAAGGACGTTTCGATGCATGGCGCAACCCTGAAAAGCTATTGGGCACAATGGAACTCCCTACAGGTGGAGGGTGGCGTACTCAAGCGGAAATGGGAAACGGCGGATGGCAGCTCCTATAGGATGCAAACTATACTACCCAAAAGCCGAATCCACGATGTGGTTAAGGAAATGCATGAAGGATCCTCGGGAGGCCATCTTGGTGTTAACAAGACCTTAGCGAAATTGCGGGAAAGATTCTACTGGCTCCACGCTCGAGAAGACATAGAGGACTTGTGTCGCAGATGCACAATTTGCGCTTCCGTCAAAGGCCCAAAGCGACGACTGAGAGGACAAATGCAAACCTATAACGTAGGCGTGCCATTCGAAAGGATTGCTGTTGACATCGCTGGACCCTTTCCTGAATCTGAATGGGGAAATCGATACACGCTGGTTGTAGCTGATTATTTCAGCAAGTGGCCCGAGATCTACCCCATTCCCAACCAGGAAGCAACTACGGTAGCCGAACAGCTAGTGTTAAATTGGGTCAGCAGGTACGGCGTGCCTTGTGAACTACATTCGGATTAAGGCCGAAACTTTGAGTCACTAGTTTTTAGCGAAATGTGCGAGCAGCTGGGAATACGGAAAACGAGGACAACACCGCTGCATCCCCAATCCGATGGAATGGTCGAACGTTTCAACGGCACGCTCAATAAACACCTTGCCAAGATGGTTGACGAGAACCAAAGGGACTGGGACCGACATATCCCACTATTTTTAATGGCGTATAGAGCCGCTGAACATGCGTCGACGGGCCAAGCCCCAGCCAAAGTCATTTTTGGAAAGACTATTCGTTTGCCAGCCGATATAAAGTTCGGAACACCCCCTGAGAAACCCCAAACGATCTCGGAGTACGCAATTGATCTAAGACAACGGTTGAACCAGATACATCGGACAGTGCGAAAACACCTCGAATCGACTACTGACCGCATGAAGACCAGGTATGATCTAAAGGCTAATTCTGCTGGCTTCCAGCAAGATGACTTGGTGTGGCTTTATAACCCGCAACGGCGAAAGGGTAGGTCTCCAAAGTTGCAACATAATTGGGAGGGACCATACCGAGTTACAAAGCGAATCAACGACGTCGTATACCGAATACAGGAACATCGTAAGCCGAGAGCTAAAATGAAAATCGTGCATCTGGACCGTCTTGCCCCATATTACACCCAGGGAGAATTGACTACAAATAGCGACACATCTTTTCGGGGCGAAAAGAACTGAGGTGGGGGCAGTGTTACATGTACAAATAATTACATGTACAAATAATTCTGCGAGCTACTGTTGCAATTGTTTTCATCATCATTAAGAACGTCAACAAATGAATTTACGAGAACCCAACAAGCATGATCAACATCTGCAAGTGACGTCACTCCATTCATGAACTTGCTCGAACCTACCAGGTACCTCTCGGTAGAACATTCACCATTGTGCGAGAAATGGGTGAATAGGTAGAGACCCTATATAAAGGCGAGCTGAATGAATGGGGAGAATCATTCATTCGACCGCGATAAGAACTGCGATAGTAAATTTATGGAGTGTGTTTCGTAATAGTGAAGTGATTTAGCAGACAATTGCGATAATAAATTTATGGACAAGTGTCAGATTTATTTTAATAGTGACAATTAAAATTAGTGAAAGTGTTAACTGATTATTGTGCATCAAATAAACACTTTTAACTTAAATTAAAAGACATTGCGTTTTCACTTTCCCGGAACATTAAAATTATTGGCCGCGAACCAATAACACGCGACAATATGTATATATATATATATATATATATATATATATATATATATATATATATATATATATATATATATATATATATATATATATGTGTGTGTTGTGTGTGTGTGGTTGGTTGTATATAGATAGGATATAACAAAATTGTGCCTGGAGGTGGCAACTTTACTTCGATTTTCGCCAAATTTTCAGAAATATTTCTGTTCTGACGATAGTATAGCTCCGGATTGTACCAAAACTGGTACAAGAATTTATTCAATTGTGTGATAAAGCTCACAATATAAAATCCAAAGTGGAAGAATTTGAAACAAAATGGCGGCCGATCAAAGGTCGAAAAAAGTTGAATGATAAAAAAGCACTTCAGAGTCAGGTCAGAATATCAAAATGTCGGATTTTTATGAAATGTAAAATCAAGGTAGACATTGATGAGATCATGTATTGAGTGTACCAGAATTAAATTCGATTCCTATGAACGCTGCAGATTTTAGCCGTAGTGGTGTTTGTATTGCAGTAAAAAATTATATTTTAATAAACGGGTAAATGATACAACGTATTCAAGAAACTGAGTTTTGAAAGGTTTGAAATGAAAAAATTTGCCACTAAAAAGGTTGAAATAAAAAACTTTTAGAAAAAAAGAAAACCGACTTCAAAATGCCCTTAAAAGGATAAAATAAATTTCATGGAAGCGGTGCCAAATCAATTTGCCCATTTTAACATAAATACTTCCAACATCTGCATCATCACAAAAGAATCAGGGAAAATATTATATGGCACCGCTTCCATAAAATTTATTTCATCCTTTTTAGGGCATTTCGAAGTCGGTTTTCTTTTTTTCTAAAAGTTTTTATGACCTTATGTTCAAAAGAACTCTCATTGCATAGCTCTTGAAATGAAACTAAGCTCAAACGTTTGGGATTTTACTTATTCTTGCAGAACAAGTTGCATTTTGTGATGTCATTTCTTCTGTTTGGTTTTTTGCAATAGATTCTTGAACTTTTGTCAGATATCTAACAAATTTATGGTTATTAATTTCACTTTTTTGTACTATTGCTCTAAAATCGTTGACTGTACCATTTTGAACTTCGAGTTGGTAGAGGCGTTGTATTGGTCGTCTGAAAAAACTGTTTTTATTTTTCAATATAAAAACAAGCGCTTTGCCGTCGTGACCTGAAATCGCCTCGACTACCCAAGTCAGTGGCCACTCAACGCGTTTGTGTTTATCATCTCCTATGAAAACTGCATCACCAACGTTTATTATTCTTAGAGCTTATTATATCTTTTGTCTATATTTTAACTTTTTCCCACTTCAGCATTCTGGCATTCCCAGTGCACAATTTTCATCCAAAAAAATCGATGGGCATATAGGTTCAAGATCGTCTTGATTTTCTGGCATGTAAGTGAGTGTCCGTGTATTTTTTATAGTTTCGGCTTCGCACAATATTGTGCTTAGTTCCTCATATGATAAGCCACGTTCAGCGATGAATCAACGAAGACATGCAATAAAACTATCCACGGTAAGTGACGTGGCAAAATATTTTCGTGCTATAAAAGTTTCTATCTCTTCATTAATGAGTAGATTAATAGTCGTCTTTTTTGCTTCCATCCCGATCTAACTTTCGTTGACGGAAAAATTTGAAATTCCATTCAGCTTCGGGTTTTTGCAAACAGTTGGGCCCAAACCACCACCTCGATTTGAGTAACTGGATAGGGCCCCATCCAAGAGAAGGAAGATCTACTGCATTCATTTAACTAGGAATGTAATACCAATAGGATGCTTTACTATGGAAACAGATTTCTATTACGCGGTTTGGTACAAAACGCCCCATTGAGTGCAACTAAGCTACTACCGTAGTTGAGTCGGACCAGTAATATATCTTTGAAACAGTTCGAATAAGGGAATCTTTGGTCATATTAACGAGTCTCGCGGCGATCTTTGCTGACATGAGCGCCAATCAAGCACTGTAGCTTTCTTTGGTGCAATACGCGATTAAATGCATTAAATATGCTAGAATAACTGTAACACCTTCCTTATTTACGACGCATGTGAGAATGTGGGCCGCGTAACCAGATCCGCTTGCATCGCCAAAAACGTCTAACGTTTAGGTGCCGTCACCTAGTTTCCGGGGTATCTTTGTTCCAGCTATGAAAAGACAATAAAACGCTTATTAAAATGATTCAACATGGAATGCTTTATTGTCGCCACTCTTAGTTAATTTATACTAACATTTTGCATTTAGTGCATAAATCTTTTGGCTAGCGCGTGGAAAGAATTATTGCCATCTCGAACAAGTTCAATATTCTTTGATTGAACTTTAATTGAATTGCAATTTGCTTGAGGTGGCAGTAATTTCACATTTGGATTATTGAACTTGAAATAATGCTTAGACAGTACAATATACATTTGAAATATTTTAATGTTAATGCAAGTATCGATTACAGGAATGAATTTTTTAATTAAATGAATCGAAGGGTAAATGAACTGAACTTAGACCTGATAAATCTTAACAATCTTAATAAGTTTAAGATCAGAAAATGCGTCGAGTCAAGTTGTGAATTCTTTTCTAACCACATTCGACACTTCCTTATCCCAGTCAGTTTTTTCTGGCCCTAAGGATCGGAGCAATAACTTTGGCTATAGAGAAATAGGGAACGTGAGACCAATAGGGTCGAAAATTCTTCGTGTTATTTATAAAATATTTCTGTTCGGAGCCAGTGGAGATAATGGCACGGTTGATTGCATGGCGAGCAAATTACTTCGATGAGAATAACAAGGTATGCTCGCTCATCAAAAAAGCTTTTTATGTGACGTCACATGGAACGGAGCTGAATTTTACATGGATTTCAGGACTTGTTTGAAATAGAATCAGAGATTTTTCATAAAAATCCACATTCACATTAATAAAAATAAATCTTCAAGTTTACGCAATACATATTATGATAAAAATAATTGCTTTACTTGGGTATAGGTGCACATTTCCAGCTAATAGTATGTTGAATATATTCTTATCTGATCTGATTAAGGTACACTTTTAGAAAATATTTTAAATGCATTAACTGGTTTTCTTCTCTGGAATATCAATACATTATCTTTAATTTTCAATACATTTCAATTTATTTATAAGCAACAAAGTAAGTGATGCATACAAATGTAGAAAAATGAATATTTTTCAATTCAATTCTTCAAAACTTTTTAGTTAATGAGAAGTTTTTCAGCAAGCATAAACGATTTTCAGGGGATCTTTAGTTTTAAAATTTTATTTAATTCGAATTCAAGGTCAATCAACGAGACACGTAACGTTCTCATTGACAAATCCTATGGAATTTTTATGAATTCAAATATTGCAAGAATAAGTTGCATGCAATTTTATTTTATGCAGGTAATTCGGTTTTACTACATATTAGAAATATCACATTGCTGTCATGGAGATGTTTTCCTCACCGTTTTACATTTTCCTTTATATTTAATCTTGCGCATGTTTAAACTCAGTTAGAATCGAAAATATGTTTTCCATCTATGAAATACTCCTTTGGCTTTACTATTAAGATCAATATATGTAGATTAAGTATTAAATTTTGAATATATCTGGGTAACATATGATATCAACATTTGCCGAACCAAACGATTCGATCCATGTGACGTCACAAAAGTTTAAATGGCGATCGAGCTTTCGTGAGCGACCATACCTTGTTATTCTTTATGCTATGATTGCATAATATACACTGAGGAGATCCTGCATGGAAAGCTTCGCATTATTGGCTTTCAATTTCTGAAGAGAAATTTCATAATTCTTGAAAATAGGCGCATAGCCCTCAATCCATGGCAACCTTACCTCGTATATACCTCCTTCATTCATTATCACGGTGTTGATTATAAATTTGCTTGTTATTTCGTTGCTTTCAAATTTTCCTAATGCCTTAATAGTATCATTAAGTCCTCAAACATCAAGTTCCCACAAATTGGATGGAGTGGCATCCTGCACGAACATTGTAGTATCATTTTTACGTTCCCGTTATTACAGAACCGCCCATGACTTCCCAACCTAAAAGCATACTAAACGCATGTAGTCTTTCTGCCATTACGACCTTTCATTAATGCACCTGCCAGGTCAGCTCCAATCAATAAATCAATCGGTTCAGCTTCTGTACCCGCATCCGATAAAACCATATTTATCCGCCCATAAAATCGTATTTATATTTAATTGGCTGTTTCAGATTAGTTTATTGGAGAAAACCCAAAAGTAACACGAATACGTATTTTCTAAATTTTTAAAGTGTATTTACTGATCATATTCCTTGACGTCAGGTTTAATACCACAAAATAATATATGATTCATTTTTTGTTTACATAACGGATCGTAGCCAAAACTGACGATAGATACAAGCCATATGGTAGCAATTTGCATATGTATTAGTCGGCCTACTATGGACAAGCTTCCGGTAGCTGTCACCCAACTGCTGCATTAGCAAATGCTTATATTTCGTCATATATACTATTTTCCGAATAAAAAACGTGCCGAACGCATTCCGTGCATGCTATAAATTCACCTTGTATAGCCCATTGTGCTCCTAAACTTTTCAAGACGAGCAAATGAAGCACACGTTTTGCACCTTCGACTGATAGCTCAGCGTTGAGATATAAACAAACTCCTATAAATTCACTTTGGAAGGCGATAAAAACTAAACGGGTATAAGAACTGAAATAATTTTCACTTCACTAGGAGCGCTATTGTGTTCTCCGCGGATCATCTGGATTTCACTGTAGAAATCCGTCTCTAAACCGTACAAAACCTCGAATTTTTGTTGGCACCTCCACAATTCTTCATATAACGCCATGTAAGTTAGCCAGCAAAGTCGGCCTACTAATGGTCATGTGTGTGGTAGTAAGCGCTGCTGCCATATGGCTTGTATCTATCGTCAGTTTTGATCGTAGCCCATATCTTTTATAATCGCTGAACGCACCATACTGTTGCGAGTGAACACATAAACATACTCGGATATATTCCCGCTTCATTACTGCAATAGTAGCGAGCAAACAATACCTATGTACTCGCACTTCGCCAATGAAAATTAGCCATGGAAACACATGCGCAAGTAAATAAGCGAGCAGTTAAGTGAACGAGAAAGTTCAACCCGCAACGATATTCACATCGTGAACGAACGGGGTGCTTCGAAGAGAGGTAAGCGGAAAGGAAAACCGAAAGTTCCAGCATAAACACTCTTTCGCTCAATGTCCCCAGTTTCGCTATTTTACCTCAAGAGATCTTGGGAAAGCCGGAAGCTTAAACTGAAAGCACTCTTTCGAAGTCGAAAGCTTAAGCGAAAAACACTCTTTCGCTCAATTTCCCCAGCTTCCCATATTCACCGGCCGAGCAAGCGAGACGAAGCGGGGAGGAAAAACTTTCGTGGAACGAGAGCGCATTCATTTTTTCAACTGCCGGAGGAATGTTGCGAGTGAACACATAAGCATACTCGGATATATTCCCGCTTCATAATTGCAAAAAAAAAAAAAAACATTAGTGGATAATTACGCAGATTAAGGACTAAACAAAATAAATCATTTCCACAATATTATAGAATCAAATCGAATATGAACTAATTAATTTGGAAATTTCAACGAATTACTTGTAGTAACGAAATTAACTGATAGAATTACGTTAGCAAATAGTAAATAAATTACGCGCAAACCGGCAGCGGAACAACGACCAACAGTAATCAGCAAGAAGTACAGCGGATAACAGCACACAGTAAGAGCGCGAAATATAAGTATAACCGACCTGCATAAAAGGAAATATGAAGAAAATCAGCTAACAACCCAAATGTACTACAGAACAAAGGCTAAAAGAATCAATTAGAGATATGTTTGGTGAATTCGGATAATCGTAGTAGAGCAACGATTTATTGTACTCTCCAAGTAAAATAAATCCAATTTTCAACCGCCGGAAGAAATGTTGTGAGCGAGTAAATACCGCCTACGTATTTACGAAGCGAGCGAGCATTGCCTATATACTCGCGCTTCACCAATCAACTTTTTAAAGCAGGCACATAGGCCACTATCACCGAAGCATATACTTGTCGTTTAATGAGCGAGCAAAAGCTCGAGCAAATATCAATACACGATTCGCTTCACACGAATGATCACCACGTAGACGACATGCTTCGGGTGTACTCCCAGCTGAAGGGAAAACTGAAAGTTCAGGCAAAACCGTTCTCTCGCTCAATTTCCCCAGCTCCATCAATTCACCTCAAGAAGCCGAAAGCTTAAGCGGAAGCGTTCTCTCGCTCAATTTCCCCAGCTCCATCAATTCACCTCAAGAAGCCGAAAGCTTAAGCGAAAGCGTTCTCTCGCTCAAATTCCCCAGTTTCACATATTCATAAGCGAAACGGAGCGGGGAGGAAAAGTGCTTCGTGGAACGAGAACGCACGTGTTCGGCTATTCAGCACTTTTTGCTGAATAGCCGAACACATAGTATCCAAGTTATGACTAGTTATCGCGACTATATGAAAAAAAACGAACACTTTCGACTTTCACGTACAATTTATTTGTTCACATTCACTTTTACAATAACTTATTAACTTAAATTTGACTTTACAGGTTACTCGTTCGTTAGTCGCGGATAAAAAGTGCTTGATTCGAAAACTCTCTACTACTTATAATAAATTAATGAGGTTACCTAGGTGCATTTGCATTGTATTGCGTACCAAAGTTCATCATTGCACCTATCAGCAATTAAGCAATAATATAACATAAGGTGCAATGATCGTCGAACTGCAATTATTGTCATCAGCGATATCATAATTAACTTGGTCAAGATATGTGAAGCATTTACACGAATGGTGATAACTCCTCCCTCCTTAAAAATCTGTGTCTCACAGATTAAAATGGTAAAACAATAGGTTGTATCTGTGATACGGAAACTGGAGGCGATAAGGGCAATGAACGCACTCTTCGCAAGTAGACTATTAAAAAAATTGCAACAAGGGCCAAAATAAGTAAAACTAAGTCTGAGGAGATTGACACGATATTGTTAAGCGGTATTTCATCTAGTTTCTCTACGTTGTCTAAGTGGAGTTTATGTAAGAGGTGGAGATCTAATTTAGTATTTCCCTCGGTCAAATTAGGGTTAAGGATTGACGGTAGAACTTGAAGTGTCCTAATCTCCCTGCTAGAATACTCCCTATCATCGAGCCAGATTGTATCATTCTGAATGTTGATGAGATATGTTCCATTTAGAGCTCTAATAACATTTTCGTGCTTAAGGCTCCCGTTAAAGTTGGTAAGATAAATAGTATTTCCCTCTATAATCTCGATTATTCGATTATCTCGATATTGATAATCGCAGACCGCATCAGAGCCCGTTAGTAGTTGGACAATGCAATCCGATGAAGATAGACTAATCAGTTGTGATTCCTTACATATAGTAATGTCCTGAATGCGAGGGCAGTCATAGTTTAAAGCAAATTTCCCGGACTGGGCTAGGAAGAAGTTGGAGTGCTCAAGATGGATCATTTTATGGTTCCTTATAGTGGGTCGTATAAGTACATGATTATAATCAATGTTACTTGTTTTAGGGAGACTTAAAACGTATAAGAGCATGGGCCCCTTTGTAACTACCATGGGTTGGGCGAATTCAATTGCCTGAACTTCATTTTCATACGGAAGGGTCTCAATTTAGGCTAGTAACTCATTAATTTCAGAAGCGTCTAGCAGATTGGAATTAACTATTCCACTCTTAGTAAGCTGACAAGCCAAACCTATATCGTGAATTTCGGTTCTAAAGATTATCATCTTATTGAAAAGAGATTGCTCGAACTTATCATTGTTTAAGGTATTGACTTCGGCTACTATTCGGTTATAATTATCTGTTAGTTGGGTAGACACTTCAGTCATATAACGGTTTATCTTATACTGCTTATTACTATTGGCAATCATACTGTTTTCTGACTTGATAACATTATCCCAGTCTGTGGCGTCTGGGTTTCCTGCCACCCATTTCCAGGCTGATCCAATCCAATTAATTGAACGTGGAACCCTTTCTTTATTACTGCCTCGCAATTGAACTAGCAATGATTCTATCTTATCAAGCTGCTGGTGAAGCTGAGGTACGAGAATGCTGGACTTATTGATACGGTGCTGCACTATAGATCTCATATTAACCATAACCTCGTCGAATTTACCCAGGTCTATTGAATGTATTATTTTGAAATCCCCATTCACAATTCTGCCAATTCCACGCCTTAAGGTAACCATTGGTCCCGTATATTCATAAGTATGAATCGAAGACCGCGCCAACGCCACGATTAATCTGAAATAAGAGAGATATTTTTCAGATGCGATTTGTGAACCCGGTTGCCTGAACCATTTTTTTAAAAAGGGGTTTGTTTTTAGTTTAAATCTGCTTATCCCTTCTAAACACCACATCCCCTGCTTTGTAGGCAATGGGTTTCGATCTTCGCTTATTTTGAGACCTAATTTGGTTCTGTTGGTTGCGGAGGATTTCGTTTTTGAGATTGCTGCTTAGTTTTGTTTTAAAGTCAAACATGTTTTGATAATTTATTCGCTGCGATCTACCAAGGAATACATCTACTGGTTTTAGCTTTGTCACCGAATGAAATGTGTTGTTATACCTATCGACTGCTATAGCCACAATTTCTTTCAGAGAAAGCTCCGTATATTCACTCTGAAGGCACCTCACTATTTCTATTATTGTCGAGTGAAGTCTCTCAATTGGGCCATTAATTTCACTTTTCTGAGGAGGGGTCAGATAAACTTCTATCCCCAATGCTTCCAGCAGGTTCATAACCAATGGGCTAATGAGCCCACCCTCGTTGTCTGTAACCAAAACCTTCGGTACAGTGAAATAATGCAAAACCTTAATAATTTTTTCTCGAAGGTGTAGTGCTGATTTATTTTTTATTTGAAAAAATTTGGCAAATTTACTAAATTTATCAATACAGGTTATGTATTTCTCACCATTAATTTGTATAATATCCATATGCAATATCTCCGATGGATAATCTGGTACTGGTGTTTCTTGCAGCTCGGGTTTAGGCGGATGGCGGTCATATTTATTCAAGTTACAAATGTCACGAGCTCGCGTATACCTTTTTATTAATTTACTCATTTTAGGGAAATAATATCTTTCCAATACTTGATCCTTGTTTTCCCTATAACTCCTATGAGCACGACGGTGTTCGTCTTCTATAATACGAACCTTATTGTCCTCGTTCGCGATATCCTCAACTACTCGCTGAGTAAGACGAATCTTGTACTTCGAGAAATGCTCCCTATAGACATCTTGAAGCAATTGTATAAATTTCTCGGGGATCTTAATGCCGTTGATCACATTCGGGCTTAATGTTTCCTTTAAAACTCTGATCAACCTTTCTTTATCAATAGTTGCGAGACGTATGTAATGCCTATCGAAGCCGGGATGAGGCTGCTCATGAGCAATTAACTCGTTACCTTCGGAAAATATAAGTTGTTTCCTGAAAACATTAATTGGTACCTCACAATATGGTATGAGTTCTGAACTATCCTCCATAGCACTATGCGCGGTCCCTGAAGATGAAATAAGAGTATTTACTTCCAGCGGTAGCCTCGAAAGAGCATCTGCTACTAGGTTCGTCTTACCGGGCCTGTAGATCAGTTCGTAGTTAAACTCCTCTATTCTCGCCTTCCATCGCTTGAGTTTAGCGTTGTGATTGGTATTGCTAAGTGCAAAAGTTAGCGGTTGATGGTCCGTTAAGATTCTCACTTTCTTCGCACCGTACAAGTAAGCTCTCAACTTATCCAAAGCCCACACGATGGCCAACAACTCCCGCTCATTTGTGGCATAGTTCTCCTCTGTGGTATTTAGGGATCTAGAAATATAAATAATCGGTCGATCTCTGCTGATTTCACCTTGCGATAGTACCGCTCCAATTGCATGCTTGGAAGCATCCGTGGTTAAGTTAAACGGTTTTTCGAAATCAGGGTACGCTAGCACCTCGGATGAAGTAAGAAGTTCCTTTAAATCACTAAAAGCCTTTAATTCGAGCTCTCCCAGTGAAACTTCCGTCTTCTTTGACTGATTAGCTTTAACCTGTGCATTGTCGCCCCGAGTCAAGTTCGTCAATGGTTTTGCTATGCTCGCAAAGTCCTTGATAAATTTCCTGTAGTAAGATGCTAAACCAAGGAACGCTTTCAAATCCTTTAAGTTTGTAGGGGGTTTAACTCTAGTTATAGCGGCTATTTTCTTGGGATCTGGAAGAATGCCCTCCCTTGATATAATATATCCCAAATATTCTGCCTGAGTCTTCAAAAATGAGGATTTCTCCAGGTTCACCTTTAAGTTTGCCCACTCAAGCTGAGAAAGTATAGTTTCTATGTTTCGTAAATGTTCGTCCTCTGTTTTCCCCAGGATGATGATGTCATCAATATACACAAATCACAGCCGTCCGATAAAAGGTTTCAAAACATCGTCGATCATCCTTTGGAAAATGGCTGGCGCGTTTTTAAGGCCGAAAGGTAGCCTCGTAAACTCAAATTTCCCGTTTTCGGTAGAAAAAGCCGTTTTCGGAATATCAGTTTCCAGCATTTTGATCTGATGAAAACCGGATGTCAGATCAAGGGTAGTAAAATATTGTGAGCTTCCAAAGCTGGCAAGTGTGTTCATGATATCCGGGATTGGGTACGTATCCGATGTTGTGACCGCGTTTAACCTTTTAAAATCTTTAACTACCCTGTATTGCTTTTCACCCGCAGAATTCGCCTTCTTAGGGACGACCCAGATTGGAGAATTATAAGGACTCTTCGAAGGTCGAATGATCCCATCCTCCAGCATTTTTCCTATCTGTCTATCAACTTCTGACCTCAAATTAATTGGGTAGCTATAAGACTTTGTGTAAATTGGGTCCGATGTAGATGTTCTAATTTCGGCTCTCACGCTTGTTTCGACGACCTCCCTGTCACTTATTGGTCCGAAAACCTTAGCGTGTTTATCCAACATGGTCTGTAATTTAATTTTTGTTGTACCGGGAAGATGATCACATACAACTTCCACATGGTTAACCTGCCTAGATTCCTTTGCTTTTAGAGGAATCTTAACATTTGGCTTAATTTCCAGAATGTTGTTCTTCCTGTCAATTATTGCGTCCAATTCTCTGAGAGTGTCGTCCCCAATAATACCATCAAATGCTCTTAAACCTGGCAGCACATAGAAATTAACTAAAGTATTATTGCCAACACTTTTGAAGAACTTCCCCGACACTTTTTTCCCTATTGATATCTCGCCTGCAGCGGACTGAATTTTGAAAGGATTAGAAATCGATTTAGCGTTAGAAGCATGCTTGGCTGCAATGAACTTTTTATTGGCACCGGTGTCAATTAAAAATTTCATTATCTGGCCATCGCGTGTAGTATATTCTATGTATGGAACGCTAGAGAGGCGTCCATCATAAAATTTAGATGACCGTCTTCTGTCTCATCAATATATTCTTCGTGTAAACCTCCGTCCGCGCTCTCAAGATACTCCTGATAGTCGGAGTCCTGAGGAAACTCCAAATCGGACTCGACCTGAGTTTCCAAGTTATAGAGACGCTGCGATTTCTTAGGTAGATTTTCTGACTCGGGTGAGCGCTTCTGGCCTAGATAATTGGATGGCCGATTCATGTAATCGATCTGCCTAGTTTGGATAGATTTATCAATATCCATTGGGGTTGGTGGTTTGGGCTGAGTCGGCCTAGGTGGCGGCCTGTTGAAGTTTAATGGTGCCCTATTTTGAAATTGGTACCTTTGGTTCCTTTCCGCCAAACTCAACTGTTGATGGGGTACAAACGCTTTTGGCTTACTGTGCTCGTAGCGAGAGCTGAAAAATTGGTTAACAGGAGCGGAAATAGTGTTATTAGCTTGCAGTGGATGAACCGAGAAATTCCTAAAGTTCAAATTCTGAAACTCTAAACAAGATGCGTAAGCATCCGGGAGTGTTTGGGGTTTTTGGATAGTAAGCATTCGCGAAAGATCACCATTTAAGCCCCTTACAAAAACATCCAGTGCTCTATTCCTATAATTTTCCGTAAGCGCGGCGATAGTTTCCTGCGATCGATCCTCAGTCTTAATTTTATTTATAAGTAGCGATAATTGATGATTTACCGCCGCGTAAAATTCATCAACGCTTCTATTGCGTTGACACATTGAATGTAGCTGATGCTCTAGAGTGCGAACATCCCGTTTGTCAGCATAGTGGAGTGAGAGACATTTTTTAATACACGACCAGTCATCGTCAAATATGTTATATGATATCAGGGCAGCATCAGCCGGCCCTCGGATTTTCTGCCGAATGTGGCGAAGTATGGCCCTGAATATCGGTTTGTCACGCACTATTTCACAATCACTGAGGATTGTCTCCACACTATGCACCCATGACAAATATTGGATCGGGTTGCCATCAAATGTTTGGAGATCCCTTACAGAGTCGGGAAGTTTCTTGATATCATCAAGATCCTTCTCTGTTTTGGGTAATCCCGAATTCGTCGAAATTGAAGAGCTAGAAGGGTGGTTAGTTAGTAATCTTCGCTCTATTGCTGACAACCTCCCCTCGGTCTGCTCAAACCTGCTAATACAAGAATTTATAGCAGAAAAGGTTTGCTCAAGGGCAGAAAGTCTAGCATCCGCCCTCTTTGTGAGTTCGATTTGAGCATTGACTGCTCCCGTTAATTGCCGAATGGATTCATGAACTTCCTCCATTTTTTTATTTCACGAAGTTAGACAGAAAAGAGATAATTACAGACACAAGATCACTTCAAAAACACAGGCAGACCTAGTCTTCAGAAATCAGAGCGAAAAATGGAGAAAATATATCACTGCACTGACAATAATTACACCAAATTCACAATATTTCACTTAATAAAACCCGATGCACCAAAATACCTTTACAACAACTTGTTAAAACTTCTCACAACACAACTTAAAGAAAATAATGCACCACTTGATATGGTCAATCAATCAAATAATTCAATTATAAATAACTATAATTTAGCCACTAGTTGAAAAATTGTGTCATTTGATATTACGTTAATTAAATATTTCAATAAAAACTTTAATACAATTACAATACAACTTAATATACTGGACTTACATCAAAACAATAGATGCAGCTTGCGGTAGAAGCATTTCCTTGCTATTCGAACGGTCCGTAAAACTCCTTTTTAACGCAGTCCATTGAAACTTGGAGAGCGCCTACTGCGGTACGGTACCGTTACTAAGTTGATACAGAGGATTCTTCGCTGAAGTATATCCAGAGTTTTACTGTTGCTGATCACCAGCACCAAAATTACTCCTTTGTATCCGCTGCTGCTTGAATCCCCCAATTAAATGGCGTATGCGCTGGTTTCCAGTACACCGTGTTCTTATGGAACGGATCAGGATACTATATTTGTCCGTGTTCTTACGGAATGGATTAAATGTCAGGATAGTTGTCCGTGTTCTTATGGAACGGAAAAACTGCTCGGGCGCCAGTTATGACTAGTTATCGCGACTATATGAAAAAAAACGAACACTTTCGACTTTCACGTACAATTTATTTGTTCACATTCACTTTTACAATGACTTATTAACTTAAATTTGACTTTACAGGTTACTCGTTCGTTAGTTGCGGATAAAAAGTGCTTGATTCGAAAACTCTCTACTACTTATAATAAATTAATGAGGTTACCTAGGTGCATTTGCATTGTATTGCGTACCAAAGTTCATCATTACACCTATCAGCAAGTAAGCAATAATATAACATAAGGTGCAATGATCGTCGAACTACAATTATTGTCATCAGCGATATCATAATTAACTAAGTCAAGATATGTGAAGCATTTACACGAATGGTGATAACTTCCATACTCAATCAACCCTCCGGAAAAATCCGAACAGCGAGCCATAAATCTTCGGTAGCAGGTAGGTAAGCAAATGCTGACGCGAGAATTGGTGCGAATAAAAACAAATGCTTCGATGAGAGATTTTAGGACTACTCTATCTCAAAAAACCAATAACTTTGAAGAAAAACAAATTCGTTCCATGCAATCTTTTAGTTTTTTTACTAACACCTGGCAGCACTCCACTGTTCTGAAATGCTTAAAGAACACGTGCGTCGGATATTTTATTTGCTTTTTGCTTTGTTTCTTAAACGCGCCAGGCCTGGGCTCAGCTGACGTGCCCCAGATCAGCTGACCGGCCCCTGGGAAAATTCAGAAAGTGTGCAACATAGGGTTAAATGGAAGGTGTGGGCACTAGGTGAATGTACTATGGTGCGCACTAATCCTTCTTTCATAGCAGAAAAAAAATTTAGCTGTGAGTGTTCGTAAATAAACGATGGGACGCTCCGCTAAATTGTTTATCGTACTCGAATTCACCCCTTCGACGTTCAGATTGGTAGTCATTATTTTCTTTATGAGTTTGTTCTTTAGCTATTATCAATACACTCGTTTTTATTCACATTCGGACACATTAATAAAGCATGGCGTTTCGAGCACCACTGACAAACAATTTTAACTTTCCAGTTCTTTGATATGTACATGTCCGCGATACAAACAGATGAAGCAAGCACGCGTGAGTTTTATTATACTCGTATCATGGCATTCGCTTAGCATAAATTTTCGAGCTGTTCGCACTAACGGGATTCATATCTGGAGTCGCAGAAAATATAACTTACTGTTTTGTTTTTGATTGATGCAAATAAAATGCTAGCACTTGCGACATTTTTTGATGAAGCTTCGACTATATGTTCAACAGCTTCACCTTTTGCCACCTTCTTCAAAGAGTCTTTCTCATTGAAAACACCAAAGCCATTGTGTGACATTTCACTTCAGTCTTCACTTTCCACTTCTGATGCAGAAGTTCGAGTATTTTGCCTAAATGATCAGAACCATTTCTCATGTGATCAGCTGCATTACCAGTGGCTGCATTGTCCGCCGTTATTTGCATGGTTTTGTATTCATTGCTACGTGGCACTGCCTCCTTAAACCTGGCCATCTTGCTTGGTTTGATAATGCAGTGAAAAGTAAAACTGACAAACAGCTGTTTCATCGATGACGTCATTACTTTTTTGCTTTTGTAATCAGCTGCCGTGACATTTCTCCAATAAGTGTCCGATTATTATCAAATTGTGGGAGCAAGAGTTATTGGTGGTAATTTGTTGCCTGAGAAATAGTTCAGCAGGAAAGTCCGAATTGTTTGTTGTGAGTAGTGTAGTCGTGTAGGAAGTTGCGAAGCATTTAATTAAGTATTTCATACATATTTTAATCAACATTAACCTGAACTTCATTCAATTTCAGATCGATGAAACTTCGTTTATAAACATGATTCGATTAATTAAGGTATCACAGATCAACCCATATAATGCGAGGAATGCAAATCAATTCGTAATACCTTTTGCCAGAACGGATCGACTAAAGAACGATGCAACGAATGATGCTTTGCGTATATATAACAATCCACCAGAAATTGTTAAGGAAGCAAATTCACTTTTGGTATTTAAGAAAAGACTCAGGGAGCATTTAATGAGTACTGATTGAAGCGTGGACCTGTCATTCTGCTTTTATGAGCCCAGTATCTTAGGGCGTTCTTTTTGACCCTATCGGCGAGATACTGAAGTGACAGTTACTCAGAGTTTTTTTTTGAATGCGTCGTATGATATTGAATTTTTTTTTATCTCTGAGAGCTGATCATGATTTTTTGGACTAGATGTTCACGAAAAGGACTAGTTCACATTATATTGTGTGCCCCCTTATACCGATGTGTTAAACATTGTCTGGGTGGCACAAAGGACCAAGCGACGTAAATGTGAATGCAGATCGTACGAGCGTTGTGCGACGAAGAAAGAGTGGTAGGGAATGGAGGTAATTTAAAAAAAAAAAAAATCGGTTTGTAGATGAAGCAATAAAGCCAATACCAAGAAGTAAATCCTCAAATGGCAGCGCAGCACCCGGAAAATTGACTATACGTCATAAATAATCGTGGCTCAACAAGGACTCGAAGTGCATGTTTTCCTCGCCGGAATAATGCCTTGAACGGCATTTCATCGTCAACTCTCTTTCCACCCGAGCCGGCACCAGGTCCAAGTCGAAGGAGCGCCCGGCTAGAAGCATCTAGGGCCAATAGCTAAGAGGAATCAAGTAGCGAAACGAAATGTACCAATCGTCACTAGAGACAAAACACTGCTGATGAACAAAAGGAAGATGAGGAACAAAGGTATGTAATCGCGACATTGATATAATTTGCCTTATTTTTTACATATTTTAATCAATGTTAACCTCAACTTCATTCAATTTCAGATCGATGAAACGTCGTTTAAGTACACTGTTCGAAAGTTATATCAAACCAATTCTATAGAATTACAAATCGGTTCATAGACGAAGCAATAAAGCCAATACCAAGAAATGACCCCTTGAATGACAGCGCAGCATCCGGAAAATTGACTATACGTCAAAAATAATCGTGGCTCAACGAGAACTCTAAGTGCATGTTTTCCTCTTCGGAATAATGCCTTGAACGGCGTTTCATCGTCAACTCTCTTACCACCCAAGCCGGCACCAGATCCAAGTCGAAGGAGCGCCCGACTAGGAGTATCTAGAGCCAATAGTTAAGAGGAATCAAACGAAATGTACCAATCGTCGCTAGAGACAAAACACTACTGATGAACTAGATGAAGATGAGGAACAAAGGTATGTAATCGCGGCATTGATATAGTTTGCCTTATTTTTTCAATTTTCACTCAATTTTTTCAGAAAGCTCTTCGAAAGCTGATACGGCGAAAAAAGTCGTCAGGATCGGAGTCTACAGTCGAGAAAACGATAACTCCTGAAATCATAACAAACAGTCGGCAAAATCGACCATTGACTGAACAAAGAGCTAGACCGGTTCACATTCGATTCGTGAGAATCGAATAAACAATGGCAATGCTAGCGCGGTTCATAGATCAACACAACCAATGCGCAATCGTCAACGCCTAGTAGTTCCACACTTACGACATTAAAGTAGTTTGCCTTATTTTCTAACTTTTCAATCAATTTTTTCAGAAACTTTATCGGAAGCTGATACCACGAAAAAAGTTGTCAGGATCGGATCAAACTGCCGAGGAAATGTTAACTCCTGAAATAACAACAGACAACATCCGCTTCAACTACGCCAAGTACGGATTAGGATAACCAAAATGAATACGATCGTGGCTCAACAAGAACTGAAAGTGCACGTTTTCCTTGCCGTTATTTTAAAAATACCTTTGTAGCTTGATCTGCTTTTCTTTATAGCTCAATTGAAAATAAAATAAATTTTAAATAAAATCATTAAACTATGTGTTTCAATATGTTTTATAATTTATCAAGGCTGATGACATCTATTTACAAATTTTTTTAAAGATTTTAATGCAATAACAATGAATATGGACGTAGAACCGTAATGGTTTGAGATGGATAGTGGATGCTAAATCCCGATTTGGTGTGTCGCACTGCTGACAATGAATCAATCTCATTGACTATTCTTGTATCCTGATTATAAAACGTCTGTTTTTTTTTTTACCACGGATGCTGTAATGATGGTAAAAAATTTATAAAGCAAAGGTTATGAACTGTTAAATATTATTTCAAACTAATTTAAGAAAGGATTGAGGATTTCTGTGGATTTAGAGGAAAAAGGATATGCATCTAAGCTAGTGAGGGAAGCAGATAAGAAATATTATCTTATTGAAAGTCATTTACATTTTAAGTTTTCAGTAGGTTAACAGGCAACGCTATCTTAATTTAACTATTGAAGTTACTTCAGAGTTTCTAGGTGGATAAACAGTCTGCGATAATTATCTTTTGCTATAAAAGCTAAATCTGTTATCGCGTGCATTTCTGTTCTGGATAACTTCATGTTAAAAACTCCTATTAAACTTGCTCTCTTTTTGTATGTGGCTAGATTGAAAAGCAAGTATACAACAGTATTGATCGTAACTTGCTGTACCAAATAATGCTTTGTTTTGGCATTATAGCGAATAGTCCGTCTTATCAAAATAACGTGGACAACCTCCCAAGTCTGCATTAATAACCAACTCAACAAAACCTTTGACACCATTAGCGGGCTAAAGCAGGGAGATGGGCTGTCCCCATTGCTATTCAATTTGGTACTGGGTAAGAAAGCTACCTGTCTATACAAGAGGTACGCTATTATACAAGTTAGGCCAAGTGGTAGCCTATGCAGATGATAGCAACATTTTGCCGCGGTCGCTAACAACTGCCAAGGAACTTTTCCCGAAACTCGACAGCGAAGCAAAACTAGTAGGGCTACAAATCAATGCGAATAAAACAAAGCTCATTACGATGTTGAGGATAAATAGCTCAAGTACACAAAATATTGCACTTGTCGAATACACTACCGAAAATGTGGGCGGACTTGTGTATCTAGGCACCAAAATAACGAGAACGCTAATGAAAGGGAAGAAATACGCCGGCAAATACAGCTTGCAAATAAAATATTGTATTCAGTTTTGACGATTTTGAAAACCAGCTGCATACACAGGAAAACAAAGCTCCAAGTATACAAATCTGTGATAAGACCTGTTTTATGCTATGGATTTGAAAAAAATGGGCCCTAATTCAAGCATCCGCAAACATATTCAACGCCATTGAGGGACGGGTACTGAGGCGGATGATTGGAGCGAAGCTAGACGGGAACCAATGGTGAATCCGACGCAACCATGAGCTGTATGAAATGTTTGACGAGCAAGAGGTCTCAACGATTGTAAAATTGCGGAAGCTGCAATGGACTGGCCACATGAATCGTATGGATGAACAACGGATACCCAAAAAGGTGTTCGTGCGGAGAGCTGAAGGGCGGAGACTAAGTGAGAAATCGAGGAAACGCCGGTCTGACTCTATCGACGAAGGCAGTGCATCGCTGCTCGGATTTCAAAATTAGAGGACGAGACTGATGGACCGAGGTGCTATTTGCAGGAAGCGAAGGCCGGAGAGGGGCTGTAGTGCTACGAAGAAATTGAAACAAGTTGGGTAAATTGACCTTCGCTCATGTCAGGAGGGTTTTGTACCCAACTTCTTAGAAATGCAGTCACCAGCAATGAATAACCTCAAGAAATATGTCAAAGAGATGTGCACGTTTATAAGAAAATCCGAGGTTTTTCTATTTTCAATGGTCACCATTTTGTTGCCAACGAAAAAAAATCACTCAAATCATGAATTCTCGAAAATATAAATGTTATTGATCTTATTGAAAAATTTCAAGAAGATCAAGTGAAAACTGCAGTGACTGATTGGATGGAAAGTCCATAAAATACCAAAACCATGTGTTATTGTTGCTGTAATTGGAGTAATCTCAAACGGCTAAAACTTCCGTGTATATCATTCGATTTTCATCAAACTTACAAAGTTTAAGAACCCTTAGCAGGACTACGTAAATATCCAATTTCGGTCAATTTGAGGGTACCGACGCGATTTTATTGGGGAAAACGTGAAATTCGAATATCATACTATTATTAACAAAGTTGAGCGAATTTTGACTTCTAAGGTATTTGTTGTTGTTGCACTAATAAACATCTACCACCATAATTTTTTTCAGATTTTTCGGATCACGGGTGTCCAATCGCGAGGGGGGACTCAAATTTTTCGTGTATTTCCCCTCCCTGTGCGTCCCTCGAAGAAAAAAGTATGAAATTAAGACCTGTCTTGAAAAGTTCTCATCAAGACCTTTCATTTGATATCCATATCGGCTACCTTTGATGAAATTTTTTTTCGGTGGGCCACCCCCCTATATTGGGAGAGCCCCCTTAAATACCTTATAAAATTTTTTGTAGTTGAACTTTGAAGCAAGCACCACTTTACACCTGTATACAAAATTTGATGTTTCTAGCTTAAGTAGTTTGCGAGAAAAAGTGCTGTGACACACGGACGGACGGACAGACGGACAGACAGGCCGCGAAACTAGTAGGGTTTTGTAAATTTTTTTTAACAAAACCCTAAAAAGTGAATTTCACACTTATGTAGACTAAGAAATTTTTATCTCAAAAACAAAGAAAATCATGTCTTACAAAAATAAATATTTAATGAAGAATATTGCCAATTTATTTTGGATAAAAAGTATTGCTTTAAGCCTTAATTATATTAATTATAAAAAATTTTGTAGTTAGTTACGAATAAATAAATTCAATACTTCCAAATGCTATGAATTAAAAAAACCCGGCCGGAAAGGTAAATTTCTCGTACGTAGCGTAAGGGTTCGAAAAAGAATTTGGCTCGCCTACTACTGGACTTCTTACTTCAATTTTTGTAGCACCACATGGGTATTTATTAACATAAAAAATATTTTGCTAATTGAATTGAGTTGCACACGTTTGGATCACATATTGAAAATCAGCGGTGATGTATTGTTATAAATATATAAATTCTGGTTTCACTCTTCCCACATTTACTGTTTAAACACATTTCACAGTGGTTACCACACATAGGTGACAACTTTTTGGTTTAAACAGCTCAAATAGTTAATTTCAAAAGATTTCCATAAAAGTTTAATCAGCACTTGCATTGCCATTAATATATACATTTTCGATTCTTTTCTGAACCACAAGGGGCCGTCATTTTGAATTTTTAATGAAAACGGCTGCTAAAAATATTAGGCTGTAAATTTTCGAATTTTTTATTTGTCATCCGATTTCCATAATTAAATTAAATTAGCTTACCTTCATAACATATAATTTCATGTTTTATCGGAATCTGGTGAGAAGCTTGGCTGCTAGAGGGCTACAGAAATAAAAAGAAATTTTATGTCACCCCCTGTATGGGGAAACCCCCTTAAACACTTTAAAAAATATTTTCTTACACTGCAAACTTCAAGAGGCACCACTTTTGACCTACGTAGAAAATTTCCTCATTCTAGCTCATGTGGTTTGCGAGAAAACTTGTTGTGACGCACGAGCAAATGGACGGAAGGACGGACAGACAGACAAGTCGCGATTTTATAATTTTTTAGGGTGTTGTTAAAAATATTTTACAATATTTAAAAAATAGTTTGATTTATAAATACTTTCAAGTTAAGTCATTTAAAACGTTTCCATTAAAATTATTCATTACTTCAGTAGCTACTAAAATAGCGAATTGCGCTTGCCTTCTGACCTTTGGGGGCCGCCATTTTGAATGCATGCATTTGATTCTGGATTATTTTAAATCTTTGTGTGCTAGGACCTCATCAATCAATGTGCCAAATCTCGTTCAAATCGGAGTTTCACTCTAGACAGGGCAAACAATTTTTAGTGAAAATGGCGGCTAAAAATATTAGGTTTGGTACAGAGATCCATAATCTCAAGTTTCATCTAAATCCGCAGGAAAATGTGACCGCTAGAGGGCCACAAAAACCTGAAAAAGCGCATATTTAAACCGCCGCCATTTTGTAATTTGCACATGTATGATCACCAAAATATCAAAGATTGTGGATCCAAGTAATATCTATCAAGTTTCATATATGTCAGATCGAAATTGCGACTTTTAGAAGCCTTTGAAGTTTTCAGTTTAAACTAGCCGCCATTTTGTTTTTTGTGAACTGACCTCCAGTTTTTTTACGTAATTCGATCTAACTGCCGCATTTCATGAACATCTCTTGAAAGCTTTGACCACTATTACAAAAACAAAATTTTACAAGTTTTTCCACCTTTGAACGGCCGCCAATTTGTTTCTGCCGTACCGACTTTAAATATTTTATTGTGAGATTCATCACATACATCAGAGAACCTTTTTACCAAATCGGAGCTTTACTTTGGTCAGAACAGAAATCACGATTTTTCGTCTAAAATGGCCGTCATTTTGTTTTTGCCCCGCCGATATACCTGATTCACGAACTTAACCGAGTTATTTACTCAATACACCTATTCTGAAAATTTGGTAAAAATTGCAGCAAAATTGCAACCTCTAGCGTGGTCACAAATTTCGTTATATCCCATATATATATATATATATATATATATATATATATATATATATATATATATATATATATATATATATATATATATATATATATATATATATGATACTCTCCGCAATAGGTAAATTTCTCTCGAGAAATTTACCTAAAAACACAACAATTAATTAAATGCGAACAAAAATCAAATTCAATTTTGTTAATTTTGTTTAGACAGTCTTTATTTTCTTTGGAATAATATTTTAAAATATTGCTAATCTTAATTAAATTTTTAGTCAATGATGAATAAATAATTTATGTATTTAAAAATAGTATGAAATGCAAAAAAAAATCAATATTTTGCATATTAAATGAACATATGAAAAAAACAACTAATTCAATATTGCTAGCTTCGATTTGGTCAGCAGCTTGGATATACTATTTAAATGTTGCTTTGCTCATTGACTCCAAATAAGTACTCCATAATGCAATTTCGTCAGGACAAACGCATTTAGAACAAGTTTCTTATTGTGCATTGGGAAAGACTCTTTATCTTCTTAACGAGCTAATTGCCTCCTTAAGCTATTTATGTTTCTCTTTAAAATTTTCCCCGAAAAATTGTAAATAGTGCTAGAAATGAAATATCTTGGTCTTATCATAGACCATCGTATGACCTGGGTGCCATGCATAAATAGCTTAAGGAGGCAATTAGTTCCAATAATAGGCTTGTTAAGAAGATATGAGTCTTTTCCAATGCACATCAAGAAACTTGTTCTAAATGCATTTGTCCTGATGAAATTATATTATGGAGTACTTATTTGGAGTCAATCAGCAAAGCAACATTTAAATAGCATATCCAGGCTGCTGACCAAAGCGTATAAAAACATTCTGAATCTGCCAATGCTTACTCAAACTAGTTTGGTTTACCAATTAGCAAAATCATTAACCATTAGTCAAATCATTATAATGGAGAAAGCTAAGTTTATCTACAAAAATTTAAAAACTAATGGATTGGAACGAACACCATTAATTAAGATATCACAGATTAACTCATATAATGCGAGGAATGCAGATCAATTCGTAATACCTTTTGCCAGGACGGATCGTCTTAAGAGCGATGCAACGAATGACGCTCTGCGTATATATAACAATCTACCAGAAATGGTTAAGAAAGCAAACTCACTTTTGGTATTTAAGAAAAGACTAAGGGAGCATTTAATGAGTACTGATTGAAGCGTGCACCTGTAATCCTGCTTTTATGAGCCCTGTATCGTAGGGCGTTTTAGACCCTTTTGGCGTGATACTGATGCGTAGTATTATATTGAAATTTTTTTTATCTCTAAGAGTTGATCATGATTTTTGGACTCGGTGTTCATGAAAAAGATTACTTCACATTATATTGTGTGCCCTCTTATACCGATGTATTAAACACTGTCTGGGCGGCACAAAGGACGAAGCGACGTAATGTGAATGCAGATCACACGAGCGTTGTGCGACGAAGAAAAAGTGGTCGAGAGAGTGGTAGGGAATGGAGGCATTAAATAAAAATGTAAAGTAACATACTCATATTCCACTAACATTTGATTATCAAACACTGAAGTGAGTCCGATTCCCGTCAAAGAGCCCACATGTACTGTCCAGTGGCTTAATTTGTTCTCAATATGACGAATTTCATACCTGTTCTCCCGATCAGCAAGCGCCTATTCAATTTCCAATGCTTCATCCTTTTCATCTATCATTTTCACTGCATCGGGAAAGCTGATTTCTTAAAGAGAAGTACTTGGAATGTTTCGACAGCAGGATTCTTGGACTGCAAATAATTCAATTAGCAATCAAACATATATTTGAAGTACAATACTCACACTCTTAATGTTCCCAGCAACTCTTCTTCCTGTGTTGCGTATAGTGTACGACATTATAGACTTTTCACAATTTGTGGGTGCAAACTTCAATTCAATTTGCAAATCGACTTGCTGATTGACAGGAATTTTGGCGTCTAATTGTTTGCAACTGCATTAACTGTCAGGAGTTGTCAGCTTTACTTTTGTATGAGGTCATGTCAAAAAAAGGCGGCAGTGTACGTAGTCATATTCAGCGTAGGGTTGCTCGATATACATCGATGCATCGAAAACATCGATATTTACCATTCGATGTATCAAATCAGTTCGATACATCGGATACAGTCGGTGTTTTACGATATATCGATGTATTTTATTCAATGTATCGAATAAACATCGCCCTAATACATTAATTTATATTTTATACGTAAACTAGTCAAATGCAGTTTTTGCAACTCTATTCAAGCCGTCTCTTTCAGCCCTGCCAAGTGTCTCAGTATCGGCGCATGTGCAGAATTTTTTAGGCTGGTAATACGTGATAGAAATACTTTGTGAGACAAACAAACATCAACAATATCCATTTTTTTTAGTTCACGCCATGTGCTCTGCTTTTTTTATAATTTCAATACTAATAAGGTTACGATGTAATAAAACATCACGGTATTTTCATTGACATGGCTGTATGTGGGCTATTCCTTTGCCTGCAAATGTATAATATAGATTAAAAACAAGCAATAAAAAAAATGGATGGATGGCCGATGACCATCGACCGACCACTTTGTTGGAGGTTATAATTGTTTATGTTGGTTGGTGAATACTCTTAAAATATAATACATAACGTAATAAAAATAGAAACAAATATTTTTTTGTGAGTCACGTGAGTGAACTATTTAAACAAGTTGCTAAGCAAACGTACTTGCAGGTAAATAAACATCGATTGATATTTTTAGTAGTTTGTTCTATTTTTCTGTATGTTTTGTAAGGTTAGGTTTTTTAAGATTTGATTTTTAATGAATTTATTTAACACGAAAGATATAGTGCCGATACTTTATGAATGATGAAGTAAGTAAATAAAAGCCTTCTGATTCCGAATGAATATAGTAATAAAATATTTCTAAGTACTTTATTTGTCTATAATGATGGGATTTGGTCGATCTTTGCCTCGATATCGACATTTATCTTTGTCTTGATTAAATTTTATAAAAAATGTATTTTGTGTTTCAGAGCTACTTCATTATGGAACCTAATAAAAGAAGTAACGTTTGGAATTATTTTGAAAAAGTGGATGATAAAACTGCGAAGTGTAAAGTATGTCAAAAAACTATACGTTTGGCTGGGAACACAACTAATTTAATGGGACATATTAAGAACGTCCACATAGCCGTTAATTTGGAATTAAATAAAAATAATGATTTGCAAAAAGAATCAGATTCAGGTGTATTAAGTGAAATAACATCAAAAAAGAAAACTGAAGAAGTTATTGAATGTGCCAGCAGTTCCAACACTTATGCTGCACCAGTGCCATTAACAGATCAGACTGTCGACATTGATTGCGATGTAGAATTATCTTCAAAGCGTCAAAAATTTCAAAAGTCAATTAAGTCAATTAGTTTTGATGAAATTGTTTCATATACTTCCACTACTGGTGATAAAGCGAGAAAAATTAACAGCGCTATTCTGTATTTCATCTGTAAAGATAATCAGCCTTTTTCCGTAGTAGATAATGAAGGCTTTCAAAAGTTGCTTAAAGTGACTGCTTCTCGTTACAAAATACCCAGCAGAAATACTATTACACGGTGGCTTCATGACAAATATGACGTTTTGTCAACTTTATTGAAATCCAAACTTTTGACTGTTGAATACCTGACTTTAACCAGTGATATCTGGTCAGACATGCAAATGCGCAGCTTTTTGGGTGTTACAGCTCATTTTGGTCTAGGCATAGAGTTTCAATCTGTGATATTGGGAGTTTACCAACTCGATGAACGACACATATCAGAATATATAGCAGAAAAACTTCTTAAAACCTGCAGCGATTGGGATTTGATACTGACAAAGTCTCTGCTGTTGTTACTGATAACGCTGCAAATATGGTAAAAGCCGTTGAAATTGCTTTTGGAAAAAAGAAGCATATTCCTTGTTTCGCCAAACACTAAATCAAGTCGCCCAAAATATCTTACAAATTCCTGAATTGCAAAATATACTTTCAAAAATAAAGACAATTGTTACCTTCTTTAAACAAAGTTGCGTAAACAAGTGACGAATTTCGAAAGTCAGTGAAAACTGAAAGAAAGCGAATAAAAGACGTACCAACACGGTGGAACAGCACTTATTTTATGATTCAAAGATTTTTGGAACTTGAAAATGTAGTGAGTGATATATTGATTCGCCATAGAACATCACCTGCAATTTTGACTGGATTAGAATTAAATATAGCATCATCGCTTCTTAATATACTACGACCTCTTGGAGCTGTAATTAAAGACATATCTGGTGATAAATACTGTACCAGCAGTAAGGTAATACGTTTGGTGCACTGCATGCTTTCGAAACTTAAAACCGTTATAATTGACGAGCCGTTGATGATGGAAGTACACAAACTCATCTTGAAAGAAATCAACAAACGAATGGGTGCTATTGAGCAAGTTTCATCTTTAGCTATAGGTACAATATTAGACCCACGATTTAAAAAATTACATTTTGAAGATCCTATAGCTTGCGCAAATGCCGTTCAAAAAATTAAGGAAATGATGAAGAAGAACCTTCTTGATGAAAAAAACAATATGGAATCAGATTCGGATGGTTCTTCAGACAGAGTATCAGACGATTTCAGTCTTTGGAATGACCATCATAAACTAGTACGCAAAAACTGGAAACAAATAAGAATGAAGAAAGTATTTCTGATGAGCTGTCTGTCTACTTGAGAACACCAATTAGCAGATTAAAAGAAAATCCCTTATAAGTATGAGCTGATCATAAACAAAAATTTCCGAAATTGTACAAAATTGCTTGTAAATATTTAACTATAG
>OZ017738.1:196232265-196249765 GCA_963969285.1 Odontomyia ornata | reverse complement strand
TGTGCAGAATTTTGAGGTGAGCTGTTAATAGAGTTTGTGATCCTTGGCTAATGCGTTGTAACTCTGCGAACTTGATACATTCTAGTACTTCTTGTTTGGTGTTGATGACTGTTAGGATGTGAGTGTATTTTAAACTCATTTCCCCAACGAAATTGATGGCTCGTTGATAGGCTGCTAGAAACTGGATGGTTATCTGGTTCATGTCTACAGTATTGAACCATCCATCCCTTTGCCGTATTGATCAGTTCAAGTCCCTTGTTTAATTGATCTTGAAATCGTTCGAGTTATCGGTTGATCCTGCTAAATGTTGTATTTAGCGTTTTTGTGGCTTACAACATAATTCTTCCTTGATGTTTGATAAGATTTTTTAGTTTTTTGCAGATAAATCTTGCACATCCAAGCTTGTTTCGGTCATACACGCAACGTACCAGGCTGATTTTATGGTTGGTATCTTCAATTGAGTCTCATATGTGATGAACGAGATCCCAACAGTGAACTTTTCGGTAGTTTCTCTACCCATTGAGTACATAGATTTTAGACTGGTGTTTATGCGTTGCAAATTCCTCTCATCTGTTGTTAGGTCAACGAGCGGTAGCTCGATGTTGATTCACAAAGCTCCTCGATTTAAATTGGCTTTCCCAATTTCTTCTTTGAATAGACCGCCATCCAAGATTTTGAAATTAGCCTCTGATAATGTAGGAGCAGGTAAGACTCCAAGGAATAACAACGTTGTCAGTAGCACTGTTGACATATTCGGAAGTCGTATATTTTTACTCTTTTTCCTCTTCATTTGTGTATCAAGGGTTTGCGTTGTGGATCGCTTGACTGCAAGATTTTGTGATAGGTGTTCTGTGTTGGTTGGTTTCCTGTTTAATTTTGATGGTTGTTGTTCTTCCATGGTATACGGAAGTTTACAAATCTTGGCTATGGGGCGTTATTTGATAGTCCCGTTTAATTTCACTGACACTGCTAGAACCAATTCATCTAGCCCTGGATGATTTGCTGTTATTCTCGCTAGTGGCCATTGGATGGTCTATTTTCACTAGCACCAATTCGCCTACTTTTGGATTGTCTTGTTTTTCAAGCCATTTGGAACGTTGCTGCAAGCGTTGCATATACCCTTGTGTCCACCTTCTCCAGAAAGAGTGCTTCATCTGCTGAACCAAGTGCTATCTGTTTAATAAAGTGTAGCTAGTTTCACTGGGATCGTCCTTGACTTCAAATAAATTGTCTCCCGCTAGAAAAAGACCTGGGGTTAGTGCAGCTATATTGTTGGGATCATCGCTTACTTATGTTAGTGGACGCGAATTCATACATGCTTCGATTTGTGCTAAAAGTGTGTTCATCTCCTCAATGTACAATACCTGATGTCCGATTGTTTTGTACATATGTGCCTTCATCGTTTTCACGCCGGCTTCGCAGAGTCCACCAAAATGTGGACTACTAGGAGGAATAAATTTCCACTGGATTCCATGATAAGCAACTTCAGAGCTACATGCTTGAAGAGATGTTTTGTATGCGGCTTGTAACTGTTTGTTCACTCCCAAGAAATTAGAACCACAATCGCTGTAGAGTACTCTGCATTTCCCACGTCTTGCGATGAATCGTTTAATAGCTGCTATGCACGCGTTCGTAGTCTGATCCGAGACTAGCTCTAGGTGAAAAGCCTTTGTTGCCATGCACACAAAGATTGCAATATATGCCTTAGTTGTTTTAGTACCTCTGCCCCCATTCGATTTGATCGTGATTGGCCCAGCGTAGTCAATACCTGTTTCTAGGAACGGTTCTTCGAGTCTTACTCTACAGGCTGGCAACTTTCCCATTAGTTGCGTTATGGGCTTAGCCCTCATCTTAAAATACGTCATGCACTCTCGCAATATCTTTTTCACGGCCGTCTGTCCTGATATTATCTAGTACTTTAGACGCCGAGTCGATGATGTCAGTTGGCTACCTCCATGTAAGGTTTGCTGGTGGGCTTGTCGTATCAATAACGTTGCTAATGGGCCTTTCGGAATGATGGCAGGGTTTTTAGCTCCATTTTCGATAAGTGTCTGGTGTATGCAACTGCTCATCCTGAGGATTCCATCAACATCAATCCATGGTGATAAGGATCGAGTCCGACTGCTTTTTGGAACACCACCGCGTGTGGATATGTATCGTATATCCTCCTTAAATGCATGGTTCTGCGTTAGCCTGACGCAAGTGTTAGTTGCCGCTCTAAGCTCAACTTCTGACAAATTCCCTGTTCATTTCATGTTAGGATGTTTGGTGTTAAAAGCGAAACGTTGGCATATCACAACAATTCTCTGTAACTTATGGAAAGACAAATTCCTGTTTAATATAGTTGGCAGCTCTTCGGTTATGGCAATTAAAGATGTGAATTTTGCCTCTTCAACTCCACTACTTGTTGATCGTATCATAGGGGGCATCCTGATAACTCATGTGTTGAGCCACGTTGGTCCATTCCACCACTGAGATGATGTAATAAGATCATTCGGTTGCATTCCCCTCGAGGCAATATCAGCTGGATTATTATGAGTGCTGACATGATTCCATCGTTCGACTGTACTGTGCTACTGGATGACCCTCACTCAGCTAGCAACGTAGACCTTCCACTTGGCAGCGGGACTCCGAATCCACGAAAGAACTACAGGTGAGTCTGTCCAGTAAAATCTATGAACACAGTCCCAATTATGCACCTTAATAACCGCCGCCATCAATTTAACTAGTAAAACTGCTCCATTAAGCTCCAACCTTGGTATTTATTGTACCTTTACTGGAGCTACTTTTGATTTTGCTACTAAGAGTGCAACCTGGACTGAGGTTTCAGTTACAATTCGAATATAAACAGCAGCAGCATACGCCGATGGCGAAGCGTCACAAAATCCATGAAGCTCGAATGGTTTAGATGGGCTAAACTCTATCCACCGTTTTGTTTTGAGATTTTCTAAAACCGGAAGCTGTTGTCGCAGTTGTGTCCACTCCTTAGTTAAATTTGTGTCTAGTGGGTCATCCCAACTCTTTCCTGCAAGCCACAGCTTCTGCATTGTTGTTTTGCCAATGATGATACAGGGCTGCAACCATCCTATAGAATCGAACAGCTTTGCCACTTCTGCTAGTATGGTGCATTTTGTAAGGTTTTCCTCTTTGCTTGGTCTTGCAATGCCAAATGAGAACTCATCGGTGGCTGGGTGCCATTGAATGCCAAGTGTTTTAATCTGTTCGGTTGTCGCTATATTAAGAGGCAGCTGTGTCTCCCTTTCTGATACAGGAATACATTCCAATAATTGTGCGTGGTTTGATGACCATTTTCTTAAATGGAACCCTCCCTTCCTTAAAAGATTTCAAAGATCAGTTTGTAACTGTAGGAGATCTTCTAACTTATCTAATCCCGTTAGTACGTCATCAAAGTAAAAGTCCCTTGTTAACGTTTGTGTGGCTTGAGGAAATGTATCATGCTCATCTGCAGCTAGTTGGTGTAATGTTCGAATCGCGAGATATGGGGCACATGCAGTCCCATATATAACCGTCCTTAACTGATAATGTTCAATCGGACCATTTTGGTTGAACCACTACACGATTCGTTCGAAATGCTGATCTTTCTCGTGGACACAAATTTGTCGATACATCTTTTCAGCGTCGGCTGCAATCACGTACTTATGTTGCCTCCACCGCATGAGAAGATTCAATCAGCTTCCCTGGATCATGTGGCCGGAATGGAGGTCATTTAAGGATTTTCGCTTGTAACCCTTTTGCGATGCATTGAACACTATCCTTGATTTTGTTGTGCTACTGCTTTCCTTTACTACAGCATGATGCGATAGATAATATGCTGTAGTCAGCTGTGTTCGATCTGCCGGTACTTGAGACATGTGACCCAAATCGATGTACTCCTGCATGAAGCTTCGATATTGTTCATACAGAGCTGGATTTTATGCCAGCCGACGTTCCAGTTGTCTGAACCTTATGTACGCAATTTTTTGCGTATTGCCAATGTCCAAGAAGGGATCTTGAGTGCTTTTGAAGGGAAGGCTAACAGAATATCTTCCTGTTGGCTGCCGATAAATGGTCTCCGTGGGATGGGGTTCATTATCTTTCTCTTCATTGGTAAGATGATTGATGGCTGGAAGTTCTTCTGTTTCCCAAAACTGCCGTACAGTTCCCTCCAGACCTTGATTAGCAACAAACATGCGTACTGATGTAGCTGATTTAGTAGGTACTGTTCCAAATAAGACCCAACCAAGTTTGGTCCTTTGTGCGCATGGTTTCCCGGGCAGAAGTCCTGGCAGCAAAAGCTGGTCGTAAATATCTGTTCGAATAAAAACATCTATAGTTCACGGTACGTTAAATCGTGGATTAGCTCAGTCATCAACTGCCAATTTTTCTGGAATGGTTAGAGGGATTTCAGTGCACGGTAATGCTGCAGTTATTTTTGTGAGGATGAGTGACGAGAAAATAATTTGCTCGTTGCGCCCAGATTCAGATCAAACTATGGCACGCAGATTAGCCTCGCCTCTTGATGTCACGTTTTCAACTGCACCAATGCCACTTATTCTGAATTTGGCGCCTGTACGGGAAGCCTGTAAAAGTTGAATTGCTGCTTCACTTATGAATGATCGTTCAGCTCCAGAATCCAACAATGCCCGAAAAGTTACACAGTTTCCATCCGGATGGCATATTTGAATGTATGCCGTCGCAAGCAACACATAATTTCGTTTTGTGTAAGCTCCGTGACCCTGTGCAACTAACGTAATTGATGGCCTCGCTTGCATATTGTTTGCTATAGTCTCTGTGTGTAACAGTGTATTGTGTTGCTTTCCGCAGACCTTACATCCACTCACCGATGTGCATTTATTTGCTCTGTGTAGACCAAAGCAATTGAAACAAAGGTTAGATGCCTTGATCACTTCTCGTCTCTTTTGAATATTTGCTTGTTTGAATAAGTTGCACTCAAACAGCTTATACGACGCTTTGCACATTGGACAGGAAGCCTTCATGTTGACTTGGGTGGTGTTGGCTTTAACGGTTTTCAATTACGCCTTTCCAGTTGTCAGAGCCTCCAGCATCGAAAACCTTTGCTTCAGGAACTCCAAAAATTGTTTCAATGACGAAGTTTCATTCGATTCTGAAATTAATTGCTGCCATTCCTTCCTCGAGTCTTCATCAAGTTTTTGATTGAGCATGAAGACAGTTCCAAGAGAAAATGAATCTGCTTTCAAATTACTAATGCCTGCAAGAAGCTGGCTCACAGTGTCCAGGATTTGCCTAAGCCCGGAAGGTTCGTTACGTGTACAACGCTC
This sequence comes from Odontomyia ornata, assembly GCA_963969285.1. NCBI lineage: Eukaryota > Metazoa > Arthropoda > Insecta > Diptera > Stratiomyidae > Odontomyia > Odontomyia ornata. Next base: position 196,244,465 of record OZ017738.1, on the reverse strand, counting down.
TATGCTGAAAAGGTGCTGCATCATTTATTGGGCTATGATACGGTGGTTGTTGTATCGCTCGTTAAGCAAAGTCCATGCAGGATCGTAATTGCCTTCAGTGACGCTCAGATGATTTATAAGCTACTCGGCTTCTCCACGAAGAGCACTCCTAAGATACTGGAACTTTTGCACCTTCGTCAGCTGAGCGTTTTTGTACACCATGCGTTCAAACAAGTCATGGAATGCAAACCAATCGGTGTGCCTACTACTTAATTATGGTATCCTAACCTCTCCAGCTTTACGGAATCAGGGGGGGCTGATGTTGTGACTACACCGGAATATCCGTTGATTTTGGACTGGAAAACGGTGAGGTAATCCAAAACCAGTTGCTCTAGCTGCTCGAACTCTCTGGTATACGGCGTTAGTTGATCCGCTTTATCTTTAAGGCGGATACATTCAGCATCATGCTGCTCCTCACACTTTTCCCATAGCGTCACCATTTTCTCAATCCTGGTTTGAAAATATGCCAGACTGTGCCGCGACTCGCTGTCTTTTTAAAATTGCTAATGAATCTTTGGATTTGCCTCACAATTGCCTCTTGACCACTCATAATGACTTCTCAACCTTACATTGCTGTTTGAAACTAATGTGCTGACCAAACCTAGGTTTCCGCTTGTCACCTTCTTTCCGATTAGACTGTACTGACTCGGTTAAGCCAAACTGTCTTGATGATGCTTCTCTCAAACGCCTTCGTCCTTTTTCTCTACTGCTTGGGTGCTCCAATACAGTCTTTCCTATTTTGCGTTCATTATGCAATCCTTAAATTACACAAACCTTGTTATGTCGTAATTGTCGCACAGACTTGCTTTCAACGCCACTTTGTTGCCTTAAATTCCCTTGTTATGATGAAATGCTTGCAAAATCTCCTCCAATTGTATCCCAGTATAACTGAAGAGGTCTTCTAGAAGCTCCGTTGGCTGCTAAGTCCAAGAACCCTGATTCCTATGAGATTTGATTCCTTCTGGCTTCCTCTCCGGCTCGACGGACCAAATGATCCTGCGTGAAAAAAGCAATGAAACACGATTATCTGATTGACTAGCAATGGTTTATTGTTGCCGCTCTGTCTTAATTTATACCTACATTTCGCTTTAACTACATAAATTCTTAGCTGGCGCATGGAAAGAATTATTGCCATTTCAAGCAAGCTCAATATTTTTCAATTGAACTTTGATTGACTCAATATTTGCTTGAAGTGGCAGTAATTTCACATTTTAATATTTATTGAACATTATGCTTACTTGATGCAATTGCAAATTACAGGTGTATGAATTTAAGGTAATTGTACTACTTTATGTCTTCTTAACGTTAGCAAATCTTTAATTTCACACTTAAACATTAATTGAACATTATGCTTACTTGCTGCAATTCCAAATTACAGGTGTATGAGCTTAAGGTAATTGTACTCCTTTTTGTCTTCTGAACGTTAGAACATTTTACATAATTAATTGGATACAATAGGTAAATGACTTTTACTTTCCTTAGTACTAGTTACTCGTACAATATATATATATATATATATATATATATATATATATATATATATATATATATATATTGTACGAGTATATATATATATATAAACACATATATATATATATATATATATATATATATATATATATATATATATATATATATATATATATATATATATATATATATAGCGAGTGTATTTATAAGAAGTCGCTTAAAATGCAACATTTCCATGTGACCCAAGAGGTAGTTGCATCACACGCTTTTTTAAAGAGGTTTCGCTAGTAACCCTAGTCCTCGTTACTGATCTACTTAGCGATAAATAAAGATATATGTGCATAGCTACTTGATATCGGTTAAAGGTTTAGAAGGCTGAAAAGTACAGTTTGTGTTATTTTTAATTTGGAACAAGATTTTATTGGCCTCGAAATATAATCATTTTTGTAAAAAAGTCTCTGTAATATTCTGAATGCTCACTTTATGTTTAAGCGATATATTTTAAACGGGTTGTAAGGTATTTGTGAATAATTTTTTTTATTAATATGGATCTATGACCATCTATCGGACCGGCAAGCAAATTATGTTGGAAAAGTGAGCTAAATAACGTTGAGGGATATGAACTTCATGCGCAACTAAATCAAACTTTACTTTAATGTGTGTAATGTGTGTATAGCTTTCTCAGTTTTTCTACATACATCTATTAAATCATTACTGGGATACTGCGAATATCCCCTTGATTTTTGATCGATTAAGGAACATCCAAAATTATCTTTCATTCCAATCAAAGCTGTAGCACATTTATTGCATTTAAAAGTAGATATTAAAGACTTTGCAATAAAATCGCTCATATATATTATGACTTCTTCAATGTAATGTGAAAAAGCCCCAGTTTCCTGCATGTGGCTGAAGGTAGCCTCAAAGCTCGTGGAAGTATCTGAAGTATGCTGCAACAATTTCGTTGACGAAACGTGTAGAATATTGATCTCTTGTAAGGGAACACAATCACCGAAGCCTTTATCATGCAGTTGTACATACATGAGAATTCTTTTGTAGGTAGCCTCAAATTGTCTTGCTGTAGGATTATTATTGAAACCGAGCCGAGAGCGTATATGGGAAAAAATATTTCTAAATTGTCCTGACTGAGTTTATATGCGGTAAGATACCTCAATAATTTATTATGTTGTCCATACGTTTGATATAAAAATAAAGAACTTTTTAACGTTACTACCAATCCCAAGAACCTAATTTTTCACCCACTCTTAACAACGCTTGTTCCATCGGCATATTTCAATTCATTAACATATTCCTCAAAGTAAGCGTCATTCATATAACGAATAAATCTAACAGTGCCCTCTGAATTTAAAAAAGTTGGTAATTTAATTGTCTGATTGCAGTATTCAATTGCACCGGCAACTGAGAAACTCAAAACTTTTTTTGCAAGGCGAATTTTCATTTTTTGCTGAAAGTTTCTCAATTTATTTGCTAAGTGTAACTCCTCCCTTTCTTGAAATCATTTGATTTTAATTAGAAGTCCCAATCACCTATTTTTTGGGTTTCATCGAAAATTGGGCCCGTTTCTGCTAGAGTGTTCCTCACAAGTTTAAATATATGGAACGGATCCAAAGAAAGGTCAATATCTTGAGTATCTAAATGAAAAGAATACTTTGTTTGATATTTTGTAAAATCGCAGCCTAAAGCAGATGCCATGCTGATATTCGAATTAGCCCCATCAAAAGTAACGTTAATAATATTTATCCCTATCTTTATTAGTTCACGTTAGCAAGACTCATGAAGAAAATTTCTTTGATCGCCCCTTAAAGAAGTTATGAAAAAATACCCCAGAGGAAGCTTTCAAGTACCAGATATTGCTACTAACATGAACACAATAGCTTGTGTGGCTAATGTTTCAGGATTTCCTTCAGATTCTTTAAAACTTACGTATCCATAGTGAGTTTTGCCATCGAACTCAGTATGCCTACCAATGAACATTTTGCCAATACAAAGGCTACAAGCCACTTCAACCCTTGATTTCACCAAAATGTCCAAAGTTCTTTTCGCTTCTCATATGTTAATATATCAATTACGTGTTTTGATCTTGTTAATGAAGTAAAGTTGTTATAGATATTTGTATGAAGTAGTAAAAGTGAAATAGATATTGTGAGCTAAATACAAATACAGCTTTTGAGTTCGTGTAATACAAATACAGTCCACCTGCAACATAAATTGGTCCGTCGAGCCGGATCCGAAAGAAACTGCAGACCATAATGAGCGCTTATCCAGAACCACAACCAGCAGCCGTCAACCGATCACGATGGTCATCACCCGGAGCCAAGGCGATGCAGCAGAGCTGGAGGAGCAGAAGCGCCGAGAAAAGCAGAGGATCGAACAGCGAAGATTTTCTTTGGAGTTAGCGGCCTCGCCTTCATTGGTATCGACCACTACAAATGAGAGCGCCGCGAGTAAGAGAACGATTGTGGCATCGGTTGCAGGTACATCGTCACAGCATGCGAACGATATGAACGAACCTCAAGCCAAATCGCCAACACGATCAGTATACTCGCAGCGATCTACCAACAGGGTTGAAGTGCAGTTCCGGTTAGCGGAGTTAGCTGCCGCAGAAAAATTAACCGCAATAAAGAAAAACGAGCTGGAATTGGAGGCTGACTTAATTAAGAAGCGACTGGCAGCCGAAATATCGGTTCTTAACGAGGAGAAAAGTTTTCAAGACGAAAAACTATCTCAAGCTGAAGTCGATGGAAAAGTAGATAGCTGGCTACATACGAGCCCGTTGGTCTCACGTAAACGCGAACACAGCGCTGAGCAGCGAACACAGTAAAGATACGAGCAATTCAAAAGCGGGGGGGATAGACCTTCAAAAAGTGATATCGAGCAACTGACGGAAACGTTGGAAAAGATAGCAAGACGGCATGTTCGCCACATCGAACTGGCAACATTTTCCGGATCGCCAAGCGAATGGTTGCCATTTAAAGCGTCTATGCGTGACTCCACAACCATGTACCACATCACAGCCGCTGAAAACATACAACGACTAAGAACCTGTCTTAAAGGAGAAGCCCGAGAGGTCGCTGCTGCATTACTTCACACAGCAACAAATCCAGACGTCATTATGATGGCGTTAGAGCAGTGTTTTGGGCGACCAGAAGTCATCCTCGACCGAGCATTTGAAGAGCTGAGGAAATTACCAAGGCTTGGATCATCAGCAATCGAGGTAAATAGTTTTGCTGTCAAGCTTCAGAACGTGACCTGCGTTCACGAGACGATCGACCGGCGTGCGTACTTGTACAACCCTTTCCTGGCACGAGAAGTATTGAGCAAACCAAGCCCGCATCTCAGGTCACGTTGGTGTGATTACGCTAGTGAAAATGAAGACACAATGGACCCAGAGATTATCGTCCTGTCTAGCTTTCTCATACGCGAGGCAGACCGGGCGTTGAAATATACATACGCCCCCTCGACACGCACAGTTTCGCCAGCAACAGGAAAGGAAATGAAGCCCGTGAAGAAGAAAACAGGCAATATATACGCTGTCGCCGAAGTGTCCGAAGAGAGAAGCAATCAATGCCCAAGCTGTGAACAAACCCACGTGCTATCGCAGTGCCCGAACTATAAAGCAATGACGATTGAAAAGCGATGCGACTTTGTGCGCGGCAAGAAGCTTTGTTTTAAATGTATACAGAAGAAACACAGACGCATCTACTGCAAAGCAAAATTATGTGGTGTTAATCAATGTCGGCGCCCGCATCATCCAACGCTTCATCAGGATCAAGACAAGACACATTCTGAGCAATTGATCCTATCGGAACCAGCCGGACAAATAACGCAGAGCAGCACCGAAGTAGTTTTGTCGATGGCAACCCCAGCTGCTACCACCCCACGAGCTGTTTTGTTGAAGATGTGTCCAGTTGTTGTCATCGGACCCCGGGGGGAGGTCAACACGTACGCACTGCTGAATGAAGGTGCTAATATCTCTCTTATCGATGAACAGCTGGCTCAAAGCATCGGTGCCGAGGGGCCAAAGCAACCTCTGCACTTGAATGGCGTCAACATGTCTCAGCAGGTAAGAGACAGCAAACTCATTACCGTGCAACTGAGGGGAAAGAAAGAGAAAACGTCGTATAAACTGCGAGCACGAACCATCAAGGACCTGAAATTGCACCAGCAGTCCATTTCGGCTACGCTATTGCAGCACAATCACCTTAAAGACCTGCAACAGGAAGCAGTGTGCTACGAGTTCGCGCGCCCTGGTATTCCTGGACATTCTGGTGGGGACAGACCACTGGGAGTACATTGTATCTCGAGAGCTGCGAGTAGAAGAACCCGATCAACCAGCTGCATCCAGGACACAGCTGGGCTGGGTAGTACACGGAACCGTACCACGCAGCATGATCTACAACCACGAAAGCATGCTGCACATCTACGAACATAAACAGCAAATGATCGGACAACACGACCAGCAACTTCATGAGCTAGTAGAAACGCACTTCCGGATAGACGCGCTTGGCGTCACGTGCGGGCCACGAGTGAATGAGGCAGACTAGCGAGCAATAAATATAGTCAAGCAGACAATTAAAAAGATCGATAATGGATACGAATTCGGGCTGCCATGGCGGAGAGATGATATGGCATTTCCTTCAAGCTACGAGACAGCCTACCGCCGGCTGAGAAAAATTGAGCAGAAGATGGACGATGACCCCGAGTACGCCAAACAATATGCAGCCCAAATAGAGAACCTGGTCAAGAAAGGCTACGCCGTACCATGCGACGGATCGGAGCAGAAGAGTGCAATCTGCTGGTATCTGCCACATTTCACCGTGCGGAATCCGAACAAGCCCGGTATGCAACGCTTGGTATTTGGCGCTGCAGCAAAGAGTAGCGGTGTGAGCCTCAACGACCAATTGCTAGAAGGACCGGACTTGCTGTTATCACTGCAAGGCGTTTTGTTCCGGTTCAGAGAAAAGCCCATTGCAATCACCACAGATATTCAGAAAATATTTCTGCGAGTGAAAATCCGCCCGGAAGACCAGCCAGCACAGCAATTTCTATGGAGACGTGACAACAGGATGGAACCTCCTCGTCACTATAAGATGACAAGTATGATCTTTGGCGCAAAGAGCTCACCCTTTTTGGCACATTATGTACGCGACCACAATGCGAAGATATATGCGCAGATTTATCCACACGCCTTTAGAGCCATTACACAAAACCACTACATGGATGATTTTGTGGCAAGTTACAATGATGAAGAAGAAGCCCGGCGTACGATTAAGGAAATAAGGACGGTGCACGCAGATGCTGGGTTCACACTACGTGAATGGAACGCTAATAGCAAAAGCGTATTGTACGAAGTGCCAAAGGAACTACAAACAACTAAATTGGTGCGACTAAGTAGAGGTCCTGAGAACAAAATTCTTGGACCATATTGGAATGCTGAACAAGATGAGCTAGGTTTCAACACATCAATGAATCGAGTTCCAGCCGCGGTGCGTACACAGACCCGGATGCCAACAAAACGAGAAGCACTCAGCGCGGTCATGTCAATCTACGATCCACTGGGGCTGTTTAGTCGTTTTACGATCGGAGCAAAGATCATTCTTCAGAGCCTGTGGCACCTAAAGATCCACTGGGATGAACCAATTCCAGAGGAAGAAGGAGAACTCTTCACCGATTGGCTAAAGTGTCTTGTCGATATTGTAGATCTACGTCTCGGACGGTGCTACACGCTTAAGGATTATGCAAGTGTAGAACTGCGATGCAAGTACGCAAGCTTACACAACTGTAGCTTATTGGCGGATCATCCACTGGGACGGCAGCATCAGTGTCACCCTAGTGGCAGCCAAGGCTAGGGTGGCACCGCGACGCATACAGACCATTCCTCGTCTCGAACTGCAGGCCGCCGTAATCGGAGCCAGACTCGCTGAGACTATTAAGAAAGAACATTGCATCGAAGTAGTAAGAACTATATATTGCACCGACTCGACCACAGTAGTACACTGGATACGTAATGACACGCGACAATACGCACCTTTTGTCGCTCACCGAATTGGCGAGATTGCGGAACTTACGCATAAAGACCAATGGTGATGGCTACCAACCAACGACAATGTAGCTGACGACGCAATGAGATTTGCCCGCACGCCTATCAACCAGAACGACCGCCGGGTTCTGGGCCCTAGCTTACTCTACAAATCCGAAGAGCAATGGCCTACGCAACAAATATTCGCAGCAGAACAAGAAGAGGTTTTGTTCCACACAAAGGAGGAGGACTCACAACACGATGGCTTGCTGCCTGATCCCGCTAGATTCTCCAAGTACGAAACACTAGTACGAACTACAGCGCGGGTATTAGCCTTCATTGACATATGCCGATGCAGATCGACATGCATGGAACCTCGACACATAGAATGCGCCGAATGGGAACTCATACGGCGCGCACAGAAGGAAAACTCCAGTCCTGAGCTACATAGGATTGAATCATCCCGCTCTATTACAAAGGCAAGCCGATTATTCAGCTTAGATGCGGTGCTTGAGGAGGGTATCCTGCGGGTGCGTGGTCGAATTGGAGCAGCAGCCGCGTTGAATGAGGCAAATCGACCGATGATCCTGGATGGACGCCATCCCTTGACGAAGCTCATTGTGCTGCGAGAACACTGCGCTGCTGGTCACTCAAATCGAGAACGCATGACGAATGAACTACGACAGCTTATTGGATTATTCGCCTATTGAACGCAGCTGCGCCCTCTGCGAAATCCGACGAGCAAAACCCCGAATACCAGTCACTGGAGACCTACCACGAGCCCGCCTCGATGCCTTTCACCGTCCATTCACAAACTGTGGAATTGACTACTTTGGACCAATGATGGTGAAAGTTGGACGGCATCGAGAAAAACGATGGGGTGCACTATTTATGTGCCTCACTTCACGTGCCGTGCACATAAAAGTTGTTGCATCTCTCTCCACCGACTCCGCGATAATGGCGCTGCGACGTATGGCGGCGCGCCGAGGATGGCCCCGACTAATGTATTCGGACAATGCGACAAACTTCCGTGGAGCAGATCACGAATTACGAATCGCTTACGCTGAATGGGCACCACTACTACGAGACGAGGGACTACTACACCGAATGGAATGGCGTTACATACCCCCTGGTGCTCCCAACCAAGGTGGTGCTTGGGAACGATTGATACGATCAGTAAAAACCGCACTGAGTGTCACGTTGCGAGAGAAGGCACCACCCGAGGAAGTCTTAAGAACCCTCTTGGCAGAGGCAGAGTTTTCAGCACATGCTCGACCGTTTACCCACGTGAGTGTAAACCCAAACCACCCAGAAGCACTCACTCACGCAGAACCATTTTCTGCTAGGATCATCCATGGGCCTGCCAACTACTGGACCATGTGACGAGGCCGACCGACGAACGTGGCGAGCAAGTCAGGCGCTCGGTGATCACTTCTGGTGGCGGTGGATAAAGGAATATTTACCCACGCTGGTGCCACGTGGCGAGTCAACGAATAAGGTGCGACCACTACAAGCTGGCGATATCGTGATCGTAGCCGACCACACGCTTCCCCGGAACATCTGGCCAATGGAATTTATCGAACGCACCTACAAAGGACCAGACGGTGGTATACGAGTCGCTGACCTAAGAACGAAAGCAGGCATTTTCAAACGCCCCGTTAGCAGGCTCGTCGTGTTATTACAAGAAGAGGCTGCGCAAGCTACGCCGGGGGGAGAAATGTTGAGGACAACGAGCCTGCCCAGCGCCGAAGGAATCGTTAGTTTTTAGTCAAAAGATTTCAAATAATATCAGTGCCGTTCTTTTCGCTTCTCATATGTTAATATACCAATGACGTGTTTTGATCTTGTTAATGAAGTAAAGTTGTTATAGATATTTGTATGAAGTAGTAAAAATGAAATAGATATTGTGAGCTAAATACAAATACAGCTTTTGAGTTCGTGTAATATAAATACAGTCCACCCGCAACACCAGGTTTTCCATCAATGTTGTGGTACCATTTAGATATGGTTCTTGGGTGAGGCAGACATGTCTCAAAAGTAGTGCGAGCGTAATTATATGCTCTAGGGGATAAATAATTAAGTGTAAGAGCAATTTTTTTTGAATATACGAATATGACAGGGGCACGGAGCTTCCACGAAGTTTTTTATTCACCCTCTTAAACAGTTCAATACTAACATTAGACCCTTTCAGCCGCTCTAAATCATCATTCGATATTAAATTTTGTTTGAATAACTCCTCTACTAAATGATCTAAATTTTTTACCTTTCGCTTAAGCCGCTGAACTTTCTGTTTCAGAAGCTTTTTTCTTTTTGATGTCGCTTCACAACTCCTTTGAGCACAGTCAAACGACGCTTTAATCTCACTGTCCGCGGTGTTGGTGGATCTCCAGTGGCAGGCGATGACTCCAGTATCTTATATAGTGGAGTTGCTTTTTTCTTTAAAAAAATAAATGAATCGAAATCATAGAAAACTATATGACGATTGCCTTTACATTCTCCTTTGTTTGCCGTTCAGCGCTTCCTAGGTATTGTGGTGCTTCCCAAAAACTGCACGATGGTATACCTCGGGGATGCTACAAGTGTTTTAGTCTCTTGATAAAACAATGCTATAGAATGACAACATGGAATGGACTTATTTCAAAATGGTTTCGATAGCATTATATTTGCTCCACATATATTACAACTACAAAAGCATTCAATATCAAACCAGGCTTAAAAAATTCTGTTTGCAAAAGGCCCCATATCCCGTTCCTGAAACTATGTCAAAGCCCAACTTAATCAAAGCCCAAAGAAATAATATAGCGCCGGGAATTGATGCGATTCCAGTGAATCTTATAAAATCTGCTGGCAGCACTGTTCAGAAAGCCACCCAAAAAATTGTGCAGCACATTTGGTAACAAGAACATATTCCGAACCAGTGGAGCAAACCTATTATGTATATTCCCTATATACAAGAAAGGTGCCAAGTTACAGTGCGAAATCTACTTTGCGCGGCGTACAAAATATTTTCGAAGTCCTAGAAGATAAAATCAGATCATACGCCAACAATATTATTGGGGAGTACCAACGTGGCTTCGGAACAGACAGATCGACGATAGACCAATTAATTGCAGTAAAGAAGGTACTTGAGATATACTGGGAGATCAACAAAGACGCATACCAAATATTCGTTGCCTTTCAGCAAGCATACGAGAGTATTGATTGTAACGTGCTGCACCAAATAATGTTTTTTTTATATCCCAGCCAAATTAGCCCGCTTTATCAAAATGAACTTAACCATGAACTCATCATTTGAAAAATTAGCATGTACGAAAGCATGCTTCATTATAATTTCCTTTATGCTCCAAAAACAAGCAATAATTAAGTTACTAGTTATACGCGTAGATAATCAATAATCAGATACGAACGTTTATACATAGTTTGAATTAGTTCTCAATTGCTAATTCAAAATATAAAATGTGATGACCTAAAGCTAAGCTTTTACTATGATGAATTTTTTTGATAAGTTTCAATATTTAATAAGCAATAAGTTATTTAAATCAATTGAAAGATCAGATAGTGTAGCGATTCATTTTAACAACCCTTGCCGCACAAAACCGCCTTTTCTAAAGGCCAGTATGACATTATCAAAGATTTGATAAAAATCTTTTATAAAAGATTTTATAAACATAATTTGATCAAAAAGCTTTGAAAACTAGTATGACACTGCATAAAATATTTTAATCTTTTATAAAATATACCCTATTACGCGGTTAACTTTTTTTTGACGAAGATATTTTATAAACTATATTTTCTAAAATCTTTGATAATGTAATACCGGCCTGAAAAACGTCTTCTGGACTAATCTTCATCAAAAACAAATTATTTTGATGAATTTCGGAGTCAGTTGAAACTATTTTTTAGGTATTGTACATATGAGTATCTACACAATAGAGCTTCACAAAAGACGGTTTATTAGAGTTAAAATGCACAAGAAAAACTATCCAATTTTAAAAGCAATTGTGGCGTTTATATTAGTAATATATGAAAGAAAAATACTAAGTTATAATGATTTTTATCATAAGATTTAAATTCAAATCTGATACACTCTTAACCACTATCCATAGGAAATATGGTTTATCTGCAATATCAGAAGGATAGCTACGTACAGCGTACATGGTGATGATGAGCTCCGTTAGAAATAATTCTTCTCAGCAAAAGATTGATGAAAGTTTCAAACGTGTTTGAAAACATTTTCGGAACTGCTTAAGCAAGTTTACAGTGTTCTTTATTTTAATTCAAATTAATGGACATCATATAGAATTTTTTGTTCTAAGTATGTGATAAGTGTTTTGATATTGTAGTCAGTTTCTAATTCTTATGTTTAAATATTTTACATACGCTGTTATTACTACATTTCTCATTCATAGTAATGTAAATAAAAATTTAAAACAAAATTTCAAATTATTGTAAAATTATGTGAAAAATGCCATTTCATAAATAATGTGATTCTATATATATATATATATATATATATATATATATATATATATATATATATATATATATATATATATATATATACATACATATATACGCATATATATATACATATATATATATATATATATATGTATATATATATATATATATATATATATATATATATATATAT
>OZ017738.1:196217265-196227265 GCA_963969285.1 Odontomyia ornata | reverse complement strand
ATAACCGATGAGGTGAAGAAAATTAGATTTAAGTATTTTTTCAATTGCATTTAATGTATTTAAGTTTTGACATAACAGCTGAAAGGCGCCACGTTCTCTCGTCAGTTTACAGCTACCAAATTTATTTCCTTTAGAAGGGTGTGCTTCTAAAGAAAGGAAGGGTGTCCTACAAAAAAACAAAACAGGTGCCATTCTACAAAATAAGATTAGAAGGGTGCTCTCTAAAAAAGAAGCTTACATCGAATGTCTCCTCACCTTAACATATTTATACTGACAGAAGCCCGATGGCGCTGAAATAGTGTGTGGCAAATACGAGTATATCAAGATGAGGAGACATTCAATGTTAACTATTCTTCTTTAGGAGGGCATCTGTCTATTTTTTAGAATGACACCCTTCTTTCCTCTAGGAGACTTTTCTAAAAGAAATAAATTTGGTAGCTGTAAACCGACGAAAGAATGTGGTGCTTCTTATCTGTCATGTCAAAACTAAAATACGTTAAATTTAATTGAAAACATACTTAAATCCAATTTTTCCTCACGTCTTCGATTTTTCAATCAAAAAGTGCTCCGGAATATAAAATTTCAGCCCAATCTGTCCAGCGGTAAAAATTTGATAAAACAGTGCTTCAACAGAAAATTCCATACACAAGTAGTTTATTTTGTTTTTTAAATACCTCCATTCCCTACGACTCTCTCCATCACACTTTTTTTGCCGCACAACGCTCGTGCGATCTGCACTTCACATTTCGTCGCTTCTTCTAGTGTGACACCCAGACAATGGTTAGAACATCGGTATAAGGGTGCACACAAAAATATGTGAAGTGATTCTATTAATCTTTCCTTGTCCAATTCGTGATCAGCTCTCAGAGATAAAAAAATTACAAATTCGACGCAGTAAAAAAATACTCTGAGGTATAAAATAGCTGTCTCTTCAAGCATCTCGACGATAGGGTTTCAAAAATGCCCTAAGATGCTATGTTGAACTTTACTGGACTGAATTTCAAACGTTATTAATTAAATATTCTTTAAGCCTTTTCTTAAAGACTATAAGTGAGTTTGCTTCCTTAACTGAATCAGGAAGATTGTTGTATATTCGCAGCGCACCATTTGTAGCATCGTTCTTCAGACGGTCCGTTCTTGCAAAAGGTATTACGAATTGATTAGCATTTCTAGCATTGTACTGATTCTTTTGCGATACTTTAATAAATTGAACTTGTGATGACGATTTTGATAGTAAACATTTGAAGATAAACTTGGTTTTCTCCATTTCAATGATTTGAGGAAAGGTTAATGCTTTCACTGATTAGTACACTAATCTGGTTTGATGGAGCATCGAAAGATTTAGAATGTTTTCATACACTTTGGTGAGCATTCTAAAGATGATATTAAGGTGCTGCTTTGATGACTGGCTCCAAATTACCACTCCATAATGTAGTTTTAACAGTACGAATGCATTTAGGATCATCTGCTTGCTGTTTTTTGGAAAACCTTCATATCTTCTAAGTAGTCCGACAATAGGAGCTAATTGTCTCCTTAGATTATTAATGTGTGATAATCATGTTAGTCTATGGTCAATGATAAGTCCAAGATACTTGATCTCCGTTAACCTTTCTAGTTTTTCGTCATTAATTTGTATGTCCATGTCAATGTCACCTTTATTCTTTTGCTTGAAAATGACGAATTTTGTTTTTGAAGTATTCAGTGCTAGTTTACTATCAATCAGCCATGAATGATATGTTTATAGATCCTCATTAATGGTGTTTTCGAGGTAATCTCTTTCGTGTCCCGAGGAAAGTAGTATTGTCTCACCTGCGTATAGTGCATAATGTCATTTAAGTCCAAATGTATTCAAATTATTAGTGTATAACAAGAATAAAGTTGGGCCAAGTATCGAGCCTTGTGGAACGCCCGATTTCATAGGAGCAGCGTCGCTCAAAACTTTATTGACTGCTGTTCTCTGCGATCTACCTTTCAAGTAATTTCTAAATAGCTGATTTGCATTGCCTTGAATACCATATAATTCAATTTTACGAAGTAGAAGAAGTAGTTCACCCCCAAATCATACTCGTACCGAGATCCGAACAAAGTATCCATCACTGACTTTTTCGGCTCAATTCGGCCCTCGAGCTAATACCGAAAAAATCAATACTGCCCTATGGAATGAAGTGTAAATAAAAAATTGTAAGTTAACTCCGTAAGATTGTTTCATGTTGAGGATTTCCATCATAAGTATCCGCCAGTTGCCGATGCAGATTATAAAGTTGCGGTGCGCTATAGATACGTTTATATGAGCGAGATGAGTGAGCCTAGAAAAAACTAACAGCACGAAAAAATAATTCTGCCGCAATACATTTTCCACAACACTTTTCGCCGACGCTGTCTCAACTCCTCCAAAGCTGTTTTTGCTCGCCAACACTGTCTTAGCTCGTCCAAGAATGATCCACCACGTTCACTCGTCCCAATGTCGCAACGCCTACACGCCACAAGAAGATTACGCCAAAACAGTAGCGAGGCACTCTGGGTGTGTCCGGTTGCAAATGATTATGTAAAGGATAAAAAGTTGTGTATAGATAAATGCAGGAAAAATTCAGGAATTAATGTGACAAATTTGAAAATCTAGGATGTATATATTTTTTATTTTTCATATTTTGTCATATTATATGCATCCTAGATTTTTGAATTTGTCACAGTAACTCCTGAATTTTTCACACATTTATATATATACATATATATATATATATATATATATATATATATATATATATATATATGTATATATATATATATATATATATATATATATATATATATATATATATATACATATATATATATATATATATATATATATATATATATATATACAAGTTTTAATCCTTACATAGTCATTTGCAAAAAGAAACTAAACTTCCGACTGGACACTCCCAGAGTCCGTCCGTCTGTCCGTGCGCCACAGGAGTTTCTGAAACTATAGATGCTAGAAAGCTCAAACTTTGTGGTAAGGTCGAAAGTGGTGGTCTCTCAAAAGTTAGGTCTTACCAAGCATTTCAAAACTTTTAAAGGGGGGTCACCCCTTATAAGAAAGTGACCCTTAATTAAGTAGTAGTAGTCGAGTAGAGTATCAAATAAAAGGTCTTGATTAGAACTTTTAGAATCTGAATTTATAAAGTTATTTTGGGCATCAGGGGGTTCAGGACGAGGCATAATATACCAACATTTTCTATCTCCCCCTCGCGATTGGACATCTTTGAGCGAAAAATCCGAAAAAAATCAAGAAGGTAGGTCTTTATGAGTACAAGGGCAATACATACCTCAGAAATCGAAACTCACTCAACTTTGTTATAATAGTATGATTTGTAGAAGTCACATTTTTGCCCATAAAATCAAAACGGTATCTTCAAATTTCTTAGAATTCAGCAATTATATAGATTGAAATAGGGTCCTTTATGGAAATCCAATCATAAACAAGTGAGTTATAGTCATTTCAATTTTTTGGTATTACAACAACAATAACACGTGTTCATGGGTGATACATACTCTAGGGTGGTTACAAAGACCTTCTGGTAGGCCCACTCTCCTACTTACTAAATTTGTTTCCACTCATGTTTTGCTTCATTCTTTCCCAGACCTTCATTAATTCTGTCGACCACCAATACTTGTTGCTGTATTTAACTCTCTTGTGTGTGTTATTATTGTTGATCATTTGGCTCAAGTCATTGATGATCTCCCTGAAACTTCTGTTGAAAGAACTAGTCGCGATATCATTACTCATATTGTCCTTGTGTCGACACAGCCGCCAAGTATTCGAGTTCGTTTTTATTGTGATCTGATGATGACTGATTTTCACAGATTATAATATCCAGAGAGGAAACAATACATTTGCCGTCAACTGTAATTCTTCTAAAAGTATAGATTCCGGCGCTAAGTATTTTGAATATTTGAATCTCGATTGAATGCCATCAAAATTGGGCGTTGTGTCCCGTATCGTACTCATAACGTGAAGCAGATATTCTGCACGTTTCTGTGCGATGTTACATCGATTTTGATTTATTCAAAGATGCCAGTTCGTGCGATATTCACGGTAGACATATCACCATGATGATCAACTTGTTCGTCATATTCATGGTGAACGTTCGCAAAATGATTGAAAAATGGCCCTTTTCAGGGCTGAAAAACTATTTCCGAAGAGTAAATTCACTCGAGGTGTGTGATGATTGGTTTGTTCAGAGATGCCCATTTGTGAAGCGTATCAGCATCATGGGCAAGGATGTTATGTACTTTTCCATAGTTTGGATGTGATGGTTCCTCAATTTGGTTTGTTCGTTACATTCGTGGTAAGCGATATATCATAAAATAATTTGCAAAGATTAAATTCAATGGTCTTACAGGAAATATTTGGGCAATCTAAAAAGGATAGTATTCAACGGATTCATTGATCCATGGACACCTGTTTATGCACTAATCATATTAAGTGTGTCACCATCGTGGCCAAGGATATCAACTTACTCGTTGCATTTGTGGTGAACGTCCCTGAATTTTTTAATTCTTACTTTAACCAGCATAAAATTATATACTAACTACAAATTGTAATTCCTACACACGAATAAGAATATATGTGCACAGGAAACCAGTGTTTTATAAACTTAAACTTGCTTTAAACTAGAGGATATAATATTGAAAGTAAAGTAACATATAAAGTAAAATTTTAAAGCAGAGATATTATAAAGAAATTTTAGAGATATTAGTACCCCAAACCAAAAACTAAGGAAAATATTAGTCAGCGTCCTTAAGAATTTCTATTTTTAATTTTTGTAACAGTAGTAATAATACAAAACATTTTTATTACTTAAGTTTCATCTTAAGATATTTATTCATTTCAATTTGTACTTTATAATTATTAGAAAATTGATTGAAAAATTTTATAATACTTTTATATATGCTGTTTCTTGTTGACATTTCATATTGATTTGTAAATTTACAGTAAAATAGTAAACACACTAAATACATAATTCGTCAGTATTATGTGGATCGTTTTGAAGAACAGATTGTTTTTTGTTTATAATTGGTAAAACCGCTGCAGTAGATTTAGATTTTTTGAATAAGCTCCACCCTAAGCAATTATTTCAGATTGTAGTCCATTTGAAAGTTAAAAATTTAAAGATGCAACTCCTTAGGCCATAATAATATAATGCAATTATATTTCATGATTTATAGTATCAAAAGCTTTAGCGAGATTATGAAAAGTCACAATAATTGAGTTAGTTTTATCGACAAATTTGTTTATCGCATTACTTATATAAGCGCAAGCGTCTTTTGTTTCTAGTCTTTTAATGAATTCGAACCGCTTATTGGACAATATTTTATGTTTCTTCTAAAAATTTAAAAAATTCTGTCATAAATATTGTAATCCTTTCAAAGATTTTTGCGATATTTGAATATAAGGATATAGGTCTATAATTTATTGACTTGCTTATATCATTAGTCTTGAAAATTGGAGCAACTACAGTTTTTTTAAGATATGTGACCATATCAACAGTTCAATGCACATATTGATAAAGGTTCAGATATGTAATTGTAAATAGCTTTCAGGACTCTCGAATGAATATTGCCTAATTGTTTCCTTAGCTGTTGGATCTAGAAAAATGCATTTCCAAATTATTCCTGCTAGATGTAATTATTTTGTTACTTAAATTTACTCATATTCCACAGAAATATATATTCTAATATTCAGCACTATTGTCAGGCTTATCTGTAGTTCTTTATGATTACAAGGCCGACAAATATTTGAAAATAATAATCCGATCAACTTTTTCAATAATTGTACATTTAATGAATTTTACTTTTATACCCATAAAATCAAAAGGAAGCCCTTAAATTAGTCAAAAAGACGTATCTAAGTTTCATAGTAACATATGTATGTGTCCTGAAAATTTCTCAATAATCGTGCTATAAACAACTAAGTTACAGCTGATTGCAAATTTAACAATTACATGCAATACATGATTCTGTTTAGATACACATTTGCAAATGACCTACACCCTACAGATATGTAGGAATTTGGATAAATATTTTATAAATGGTTTATAAAATTGATATGTTACTATACTCCTGAAACAATGGAGTCAGCGAACTGGAAACAAAATGGAATTCAAATGCATTTTAACCATATTTAGTTTTTTGAACTTAATCTATGCTATCTATATATGGCGCGTTTTGATATTTATAAGAACTTGTCAATTTACTAATTAGTTAAGAACACCCTGCTAGCAAGAACACTCTTCATCTATTCCGACTTGTATTCTATTAAATCTCTTTCATATTTGATCTTAGCGGTTGCTATAAGTTTATTTAAAAATTTTACATGTTTTTTCTATTAAGCCTTCAAGATTTCATTATCAGGATCCAATCGCGAAATTTAATATAATTGCTCTTTTGTTAAACGAGAATTCATAATACCTTCAGTTATCCACGATTTTTTGGGAAGGTACTTAGATTTGTTTATTCGATCAGCACTACTAAATCGATATTTTAGAACATTGAAGGCTATTAAACATTGAAGGCTAAGTTAGGCTCGTTAAGTGAAATTTGATTCCATTTTGGTTTGCTAGTAGAAATCTTTATTTTTTTATAATAGATTTTATAAAAGGCACTACTTCATTTCTTACTAATGTTCTGTTTAATAGTAATATGGAGGGGATAATGTTCAGGAAAAACTATATTAAGCCTTAGAGATTGAATGTTGATAGAATTTGGCTTAATGAGCATATTAGCAACACAAAAACCTCCTACTTAATTGTCGAAAGGCCTTGTTACCTCTTGAAAAAAGTAGTGTATCCTCTTTCCAAAAGATTACTCAAACGTTCTTGGGTTATCATATTAAGATCTAATAAATCAATAGAATAAAATCATTTTTGGAATTTGGATAGTATTCCAAATTCTAAGTCTCAGAACATACAATACAATAATAACCGGTTTATTATTAAGCCTTTGTATAAAGATTCATAGTTGATCATGATTTGAATTTAAACTTTTGATACTAATATAAAATATTAAATTATTATTAGGTAGTCAATTATTTTGTTTATTTCATATCTGCAGGCCAATCCTCTTTTTTCTTCAAAAGGCGTCGGGCCTTGTCTTTTTAGGTGATCAGATGCGCTTCAACTCCTTCGAGATAAAGAAGATGACTCAAAGGAGTCGAAATGCGTCTGCTCAGTTAAAAAGGCAAGGCCCAACGGCTTTTGAAGAAGAAAAAAAATTATTATTATTATATTATTGATACAAAAAATGTTGGATTAATACAAAAAGGGTCCTATTCAAGATTACAAAATTTTATTCAAGGAGTGAAATTGATGGTTTTTTGGTGAATATTTACAAAGTGGGGAATTTTACGGTGGATATTCAACGTATTTACAAATCCATAGTTCGGATGTGTTGACTCTTCAAGAAACTAGTGAAGCTTATTTGGTTGGTTTGTTCGAAGATACCAAGCTCGTGCGCTATTCATACTAAGCTTGTTACCATAATGGCCAGAATATCAATTCCCTCGTCGCATTAATGGTTAAAGTGCCTAAATTGATTTAAAAAAATATTGAATTCATTCGAAATTGTCCTGTTCAGGACTAAAAAATTGCATTTAAAGAGATTTATTTGAAGATACAAATTCATGCACTATTCATGCTAAACTTATCACCACCATGCTGAAGCATATTTAACGATTTCGTTTATTTGATAACCGCAGGCAATTTTTTTTTATTGAAAAGCGGTCAGGCCTTGCTTTGTTGTGTGTGCTCACATAACAAAGCAAGACCCGACGGCTTTTCAAGAAATAAAATTAAATAAAGTTTATAGTTCCATAGTCAGTAGTGTGTTGGCGCTTGAAGAAGCAAGTGAAGCTCATTTAGTTAGTTTGAGCTTAGGAAAAATATTTTGCAGGTAGGTTAAAAAATCTTGAAAGGCATAAAAAATATAGCGGCAGCATAGTGATTCTTCTTCATTCATGGATCAGTCAAATGGATAAAATTGCAGAAACTACTGGCGATTTAGCCAACCAATGAAGACCCATTGAATTAAACAGGTACAGAAGGAATCAATACAATCACAAGAAATGACATCGCTTGTTGCAGGAATTGAAAAGAATCTTTCAACAAAATATTTTCAGAAGCCTTTGCAAGTTTAGAAGATGCAATAAAATATTTTGAACCAGTGATATAAATTTGGACAGAAGTCTTAACGTCAATAACAAAATTAGTGCAGCTTATGAATGCTATCGAGACCGATTTGATAATTAGAAAAAACAAGCTCAAAAAGTTAGAATTGGAACATTCTTCAAGCCTAAGGTAGTATGCATTGCATTTCTTATATTTTTTTCCATAGTGATAAAAGCAATCAAAAAGTTCTACGCAAGTAAGTAATGAAAATAATTACTGATTGGATAAATATGTACTCAGAGGTCAAATTCAAAATCAAAAGCACTTTATTATAAATTTTCAAAAATTATAAAGCAAATTCCAAACAATATAAATACTAAAAACTTAATGGCCCAAATGGCTCTCTAAATTCATATATCAGAAAACAATATCAAATTCAATTTAATTAAAATTAACAAACAAATACTATTCAAAAATTAATTATAATATTAACACAACATAACTTTTATCCTACATCTATATTAATATGTTAAAACCTAATTCTAAACAATTTAATCAAAAGCTTTATCTTAGACTAATACAATATAATTCTAGCCTAAACGTTTAACCTTATCTCTAATATGTATAAAAATATGCCTAAATTTAATTTACGCCAGCGAGCCCTGCAAGGTAATTCATCATTAAATCTTTCACAAAAATAGTTATTGTTTTGTTTATTTACCTTCAAATATCATTAGGGTTGAATATTTCACCAGCCCACTTGAAAAATTCCAAAGTAGGGTCCAACTTCATTTGCTTTGTCCGTTTAAGGAATATATATTTGGCAAAGTAGCCAGGAAGGTCTGTTTTCTTAGCTCCAAAGCTGGGAAGCGATCGTTTTAAATGTGACCACTGCCCCTCTATCGTATTGGTATATGCACCACTCTCGGAGTCAACAAAATTCAGCGAGTGGTTCACTTTTAAATGGCTGAACCCTTCGTCCTCAAGGCAATCGTAAGCCTGTAAGCAATATTGAAATGCAATACTTATCCTTAATTAGAAATAAAAAAACTTACTTTCCAGCAATCTGAAATGATTGTGGTGCCGGGCAATATGTAGGTTTTTATTATTGGGAGTAATTCTCCTTTACTCCTTTGTGGAACGGGGACAAAAAAACATCTCCCCATTCCTCTCTCCACACCTCCAAACACCCATTGTCATTTGACGATTCGCCCTCTGTTGTACTTGCGCTTCCCGAATTTAGATGCGTCGATTTCTACAATGTGGTTCACCCCTGAAAGAAATAAAAAAATCAGAAACATTCTTAGTAATAAGAATTTTCACAATAAGTTACCGCCAATTTTTTCGCTTCTTTCTATCAAGCCCATTTCCACTATTTCTCTACACAGTTTCCCCCACAAAACCGCTGTGCGGGCGGCAATTTGGGCATTTTTGATTACTTGCAGCTGGGTGAATCGGTCGCACCACGTATGAATCGCGACCAGACACTTCCACATTGGAAGATTGCTGTTGCCAAAAAAGGTCCCCTGCCGTAAGCTTCGCCTTATAAACAATAAAATGATAGTTAAAAGTTAAACATTTTATGCTATTTAAATACCCATAATTGCACATTTTGCCATTATTTAGTAATTGGCGGCATTTCCAGCGCCAGCCATCCGCTTTCGACCTATCGGCCTCAATTTTTAGTGGGGCTTGGCATATTTTACAAGCTGCTTGCCTAGGAACAAGCTCCCACTCTTGTAACAAAACAATGGCATGTTTTGCCAACACCCCGTTCGACTTCTCCACGTCAAAATTGTCAGTTATTTTTTTGATATTAATAGACACTGTAATGAAGAGAAAAATGTTCA
>OZ017738.1:196130676-196217065 GCA_963969285.1 Odontomyia ornata | reverse complement strand
TCCTTAGTTTTTGGTTTGGGGTACTAATATCTCTAAAGTTTCTTTATAATATCTCTGCTTTAAAATTTTACTTTATATGTTACTTTACTTTCAATATTATATCCTCTAGTTTAAAGCAAGTTTAAGTTTATAAAACACTGGTTTCCTGTGCACATATATTCTTATTCGTGTGTAGGAATTACAATTTGTAGTTAGTATATAATTTTATGCTGGTTAAAGTAAGAATTAAAAAATTCAGGGACGTTCTCCACAAATGCAACGAGTAAGTTGATATCCTTGGCCACGATAGTGACACACTTAATATGATTAGTGCATAAACAGGTGTCCATGGATCAGTGAATCCGTTGAATACTATCCTTTTTAGATTGCCCAAATATTTCCTGTAAGACCATTGAATTTAATCTTTGCAAATTATTTTATGATATATCGCTTACCACGAATGTAACGAACAAACCAAATTGAGGAACCATCACATCCAAACTATGGAAAAGTACATAACATCTTTGGCCATGATGCTGATACGCTTCACAAATGGGCATCTCTGAACAAACCAATCATCACACACCTCGAGTGAATTTACTCTTTGGAAATAGTTTTTCAGCCCTGAAAAGGGCCATTTTACAATCATTTTGCGAATGTTCACCATGAATATGACGAACAAGTTGATCATCATGGTGATATGCCTAGCGTGAATATCGCACGAACTGGCATCTTTGAATAAATCAAAATCGATGTAACATCGCACGGAAACGTGCAGAATATCTGCTTCACATTATGCGTGCGATACGGGACACAACGCCCAATTTTGATGGCATTCAATCGAGATCAGTGTAAGCAATTGTGTTTGTATCGGAAGCTTGCGCGAAATGTCCTTGGCTTTCTAGAAAATGAAACTTAAAAATTTAATTTTTCCTCAAAGAAACTTCCTTTCAAAAGTAGTTCTTGGTTTCATCACTTTATTTCGGAACGATGGCAGCGATGGCCATTGCACCTATAATGTATGGTAACGTGTCATTGATTCAAGATAAAACCAAACATACCAGACGCATTGTCATCGGATGTGATGTTAATGTGAGACATACATATTGGGGTAACAATCTCTCAATATCAGAGGCGAAATGCTTCTGTAATGGGTTGAAAATTTGAAATTCAAAATACTTAGCACCGGAATCTATACTTTTAGAAGAATAACAGTTGACGGCAAATGTATTTTGTCCTCTCCGGATATTATGATCTGTGAAAATCAGTCATTGTCCAATAAAGATCACAATAAAAACGAACTCGAATACTTGGCGGCTGTGTCGATACAAAGACAATATGAGTAATGATATTGCGACTAGTTCTTTCAACAGAAATTTCAGGGAGATCATCAATGACTTGAGCCAAATGATCAACAATAATACCACACACAAGAGAGTTAAATACAGCAACAAGTATTGGTGGTCGACAGAATTAATGAAGGTCTGGGAAAGAATGAAGCAAAACATGAGTGGAAACAAATTTAGTAAGTAGGAGAGTGGGCCTACCAGAAGGTCTTTGTAACCACCCTAGAGTATGTATCACCCATGAACACGTGTTATTGTTGTTGTAATACCAAAAAATTGAAATGACTATAACTCACTTGTTTATGATTGGATTTCCATAAAGGACCTTATTTCAATCTATATAATTGCTGAATTCTAAGAAATTTGAAGATACCGTTTTGATTTTATGGGCAAAAATGTGACTTCTACAAATCCTACTATTATAACAAAGTTGAGTGAGTTTCGATTTCTGAGGTATTTATTGCCCTTGTACTCATAAAGACCTACCTTCTTGATTTTTTTTCGGATTTTTCGCTCAAAGATGTCCAATCGCGAGGGGGAGATAGAAAATGTTGGTATATTATGCCTCCCCCTGGACCTCCTGATGCCCAAAATAACTTTATAAATTCAGATTCTAAAAGTTCTAATCAAGACCTTTTATTTGATACTCTACTCGACTACTACTACTTAATTAAGGGTCACTTTCTTATAAGGGGTGACCCCCCTTTAAAAGTTTTGAAATGCTTGGTAAGACCTAACTTTTGAGAGACCACCACTTTCGACCTTACCACAAAGTTTGAGCTTTCTAGCATCTATAGTTTCAGAAACTCCTGTGGCGCATGGACAGACGGACGGACGGAGGCACAGAAACTAATATGTCTTCATGAAACATTTTTTTTGTAAGACCTTAAAAATTATGCTTAGTGACTGCGAAGGAGGTAATATTAAATGCTGTTGGACCTCTATATATCTTCAGGATATCTGGAACAAGCAACATTCTAACACCAATATTACCAAGGAAGCTGTAACAGCCATTAACTCCAAGAATCCTATATAAAGCCATAGAGGTACAACCAATTTTCAAGGCGCAAAGGAAGCCCACTACTCCTGGTGTCGACTTAATTGGTTATAACATGCTAAAAATTATCCTAGGTAAAACGAAGATAACAAATTTATAGAATTATATAAGTACTGCCCATATAATCACAGTGAGCCACTCTGGGAGTGTCCAGTCGGAAGTTTAGTTTCTTTTTGCAAATGACTATGTAAGGATTAAAAAGTTATATATATATATATATATATATATATATATATATATATATATATATATATATATATATACATATATATATATATATATATATATATATATATATATATATATAAATGTGTGAAAAATTCAGGAGTTACTGTGACAAATTCAAAAATCTAGGATGCATATAATATGACAAAATATGAAAAATAAAAAATATATACATCCTAGATTTTTAAATTTGTCACATTAATTCCTGAATTTTTCCTGCATTTATCTATACACAACTTTTTATCCTTTACATAATCATTTGCAACCGGACACACCCAGAGTGCCTCGCTACGGTTTTGGCGTAATCTTCTTGTGGCGTGTAGGCGTTGCGACATTGGGACGAGTGAACGTGGTGGATCATTCTTGGAGTGTTTAGGGAGGACGAGCTAAGACAGCGTTGGCGAGCAAAAACAGCTTTGGAGGAGTTGAGACAGCGTCGGCGAAAAGTGTTGTGGAAAATGTATTGCGGTAGAATTATTTTTTCGTGCTGTTAGTTTTTTCTGGGCTCACTCATCTCGCTCATATAAACGTATCTATAGCGCACCGCAAATTTATAATCTGCATCGGCAACTGGCGGATGCTTATGATGGAAATCCTCAACATGAAACAATCTTACGGAGTTAACTTACAATTTTTTATTTACACTTCATTCGCTAGGGTAGTATTGATTTTTTCGATAGTAGCTCGAGGGCCGAATTGAGCCGAAAAAGTCAGTGATGGATACTTTGTTCGGATCTCGGTACGAGTATGATTTGGGGGTGAACTACTTCTTCTACTTCGTAAAATTGAATTATATGGTATTCAAGGCAATGCAAATCTGCTATTTAGAAATAACTTGAAAGGCAGATCGCAGAGAACAGCAGTCAATAAAGTTTTGAGCAACGCTGCTCCTATGAAATCGGGCGTTCCACAAGGCTCGATACTTGGCCCAACTTTATTCTTGTTATACACTAATAATTTGAATACATTTGGACTTAAATGACATTATGCACTATACGCAGGTGAGACAATACTACTTTCCTCGGGACACGAAAGAGATTACCTCGAAAACACCATTAATGAGGATCTATAAACATATCATTCATGGCTGATTGATAGTAAACTAGCACTGAATACTTCAAAAACAAAATTCGTCATTTTCAAGCAAAAGAATAAAGGTGACATTGACATGGACATACAAATTAATGACGAAAAACTAGAAAGGTTAACGGAGATCAAGTATCTTGGACTTATCATTGACCAGAGACTAACATGATTATCACACATTAATAATCTAAGGAGACAATTAGCTCTTATTGTCGGACTACTTGGAAGATATGAAGGTTTTCCAAAAAACAGCAAGCAGATGATCCTAAATGCATTCGTACTGTTAAAACTACATTATGGAGTGGTAATTTGGAGCCAGTCATCAAAGCAGCACCTTAATATCATCTCTAGAATGCTCACCAAAGCGTATGAAAACATTCTAAATCTTCCCATGCTCCATCAAACCAGATTAGTGTTCTAATCAGTGAAAGCATTAACCTTTCCTCAAATCATTGAAATGGAGAAAACCAAGTTTATCTTCAAATGTTTACTATCAAAATCGTCATCACAAGTTCAATTTATTAAAGTATCGCAAAAGAATCAGTACAATGCTAGAAATGCTAATCAATTCGTAATACCTTTTGCAAGAACGGACCGTCTGAAGAACGATGCTACAAATGGTGCGCTGCGAATATACAACAATCTTCCTGATTCAGTTAAGGAAGCAAACTCACTTATAGTCTTTAAGAAAAGGCTTAAAGAATATTTAATTAATAACGTTTGAAATTCAGTCCAGTAAAGTTCAACATAGCGTCGAGATGCTTGAAGAGACAGCTATTTTATAACTCAGAGTATTTTTTTACTGCGTCGAATTTGTAATTTTTTTATCTCTGAGAGTTGATCACGAATTGGACAAGGAAAGATTAATAGAATCACTTCACATATTTTTGTGTGCACCCTTATACCGATGTTCTAAACATTGTCTGGGTGTCACACTAGAAGAAGCGACGAAATGTGAAGTGCAGATCGCACGAGTGTTGTGCGGCAAAAAAAGTGTGATGGAGAGAGTCGTAGGGAATGGAGGTATTTAAAAAACAAAAAAAACTACTTGTGTATGGAATTTTCTGTTGAAGCACTGTTTTATCAAATTTTTACCGCTGGACAGATTGGGCTGAAATTTTATATTCCGGAGCACTTTTTGATTGAAAAATCGAAGACGTGAGGAAAAATTGGATTTAAGTATGTTTTCAATTAAATTTAACGTATTTTAGTTTTGACATGACAGATAAGAAGCACCACATTCTTTCGTCGGTTTACAGCTACCAAATTTATTTCTTTTAGAAAAGTCTCCAAGAGGAAAGAAGGGTGTCATTCTAAAAAATAGACAGATGCCCTCCTAAAGAAGAATAGTTAACATTGAATGTCTCCTCATCTTGATATACTCGTATTTGCCACAAACTATTTCAGCGCCATCGGGCTTTTGTTAGTATAAATACGAGGTGTGTTCAAAAGGTATCACGAATTTTCGCGGGTTACGTATATTCGAATTTCGATTTTTTTGTGGCGTTATGTTGGTACTCATGTCTGTCTGCCGACAAGCTCGGCCATTTTGAATGTTCACTTAATTGGTGATAGCTGCTTTACTTGCACGTGTTTTCAATCGTCTTCGATTTTTACTTATTCAAAAAAATGGATCAAAGAACGTGTATCAAATTTTGTGTGAAAAACGAAATTAAGTGCGCGGATGCATTCCGAATGTTGACTGTGGCATACGGAGAAGCTACCTTGGACCGAAGCAACGTTTATCGGTGGTACAAAGTATTTTTAGAAGGCCGAGAAGATGTGAACGACGAAGAGCGTGCCGGACGCCCGAGCACTACAACAACAGACGAAAAAATTAATGAAGTGGAGAAAATGGTATTGGCCAATCGTCGAATCACCGTTAGAGAAGTTGCTGAGGACCTAAACATATCGATTGGCTCGTGCCATTCGATGTTTATCAATGATTTGGGCATGAGACGGGTCGCCGCGAAATTCGTACCAAAATTGCTCAATTGCGACCAAAAACAGCAACGCATGAACATTGCTAATGAGATGTTAAACTCTGTCCGCGACGAACCGAATTTGCTCCAGAGGGTCATAACTGGTGACGAATCGTGGGTTTATGGCTATGACGTGGAAACCAAAGCTCAATCATCTCAATGGAAGCTGCCGCATGAACCAAGACCGAAAAAAGCGCGCCAAGTTCGGTCGAATGTGAAAGTTTTGCTGACAGTTTTCTTCGATTGCAGGGGCGTGGTGCATCATGAGTTCTTGCCACAGAGATGAACGGTCAATAAGGAATATTACCTGCAAGTTATGCGCAATTTGCGCGAAGCAATCCACCGGAAACGCCCGGATTTGTGGAAGAACAAAAATTGGCTTTTGCACCACGGTAACGCCCCTGCTCACACATCCATTGGCCAAAACAACACACTAATGATGCCGCAGCCACCGTATTCCCCAGATCTGGCCCCCTGTGACTTTTTTTGTTTCCTAAACTGAAGAGGCCCATGAAAGGACGACGTTACGCTACGCTTAACGAGATAAAGACGGCATCGAAGGAGGAGCTGAACAAGATTAAAAAAAAGGATTTTTTGAAGTGCTTCGAAGATTGAAAAAACCGTTGGCACAAGTGTATAATATCTCATGGGGATTACTTTGAAGGGGACAAAATAGATATTCATGAATAAATAAATAATTTTTGAAAAAAAAAACAAAATTCACGATATTTTTTGCACACCTCGTATGTTAAGGTGAGGAGACATTCGATGTAAACTTCTTGTTTAGAGAGCACCCTTCTAATCGTATTTTGTAGAATGGCACCTGTTTTGTTTTTTTGTAGGACACCCTTCCTTTCTTTAGAAGGACACCCTCCTAAAGAAAATAAATTTGGTAGCTGTAAACTGACGAAAGAACGTGGCGCTTTTCAGCTGTTATGTCAAAACTTAAATACATTAAATGCAATTGAATAAATACTTAAATCTAATTTTCTTCACCTCATCGGTTATGTAATTAAACAGTGCTACGGCAAGTGAGTGCTACGGCATATAAAATTTCAGCCCAATTGGTCCAGCGGTAACCATTCGATAAAACAATCGACAACCGAAGTTTCCTTGAGGAAAAATTATAATTTTTAAGCTTTGCTTCCTCGAAAACCACGGACATTTCGCACAAATGTCCAGAGCAAATATGATTGCTTACACTTACCTGGCTATCAAAATTGCGCTCCGCCTCCCTATGCTATCATATATCTTCACCCATGCTATTCAACTCGCAGGTATTTGCCGCGCTTGAATTTCACCAATGTTCATCTGCTAATCTCAGGCGCAAAATTTTGTCCTAAAAAGCTCTTCCCCAGCAGGGTATTGATTCGCCCGGACTCCAAAAGGATAGCCAGTCCTTCACTGTACCTTGAAACATTGGAATTTCTAATTTTAGTAAATACGCTTCCTTCCGCGTGTCTGCCATCATTGGTACAGGTCGTTGTACACTAACACTTAGCAATGGCACCATGATGGACGATATATTTGATTTCGCGGTCAAAAAATTCATGTTATATGAATTATCACAATCAATTTCTTTTTATACCTCAGATTCCAACATCGTCTCTATAGAAACTAGTAACGTAGTGAAGTTCAAGTTCTTCTTTTTTAGTTCTAGAAGTTGATAGGCCCATAATTTTTCATCCTTTTGAGCACTCTCATCCTCCATCTTGTTCACAAAGTTGGTGTATGTTTTTGTAAGAGCAGTACGGAATGCATTTCTCTACTTTCTTAGAGCTTCCATATTTGAACATGCAACAACGTGATGCAATGAACTATACCATGACGCTCACTCTATCTGCTTAGCAACTTGAAACACACTGCATCCTGTCACGGTCGCCACTATGTCACGGTTAACAAAGGAAAAAGATTTTCGCATCTATTAAAACAAAAATTTTAATTGTTTATTTTCAAAACTGATTTACAGAAGTGACACAACGTAATGATTTAACGTTTCCGTAGGAAAATGCATTTCATATCTGCTTGATTTATGCCTTATCACCACTAGTGTTAGTAACAAGTCTTTTGCTGTTCATTATTTTATGTTCACTTACGTAAATGTGTGTGACTAACTCAAAATTTAAAATGTTGCCAATTTTCTTTGAACTCAAACATGAGCATTTCATGAAACTATTTGTGCGAGATTCTCGTTTCAACAGCTCTCATGGTTATTTTTGCGAAGCAGTGAGACCATGCAAGAGTTTGTACAAGCCCTTATAGCGACAACTGCTCACTGAAAGCCGAGATTAATAAAAAATAAATGTAACAAACTCTTTAATGAAAACACTTTGTTTGCACTAAATAATGGTTACTTTTATTTAGAAAACACTTTAATCTTTCTTCTAATAATAATTTTATAATCTTTCAAAATCCAGACGGCCAGAGTTTCGACTTACCCGTCACCCTTTGGGGGGAGAGCTTTTTAGGATAAAGCTTTGCGCCTGAGATTAGCAGATGAAAATAGGTGAAATTCAAGCGCGGCAAATACCTGCGAATTGAATAGGATGGGTGAAGATATATGATAGGATAGCTCCTATGGTATTTAACGAAGGTGATAACCCATCAGCTGTTCAGTTCAATTACATTTCTGACTTTTGATAATGACATTAATTGACAGCATTAAGTGTCAAACGCGAATGTATTTTAAATTCGTCGTAATAGTTTTAATTTCTTTAGTTTATAGATTAAAGTACATATTAAACGCGTTTTTTTTACCGTAGGTGCGCGAAAAGCGTTTTTTTTCGAAGAAATCCGGGAAATATTATAAGAGAGGTGGAGCGCAATTTTGATAACCAAGTGAGTATAAGGAATTATATTTGCTCTGGACATTTGTGCGAAAGGTCCTTGGTTCTCGAGAAAGCAAAGCTTAAAAATTATAATTTTTCCTCAAGGAAACTTCGGATGGAGCATTGTTTTATCGAATGGTTACCGCTGGTCCAATTGGGCTGAAATTTTATATGCCGTAGCACTTTTTAACCACATAACCGATAAGGTAAGGAACAATTAGATTTAAGCATTTTTAGGGTTTTGTACTGAAATACAAAACCCTATTGCAATCACGACCCTCCGTCTGTCCGTCCGTCCGTCCGTCCGTCTGTATGTCACAGCACTTTTTCTCTGAAACTATAGAGGCTACAGCCATGAAACTTTGTGGAAAAGTTCAAGGGTGGAAAAATTTTTCAAAGGGGTTTAAGGGGGTCTCCCCATATAGGGACGTGACCCCTCAAAAAAAAAATTTCACCATTGGTAGTCGAGTAGGGTGTCATTGGAAAGGTCTTAATGAGATCTTTTCAAAACAAGTCTTCAAATTGCCTTATGAGTACCGAGGGGGGCAAGGGAAGGGGAAATATACGAACTTTTCGCGTACCCCCCCCCCCCTCGCGATTGAACACCTTCCATCCAAAAAATCTGAAAAAATCATGAATGTAGGCCTTAATGAGAACAATAACAACAAATACATGAAAAGCCGAAATTCACTCAGCTTTATTAGTAATAGTATGATTTATCGATTTTATGTTTTCTTGAATAAAATCCACACGGTACCCTTAAATTCAATGAATCAATGATTACAGTACAGAGAAGTGGCCCCTGTAAAAAATTTCATGAAAGGTAGCCGATATGAGTATCAAATGAAAGTTCTCTATGTGAGCTTTTCAAAGCAGTTCTTAAACTGACAGTTTTTGCTTCAGTGGGGACACAAGGGGGGGGGGGGGGGGGAAATACATGAAAAATGTGTTTCCTCCCTCGCGAATGGACACCCGTGATTTAAAAAATCTGGAAATATTATCAAGGGCGATATTTGTTGGTATAACTTTAACAAATACCTCAGAAGTCAAAATTCCTTCATCTTTGTTAATAATAGTATGATCCTCGAACATGACGTGTTTCTTGATTTTATTCGTTGCTGGTTACTGCATTTTGTAAGTTGAGTACAAAACCCTTCTGACATGAGCATAGGTCTGTCTACCCAACTTGTTTCAATTGCATTTAATGTATTTTAGTTTTGACATAATAGCTGAAAAGCGTCACATTCTTTCGTCAGTTTACAGCTACCAAGTTTATTTCCTTTCGAAGGGTGTCCCTTAAAGGAAGGAAGGGTGTCCTACAAAAAAACAAGTTGGGTAAACAGACCTACGGTCATGTCAGAAGGGTTTTGTATTCAATTTACGAAATGCAGTCACCAGATCGAATAAAATCAAGAAACGATTTTATTGGAGAAAATATGAAATTCGAAGATCATACTATTATTAACAAAGTTGAACGAATTTCGTGTTCTGAGATTTTTGTTGTTGTTATACTCATAAATATCTCCCTTGATAATTATTTCAGATATCCATTCGCTAGGGAGGAAACACATTTTTCATGAAGCAAAAACTGACAGTTTAACAACTGTTTTGAAAAGCTCCCATGAAAACTTTCATTCCATACTCATATCGGCTACGTTTGATGAATTTTGATTTTCAGGAGCCACTCTCCTGTACTGTTATCATCGATTAATGGCCAATTTTTTCGAATCCTAGAATGGTTACAAAGCCCTTTTGCTAGGAGCTCTCTCCCGCCTCCTTGACTTGCTTCGCTTATGAGTATTAATTGAAGGTACTCATCTTCAGTCATTCATTAAATTGAATCAAGTGTTCAAAGCATGCACCTTAAACGTTGAAGTTGGGAAAAAATAACTCAAAATTATTCAATCTTCGCATTTAAAACAGCCACCATTTTGTTTTACGATTACTGATACCACTAGCTGAACCGATTCGCAAAGATATTCATGACACCTATCATTCCTGAAATTTTCATGCAAATCCTAGCAAAACTGTAGTGTCTGAGTCGGTAAAAAACGCATGTTGTTCCATAGCCATATGTTGCCATAGTAATAAATGCAGCGCATATTGTTCCATAGTAATACAGGAAAATTCAAACCGCTATAACTTCGCTAAATATGATTCAATCTTTATGAAACTTTCAGGATAGATCAACCTTATAAATAGTCATCTATGTACTGAATTTCATAGAATTTAAGAGTACCGTTAAGATTTTATTCAAGAAAACATAAAATTGATAAATCATACTATTACTAACAAAGTTGAGTGAATTGCGACTTCTCGCGTATTTGTTGTTGTTGTACTCACCAAGGCCTACATTCCTGTTTTTTTTCAGATTTTTCGGATCACAGGTGTCCAATCGCGAGGGGGGGGGGGGACACAAATTTTTCGTGTATTTCCCCTCCCTGTGCGCCCCTCGAAGCAAACTTTGCCAAACAAAGACCTGTTTTGGAAAGTTCTCATCAAGACCTTTCGTTTGATACCCATATCGGCCACCTTCAATGAAATTTTTTTTTCGGGGGGTCACTCCCCTATATGGGGAGACCCCCCTTAAATACCTTATAAAAAATTTTTTGTATTCGAACTTTGAAGAGAACACCACTTTACACCTACATACAAAATTTGATGTTTCTAGCTTAAGTAGTTTCCGAGAAAAACTGCTGTGACACACGGACGGACGGACGGACGGACGGACGGACGGACAGACAGACGGACAGACGGACAGACAGGACGCGATTTTAGAAGGGTTTTGTAAAATTATTTTACAAAACCCTAAAAACGGGTGCCCTTCTATAAAATATGAGTAGAAGGGTGCTCTTCTAAGCAAGAAGTTTACATCGAATGTCTCCTCACCTTATTTGTACTAACGGAAGCCCGATGACGCTGAAATAGTTTGTGGCAAATACGAGTATATCAAGATGAGGAGACATTCGTTGTTAACTATTCTTCTTAAGGAGGGTATCTGTCTGCTTTTTAGAAGGACACCCTTCTATCTTTTAGGACACTTTTGTAAAAGAAATAAATTTGGTAGCTGTTAATTGGCGAAAGAATGTGGTGCTTCTTATCTGCCATGTGAAAACTAAAATACGTTAAATTTAATTAAAAAAAATCCTTAAATCCAATTTTCCCTCACTTCTTCGATTTTGTAATCAAAAGGTGCTCTGGAATATAAAATTTCAGCCCGATCTGTCCAGCGGTAAAAATTCGATAGAAGAGTGCTACAACAGAAACTTCCTTACACAAGTAGTTCTCCCTCAAATCATACTGGTACCGAGATCCGAGTAAAGTATCTATCACTGACTTTTTCGGCTCAATTATTACAGAAAAAATCAATATTACCCCAGCGAATGAAGTGTAAATAAAAAATTGTAAGCTATCTCCGTAAGATTGTTTCATGTTGTATTTCTAGGGACGTCATTGCGGATTTCCATCATAAGCATCTGCTAGTTGCCGATGTAGATTATAAATTTGCGGTGCGCTATAGATACGTTTATATGAGCGAAATGAGTGCAATACACTTTCCACAGTACGAGTAGTGAGGCACTCTGGGTGTGTCCGGTTGCAAATGATTATGTAAAGGTTAAAAAGTTGCAGGAAAAATTCAGGAATTAATGTGACAAATTCGAAAATCTAGGATTTATAAATTTTTAAGGTTTTGTAACATAATTTTACAAAACCCTACTAGCTTCGCGACCTGTCTGTCCGTGTGTCCGTGGGTCACAGCACTTTTTCTCGGAAACTACTTAAGCTAGAAACATCTAATTTTGTATACAGGTATAAAGTGGTGCTCTCTTCAAAGTTCAACTACAAAAAATTTTATGAGGTATTCAAGGGAGGCTCTCCCCATATAGGCGGTGGCCCCCCGAAAAAAAAATTTCATCAAAGGTAGCCGATATGGATATCAAATGAAAGGTCTTGATGAGAACTTTTCAAAACAGGTCTTAATTTCATACTTTTTGCTTCGAGGGACGCGCGGGGAGGGGAAATACACGAAAAATCTGTGTGTCTCCCCCTCGCGATTGGATACCCGTGATCCGAAAAATCTGAAAAAAATTATGATGATTGGTGTTTATGAGTACAACAACACCAAATACCTTAGAAGTCGAAATTCGCTCAACTTTGTTAATAATAGTATGATATTCAAATTTCACGTATATATACAACTTTTTAATCTTTACAAAGTCATTTGCAAAAAGAAGCTAAACTTCCCATCAGACTCTCCAGAGTGCCTCACTGTTTTTTTTTCTTGCTACACGACTGACTATATGGGTAGTACTTATATAATTCTATAAATTTGTTGTGTTCGTTTCACGTACGATTCGTTACGTATTAAAGAGCTAAGTGATAAGTATCACAATTCGTCTATCTTACCCTTGTTTGTCAGTTAAATTCCCGATGAGAGATGAATCTGAAGGCAAACTTAAACAAAACGAGTAGGCAGGAGAGTTTTGCTACCAGAAGAGCTTTGTAATCATCCCCGGGCTAAAATAAACTTTTCTGACGCTATGAATCCATGATGAATTATGAATTCGTTGGACAAAAAGAAGTCGTTCAATTGTATAAGTCGTTCAATTGTATAAGTCGTTCAATTATATAAGAGCGATTTTAATAAGCCTGCCTGGATCTGGGATTTTACATTCAATAACAGCTTTATTACAAGCCTTAAGGAGGCAGTGAAGAAGATTGGCAGCAATAATTTTTAGCATGTTATAACCAATTGAGTCGACACTAGGTGTAGTGGGCTGCATTTGCATCTTGAAAATTGGTTGAACCTCTTTGGTTTTATATAAGATTCTTGGGGTTAATGGCTGTTACAGCTTCCTTGGTGATATTGGTATTAGGATGTTGCTTGTTCCAGACATCCAGAAGTTAGATAGAGGTCCAGCAACATTTAAAATTTCTTTCTTCGCGGTCACTTAGCATAATTTTTAGGTCTTTGTAAACAAAATTTCCATGAGAACATACTAGTTTCACGACCCGTCTGTCCGTCCGTCCGTCTGTCCGTGCGTCACAGGAGTTTTCTCAGAAACAATAGATGCTAGAAAGCTTAAACTTTGTGGAAAGGTCAGAAGTGGTGGTCTTTCAAATGTCTAGGTCTTGCCAAGCATTTCAAAATTTTTTAAGAGGAATCACCCCTCACAAGAACGTGGCCCTTAAAAAAATTTTTTGATTAAAGGTAGTCGAGTAGGGGATCAAATACAAGGTCATGCTTAGAACTTTTGGAATCTGAATTTAAAAATTCACTTTGCGTATCAGGGAGTCCAGGTGAAGGCAAAATGTACCAAGATTTGGATTTGGATTGAAATAAGAAATAAGATCTTTTATGCAAATCCAATAATAACCAAGTGAGTTATAGCCATTTCAATTGTTTGGTAGTACTACAACAATAACACGTGTTCATGGGTGATACATACTTCAAATTGACCTAGGCACTTTTATTTTCTTCCAATTTTCATGAAAATTTAAGAAATGGTGTTTCATTTGAATATTTTCAATTGGCCGAACGTTGCATCTTTTGCATAAATTTGAACGATTTCTTACCCAAGTATTAGATGAATACTTCAAGTCACCGATTTACACCATTAGAAAACTTGTTTCGAACCCTAGGGTGGTTACAAAGACCTTCTGGAAGGAGCACTCTCCTACTTACTCAATTTTTTTCCACTCATGTTTTGCTTCATCCTTTCCCAGACTTTCATTCATTCTTTCGACCACCAATACTTGTTGCTGTATTTAACTCTCTTGCATGTGGTATTATTGTTGATAATTTGGCTCGTCATTTATGATCTCCCTGAAATTTCTGTTGAAAGAACTAGTCGCGATATCATTACTCATACTGTCCTTGTACCGACACAGCCGCCAAGTGCTCGAGTCCGTTTTTATTGTGATCTGATGATGACTGATCTTCACAGATTATAATATCCGGAGAGGAAAAAATACATTTGCTGTCAACTGTAATTCTTCTAAAAGTATAGATTCCGGCGCTAAGTATTTTGAATTTCAAATTTTCAACCCATTAGAGAAGAATTTCGCCTTTGATATTGAGAGGTTGTTACCTCAATATGTGTTTCTCACATTAAAATCACATTCGATGACAATGCGTCTGGTATGTTTCATTTTATCTAGAATCAATGACAGGTTACCATACGTTATAGGTAAAATGGCCAAGAACTACTTGTGAAAGGAACTTTCTTTGAGGAAAAATTAAATTTTTAAGTTTCATTTTCGAGAAAACCAAGGACATTTCGCGCAAGCTTCCGATAATAACACGATTGCTTACACTGATCTGGAGTGAACGCCATCGAAATTGGGCGTTGTCTCCCGTATCATTCCCATAATGTGAAGCTGATATTCTGCACGTTTCCGTGTGATGGTACATCAATTTGGATTTATTCAAAGATGCCAGTTCGTGCGATATTCACACTAGGCATGTCACCATGATGATCAACTTCTTCGTCATATTCGTGGTGAACGTTCTCAAAATGATTGAAAAATGGCCCTATTCACGGCTAAAAAACTATTTCCAAAGAGTAAATTCACTAAAGGTGTGTGACGATTGGTTTGTTCGGAGATGCCTATGTACTTTTCCATAGTGCAGTTGTGATGGCTACTCAATTTGGTTTGTTCGTTACATTCGTGGTAAGCGATATTTTATAAAATAATTTGCAAAGATTAAATTTAATGGTCTTAAAGGAAATATTTGGATTGTGGCAATCTAAAAAGGATAGTATTGAACGGATTCACTGATCCATGGATACCTGTTTATGCACTATTCATATTCAGTGTGTCACCATCGTGGCCAAGGATATCAATTTATATACTAACTACAAATTGTAATTCCTTCAGACGAATAAGAATACATAAACGCAGGAAACCAGTGTTTTATAAACTTAAACTTACTTTAAACTAGAGAATAAAATATTGGCAGTTAAGTCAAATATGAAGTAAAATTTGGAAGCATAGATATTATAAAGACAATTTAAAGATATTAATAATACCTGTAATGAATCTTGTGACGCCGCTGGCGACTCACTAACCCACCTTGCCACCAAGTGGCTTGGCATCTCATTTTGGTTGGGACGGGTGCACATCCCGCGGCAATTTTGTCGTGGGATGTCAAAGTGAAATTGACCGGCAGATGTCAAAGTGAAGGTGGAGGGAATTTCATGTCTTGTTGCTGCAACGTGTTTTTATGGAGACAGGTGTCGGAAAAAGTGTAAAATCGCTGTATAATTGTGAAGTTTAGTTTCGTGTCGGTCGTAAAAGAATAAATAGACATCAGGTGTACAAGATGTTGTGTAAAAGTTCACTATGGAAAAACTTCCATTAAAAGGTGGCCAATCGGTAGCGGTGAACGGGAAACGAAGTTTGTTATAAAACTGGCTGCATATTTTCATTATTCGAGGCAGCGTGAAAGCTAGAAAGCATATATTAATTGAAAGAATGAAAGAGCACAAGATTCCCGAAGCTTAAGGTAGAGTTCTTTTCAGTGAGACAATCTGTAGCGATTATTTGAATTATTTGCACTCCTACTAGTACCGGGGCGTAAGTTGAATGGTTCTACATGTTATTCGAAAGATGTTAAGTTTAGCTATGGGGTTTCTTTTCTTAAGTGCTTCTGAAAAAAATAAAAAAAAACGTGCTCTTAGGCCAATTTAAACAATGTATTCTTATTGAACCAGCAGATATTTTTGTAGGCCTTTGTTCATTTCAATGCATGCATATAAAAATCAATTAAAATTCATGAGAAATCATTCGAAAAAAAAACTTAACATAAAAGCACAAATAATTGGTCTAAAGGGAGAAAATGAGAAAGAAGGAGTGTGAAAACGAAAGAATGCCAACTCCTATTTCTGTGTTGCTTAATTTAGACCACAAAAAAAAACAAGAACAGAAAATTTTTACTAGGTAAGAGAAGGAATAGATATTAAAGGCAAAAAAATTAAACATAATTAAAAATTTACAAGAAGAAGAAAGTTAATTATTACTATTATTATTATATTATTATTATTACAAAATTAACTGATATTAGGTAAACATAATAGCAAGCAAGAGAAAAAATAAATGATAATGCAAATTAGTTGAGACCTTTACAAAGTATCATAAAATGTTTTTCAATTGTTAATCAAATTAAGTTCTTGTATAATATATTTGAATTATTAGCCTGATTAACTTTTTATAGTATATTTAAATTATTAGT
The DNA here is from genome assembly GCA_963969285.1 of Odontomyia ornata. Taxonomy (NCBI): domain Eukaryota; kingdom Metazoa; phylum Arthropoda; class Insecta; order Diptera; family Stratiomyidae; genus Odontomyia; species Odontomyia ornata. The sequence goes on along the minus strand of OZ017738.1, from coordinate 196,200,326 downwards.
TTATTGTGACGCATTAGGGGTTTTATCAACTTTTCCAAGTTCATGGGAGAATTATATAGGAAATTTAGTTTTAAAACGAAGAAGTAAAATAATGGAAAATAAGTATAAAGCGAGGTATTACAAATATTATTAACTAACTGATAAATAATCGATACATAAATAATTGTTGAATAATAGTAATAAAAAAAAAGCAAAAAACAAAAAAAAACCATAACGCCCACAAATAATACCCAATAACAATGATTAATAAAGATTAATTCCAAATAAGATAACAACCGAGAATAACTCATGACACTTCATAATGAATAACGAAGAGTAATATACAACAGGGGTTAATAATAAGTCGACAATAAATTAACAAACAATAATAACTTGTAAGAATAGGAATAACAACTGTTTATATTGTACTTAGAACATCATTAATGATACGAGTACAAATCAATAAGTACCAATTATGTAACCTCAAGATGAGGAGTCATAGTAGGATCTAACTACGAATATTAATGAATATATGGAGTAGTAAAGAAAATTGTAACCCATCCAGAATAATAGTGTTCAAGGTTTAATGTATTTTGCTCTGTTACTCCAAAAGGAATAAATGAAAAATATACCGCAATGAACTGATAAATAATAAGAATTCTTTCCTTTCCAGTAGTTTTGCTTTTCAGCGGGAAACGAGGTGCAGGGTAACTATGCCGTCGCGAGGGTAGGGTTTGAGAAAATCCGCTGAAGTCGGTTTCGCGTTGCGCGCGGTACGCGGTACCTTAGTTGTTTTTGATTTTTCTTTAACGTAGCTTTCGTCGGGTTGAGTTAACGTAGTATACTTTTCGGTACCGCGTCGGAAATTCAGGAACGCGAAATAAAAATTAGATTTTGTTCTTTCGACTGGTTATAGGAAGAAATACGGAGTGACGTAGAATAGGTTTCCTCTCCGTATGGTTTTGTTTTGTAACGCGTTTGAAAACGGGCGTGTATAGGTGACTGAAATATGTAAATGAGCGTAACCCATTCGGAGACCCGCGACCGAAATCCTCTCCGATCTAGCTGGCCGACAAGCAGCCACCGCGTGAATGGGTTACGGTGCACGGATTGGTTGACCGGTTGGTACCATCCGTTGGCACTACTCAGACTTAACGTCTAGAACCGATGAGAGGTCGGTTCCGCGTTCGCAAGTAATCTTAAAAAAAACATTACAAATGGCGCCCAACGTGGGGCCCAAAACATCCTAAGGGGATAAACGATTCGCGTCTTCTGACGGGTTGGTCCTTTACGGAGGATGTAAGGTACTCTGGTACTCGGGCCTCACAAACAGGAGCAGTGGAGTTGTGTGATACACTTTAGCAGTCGCTTCACGTGAGTTGTAGATTCCGCTCTCCTTTGTTTGATTTTTTTTTCTCGCGACAGAATCATTCCGATGTGTTGTCCCAGGTGAACCCCTGTAAGGACCTTCTATTTTCTTGATGGAACTGTCAGCCAGATGGGGTTTCTCCTGTCGGCCTGGACTCTCAAGAAAATAGAAGGCTACCTTGCCTTTATGTCGCGGAAGGATTCTACTTATTTCGTATGCTAGATAGACGAGTGGTATCGGTTCAACGTTCGGTGGCGTATGCTGGAGTTGCGGAGCCCGGAATGCTTCCACGCGTCGGGAATTTTGACCGCGTACAAAACCGTTACGGTAGCTCTACCACTTGTCTCGTCGAGTCATTTAACGTAGCTTAGAGACGGTTTTTGTGATGTATGTGGGTTTAGGGGTTAATTTTTGTAAATCGACCGAAAACACCCTTTCTTCGGCAGACTACCACGCACTCTCATTTCCCTTTGGAAGTCGACTGCTGGAAAGGAAAGGACTGTCAAATATTTTATTTCCCCACTTATTAATAGCTCGCCACTATCGGTCACTAACTTAGTAGTGAGTTTTCTTTTTCACCTATATAGTAGGAATAAGTATATCTTATATTTTTTTCTTCTCAGTAATATAAGCAACAACCAAAACTAGCAACAACAAATATGGAAACAAAGCGGACCCCAGATAAGCGTTGGACCAGATCCAAAACGGTCCAACCAGCTAACTGCGGGATCTGCTTCGAAGACGTAGTGGAGGGCGTACACAGCGTGCGATTAGATTGTGGACCCCTTTTCCATCGTGCCTGTATCCAACAGCTCCTCCTCACGTCCGAGCTTTGCCCACTATGCCGGCGACCCATAGATCGGTCCGCCGGAGACGTCCCCCTCGGAACGCGCGTCCCCACGCGTGGAGCAGTGGCGAAAGGGGTTCCAGATGCCGAACCGCCCCAATCACGGGTGGACTTGCAAGGAGCCGTAGGTGGTGCAGTTCCGGCTGCATTTGTCGCGTCCGAGGTTACACCCGCGCCTTCCACCCACTCCATTGACAACCTCGTTGCGTTAATGCGGGATATGTCTGAGAGGATTGGCAACCTGGAGGGAAGGCTCCAGAACCTCCCCATGAGTCAACCACCCAGCCGCGTGAGAACTCCACTTGACTGGGAGCCCAATCCCAGAGTGGCTATGCCCCACTCTCGACCATCGGATCAATGGGCCTTACCTCCAAGAAACTCGGGAATGGATCCCAGAGCGCCCGAATATAGACCACGACACAGCACCGCACCTCCGTTGGTACCTCCAGTCCCCGAGGCAGTCCCTTACAACAGGTCAATCGAGGATGCGATTCCCCCCGGGAACGCATCGACACCTTTCCGAGACCCAACGCCTCGTATCATGGAGAGTTGGCGCCTGAACTTCACGGGTTTCAACGATATGATATCAGCGGACCGGTTCCTTTTCCGGATTCAGGCGTTAGTATCCAGCACCCTGGGAGGTGATTTCTCGGCCTTCCTCCGGCATGCACATCTTTTGTTCAGCGGGGATGCTGCCGACTGGTACTGGAGGTTTAAGGAATCGACGCCACGTCCCACTTGGAACTCTTTCAGTGCAGCCTTCCGCAATCGATTTGATGATGGCTTCACTGAGAGAGAACTAAGGGAACAGATAAAGAAACGGAAACAAGGCGCTCACGAACCGTTCGACCAGTACTACACAAGAATAGTGAGATTGAGCACTCGCTTGCGAACAACCATGCCCGAGGACGAACTGGTAGAAATTATCAGAGAGAATATGCGTTGGGAGCTCCAGAACAGCCTTCTGCATTTTCCCATCAACACCATACAGGGATTGCGCCTAAATGCCCGTAGGCAAGAACAATTGGATGAGCGGCGAGGTACCTTCCGTCCACAACCTCGCATAACGGGACCAAATCCCCGAAATCATCACACCGCGGAGTTGATGGCAGCGGACCACCTACTTGCTGATCCAGTACCAGTACCGAGGAGCGGAGCACCACAGGAGCATGAGGAGCCAGCAATGATTGATAGACCCTCCCTTGAAGCAATTACCAGCCCGACGGTCTGTTGGAACTGCCGACAAACGGGGCATCGATTCTATGCATGTCCAGCGGAACCGACGCTTTTCTGTTACCGATGCGGGAAGGCCGACACATACGCACCTGATTGCGCAAATTGCAAACTGCGAAAAAACTTGCCACCGAGTGCCGCGACCACCCGTTGGCACTCCTAAACCCCGGGCAAACCAATCCTGACCCCATCACTAGCTATGACCAAGCCCCAGACATGACTCCCATTCTGCTGACTCGCACCGCCAAACACAGTTCTCCCGAAGTTCCACAACCAACGCCATCCTTTGTCGAGGCAGACGCGCAGGGAAATGATAGCGAGGCGAAAGTTCCTTGGCATGTCAAACCTTTCCACGTCAGGCTGCGGAATTATTTGGCTACTCGACAGCGCATCTTCCATGAGGAGTTGGCTACAACTGTCCCACCGCGAAGAAAGCGAGCCACGCGTCGGATGCGGAGCTTCTGGAGAAGAGTCAGGCAGTCGAGAAAGGTGCTGAAGGACATACACTTAGACGAATTATTGAGGGATGACGTTCGACCATATGTGTCAGTACACCTCCTGCAAAAACGAGTGTCAGGTTTATTCGATACGGGAGCCAGTGTGAATTGCATATCAGCCGATTTTGCAGGGGAGGTACTGGCAATGCACGCGGGCCAAATTCACCATTTTACCACCTGGTTAAGCACGGCGGACGGAAATCGTCACTCTGTAGTGGGAAAAAATTACGACAGATGTTACCTTTAAGGGGGTAACTAAACCTCTGGAGTTTTACATCATACCTTAATTAACCCAGAATCTTTATCTAGGAGTGGATTTCGTTCGAAAATTTAACTTGGCCCCGGCACTGTTTCCCGGTACGAAACTGGAGTCCGTCACGACAATTCCTGACCAAACTCAAACCAATCACTTATTACGACATACACTGGATGTGAATCAGCAATTGAGACTTGACTCGGCTATATCGGCTTTTCCATCGCATGAGAAGGAAGGTCTCGGGTGGACGGCACTGGTGTTACACACTGTAGATGTGGGGGATGCTAAACCCATAAAACAAAGACATTTTGCCATATCTCCGGCGAAGGGAAAGTTGTTATATGCCGAAGTTGATCGAATGCTAGCATTAGGCGCGCAAAGCGCGTGGGCTTCCCCAGTCACCTTAGTTGTCAAGCCGAACAAGGTCCGGCTATGCGTAGATGCCAGACGCTTGAACGCCGTCACTGTCAAGGACGCATACCATCTACCGTTGATTGAAGGCATTTTGAGTCGGTTGCCTAAAGCCCACTTCATCACGAGCTTAGACCTCAAGGACGCCTTCTGGCAAATTCCTTTAGACCCTGGCTCAAAGGAGAAAACAGCCTTCACAGTCCCAGGTCGGGCCCTGTATCAATTCGTGACAATGCCATTTGGATTGTGCAATGCCCCTCAAACAATGACGCGCCTTATGGATAAGGTGGTACCACCTCATTTACGGCACCAAGTTTTCGTGTACTTGGACGATCTGTTGCTTATAACCGAGACCTTTAACGAACACATCGACCTGCTTCAGGAGGTGGCGCTACACATCCGGAGGGCAGGGTTAACAATCAACATACAGAAGAGTCAGTTCGTGATGACGGAGGTGAAGTACTTAGGTTACAGAATTGGGCATAGCAATATCAAAACTGATCCGGACAAGACTCAAGCGATTGACGTTTTTCCATTACCCAAGACCACCAAGCAATTACGCCGATTCCTAGGGTTATGCGGATGGTACCAGCGTTTCGTACGTAACTATGCCACCATTACCACTCCTTTGACCGACATGTTGCGTAAGGGATGTAAGTTCGTCTGCGAAGAGCCCAGCTTGCGAGCCTTTGAAGAGCTAAAGAGGAGTCTGACTACAGCCCCCGTACTGCACAGCCCGGACTTTGACAAACCGTTCTCAATCCATTGTGACGCGAGTCAACATGGGGTGGGAGCAGTCTTAGTCCAGGTTGCACAAGACGGCGAGGAGAGACCTATAGCCTTCATGTCCCACAAGCTGAACCAGGCCCAGCGGAACTACACGGTCTCGGAGCAGGAATGCTTAGCGGCTTTGCTGGCAGTGAAACGTTTTCGAGCATGTGTAGAAGGACATCCCTTTGAAATCGTCACTGATCATGCGTCACTGAAATGGCTGATGAGCCAAACTGATCTCCACGGCCGCTTGGCCAGATGGGCCTTGAAATTACAGGCGTTTGACTTCACGATAAGACACCGCAAGGGAAGTCAGCACGTGGTACCGGACACACTATCAAGGATGTTCGCCCCTGAAGGAGCCGAGTTGGCCCAGGAGGATGACAGCCCCCTATGGATCGACTTGGACCATCCCGCCTTCAAGTCAGCATGTTATACCCAGCTGGTGAATACGATTCAGGACCAGTTGCCGCAGCTGCCAGAACTACGGGTGACTGAGGGATTTATATACAAGCGGACGAGACACGCCTCCGGAGACCCCATTCAAGAAGAGGAACAGTGGGAGTTATGGTTGCCCGAAGAACTGACATGCGAATTGATCAAGCGAGCTCATGACCACCCATTGAGTGCACACGGCGGTTATGGTCATACGATTCGGCGACTGAAGACTTACTTCTTTTGGCCTAAGATGGCGCAGCAAGTGAAAAAGTACGTAGCCGCTTGTGAGCTGTGCAAATGCACTAAAGCGTCCAATTCTGTTCTTCGGCCCCCGCTGGGAAAATTCGAACTACCGGAGTGGGTGTTCCAGCGCATGTATATAGATCTCATCGGTCCGTACCCTCGCTCGACTTCAGGATACACGGGAGCTGTCGTGGTCCTGGACCACTTGTCCAAATTTCCAATTGTGGAACCTCTTCGAAACCTGAACACCGGCCCCATAGTCAGTTTTCTGGAAAATCGCGTTTTCCATATATTTGGAGTACCGGAGAAGTTGGTCTCCGACAACGGAGTTCAGTTCACCTCGTCTAGATTCCGAGAATTAATGGAGAAGTATGGCATTACGCATCAGCGGACTGCCGTTTATTCTCCACAAGCCAATGCGTCCGAGCGATTGAACCGCACCCTCATAGCCACCATTCGGGCCTACGTCCAACCGGATCAGAAGGATTGGGACCGCAGGATTTCCGCCATCACCTGTGCCCTGCGTTCGTCTTACCACTCCACCACAGGCATCTCCCCATACTTTGCCGTGTTCGGCCAGCATATGATTTGCCACGGAACCTCGTACCGGCTATTGCGACAGTTGAAAGGGTTGGAAGACCCAATAGTGGTGCTGGAGCCGCACGAGAAACTCCAAATTCGACGAGAACAAATCCGGGAGAGGATCGAAGACAGTAGACGGGTGGGGGAGGAGTGGTATAATCTGCGATCCCATCCTTCTGGCTTCAAGGCAGGCGACGAAATCTACCGACGGAGTTTTAGACAAAGTGAAGCAGGTCGGCAATACACTGCCAAGCTAGACAAGAAGTTCGTGAAGTGTCGAGTCTTACAAGTTTTAAGTCCCACGCGATACCTCATTGCGGACATGTCCGGAAGGGAGCTGGGAGGCTACCATGCCAAAGACCTACGACGCTGAGAGAAAAAAAAAACGTCATAGGGCCAAGCAGCGTTTCCTTCAGTCTCCCCATGCCTCGTAGGCATCGTGGACACTGCCCTGTAATGAATCTTGTGACGCCGATGGCGACTCCCTAACACACCTTGCCACCAAGTGGCTTGGCATCTCATGTTGGGTGGGACGGGTGCACATCCCGCGGCAATTTTGTCGTGGGATGTCAAAGTGAAATTGACCGGCAGATGTCAAAGTGAAGGTGGAGGGAATTTCATGTCTTCTTGCTGCAACGTGTTTTTATGGAGACAGGTGTCGGAAAAAAGTGTAAAATCGCTGTATAATTGTGAAGTTTAGTTTCGTGTCAGTCATAAAAGAATAAATAGACATCAGGTGTACAAGATGTTGTGTAAAAGTTCACTATGGAAAAACTTCCATTAAAAGGTGGCCAATCGGTAGCGGTGAACGGGAATAACTACAGTAACTCATCTTATCAGGCAGTTATCAAGAAGGTAAGCCAACGTAGATAGATGCTGTTATATGTACTATTTATCTTTTTCTGTCTAAATTAAAGATCATTGGAAGATTTGACCTTACTTGCCTGGATCCATACCCGAGGAATTAATAAGGGAATGCGGTTGCATGCGGGCACAGAAAACAAGATAAGTGAAAGTGTTGTTTTTGTTTCGACAATCGTTGCGAAATATTTCGCGCTAATCGCCTCACAAAACATATCCAATAGCTTCGTCCATCATTTTGTGTGACTGCCATTAAAACCCATCGTCCGTCAGTAGATTCTCGGCCATAGCAATAGCACAGTTATGCAATCTCGAATGAAACACGGAAAAATTTTTGGAATGTAATTTTCGACCCCATTAACTGCGCTGTAAGCCAGTAGTGAAAATATTATCCGAATCGTATACATATTATGAGAAATTGCAAAAATGAGATAGCCTAAGCTGTCCAAGGCGAATAGAGTAACATCAGCCATATTGCTGTTATTGCTATCTTCTGCTAACTTTCTGTTTGCAAAAAAAAAAGAAAAAAACTCTTTATGTTAGCTTCATTGAAATTTGTTAAGAAAAACGGCGATTAGCAAGGAAGGGGCACCTTTTTTTTTACTGTATTTTATGTTTGTATATAAGCTGAAGGAAATGTTATCGTCATGTTTTAGCTTTTAATATTATACTTACCCTAGAATAATTCCTCGAAATGTATCTTGATTAAATTTATTACTAGCAATCCTTAGAAAAAGGAGAAAAAAATCTTAAAAAAAAAATAAAAAGAGGAAACGAAGTTTGTTATAAAACTGGCTGCATATTTTCATTATTCGAGGCAGCGTGAAAGCTAGAAAGCATATATTAATTGAAACAAGTTGGGTAGACAGACCTATGCTCATGTCAGAAGGGTTTTGTACTCAACTTACAAAATGCAGTAACCAGCAACGAATAAAATCAAGAAACATGTCAAAGACGATTTTATTGGAGAAAATGTGAAATTCGAGGATCAAACTATTATTAACAAAGTTGAAAGAATTTTGACTTCTGAGGTATTTGTTTTAGTTATACCCATAGATATCTCCCTTGATAGTTTTTCCAGATTTTTTAGAAACACATTTTTCATGTTTTTACAACACCCCCCCCATTGGCCCCACTGAAGCAAAAACTGTCAGTTTAAGAACTGTTTTGAAAAGCTCTCGTAGAGAACTTTCAGTTGATATTCATATCGGCTACCTTTCATGAAATTTTTTTCAGGGCCCACTCCTCTGTACTGTAATCATCGATTCATGGCCTATTTTTTCGAATCCTAGAATGGTTACAAAGCCCTTTTGCTAGGAGCTCTCTCCTGCCTCTTCGACTTGTTTCAATTGTATGTACTCATTTTCATGATACCTATGATTCCTGAAATTTTCATGCAAATTCTAGCAAAGCTGTAGTGTCTAAATCGATAAAAAGCGCATATGGCTCCATAGCCATATGTTTCCATAGTAATACAGGGCATATTGTTCCATAGTAATACGGGAAAATTCAAATCGCTATAACTTCGTTAAGTACTATTGGATCTTTATAAAACTTTCAAAAAAGATTTATGTTATGAAAAGTAATCTGTTTGTAAAATTTTATTGAATTTAAGGGTACCGTTTAGATTTTATTCAAGAAAACATAAAATCGATAAATCATACTATTACTAACAAAGTTGAGCGAATTTCGACTTCTCATGTATTTGTTGTTGTTGTACTCATAAAGGCCTACATTCATAATTTTTTTCAGAATTTTCGGATGGAAGGTTTCCAATCGCGAGGGGGGGTACGCGAAAAGTTCGTACATTTCCCCTTCCCCTGCCCCCTCGGTACTTATAAGGCAATTTTAAGACTTGTTTTGAAAAGATCTCATTAAGCCCTTTCCAATGACATCCTACTCGACTACCAATGGTGAAAATTTTTTTTTTGAGGGGTCACCTCCCTATATGGGGAGACCCCCCTTAAACCCCTTTGAAAAATTTTTCCACCTTTGAACTTTCAAGAGGTCACCACTTCTGACCTTTCCACAAAGTTTGATGCCTGTAGCCTCTATAGTTTCGGAGAAAAAGTGCTGTGACATACAGACGGACGGACGGACGGACGGACGGACGGACAGACGGACACAGGTCGTGATTGCAATAGGGTTTTGTATTTTAGTACAAAACCCTAAAAATGAAAGAGCACAACATTCCCGAAGCTTAAGGTAGAGTTCTTTTCAGTGAGACAATCCGTAGCGATTATTTGAATTATTTGCACTCCTACTAGTACCGGGGCGTAAGTTGAATGGTTCTTCATGTTATTCGAAAGATGTTAAGTTTAGCTATGGGTTTTCTTTTCTTAAGTGCTTCTGAAAAAAATAAAAAAAAAACGTGCTCTTAGGCCAATTTAAACAATGTATTCTTATTGAACCAGCAGATATTTTTGTAGGCCTTTGTTCATTTCAATGCATGCATATAAAAATCAATTAAAATTCATGAGAAATCATTCGAAAAAAAAACTTAACATAAAAGCACAAATAATTGGTCTAAAGGGAGAAAATGAGAAAGAAGGAGTGTGAAAACGAAAGAATGCCAACTCCTATTTCTGTGTTGCTTAATTTAGACCACAAAAAAAAACAAGAACAGAAAATTTTTACTAGGTAAGAGAAGGAATAGATATTAAAGGCAAAAAAATTAAACATAATTAAAAATTTACAAGAAGAAGAAAGTTAATTATTACTATTATTATTATATTATTATTATTACAAAATTAACTGATATTAGGTAAACATAATAGCAAGCAAGAGAAAAAATAAATGATAATGCAAATTAGTTGAGACCTTTACAAAGTATCATAAAATGTTTTTCAATTGTTAATCAAATTAAGTTCTTGTATAATATATTTGAATTATTAGCCTGATTAACTTTTTATAGTATATTTAAATTATTAGTTTATTGTGACGCATTAGGGGTTTTATCAACTTTTCCAAGTTCATGGGAGAATTATATAGGAAATTTAGTTTTAAAACGAAGAATTAAAATAATGGAAAATAAGTATAAAGCGAGGTATTACAAATATTATTAACTAACTGATAAATAATCGATAAATAAATAATTATTGAATAATAGTAATTAAAACAAAAAGCAAAAAACAAAAAAAAACCATAACGCCCACAAATAATACCCAATAACAATGATTAATAAAAATTAATTCCAAATAAGATAACAACCGAAAATAACTCATGACACTTCATAATGAATAACGAAGAGTAATATACAACAGGGGTTAATAATAAGTCGACAATAAATTAACAAACAATAATAACTTGTAAGAATAGGAATAACAACTGTTTATATTGTAGTTAGAACATCATTAATGATACGAGTACAAATCAATAAGTACCAATTATGTAACCTCAAGATGAGGAGTCATAGTAGGATCTAACTACGAATATTAATGAATATATGGAGTAGTAAAGAAAATTGTAACCCATCCAGAATAATAGTGTTCAAGGTTTAATGTATTTTGCTCTGTTACTCCAAAAAGAATAAATGAAAAATATACCGCAATGAATTGCTAAATAATAAGAATTCTTTCCTTTCCAGTAGTTTTGCTTTTCAGCGGGAAATGAGGTGCAGGGTAAGTATGCCGTCGCGAGGGTAGGGTTTGAGAAAATCCGCTGAAGTCGGTTTCGCGTTGCGCGCGGTACGCGGTACCTTAGTTGTTTTTGATTTTTCTTTAACGTAGCTTTCGTCGGGTTGAGTTAACGTAGTATACTTTTCGGTACCGCGTCGGAAATTCAGGAACGCGAAATAAAAATTAGATTTTGTTCTTTCGACTGGTTATAGGAAGAAATACGGAGTAACGTAGAATAGGTTTCCTCTCCGTATGGTTTTGTTTTGTAACGCGTTTGAAAACGGGCGTGTAAAGGTGACTGAAATATGTAAATGAGCGTAACCCATTCGGAGACCCGCGACCGAAATCCTCTCCGATCTAGCTGGCCGACAAGCAGCCACCGTGTGAATGGGTTACGGTGCACGGATTGGTTGACCGGTTGGTACCATCCGTTGGCACTACTCAGGCTTAACGTCTAGAACCGATGAGAGGTCGGTTCCACGTTCGCAAGTAATCTTAACAAAACATTACATACCTCAAACCAAAAACTGAGGAAAATATTAGCCAGCGTCCTTAATAATTTCAACTTGCAACTTTTTAAGAGTAGTAATAATACAAAACATTTTTATTACTTACTCTAGATATTTTCATATACCCATGACTTCACTTTCATCGTAATATATTTATTCATTTCAATTGGTACTTTATAATTATCTGAAAATTCATTGAACAGTTTTATAGCGACAATATTGCAGTTCTTATCACAAAATTGGCAAAATAATATTTTTATATGCTGTTTCTTGTTGACAGTTCATATTGATTTGTAAATTTACAGTAAAATAGTAAACACAGTAAATAGTATAATTCGTCAGTGTTATGTGAATCGTTTTTTAGAACAGATTGTTTTTTGTTTATAATTAGTAAGACCGCTGTAGTAGATTTCGATTTTTTGAATAAGCTCCACCCTAAGCAATTATTTCAGATTGCTGTCCATTTGTAAGTTAAAAGTTTAAAGAAGCAACCCCTTAGACCATAAAAATATAATTTCTACAATTATATTTCATGATTAGTAGTATCAAAAGCTTTAGCGAGATTATGAAAAGTCATAATAATGGATTTAGTTTTATCCCTACAGATATGTAGGAATTTTGATAAATATTTTATAAATGGTTTATAAAATTGATATGTTACTATATAGGTGCTCCTGAAACAATGGAGTCAGCAAACTGGAAACAAAATGGAATTCAAATGCATATTAAGCATACTTAGTTTTTTGAACTCAATTTATGCTATCTATATATGGCGCGTTTTTATATTTCTAAGAACTTGTTTAATTTACTGATTAGTTTAGAACACCCTTCTGGCAAGAACACTCTCCATCCACTCCGACTTGTTTTCTATTAAATCTCTTTCATATTTGATCTAAACGGTAGCTATAAGTTTATTTAAAAATTTTACATGTCTTTTATACTAAGCTTTCAATGTTTCATTATCAGAATCCAATCGCGAAATTTAATATAATTGCTCTTTTCTTAAGCGAGAATTCATAATACCTTCAGTTATCCACGATTTTTTGGGAAGGTACTTAGATTTGTTTATTTGACCAGCGTTACTAAATCGACCAGCGTTACTAAATCGACATTGAAGGCGAAATTAGGCTCGTTAAGTAAAATTTGATTCCATTTTGGTTTGCTAGCAGAAATCTTTGTTTTTTTATAATAGATTTTATAAAAGGCAGTACTTCATTTTTAAGGGCTTTGTAAAATAATTTTACAAAACCCTTCTAGTTTCGCGACCAGTTTGTCCGTCTCTCCGTCTGTCCGTCCGTCCGTCTGTCCTTGTGTCACAGCAGTTTTCCTCGGAAACTACTTAAGCTAGAAACATCAAATTTTGTGTGTAGGTGTAAAGTGGTGATCTCTTCAAAGTTCAATTACAAAAAATATTATAAGGTATTTAAGGGGGGTCTCCCCATATAGGAGAGTGACCTCCCGAAAAAAAAAATTTCATTAAAGTTAGCCGGTATGGGTATCACATGAAAGGTCTTGATGAGAACTTTTCAAAGCAGGTCTTAGTTTGGCAAAATTTGCTTCGAGGGGCGCACAGGGAGGGGAAATACACGAAAAATTTGTGTCCCCCCCCTCCCGATTGGACACCTGTGATCCGAAAAATCTGAAAAAAATCAGGAATGTAGCCCTTGATGAGTACAACAACAACAAATACGTTAGAAGTCGCAATTCACTCAACTTTGTCAGTAATAGTATGATTCATCGACTTTATGTTTTCTTGAATAAAATCTTAACGGTACCCTTAAATTCAATGAAATTATGAAATTCAGTACGTAGATGTCTATTTATAAGATTGATCCATCCTGAAAGTTTCATAAAGATTGAATTATACTTAGCGAAGTTATAGCGGGTTGAATTTTCCTGTATTACTATGGAACAATATGCGCTGCATTTATTACTATGGCAACATATGGCTATGGAGCAACATGCGCTTTTTATCGACTCCGACACTACAGTTTTGCTAGGATTTGCATGAACATTCTATCAATATTCAATCTCTCAGGCTTAGTATAGTTTTTCCTGAACATTATCCCCTCCATATTACTATTAAACAGAACAATAGTAAACAAGTTGGGTAAACAGACCTACGCTCATGTCAGAAGGGTTTTGCATTCAATTTACAAAATGCAGTCATCAGATCGAATCAAATCAAGAAACATGTCAAAGACGATTTGATTGGAGAAAATATGAAATACGAAGATCATACTATTATTAACAAAGTTGAACGAATTTCGACTTCTGAAGTTTTTGGCATTGTTATACTCATAAATATCTCCCTTGATAATTATTTCAGGTGTCCATCCGCGACGGTGGAAACACATTTTTCATGTATTACCCCCTGTGCTCCCACTGAAGCAAAAACTGACAGTTTAACAACTGTTTTGAAAAGCTCCCATAGAGAACTTTCATTTCATACTCATATTAGCTACCTTTGATGAATTTTTTTTTCAGCGGCCACTCTCTTGTACTATTATCATCGATTAATGGCCAATTTTTCGAATCCTAGAATGGTTACAAAGCCCTTTTGCTAGGAGCTCTCTCCCGCCTCTTTGGCTTGTTTCACTTATGGTTATTAATTGTGGGTACTCATCTTCAGTCATTCATTAAATTGAATCAAGTGTTCAAAGCATGCATCTTAAACGTTGATGTTGGGAAAAACTAACTCAAAATTATTCAACCTTCGCATTTAAAACAGCCACCATTTTGTTTTACGATTACTGATACCACTAGGTGAACCGATTCTCAAAGATATTCATGATACCTATCATTCCTGAAACTAAGCAAATAAAATTTATAGTTCCATAGTCAGTTGTGTGTTGGCGCTTGAAGAAACAAGTGAAGCTCATTTAGTTAGTTTGGCCTTAGGAAAAATATTTTACAGGCAGGTTAAAAAATCTTGCAAGGCATAAAAAATATTGCAGCAGCATCATGATTCTTCTTCATCCATGGATCAGTCAAATGGATGAAATCGCAGAAACTACTGCCGATTTAGCCACCCAACGAGGATCCCATTGAATTACACAGGTACAGAAGGAATCAATAAAATCACAAGAAATGACATCGCATGTTGCAGGAATTGAAAAGAATCTTTCAACAAAATATTTTCAGAAGGCTATGCAAATTCACAAGATGCAATGAAATTTTTTGAACCAAGTGATATAAATTTGGACAGAGGTCTTAACGTTAATAACAAAATTAGTAAAGATTATGAATGCTATCGAGACCTTTATGATTATTAGAAAAAAGAGCTCAAAAAGTTCAAATTGGAACATTCTTCAAGCCTTAGTTAGTATGCATTGCATTTCTTATATTTTTTTCCATAGTGGTAAAACCAATAAAAAGTTCTACGCAAGTAAGTAATAAAAATAATTACTGATTGGATAAATATGTACTCAGAGGTCAAAGTCAACATCAAAAGCACTTTTTATAAAGTTTCAAAGATTATAAAGCAAATTCCAAACAATATAAATACTAAAAACTTAATGGCTCAAATGGCTCTCTCAATTAACACATTGTTAATCAATAACATTTAATCAAAAAACACTATCAAATTCAATTTAATTAAAATTAATAAACAAATACTATTCAAAAATTAATTATAATATTAATACAACATAACGGTGAACTTTTATCCTACATCTATATTTTAAAACCTAATTCTAAACAAATTCAATCAAAAGCTTTATCTTAGACTAATACAATTCTATGACGAAAACCCTAGCCTAAACGTTCAACCTTATCTCTAATATGTATAAAAATATGCCTAAATCTAATTTATGCCAGCGAGCCCTGCAAGGTAATTAATCATTGAATCTTTCACAAAAATAGTTATTGTTTTATTTATTTACCTTTAAATATCATAAGGGTTGAATATTTCACCAGCTTCACTTCATTTGCTTTGCCCGTTTAAGGAATATATATTTGGCAAAGTAGCCAGGAAGGTCTGTTTTCTTAGCTCCAAAGCTGGGAAGCGATCGTTTTAAATGTGACCACTGCCCCTCTATCGTATTGGTATGTGCACCACTCTCGGGTTCAACAAAATTCAGCGAGTGGTTCACTTTCAAATGGCTGAACCCTTCGTCGTAAGCCTGTAAGCAATATTGAAATGCAATACTTATCGTTAATTAGGAATAAAAAACTTACTTTCCAGCTATCTGAAATGATTGTGGTGCCGGGCAATATGTAGGTTTTTTATTATTGGAAGTAATTCTCCTTTGCTTCTTTGTGGAAAGTGGACAAAAAACATCCTCCCGTTCCTTTCTTAACACCTCCAAAAACCCATTGTCCTTTGACGATTCGCCACCTATCATATTTTCTCTTGCCGAATTTAGATTCGTCGATTTCGACAATGAGGTTCACCCCTGAAAGAAATAAAAGAATCAGAAACATTCTTAGTAATAAGAATTTTCACAATAAGTTATCGCCAATTTTCTCGCTTCTTTCTATTAAGCCCATTTCAACGATTTCCCTACACAGTTTCCCCCACAAAACCGCTGTGCGGAAGGAAATTTGGAGATTTTTTATTACTTGGAGCTGGGTGAATCGGTCGCACCACGAATGAATCGTGGCCAGACACTTCCACGTTGGCAGATTTATGTTGCCAAAAATGGTCCCCTGCCGTAAGGTGCGCCTTAAAACCAATAAAATGATAGTTAAAAGTTTAACATTTTATGTTATTTAAATACCCATAATTGCACATTTTGCCATTATTTAGTAATTGGCTGCATTTCCAGCGCCAGCCATCCGCTTTTGACCTATTGGCCTCAATTTTTAGCGGGGCTTGGCATTTTTTACAGGCTACTTGCCTAGGAACAAGCCCACTCTCTTGTAGCGAAACAATGCCATGTTTCACCAACACCCCAAAAAATTGGCCTCTAAACTTAGTGAAATAGAAAAATAGCTTTTAGAATGAAAAGAAAGCCGACTTTTAAGTACTGTTTTGTCGAATGGTTACCACTGGGCCGATTGGGCTGAAATTTTATGTGCTGTAGCACTTTTTAATTACATAACCGATGAGGTGAGAAAAAATTAAATTGAAGTATTTATTCAATTGCATTTAATGTATTTTAGTTTTGACATAATAGCTGAAAAGTGCCACATTCTTTCGTCAGTTTAAAATTAGCAACATCCTTCTGAAGGAAGGAAGGGTGTCCTACAAAAAAACAAAACAGGTGCCCTTCTACAAAATATGAGTAGAAGGGTGCTCTTCTAAGCAAGAAGTTTACATCGAATGTCTCCTCACCTTATTTTTACTAACGGAAGCCCGATGACGCTGAAATAGTTTGTGGCAAATACGAGTATATCAAGATGAGGAGACATTCGATGTAAACTACACTTCTTTAGGGGGGCATCTGTCTACTTTTTAGAAGGACACCCTTCTTTCCTTTAGGACACTTTTCTAAAAGAAATAAATTTTATAGCTGTAAACCGACGAAAGAATGTGGTGCTTCTTATCTGTCATGTCAAAACTAAAATACGTTAAATTTAATTGAAAAAATACTTAAATCCAATTTTCCCTCACTTCTTCGGTTTTGTAATCAAAAAGTTCTCCGGAACATAAAATTTCAGCCCAATCTGTCCATCTTTAAAAATTCGATAAAACAGTGCTTCAATAGAAACTTCCTTACACAAGTAGTTCTCCCTCAAATCATACTCGTACCGAGATCCGAATAAAATATCTATCACTGACTTTTTCGGGTCGATTCGGCCCTCGAGCTATTACCGAAAAAATCAATACTACCCCGGCGAATGAAGTGTAAATAAAAAATTGTAAGTTAACTCCGTAATATTGTTTCATGTTGTATTTCGAGGGACGCCATTGAGGATTTCCATCATAAGCATACGCCAGCTGCCGATGTAGATCATAAATTTGCGGTGCGCTATAGATACGTTTATATGAGCGAGATGAGTGAGCCAAGCAAAAACTAACAGAACGAAAAAATAGTTCTGCCACAATACACTTTCCACACCACTTTTCGCCGACGCTGTCTCAGCTCGTCCAAAGCTGTTTTTGCTTGCCAACGCTGTTTTAGCTCGTCCTCCCTGAACACTTCAAGAATTATTCACCACGTTCACTCGTCCCAATGCTGCAACACCTACACGCCACAAGAACTTGTTTCGAACCCTAGGGTGGTTACAAAGACCTTCTGGTAGGAGCACTCTCCTACTTACTCAATTTTTCCCAGACTTTCATTCATTCTTTCGACCACCAATACTTGTTGCTGTATTTAACTCTCTTGCATGTGGTATTATTGTTGATAATTTGGCTCGTCATTTATGATCTCCCTGAAATTTCTGTTGAAAGAACTAGTCGCGATATCATTACTCATACTGTCCTTGTATCGACACAGCCGTCAAGTGCTCGAGTCCGTTTTTATTGTGATCTGATGATGCCTGATTTTCACAGATTATAATATCCGGAGAGGAAAAAATACATTTGCCGTCAACTGTAATTCTTCTAAAAGTATAGATTCCGGCGCTAAGTATTTTGAATTTCAAATTTTCAACCCATTAGAGAAGAATTTCGCCTTTGATATTGAGAGGTTGTTACCTCAATATGTGTGTCTCACATTAAAGTCACATTCGATGACAATGCGTCTGGTATGTTTCATTTTATCTAGAATCAATGACAGGTTACCATACGTTATAGGTGAAATGGCCAAGAACTACTTGTGAAAGGAAGTTTCTTTGAGGAAAAATTAAATTTTTAAGTTTCATTTTCGAGAAAACCAAGGACATTTCGCGCAAGCTTCCGATAATAACACGATTGCTTACACTGATCTGGAGTGAACGCCATCGAAATTGGGCGTTAACTCCCGTATCATTCTCATAATGTGAAGCTGATATTCTGCACGTTTCCGTGTGATGGTACATCAATTTGGATTTATTCAAAGATGCCAGTTCGTGCGATATTCACACTAGGCATGTCACCATGATGATCAACAATCTTCGTCATATTCGTGGTGAACGTTCTCAAAATGATTGAAAAATGGCCCTTTTCAGGGCTAAAAAACTATTTCCAAAGTGTAAATTCACTAAAGGTGTGTGACGATTGGTTTGTTCGGAGATGCCTATTTGTGAAGCGTATCAGCATTATGGTCAAAGATGTTATGTACTTTTCCATCGTGCAGTTGTGATGGCTACTCAATTTGGTTTGTTCGTTACATTCGTGGTAAGCGATATTTTATAAAATAATTTGCAAAGATTAAATTTAATGGTCTTAAAGGAAATATTTGGATTGTGGCAATCTAAGAAGGATAATATTGAACGGATTCAATGATCTATAGACACCTGTTTATGCACTATTCATATTAAGTGTGTCACCATCGTGGCCAAGGATATCAATTTGGTCGTTGCATTTGTGGTGAACGTGTCTGATTTTTTTTTTATTTTCATTTAAACCAGCATAAGATTATATACTAACTACAAATTGTAATTCCTACAGACGAATAAGAATACATAAGCGCAGGAAACCAGTGTTTTATAAACTTTAACTTACTTTAAACTAGAGAATAAAATATTGGCAATAAAGTAAAATATTAAGTAAATTTGAAAGGATAGATATTATAAAGACAATTTAAAGATATTAATAATACCTCAAACCAAAAACTAAGGAAAATATTAGCCAGCGTCCTTAATAATTTCAACTTGCAACTTTTTAAGAGTAGTAATAATACAAAACATTTTTATTACTTACTCTAGATATTTTCATATATCCATGACTTCAGTTTCATCATAATATATTTATTCATTTCAATTGGTACTTTATAATTATCTGAAAATTCATTGAACAATTTTATAGCGACAATATTGCAGTTCTTATCACAAAATTGGCAAAATAATATTTTTATATGCTGTTTCTTGTTGACAGTTCATATTGATTTGTAAATTTACAGTAAAATAGTAAACACAGTAAATAGTATAATTCGTCAGTGTTATGTGAATCGTTTTTTAGAACAGATTGTTTTTTGTTTATAATTAGTAAGACCGCTGTAGTAGATTTCGATTTTTTGAATAAGCTCCACCCTAAGCAATTATTTCAGATTGCTGTCCATTTGTATGTTAAAAGTTTAAAGAAGCAACCCCTTAGACCATAATAATATAATTTCTGCAATTATATTTCATGATTTGTAGTATCAAAAGCTTTAGCGAGATTATAAAAAGTCACAATAATTGATTTAATTTTATCCCTACAGAAATGTAGGAATTTTGATAAATATTTTATAAAATTGATATGTTACTATATAGGTGCTCCTGAAACAATGGAGTCAGCAAACTGGAAACAAAATGGAATTCAAATGCATATTAAGCATACTTAGTTTTTTGAACTCAATTTATGCTATCTATATATGGCGCGTTTTTATATTTCTAAGAACTTGTTTAATTTACTGATTAGTTTAGAACACCCTTCTGGCAAGAACACTCTCCATCCACTCCGACTTGTTTTCTATTAAATCTCTTTCATATTTGATCTAAACGGTAGCTATAAGTTTATTTAAAAATTTTACATGTCTTTTATACTAAGCTTTCAATGTTTCATTATCAGAATCCAATCGCGAAATTTAATATAATTGCTCTTTTCTTAAGCGAGAATTCATAATACCTTCAGTTATCCACGATTTTCTGGGAAGGTACTTAGATTTGTTTATTTGACCAGCGTTACTAAATCGAC
Organism: Odontomyia ornata; assembly: GCA_963969285.1. Lineage (NCBI taxonomy): Eukaryota > Metazoa > Arthropoda > Insecta > Diptera > Stratiomyidae > Odontomyia > Odontomyia ornata. The sequence goes on along the minus strand of OZ017738.1, from coordinate 196,180,006 downwards.
CAGCGTTACTAAATCGACATTGAAGGCGAAATTAGGCTCGTTAAGTAAAATTTGATTCCATTTTGGTTTGCTAGCAGAAATCTTTGTTTTTTTATCATAGATTTTATAAAAAGCAGTACTTCATTTTTTACTATTGTTCTGTTTAAAAGTAATATGGAGGGGATATTGTTCAGGAAAAACTATACTAAGCCTTAGAGATTGAATATTGATAGGATTTGGTTTAATGAGCATATTAGCAATACAAGAACCTCCTACTTAATTGTCGGAAGGCCTTGTTACCTCTTGAAAAAAAGTAGTGTATACTCTTTCCAAAAGATTACTCAAACGTTCTTGGGTTATCGTATTAAGATCCAATAAATCAATACAATAAAATCATTTTTGGAATTTGGATAGTATTCCAAATTCTAAGTCTCAGAATATGCAATACAATAATAACCGGTTTATTGTTAAGGCTTTGTAAAAAGATTCGTAGTTGATCATGATTTGAATTGAAACTTTTGATGCTAGTATAAAATATTAAATTATTAATAGGTATAGCCAGTTATTTGTTTATTTGATATCCGCAGGCAACTTTTCTTTTTTCTTCAAAAGCCATCGGGCCTTGCCCTTTTAGGTGAGCAGATGCGCTTCGACTCCTTCGAGATATAGAAGATGACTCAAAGGCGTTGAAATGCGTCTGCTCAGTCAAAAAGGCAAGGCCCAACGGCTTCTGAAGAAAAAAAAAACAAATTATTATTAGTATATTATTGATACAAAAAATGTTGGATTAATACAAAAGGGGTCCTATTCAAGATTACAAAACTTTATTCAAGGAGTGAAATTGATGGTTTTTTGGTGAATATTTACAAAGTGGGGAAATTACTTAGGATATTCAACGTATTTACAAACCCATAGTTCGGATGAGTTGACTCTTCAAGAAACTAGTGAAGCTTATTTGGTTGGTTTGTTCGAATATATCAAGCTCGTGCACTATTCATGCTAAGCTTGTTACCATAATGGCCAGAATATCAATTCCCTCGTCGCGTTCATGGTTAAAGTGCCTGAATTGATTCAAAAAATATTGAATTCATTCGAAAAGTCCCTTTTCAGGACTAAAAAATTGCATTCAAAGAGTTATATTATTGAAATTTTGTCGGAAATATATTCAATAGGCCTACTGTTCCACAGTTTAGGTGTGATTGTTCATCATGAAGCAAGTGAAGCTTATTTGATTGATTTATTCGAAGATACCAATTCGTGCACTATTCATACTAAACTTATCACCACCATGCCGAAGCATATTCAACGATTTTGTTTATTTGATAACCACAGGCAATTTTTTTTTCCCGAAAAGTCGTCGGGCCTTGGTTTGTTGTCTGAGCTCACATAACAAAGCAGGGCTCGACGGTTTTCACGAAAAAAAGTAAAGCAAATAAAATTTATAGTTCCATTGTCAGTTGTGTGTTGGCGCTTGAAGAAGCAAGTGAAGCTCATTTAGTTAGTTTGGGCCTAGGAAAAATATTTCACAGGCAGGTTAAAAAATCTTGCAAGGCATAAAAAATATTGCAGCAGCATCATGATTCTTCTTCATCCATGGATCAGTCAAATGGATGAAATCGCAGAAACTACTGCCGATTTAGCCAACCAATGAGGATCCCATTGAATTACACAGGTACAGAAGGAATCAATAAAATCACAAGAAATGACATCGCTTGTTGCAGGAATTGAAAAGAATCTTTCAACAAAATATTTTCAGAAGGCTATGCAAATTCACAAGATGCAATTAAATTTTTTGAACCAAGTGATATAAATTTGGGCAGAGGTCTTAACGTTAATAACAAAATTAGTAAAGCTTATGAATGCTATCGAGACCTTTATGATAATTAGAAAAAAGAGTTCAAAAAGTTCGAATTGGAACATTCCTCAAGCCTAAGTTAGTATGCATTGCATTTCTTATATTTTTTTCCATAGTGGTAAAACCAATAAAAAGTTCTACGCAAGTAAGTAATAAAAATAATTACTGATTGGATAAATATGTACTCAGAGGTCAAAGTCAACATCAAAAGCACTTTTTATAAAGTTTCAAAGATTATAAAGCAAATTCCAAACAATATAAATACTGAAAACTTAATGGCTCAAATGGCTCTCTCAATTTACACATGGTTAATCAATAACATTTAATCGAAAAACACTACCAAATTCAATTTAATTAAAATTTAAATCAAATACTATTCAAAAATTAATTATAATATTAATACAACATAACGGTGAACTTTTATCCTACATATAATATTTTAAAACCTTATTCTAAACAAATTCAATCAAAAGCTCTATCTTAGACTAATACAATCCTATCACAAAATTCCTAGCCTAAACGTTTAACCTTATCTCTAGTTTGAACAAAAATATGCCTAAAACTAATTTACGCCACCAAGCCCTGCAAGGTAATTAATCATTGAATCTTTCACAAGAATAGTTATTGTTTTGTTTATTTACCTTTAAATATCATAAGGGTTGAATATTTCACCAGCCCATTTGAAAAATTCTAAGGAAGGGTCCAACTTCATTTGCTTTGCCCGTTTAAGAAAAATATATTTGGCAAAGTAGCCAGGGAGGTCTGTTTTCCTAGCTCCAAAGCTGGGAAGCGAACGTTTCAAATGTGACCACTGCCCTTCTATCGTATTTGCATGCGCACCACTCTCGGGGTCAACAAAATGCAGCGAGTGGTTCACTTTCAAATGGCTGAACCCTTCGTCGTAAGCCTGTAAGCAATATTGAAACGCAATATTTATCCTTAATTAGAAATAAAAAACTTACTTTCCAGCAATCTGAAATGATTGTGGGGCCGTGCAATAGGAAGGTTTCTACTATTGGAAGTAATAGTATATATATATATATATATATATATATATATATATATATATATATATATATATATATATATATATATAGTAATAGTATATATGTATATATATATATATATATACGTATATAAATATGTATATATATATATATATATATATATATATATATATATATATATATATATATAGATATATATATATATATATATATATATATATATATATATATATATATATATATATATATATATATATATACGTATATATATATATATATATATATATATATATATATATATACGTATATATATATATATATATATATATATATATATATATATATATATATATATATATATATATAGATATCTATATATATAATTTTATATATATATATATATATACATATATATATATATTTATATATATATATATATATATATATATATATATATATATATATATATATATATATACATATATATATATATATATATATATATATATATATATATATATATATATATATATATAAACATATTGTCGCGTGTTCTGGTTCGTGGCCGATAATTTCCTTAACCACGTCGTGGATTCGGGTTTTGGGAAGTATAGTTTTCATACTTTAGGAGCTGCCATCCGCCGTTTCCCATTTCCGCTTGAGCACGCCGCCCTCCACCTGAAGGGAGTTCCATTGTGCCCAATAACTTTTCGGGGTGGTGCCATACATCGAAACGTCCTTCCACTCAGGTTGCCCAGTCGTTTCCTTCCATGCGAGTAATGGTCCGATGTCTTCATCGGCTAACTGGGCATTGCGAATCTCCTCCGATGACCAACCTTCATCGAATTCGGCCGTTATCACTTGCAAATCAACGGTTGGCTCCTTTTCCTCAATCCGTCGGCAATGCTGGCAGCTAGCTGGACATGAACGACGAGATAGGGCGTCAACATTTCCATGAACTCCACCCTTTCGATGAACAATTTCGTAGCCGTATGACTGGAATCTTTCGATCCATCTCGCAACTTCTACCTCGGGGTTTTCGAAGTTAAGCGGCCATCTCAGCGATGCATGGTCCGTTCGAAGAACAAATTTAAGGCCATATAGGTACTTTTGGAACTGCTTGGTGGCCTCTATTATAGCCAATAGCTCCTTCCTGGTCACGCAGTAGTTCCTCTCACTTTTTGAGAGAACTCGACTGTAATATAAGAGGAATCTCTCTTCGCCATTGATCTGCTGGGAGATTACAGCTCCAATCCCGCCATTGCTCACATCGGTGTCAACTACAAACACTTTTGCGGACTTAGGATGCATCAGCATGGGTGATTCACACAGCTTTCCCTTCAAGGTCTCAAAAACTGCCTGGCACTGTTCATTCTAAACAGACGAACAATTTTTCTCGGTTAGCTGATGAAGACACTTAGCTATTTTGGCAAAGTCTTTGACGAATCTTCGATAGTAGGTCGCCAGACCCAGAAAACTTCGTTATTGATGCTTGTTGTTTGGTGTTGGCCAGCTTTTCACGGCTTTGATTCTCCCAGGGTCTATTTTGACCCCTTCTACTGATACGACGTGCTCCAGGTATTTTACTTCAGCTGCAAAATGGGTACTAGGTTTCAAATTCAGCAGTCACAATCGGGAGAAAACCTCTTCGAAGTTCCACACATGCTCTTTGAACGTTCTCTCGATAACAATGATTTAGGTAGACCAAGCAGGTTTTCCAGGTTAGGCCTCGTAGCACGTATTCCATCAGGCGTTTGAAAGTGGCTGAAGAATTGCAAAGCCCAAATGGTAGTTGCCACAATCCGGTTCCAATTGAAAATGCGGTTTTCTTTCTGTCCTTTTTTCGATTTCGACCTGCCAGTAGCCACTCTTGAGATCGAGTGTAGAAAACCATTTTCGCCAGCTAAAGTGTCCCTGATGTCATCGATGCGTGGAAGCGGGAAACTTTCTTTCTTAGTCACGTCGTTAAGCTGCCTATAGTCAACACAAAAACGAGTGCTACCATCCTTTTTAGGTCTTTGTAAAAAAATTTTTTACAAAGACCTACTAGTTTCGCGACCTGTCTGTCCGTCTGTCCGTGCGTCACAGCTGATTTTCTCAGAAACTATAGAAGCTAGAACGCTCAAACTTTTTCAAAAGATCAGAAGTGATGGTCTTTCAAAATTTGAGGTCCTACCAAATATTTAAAATTTTGTTAAGGGGGGTCCCGCTTATAACGAATTAGCCCTTAAATATTTTTTTTAATCAAAGGTAGTCGAATGGGATATCAAATGAAAGGTCTTGCCTAGAACTTTTAGAATCCGAAATAAAAAAATCATTTTATGAATTAGGGGGTCCAGCGGAAGGGAAAATGTATGGCAGCTACCGATGACTTCTTCAGCTTCGATTCTCGTGGTTGAGTGTGTGGTGCTAAGGACTCTAACCGGCACGTATCCGTTCCATGTAGATCTTACAAGGCTTCGTCCTACAATCAAAGTGCACAATGCGGGCGTCTTCGTTGGCTCTATCAGATAAGATCGGTGGTCTCCAGAATCACCATCAAGCTTGGCCCATACAATGCTTTCGGTGAGAATTCGGTACATCAGTGTCGGTACATACTATCACATTCATCTTGGGAATTTGGACCCGTGGATCCTTCATCAGTACTTCAACATTCTGTCATTTCAATACCCGTTTGCCCAAGTCCAAGGTGATTCCACGCGGTCGCAGAAAATCCATTCCAAGAATGCAGCCATCCATAATGTTCGCGACCAAAAAATTATTTCTGAACGCAACTGTATCTGGAGGTTGACGTCTCCATGGACAGGTGCAGTTTCTCCCATAGCTGTCGGTAGTGAGAAAATCCTGCCCTTGTGAAGTAGTTGTTGTCTCACTAGGTCTGGTCGGATAATCGATCGGGTTGCACCAGTGTCAATTGTTATGGTGCAACGTTGTTCGTCAGCTTGACCCGGGAGGCACAAGTCTGCTTCTCCACGATGTAGTCTTGACACAGTGATGGTAGTGCCGGGGATGTCGCTCCTCCTAGCCTACCTTTGCTCCACCAAGTTGACCCCTCTGTTTGATTTTGGACTCCTGACTCGGTCTGGATCTCCTGCACCCTGGACAATAGCTCGGTTTACTTCGCTTCTTGCAGTCTCCTTGCAGGTGCCCCTTCTCTCCGCAATTCCAGCATCTAGGCGCACCATTTGCCTGTGGCTCTCATTTAATTTCCACGTGCTCACACCTACACTCGCCTGTCGCTACCTGGCGAACCCGGGCACAGGTATGACTCACATTTTTTGATGCCTCAAAGTTCAGACTATAAGCCAATGCATCCTTAACTGTTTGCTTTTGAGTCAAACGCACGGCTTGTTGCAATTCCTGGTGCGCTGATGAATGCTTCTGTCACTGCGTCATTTCGTTGTTCTGTGTCGTAAGCTGGACAAGTCAAAAGTGCCGGTCGCTCAATGTCTTGGGCTACCGACTGCAGGGTTTCACCAAACTTCTGCATCCGATGCCGAAGCTGTGACCGATAAATCTGCTTCAGATAATCGTCTATATAACGCATGTCGAGCGCATTCATTATAACAGCCGGGTTTGAGTGCAACTCCACGGGGATAGTCTGTAAAAGCTCGGCAGCTGGGCCACTTAGAGCAAAAATCAATGCAGTTGCTCGTTCGTGCTTATTCCAGTGATTTACCCTAGCGGCGGCTTCAAACTGTATTTTGTAAATGCTCCAGACCGTTTGCCCGTCAAATATTGGTGCTTTCACATTTCTGGATGAGCTTTGCGCTGCAGTTATAAGCGGGACTGGTGAGGTGGTTACTACTGCCTTCGCTGCTTCCAAGTCCTTTTTCATTTTCTTCATCTCATGGTTGATTCTCTCCTCGACCTCGCTGATCTCATGGTTGATTCTCTCCTTGACCTGGTAAACATTTTCACCGACGCATTTAATTTGGTTGTTGAGGCTACCGAGCTCCGCTTTTATTTCGGTAGTCTGTTTTTCGGAATCTACCTTCAAATCAGTTGACTGTTTCTCCAGCTTGTGTGTGATGTCTGTCTTGATTTCGAATGCTTGTTGGTCTAGTTTCTGGTCTAGCTTTGATAATTGTTCATTAAGCTTCGTTGATTGTTCATTTGGCTTCGCAGTTAAATTGGATGTCTGTTCATTTAGCTTCGCAGTTCAATTGGATGACTGTTGTCGCTGCTTTTGCTGCATCAGCATCAACATTTGCATCAGCGCATTTTCTGGTCCCATTGATTTTGGTGTTTCTGCCTACCCACCTTTTTCCGCATCTGAGGGCTCACCCGACATGGTAAATTCATTAATGTTAGCTTCATGGTATTTTTATTATTTCGGCTATTATTTTTTTTTTTCGACCAGTTTTCACGTTACATTTCAGTATTGTGCACTTGAAAAATGTTTAAAAGTTTTTCATTTTCAAAACTTTCTTTTTCACTTCTTGGCACCACTGTCGCGTGTTATGGTTCGCGGCCGATAATTTTAATGTTCCGGGAAAGTGAAAACGCACTGTCTTTTAAATGAAGTTAAAAGAGTTTATTTACTAAGCATACACAATCATTGATTTCACTGTTTTACAACTTGTCAATCAATTTTTACTTCAACTGTCAATCACTTCACAATCAATATTGCTTTTAATTTGCACTCCTCTCTATCGAAGTTTTACTATATCGCGGATGTAATAATCCCCCATTCATTCAGCTCGGCTTTATATAGGGTGTCTAGTCATTCAATCCATTTCTCGTATATTGGCGAATATTCTGATAAGAGCTACCTAACATATTCGAGCAAGTGTAGTGACGTCACTTTCTGATGATGATCATGCTTGATGGATTCTTTTGCTTTCTAGTACATTCTTTTGTTGATCATGATGTTCTTAATGGTTGTGAAAACAATTGCGACAGTAGCTCGGAGAATTATTTGTTCTTGTAACAATATATATATCTATATATATATATATATATATATATATATATATATATATATATATATATATATATATATATATATATATATATATATATCTATATATATATATATATCTATATATATATATATATATATATATATATATATATATATATTTATATATATATATCTATATATATATATATATATATATATATATATATATATATATATATATATATATATATATATATATATATATATATATACAAAGAGTGTCCCAGAAAGAGGTTGAAAATCTGTTTTCATAGTCTAATACCAATATATCGATTGAGAGTGACATTTTTACATGAAATCATAATGGACTCGTATATTAAATCTTTTTCTGCCTACAAAGAGCATATTTAAATGGAATTTCCAACAAGTGAATTTTAATAGACTTGTAAAACCGATTTTAAGTTATAAAACAACAGTACAAAAAAACTTACAATGCGTCTTTTTTGAGGAATTTCTTGAATATCTCATTTTCTAATCAACGATGGTACAGTTGCTTCCTTAATTGCGACTATTTGACTCTCGCTGTTATTTTCTAGTTCTTTTCATAGCATTTATCCTCATAATCCATGGTTTAATATGGTGAATATAATCAATGCATACCATGTATGTAATTTTACACCCATGGGTTATACAAATAGATTATACAAAGTTCATTTATCTGAGTCTGTAAACTTATTCTTTCAATGAATATTAACGATTTAAATAACTAAAACAGATGGGTTTTGCCTTTTGGTCTTGCTCATAGCTACTGTTATTGAGGCAATGTGGTCTATCAATTGGATTGGCTACTTTCTGATGTCCTCCTTATTATTAGTGCTGGTGGTGTCGTTCCAAACACAATATACAGGGTTATCCATTTTGTAGTTGGGAAAATATAACCCTGCCGTTTGACATCTGTCAAAATTTAATGTCATTCAAAGCGTGTTTTTTTTAGTTGAAGGTTTGCCATTTAGAAATATGGATCGTTGATAGTCGAAAAACCTGTTAAAATTATTAAATTTTATTATAAAACGGTGATTCTGCTGTATCAGCATTTAGGGCTTTACGAGCCGATTACGGTCGACATAATCGACCTACATAGCAAACAATTTCGAACACAGTGAGAAAATTTAAAGAGTCAGGATCGGTTATTGATATTGTAAGGCCTGTACATCATCATAACATTCGTTCTGCTGAAAATATCGCTGTCGTTGCTCAAAGTGTGGAGGAAGACCCGAATTCGTCGATTCCTCGACGTGCTCAACATTTGAGCTTGTCTTACGGCTGATTGTGGTGGAATTTGCATTTGGATTTGCATCTCCATCCATACAAAATCCAGCTTCTTCAAGAATTTAAGCCTCAAGACCATACACATCGCAGAATGTATGCGAATTGGGTAATTGAAAACAAGCTATTGATAACGATTTTTCGAACAAAATTTTCTTTAGTGATGAGGCTCATTTTTCACTCAGTGGTTACGTAAATGAACAGAATTGCCACATATGGGGCTCTCAAAATCCTCAGGTGATCACAGAAATGCCTTTGCAACCAGAAAAAGTGACCGTTTGGTGTGCATTATGGTCTGGTGGTGTTATTGGCCCGTATTTTTTTGAAAACGATCAAAGAAGAGCCATTTCAGTCAATTCTGACCGCTATGGACGGATGTTAACCGATTATTTTTGGAGAAAAATTGAAGATTATGATCTGAAGAACATGTGGTTCCAACAGGACCGAGCCCCAAGCCACACACAACAGGCCAATCGAGCACTTTGGCAAGATAAATTTCCAGAACGCGTAATTTTGAGATTGAGTGATGTCAACTGGCCCGCAGGATCCTGCGACCTAACACCTTTGGATTTCTTGTTATGCGGCTACGCAAAAGATCGTGTTTACGCAAACAAACCTCAAAATCTTGAGCAATTGAAAACCAATATTCGTGAAGTTATGGCCCAGATATTGCCGGAAATGTGCCGAAAAGTCATTGAAAATTACCTCAAAAGGATTGAGGCCTGTAAGTGGTTCCGTGCAGGATATTTGAATGATGTTGCATTTTGCGTATAATGGCAAGGTTCAATCTTTATATTGAATAAAAAAATTAGTTTCCATCCGAATATTTTATGTGTTATCTTTAGCTTTAATTTCCGAAGCGTAAAATTGATATCCCCATATATATTATTACATGCATGAATAATTTTGCGAGTTACTTCCGCAATTATTTTCACAATCATCAAGAAGATCATGATCAACAAAACAAACTTACTCGAAAGCCCATTAATCATGATCAACAAAACGAACGTACTCGAAAACCCATCAGCATCAACATCTGAAAGTGAGTCACTGCTCCATTCATTACGCTGCTCGAATGTTCCCGCTAGTTCGGCAATGTACGAAAAATGGATTGAGTAACTAGAGACCCTATATATAAGCGAGCTGAATTAATGGGGGGATCATTAAATCATTCATTAGAGCCGCTATAGTAAAAACTGCGAAAGTGTGAAGCGAATAGAAAAGCGATATTGATCGAGTAATAGAAAAGTGATTTTCGTTGATTGTGAAGTGATTTTAGAAGACAATTGTGATAGAAATTTATGGACAAGTGGAAGTTAGACTTTTAATTGTGAAAATTAAAATTATGAAATAGTTAAATAAGTGATTGTGCATTTTTAAGTAATTAAATAAACTCATTTAATTTAAAAGACATTGCGTTCTCACTTTCCCGGAACATGAAAATTATGAGAAATATAAAAAAAATTAAATTTTTGAAAGTGAAAATTTGAACATTTTTATAGTGCACAACAGTAATATTTAAAGAAACATTAAAAACGCCACGAAGCCTGAACCTTAAAATCAATGAATTGACCATGTCGTAGCTTAAGGAAAAGTTGGAACAGTGAAACCTGGCTACGCAAGGTACAAAGGCCACACTGATTGCACGCTTGCGGAACGCAATTGAATCGGAAGGCACGTATCTGGATTCGGGTGAGCCCTCAGATGCAGAAAAAGGCACAGAAGGTGGTAAAGCAGAAACATCAAAACCAAAGGAACCAAAAAAATTCGCTGATGCAAATGTTAATGCTGATGCAGCAAGAGCAGTGACAACAGACATCCAATTTAACTCCGAATATATGTGATCAATCATCGAAGCTAAATGAACAATCAGCGAAGCTAGACCAACAAGCGTTCAAAATCAAGGCAGACATCGCACAGAAACTGGAGAAACAGTCAACTGATTTGAAGGCAGATTTGGAAAAACAGTCTACCGAAATAAAAGCAGAGCTCAGTAGTCTCAACAACCAAATTAAATGCGTCGAGGAAAAGGTATACCAGGTCGCGGAGAGAATCAACCATGAGATGGGAAACATGAAAAAAGAATTGGAAGCAGTGAAGGCAGTAGTAACCACCTCGCCAGCCACACTTGTAACCGCAGCGCGTAGCATAGCTAGAAATGTGAAACCACCAGTATTCGACGGGCAAACGGTCTGGAGTATTTACAAAACACAGTTTGAAGCCGGCGCTAGGATAAACCACTGGAATGAGCAGGAATGAGCAACTGCATTAATTCTTGCTCTAAGTGGCCCAGCTGCCGAGCTTTTACAGACTATCCCCATTGAGATGCACTCAAACTCGGTTGCTATAATGAATGCGCTTGACATGCGTTATGGAGACGATCATCTGAAACAGATTTATCGGTCACAGCTTCGGCATCGGATGCAGAAGTCTGGTGAAACCCTACAGCAGCTAGCACAAGACATTGAGCGACTGGCACTTTTGGCTTACCCAGCCTACGGCCCAGAACATCGAGATGACGCAGCAACAGAAGCATTCATCAGCGCATTAAAAGACCAAGAATTGCAACAAGCCGTGCGTTTAGCTCGAAAGTAAACAGTTAAGGACGTATTGGCTTATAGTCTGAACTTTGGGGCAGCGAAAAATGTGAGCCGTACCACTGCCCAGGTTCGTGAGGTAGTGACAGACGAGTGCCGGTGTGAGCCCGTGGAAATTAAGTGAGACTCACATGCAAATGGTGGGCCTAGATGCTGGAATTGCGGAGAGAAGGGGCACCTGCAAGGAGACTGCAAGAAGCGAAGAAAACCGAGCTATTGTCCAGGTTGTGCACCTAGGAGGAGATCCAGACCGAGTCAGGAGCCCAGAATGGAAGCCCTTCAAACAGAGGGGTCGGATAACATGTTAGAGCCAACTTCGTGGTGCAGAGGTTGGCTAATAAGATTTACGTCCCCAGCACCACCATCACCGTGTCAAGACTACATCGTGGAGAAGCGAACTTATGCCTTCCGGGTCAAGTTGACGGAGAACATTGCACCATAACAATCGACACTGGTGCAACCCGATCGATTATCCGACCAGACCATGTGAGGCAACAACTATTTCACACGGGCTGAACTTTCTCACTATGGACAGCAATGGGAGAAACTGCATCTGTCCAGGGAGAGATTAACCTCCAGATACAGTTGGGAGACCTTGCGTTCCGACATAATTTTCTGGTCGCGAACATTATGGATGACTGCATTCTCGGAATGGATTTTCTGCGACCACATGGAATCACGTTGGATGAAATGGCAGAATGTCGAAGTATCCATGGAGGATCCGTGCGTCCAAAATTCCCAAGATGAATGTAGTAGTATGTACCGACACTGATGTACCGCATTCTTCCGAAAGCATTGTATGGGCACAGCTTGATGATGATTCTGGAGACCACCGATCTTATCTGATAGAGCCAACGAAGACATCCGCATTGCACAGTTTGATTGTAGGACGATGCCTTGTAAGGTCTATAAGGAACGGATACGTGCCGGTTAGAGTCCTTAACACCGCAGACTCAACCACGAGCATCAAAGTGGGGGAAGTCATCGCCAGCTGCCAGCCTGTTTCCACCATCACCTCCTTGGAAGCTTCTCATGACCATCATTGGAAAAAGAGGCAAGACACAGACAAAACCCGGGAATCCACGTCTGCAATATTAAAGCAGGTCAAATTGCCAGGGCAGCTACTCGAGCAAGCCTCTGATCTGGTCACCAAGTACAGTGACAACTTCTCAACCAGCCCGGATGACCAAGGCTAACGAGTTTGGTAACGCACGTCATAGATACACAGGGAGCCAGGCCGACTCGACAAGCACCAAGACGTCTTCCTATGGCCAAACAAGACAGCGTTTTCAGTTGGGACCGGATTGTGGTAATTCGTGGTGATGCCATTTGGGCTTTGCAATGCTCCAGCGTCTTTTGAACGCCTGATGGAATACGTGCTACGAGGCTTAACCTGGAAAATCTGCTTGATGTACCTGGATGACATCATTGTTACCGGGAGAACGTTCGAAGAGCATGTGCGGAACGTAGAAGAAGTTTTCTCTCGACTGCGCCTGGCGAATCTGAAACTTGGTCACGACAAATGTACCCTTTTTGCAGCTAAAATAAAATACCTGGGACACGTTGTATCAGCGGAAGGGGCCAAAACAGGCCCTGAGCAAATTGTAGCCATGAAAAGCTGGCCACCACCAAACAACAAGCGCCAACTACGAAGTTTTCTGGGTCTGGTGACCTACTATCGAAGATTCGTCAAAGACTTTGCCAAACTAGCTTACTTTTTCCATAAGCTAACCGAGAAAAATCGTCTGTCTGTCTAGAATGAACAATGCCAGACAGCCTTTGAGACCCTGAAGGAGAAGGTGTGTGAATCACCTGTGCTGGCATATCCGAGACCCGGAAAAATGTTTGTAGTTGACACCGATGCGAGCAATGGCGGTATTGGAGATGTACTCTCCCAGCAGATCAATGGTGAAGAAAGAGTCCTTTCATATTACAGTCCAGTTCTCTCAAAAAGTGAGAGGAACTACTGCGTGACCAGGAAGGAGCTATTGGCTATAATAGAGCCCACCAAGCAGTTCCAAAAGTACCTATATGGCCTTAAATTTGTTCTCCGAACGGACCATGCATCGCTGAGATGGCCGCTTAACTTCAAAAACCCCGAGGGACAAGTTGCGAGATGGATCGAAAGATTGCAGTCATACGACTACGAAATTGTTCATCGAAAGGGTGGAGTTCATGGAAATGCTGACGCCCTATCTCGTCCATGTCCAGCTAATTGCAAACATTGCCAATGGATTGTAGAAAAGGAGCCGCTCATCTATTTGCGAGTGATAACGGCCGAATTCGATGAGGATTGGTCACCGGAGGAAATTCAAAATGCCCAGTTAGCTGATGAAGACATCGGACCATTGATCGTATGGAAGGAGACAACTGGGCGACCGGAGTGGAAGGACGTTTCAATGCACAGCGCAACCCTGAAAAGCTATTGGGCACAATGGAACTCCCTACAGGTGGAGGGTGACATACTCAAGCGGAAATGAGAAACGGCGGATGGCAGCTCCTATAGGATGCAAATTATACTTCCCAAAAGCCAAATCCACGGGAAGGATCCTCGGGAGGCCACCTTGTCGTTAACAAAACTTAGCAAAATCGCGGGAAAGGTTTTACTGGCTCCATGCTCGAGAAGACGTAGAGGACTGCTGTTGTAGATGCACAATTTGCGCTTCCGTCAACGGTCCAAAGCGACGACTAAGAGGACAAGTGCAAACCTACAACGTGGGTGTACCGTTTGAAAAGATTGCTGTTGACATCGCAGGATCCTTCCCTGAATCTGAATGCGGAAATCGATACTCGCTGGTTGTTGCCGATTATTTCAGCAAGTGGCCCGAGGTCTACCCCATTCCCAACCAGGAAGCAACTACTGTAGCCGAACAGCTAGTGTTAAATTGGGTCAGTAGGTATGGCGTTTCTTGTGAACTGCATTCGGGTCAAGGCCGAAACTTTGAGTCACTAGTTTTTGGCGAAATGTGCGACCTGCTGGAAATACAGTGAACGAGGACAACACCGCTGCATCCCCAATCCAATGGAGTGGTCGAACGTTTCAACGACACGCTCAATAAACATCTGGCCAAAATGCTTGACGAGAACCGAAGGGACTGGGACCGACATATCCCACTATTTTTGATGGCGTATAGAGCTGCCGAACATGCATTGACGGGCCAAGCCCCAGCCAAAGTCATTTTTGGAAAGACTATTCGTCTGCCGGCTGATATAAAGTTCAGGACACCCCCTGAGAAACCCAAACGATCTCGGAGTACGCAAGTGAGCTAAGACAAAGGTTGAACCAGATACATCGGACCGTGCGAAAACACCTCGAATCGGCTACTGACCGCATGAAGACCAGGTATGATCTAAAAGCAAATTCTACTGGCTTCCAGCAAGATAACTTGGTCTGGCTATACAACCCGCAACGGCGAAAGGGTAGGTCTCCAAAGTTGCAACATAATTGGGAGGGACCATACCGAGTTACAAAGCGAATCAACGACGTCGTATATCGCATGCAGGAACACCGTAAGCCAAGAGCCAAAATGAAAATCGTGCACCTGGACCGTCTTGCCCCATATTGCCTCCAGGGAGAATTGACTACAACTGGCGACACATCTTTTCGGGGCGAAAAGAACTGAGATGGGGACAGTGTTACATGCAGGAATAATTTTGCGAGTTACTGTCGCAATTATTTTCACAATCGTTAAAAAGATCATGATCAACAAAGCGAACGTACTCGAAAACCCATTAATCATGATCAACAAAACGAACGTACTCGAAAACCCATCAGCATCAACATCTGAAAGTGAGTCACTGCTCCATTCATTACGCTGCTCGAATGTTCCCGCTAGTTCGGCAATGTACGAGAAATGGATTGAGTAACTAGAGGCCCTATATAAAAGCGAGCTGATTGAATCGGGGGATCATTCAGTCATGCATTAGAACAGTAGTAACAGTTTACTATAGAACAGAACCATTCAATCATTCATTAGAAAGTAAAAACTGCGAAAGTGTGGAGCAAATAGAAAAGCGATATTGAAACTACACCCATGAAAAGGCCATGAAACTTAGTGGAAAGGTCAAAAGTGGCGATTTTTTGAAATTTTGGAGTAGAAAAATTTAAGGGGGTGACCCTTCAAAAAAAAATTTCACCGTCGGTAGTCGAATAGGGTGTCTTCGGAAAGGTCTTAATGCGATCTTTTCAAAACAAGTCTTGAAATTTCCATATCAGTACCATGGGGGGCAGGGGAAGGGGAAATGTACAAACTTTTCCCGTACCCCCCTCGCGATTGGACACCTTTCATACGAAAAATATGAAAAAAATCATGAATGTAGGCCTTTATGAGTACAATAACAACAAATACATGAAAAGTCGAAATTCACTCAACTTTGTTAGTAATAGTATGATTTATCGATTTTACATTTTCTTGAATAAAATCTTAACGGTACCCTTAAATTCAACCGAATTCGGTGCACAAATGACTATTTACAAGATTGACCTATCCTGCAAGTTTTATAAAGATCGAATAGTATTTAACAAAGCTATAGCGGTTTGAATTTTCCTGTATTACTATGGAGCAATATGCACTGTATTACTATGGAAACATATGGCTATGGAACAATATGCGCTTTTTATCGACTCTGACACTACAGGTTCACTAAGATTGCATGAAAGTTTCAGGAATGATAGGTATCAAGGATATCTTTGAGAATTGGTTCAACTAGTGGTATCAGTAATCGTAAAACAAAATAGTGGCTGTTTTAAATGCGAAGATTGAATAATTTTGAGTTGTTTTTCCCCAACTTCAACGTTTAAGGCTCATGCTTTTAACACTTGATTCAGTTTAATGAAAGACTGGAGATGGGTGCCTACAATAAATACCTATAGGTAAAACAAGAAGAGGGCTCCTAAAATAAGGGCTTTATAACCACTCCAGGGTTCGAAAAAAAAATTCTGATGCCATGAGGCGATGATTACAGCACAGGAGAGTGGCCATCCTTACACAATGTCCTAATACTCACTAAGTTTGATGAAATTCCTATCATATTCACGAAAGTTATATCCATTTCTCCAATTACAACAACAATAACACAAATTTTGGTATTTTATGGACTTTCCATCGAACCAGACACTGCAGTTTTGATTTGATCTTCTTAAAATTTTCAGATAATATCAATGACATGAATGATTTGGGATTTCACGAATTGAGTGAGTTTTGTTTGTTGAAAATGGAGAAACAATGGATTTTCCTTTAAACGAGCAAATCTCTTTGACATGTTTCTTGATATTATTCGTTGCTGGTGATTGTATTTTGTAACTTGAGTACAAAACTCTTTTGACATGAGTGTAGGTCTGTCTACCCAACTTGTTTTATTTACGTAACAAATATCTATATATATATATATATATATATATATATATATATATATATATATATATATATATATATATAATATATATATATATATATATATATATATATATATATATATATATATATATATATATATTCATTTATTTATTTACGTAATATATATATATATATATATATATATATATATATATATATATATATATATATATATATATATATATATATATATATATATATATACATATATATATATATATATATATATATATATATATATATATATATATATATATATATATATATATATATATATACATATATAGCGTTGAAATGGGCTTAATAGAAAGAAGCGAGAAAATTGGCTATAACTTCTTGTGAAAATTCTTATTACTAAGAATGTTTCTGATTCTTTTATTTCTTTCAGGGGTGAACCACATTGTCGAGTTCGACGAATCGAAATTCCGCAAGAGAAAATATGACAGAGGGCGAATCGTCAAAGGACAATGGGTTTTTGGAGGTGTTAAGAAAGGAACGGGGAGATGTTTTTTGTCCCCGTTCCACAAAAAAGCAAAGAAGAATTACTTCCAATATTAAAAACCTTCATATTGCCCGGCAACACAATCATTTCAGATTGCTGGAAAGTAAGTTTTTTATTCCTAATTAAGGATAAGTATTGCATTTCAATATTGCTTACAGGCTTACGACGAAGGTTTCAGCCATTTGAAAGTGAACCACTCGCTAAATTTTGTTGAACTCGAGAGTGGTGCGCATGCAAATACGATAGAAGGGCAGTGGTCACATTTGAAACGCTCGCTTCCCAGCTTTGGAGCTAGGAAAACAGACCTCCCTGGCTACTTTGCCAAATATATTTTTCTTAAACGGGCAAAGCAAATGAAGTTGGACCCTTCCTTAGAATTTTTCAAATGGGCTGGTGAAATATTCAACCCTTATGATATTTAAAGGTAAATAAACAAAACAATAACTATTCTTGTGAAAGATTCAATGATTAATTACCTTGCAGGGCTTGGGGGCGTAAATTAGATTTAGGCATATTTGTACATATTAGAGAATTTTGTCATAGCATTGTATTAGTCTAAGATAAAGCTTTTGATTGAATTTGTTTAGAATTAGGTTTTAAAATATAGATGTAGGATAAAAGTTCACCGTTATGTTGTATTAATATTATAATTAATTTTTGAATAGTATTTGTTTATTAATTTTAATTTAATTGAATTTGATAGTGTTTTTTGATTAAATGTTATTGATTAACAATGTGTTAATTGAGAGAGCCATTTGAGCCATTAAGTTTTTAGTATTTATATTGTTTGGAATTTGCTTTATAATCTTTGAAACTTTATAAAAAGTGCTTTTGATGTTGACTTTGACCTCTGAGTACATATTTATCCAATCAGTAATTATTTTTATTACTTACTTGCGTAGAACTTTTTATTGGTTTTACCACTATGGAAAAAAATATAAGAAATGCAATGCATACTAACTAAGGCTTGAAGAATGTTCCAATTTGAACTTTTTGAGCTTCTTTTTTCTAATTATTATAAAGGTCTCGATAGCATTCATAAGCTTTACTAATTTTGTTATTAACGTTAAGACCTCTGTCCAAATTTATATCACTTGGTTCAAAAAATTTCATTGCATCTTGTGAATTTGCATAGCCTTCTGAAAATATTTTGTTGAAAGATTCTTTTCAATTCCTGCAACAAGCGATGTCATTTCTTGTGATTTTATTGATTCCTTCTGTACCTGTGTAATTCAATGAGATCCTCATTGGTTGGCTAAATCGGCAGTAGTTTCTGCGATTTCATCCATTTGACTGATCCATGGATGAAGAAGAATCATGATGCTGCTGCAATATTTTTTATGCCTTGCAAGATTTTTTAACCTACCTGTGAAATATTTTCCTAGGCCCAAACTAACTAAATGAGCTTCACTTGCTTCTTCAATCGCCAACACACAACTGACTATGGAACTATAAATTTTATTTGCTTTACTTTTTTTCGTGAAAAACCGTCGAGCCCTGCTTTGTTATGTGAGCTCAGACAACAAAGCTGGGAAAAAAATTGCCTGTGGTTATCAAATAAACAAAATCGTTGAATATGCTTCGGCATAGTGGTGATAAGTTTAGTATGAATAGTGCACGAATTGGTGTCTTCGAATAAATCAATCAAATAAGCTTCACTTGCTTCATGATGAACAATCACACCTAAACTATGGAACAGTAGGCCTATTGAATATCTTTGGTAAATTGTCCCACTTCCTAAATATTCCCTTCAAAATTTCAATAATATAACTCTTTGAATGCAATTTTTTAGTCCTGAAAAGGGACTTTTCGAATGAATTCAATATTTTTTGAATCAATTCAGGCACTTTAACCATGAACGCGACGAGGGAATTGATATTCTGGCCATTATGGTAACAAGCTTAGCATGAATAGTGCACGAGCTTGATATATTCGAACAAACCAACCAAATAAGCTTCACTAGTTTCTTGAAGAGTCAACTCATCCGAACTATGGGTTTGTAAATACGTTGAATATCCTAAGTAATTTCCCCACTTTGTAAATATTCACCAAAAAACCATCAATTTCACTCCTTGAATAAAGTTTTGTAATCTTGAATAGGACCCCTTTTGTATTGATCCAACATTTTTTGTATCAATAATATACTAATAATAATTTGTTTTTTTTTCTTCAGAAGCCGTTGGGCCTTGCCTTTTTGACTGAGCAGACGCATTTCAACGCCTTTGAGTCATCTTCTATATCTCGAAGGAGTCGAAGCGCATCTGCTCACTTAAAAGGGCAAGGCCCGACGGCTTTTGAAGAAAAAAGAAAATTGGCCTGCGGATATCAAATAAACAAATAACTGACTATACCTATTAATAATTTAATATTTTAAACTAGTATCAAAAGTTTCAATTCAAATCATGATCAACTACGAATCTTTTTACAAAGCCTTAATAATAAACCGGTTATTATTGTATTGCATATTCTGAGACTTAGAATTGTGAGTTGAAAATGTTGCCTTCTAAAATATCGATTAAGTAACGCTGATCGAATAAACAAATCTAAGTACCTTCCCAGAAAATTGTGGATAACTGAAGGTATTATGAATTCTCGCTTAAGAAAAGAGCAATTATATTAAATTTCGCGATTGGATTCTGATAATGAAACATTGAAAGCTTAGTATAAAAGACATGTAAAATTTTTAAATAAACTTATAGCTACCGCTTAGAACAAATATGAAAGAGATTTAATAGAAAACAAGTCGGAGTAGATGGAGAGTATTCTTGCCAGAAGGGTGTTCTAAACTAATCAGTAAATTAAACAAGTTCTTAGAAATATAAAAACGTGCCATATATAGATAGCATAAATTGAGTTCCAAAAACTAAATATGGTTAATATGCATTTGAATTCCATTTTGTTTCCAGTTTGCTGACTCCATTGTTTCAGGAGTACCTGTATGGGAACATATCAGTTTAAAAACCATTTATAAAATATTTATCAAAATTCCTACATATCTGTAGGGTGTAGGTCGTTTGCAAATGTGTATCTGAACAGAATCATGTCTTGCATGTAATTGTTAAATTTGCAATCAGCTGTAACTTAGTTGTTTATAGCACGATTATTGAGAAATTTTCAGGACACATACACGTGTTACTATGAAACTTGGAACTTTTTGACTAATTTAAGTGCCTCCTTTTAATGTTATGGGTATAAAAGTAAAATTCATTAAATGTACAATTAATGAAAAAGTTGATCGGATTTTCATTTTTAAATATTTGTCAGCCTTATAATCATAAAAAACTATAGATAAGCCTGACAATATTGCTGAATATTAGAATAAATATTTCTGTGAAATATGAGTAAATTTAAGTAGCAAAATAATTACATCTAGCAGGAATAATTTGGAAATACCACATATGACTTAAAATAGCATTTTTCTAGATCCAACAGCTAAGGGAGCAATTAGGCAATATTCATTCGAGAGTCCTGAAAGCTATTTCTAACTACATATCTGAACATTTAGCACAAATTATCAATATGTGCATTGAACTGTTGATATGGCCATATATCTTAAAAAAACTGTAGTTGCTCTAACTTTCAAGACTAATGATAGAAGCAAATCAATAAATTATAGACCTACCTTCTTATATTCAAATGTGGCAAAAATCTTTGAAAGGATTACAATATTTATGACAGAATTTTTCAATTTTTTTGAAGAAACATAAAATATTGTCCAATAAGCGCTTCGAATTCATTAAAAAACTAGGATTAACAGACGTTTTCGCTTATATAAGTAATGCGATAAACAAATTTTTCGATAAAACTAAATCAATTATTGTGACTTTTCATAACCTCGCTTAAGCTTTTGATATTATAAATCATGAAATATAATTGCAGAAATTATATTATTATGGTCTAAGAGGTTGCTTCTTTAAACTCTAAACTTTCAAATGGACAGCAATATGAAATAATTGCTTAGGGTGGAGCATATTCAAAAAATCGAAATCTACTACAGCGGTTTTACCAATTATAAACAAAAAACAATCTGTTCTAAAAAACGATCCACATAATACTGACGAATTATAGTACAGGGCTATCCATTTCGTGGTAGGAAAGTATAACGCTGCCATTTGACATCTGTCAGAATTAAATGTCATCCAAAGTGTGGTTCTTCTTAGTTGAAGATTTGCCATTTAGGAATTTGGACCATTTAACAGTCGGAGAACGCGTTAAAATTACTAAACTTTATTATAAAAACGGTAATTCTGCTGTATCAACATTTAGGGCTTTACGAGCCGATTACGGTCGACGTAATCGACCTATACAGCAAACAATTTCGAACACAATGAGAAAATTTGAAGAGACTGGATCGGTTATTGATATTGCAAGGCCTGTGCATTATCGCAACATTCGTTCTGCTGAAAATGTCGCTGTCGTTGCTCAAAGTTTAGAGGAAGAGCCGAATTTGTCGATTCCTTGACGTGCTCAACATTTGGGCTTGTCTTACGGCTCATTGTGGCGGATTTTGCATTTGGATTTGCATCTCCATCCATACAAAATCCAGCTCACTCAAGAGCTTAAGCCTCAAGACCATACACAACGCAGAATGTATGCGAATTGGGAGATTGAACAACAAGCCATTGATAACGGGTTTTCGAACAAAATTTTCTTTAGTGATGAGGCTCATTTTTCGCTCAGTGGTTACGTAAATGAACAGAATTGCCGAATATGGGGCTCTCGAAATCCTCATGTGATCACAGAAATGCCTTTGCATCCGGAACAAGTGACCGTTTGGTGTGCATTATGGTCTGGTGGTGTTACTGGCCCGTATTTTTTTGAAAACGATCAAGGAAGAGCCATTACAGTCAATTCTGATCGCTACGGACGGATGTTAACCGATTATTTTTGGAGAGAAATTGAAGATTATGATCTGGAGAACATGTGGTTCCAACAGGACGGAGCCACAAGCCACACAACACAGCTAATCGAGCACTTTTGCAAGATAAATTTCCAGGACACGTCATTTCGATATTGAGTGATGTCAATTGGCCCGCAAGATCCTGCGAGCTAACACCTTTGGATTTCTTTTGGGGCTACGCCAAAGATTGTGTTTACGCAAACAATCCTCAATATCAATATTCAATATTCGTGAAGTTATGGCCGAGATATTGCCGGAAATGTGCCGAAAAGTCATTGAAAATTACCTCAAAAGGATTGAGACCTGTAAGAGATTTCGTGGGAGACATTTGAATGATGTTGTATTGCACGAATAATGGTAAGGTTCAAACCTTATATTGAATAAAAAATTTTGTTTCCATCGGAATATCTTATGTGTTTTCTTTAGCTTTACTTTCCCAGGCGTAAAAAAGATAACCCTATATTTACTGTGTTTACTATTTTACTGTAAATTTACAAATCAATATGAAAGGTCAACAAGAAACAGCAAATATAAAAGTATTATTTTGCCAAATTTTTAGTGACAAGTACTGCAATATTGTTGCTATAAAATTGTTCAGTGAATTTTCAGATAATTATAAAGTACCAATTGAAATGAATAAATATATTATGATGAAACGAAAGTCATGGATGTATGAAAATATCTAGAGTAAGTGATAAAAATGTTTTGTATTATTACTACTTTTACAAAAGTTGCAAATTGAAATTATTAAGGACGCTGGCTAATATTTTCCTTAGTTTTTGGTTTGAGGCATTATTAATATCTTTAAATTGTCTTTATAATATCTATGCTTTCAAATTTTACTTCATATTTCACTTTACTTCCAATATTTTATTCTCTAGTTTAAAGTAAGTTGAAGTTTAAAAAACAATGGTTTCCTGCGCTTATGTATTCTTATTCGTCTGTAGAAATTACAATTTGTAGTTAGTATATAATCTTATGCTGGTTTAAATAAAAATAAAAGAAATCAGGCAACGAGCAAATTGATATCCTTGGCCACGATGGTGACACACTTAATATGAGTAGTGCATAAACAGGTGTCTATAGATCATTGAATCCGTTCAATATTATCCTTCTTAGATTGCCACAATCCAAATATTTCCTTTAAGACCATTAAATTTAATCTTTGCAAACTATTTTATAATATATCGCTTACCACGAATGTAACGAACAAACCAAATTGAGTAGCCATCACACCTGCACTATGGAAAAGTACATAACATCTTTGACCATGATGCTGATGCGCTTCACAAATAGGCATCTCCGAACAAACCAATCATCACACACCTTGAGTGAATTTACTCTTTGGAAATAGTTTTTTAGCCCTGAAAAGGGCCATTTTTCAATCATTTTGAGAACGTTCACCACGAATATGACGAAGAAGTTGATCATCATGGTGACATGCCTAGTGTGAATATCGCACGAAGTGGCATCTTTGAATAAATCCAAATTGATGTACCATCACACGGAAACGTGCAGAATATCAGCTTCACATTATGAGAATGATACGGGAGTTAACGCCCAATTTCGATGGCGTTCACTCCAGATCAGTGTAAGCAATCGTGTTTGTATCGGAAGCTTGCGCAAAAAGTCTTTGGTTTTCTCGAAAATGAAACTTAAAAATTTAATTTTTCCTCAAAGAAAGTTCCTTTCACAAGTAGTTCTTGGCCATTTTACCTATAACGTATGGTAACCTGTCATTGATTCTAGATAAAATGAAACATACCAGACGCATTGTCATCAAATGTGATTTTAATGTAAGACACACATATTGGGGTAACAACCTCTCAATATCAAAGGCGAAATTCTTCTCTAATGGGTTGAAAATTTGAAATTCAAAATACTTAGCGCCGAAATCTATACTTTTAGAAGAATTACAGTTGACGGCAAATGTATTTTTTCCTCTCCGGATATTATAATCTGTGAAAATCAGTCATTGTCCAATAAAGATCACAATAAAAACGGACTCGAGCACTTGGTGGCTGTGTCGATACAAGGACAGTATGAGTAATGATATCGCGACTAGTTCTTTCAACAGAAATTTCAGGGAGATCATAAATGACGAGCCAAATTATCAACAATAATACCACATGCAAGAGAGTTAAATACAGCAACAAGTATTGGTGGTCGAAAGAATGAATCAAAGTCTGGGAAAGAATGAAGCAAAACAGGAGTGGAAAAAAATTGAGTAAGTAGGAGAGTGCTCCTACCAGAAGGTCTTTGTAACCACCCTAGGGTTCGAAACAAGTTTTCTAATAGTGTAAATCGGTGACTTGAAGTATTCATCTAATACTTGGGTAAGAAATCGTTCAAATTTATGCAAAAGATGCAATGTTCGGCCAATTGAAAATATTCAAATGAAACACCATTTCTTAAATTTTCATGAAAATTGGAAGAAAATAAAAGTGCCTAGGTCAATTTGAAGTATGTATCACCCATAAACACGTGTTATTGTTGTAGTAATACCAAACAATTGAAATGGCTATAACTCACTTGGTTATTATTGGATTTCCATAAAAGATCTTATTTCTTATTTCAATCCATATAATTGCTAAATTTTAAGAAATTTGAAGATACCGTTTTGATTTTATGGGCAAAAATGTGACACCCCTAAATCATACTATTATAACAAAGTTGAGTGAATTTCGATTTCTGGGGTATTTGTTGCCCTTTTACTCATAACGGCCTACCTTCTTGATTTTTTTCGAAAGGTGTCCAATCTTGAGGGGGGATAGAAAATGTTGGTACATTTTGCCTCCCCCTGGACCCCTGATGCTAAAAATAAATTTTTAAAGTCAGATTCCAAAAGTTCTAATCAAGAACATTTATTTGATACCCTGCTCGACAACCTTTAATTAAAAAAAAACTTAAGGGCCACTTTCTTATGAGGGATGACCCCCTTAAAAAAATTTTGAAATGCTTGGGAAGACCTAGAATTTTGAGAGACCACCACTTCTACCTTTCCACAAAGTTTGAGCTTTCGAGCATCAATAGTTTCTGAGGAAACTCCTGTGGCATACGGATAGACGGACGGACGGACGGAGGCACAGAAACTAGTATGTCTTTATGAAAAATTTTGTTTACAAAGACCTAAAAATCATGCTTAACGACCGTGAAGGAGGTTATATTAAATGTTGCTGGACCTCTA
Organism: Odontomyia ornata; assembly: GCA_963969285.1. Lineage (NCBI taxonomy): Eukaryota > Metazoa > Arthropoda > Insecta > Diptera > Stratiomyidae > Odontomyia > Odontomyia ornata. The sequence goes on along the minus strand of OZ017738.1, from coordinate 196,154,351 downwards.
TCTATCTTCAGTATGTCTGGAACAAGCAACATCCTAACACCAATATCACCTAGGAAGCTGTAACAGCCATTAACCCCAAGAATCCTATATAAAGCCAAGGAGGTACAACCAATTTTCAAGGCGCAAAGGAAGCCCACTACACCCGGTGTCGACTTAATTGGTTATAACATGCTAAAGTGAACCAATTTGGCTGTGTCCTGCCTGGTAATTTTGCCCCATTCGTCGGCGATGACGTTTTTCAGCATTTCCTTCGAGGTTATACTGAGCTGACGGATCCTGCACTCCAACAATTCCCACAAATACTCAATGGGATTAAGGTCTGGGGAGTTGGGTGCCATACAGAGTTGATGTTTTGTGTGGGAGAGTAACCAAAGCTCCACATTGTGTGCTCTGTGCTTGGGATCACTATCTTGCTAGAACCAGAAATCGTCACCAAGCCCCAACTGCTCAACGCTTTGTTTCAAATTTGCCTTCAAAATATGTAGGTAACCGTATTGATCCATAGTTGATTCTATAAATACAAGTTGGCCAACTCCTTCTGCTGCCATATACCCCCAGACCATCACACCACCTCCACCGTGTTTCATAGTTGATACGAGATTTTCTTTTTCGAGGGCAGTACCGCCCTCTGCAAAATTTGCCTCGTCAGAGAATAGGACCTGTTCCCAAAACTCTATTGGCATGTTTATATATTTTTTTGTAAGTCCGCACGTTTCTTCCTGTTCACTTCCGAAATGTATGGCTTCTTACGTGCTATGCATGAGCAATATCAATCTCTTTTTAGTATTTTTCGTATGTTATCTTCATGGAGAACCTTGCCAAAAGTTTTATTTTACATATATTTGTAACAATTTGGGAAGCAGTTCATCGAGAATTCTTTTTAAATGCCTGCAAAACGTTTCCTTTTTCGCGTTCAGTTAGTATGCACGGTCGACCGCAACGAGGCTTTGAGATAATCGAACCAGTTTTAGTAAATGTTTTCACCACGTTCTGAACAGGGGAGTCAGTTCTGCCTACTATTAGATTAATTTCGAGCTAAATTTTCCCGTCACTCTTAAGTTTCAGCATAATCTTCCTCTCCTCAGCACTGATTTCGCTAACTTTGGTCGTCATCATGTATTCTAGAGCACAAAAAATTTTAAAAAACTGCACTCACTTTTAAACCTATCCCAACTTAAAGTAGAACTATTATCGGACCTAAAAACATTAAAATGCATCTGCATATGTCATCGCATAACACGGGGAATCCCCCGATTTGTTCTGTACGGATACTTTTTCTGGTCTATTGTGCTGCCGTAAATTGATTTTGTTTGAGTTTCAAGTCTTTTTAACTAGTAATTTGTATGAAATATCCTGGGAATCATGCAAAAGCGTTGGTTTTTTGATATTATAAAAAAAAGCATTCATATTAAGTGGACCTATCCTCTTTATTACAACGATAACTTTGTAATCTTGCATGTACGGATACTTTTTCTGGCAAGTGTAAGCACTGTCCATATACATAGGTAATCGTGTGGCAAGAAAAAAAAACAGTGAGGCACTCTGGGAGAGTCCGGTAGTAAGTTAAGCTTCTATATATAAATGCAGGAAAAATTCAGGAGTTAATGTGACAAATTAAAAATCTAGGATGTATATGATATGACAAAATATGAAAAATAAAAAATATATGCACCCTAGATTTTCAAATTTGTCACATTAATTCCTGAATTTTTCCTGCATTTGTCTATATACAACTGTTTAACCTTTACATAATCATTTGCAACCAGACACACCCAGAGTGCCTCACTACTGTTTTTGCGTAATCTTCTTGTGGCATGTAGGTGTTGCGACATTGGACAGCGTTATCGAGCAAAAACAGCTTTGGAGGAGCTGAGACAGCGTCGGCGAAAAGTGGTGTGAAAAGTGTATTGCGGCAGAATTATTTTTCCGTTCTGTTAGTTTTTGCTGGGCTCACTCATCTCGCTCATATAAACGTATCTATAGCGCATCGCAAATTTATAATCTACATCGGCAACTGGCAGATGCTCATGATGGAAATCCTCAATGGCGTCCCTCGAAATACAACATGAAACAATCTTACGGAGTTAACTTACAATTTTAGGGTTTTGTACTGAAATACAAAACCCTATTGCAATCACGACCTGTGTCCGTCTGTCCGTCCGTCCGTCCGTCCGTCCGTCCGTCTGTATGTCACAGCACTTTTTCTCCGAAACTATAGAAGCTACAGTCACGCAACTTTGTGAAAAGGTCAGAAGTGGTGACCTCTTGAAAGTTCAATGGTGAAAAAAATTTTCAAAGGGGTTTAAGGGGGGTCTCCCCATATAGGGAAGTGACCCCCCAAAAAAAAAATTTCACCATTGGTAGTCGAGTAGGGTGTCATTGGAAAGGTCTCAATGAGATCTTTTCAAAACAAGTCTTAAAATTGATTTATGAGTACCGAGGGGGGCAGGGGAACGGGAAATGTACGAACTTTTCGCGTACCCCCCCCTCGCGATTGGACACCTTCCATCCGAAAAATCTGAAAAAAATCATGGATGTAGGCCTTAATGAGTACAACAACAACAAATACATGAGAAGTCGAAATTCACTCAACTTTGTTAGTAATAGTATGATTTATTGATTTTATGTTTTCTTGAATAAAATCTAGACGGTACCCTTAAATTCAATAAAATTTAGCACACAGATGACTATTTAAAAGGTTGATCTTTTCTGAAAGTTTCATAAAGATCGAATAATATTTAACGAAGTTATAGCGATTTGAATTTTCCTGCATTACTATGGAACAATATGCCCTGTATTACTATGGAAACATATGGCTATGGAGCCATATGCGCTTTTTACCGACTTAGAAACTACAGCTTTGCTAGGATTTGCATGAAAATTTCAGGAATGATAGGTATCATGAAGATGAGTACATACAATTGAAACAAGTCGGAAAGGCAGGAGAAAGCTCCTAGCAAAAGGGCTTTGTAACCATTCTAAGATTCTAAAAAACAGGCCATGAATCGATGATTACAGTACAGAGGAGTGGCCCCTGAAAAAAAAATTTCATGAAAGGTAGCTGATATGAGTATCAACTGAAAGTTCTCTATGAGAGCTTTTCAAAACAGTTCTTAAACTCACATATTTTGCTTCTGTGGGAACATGGGGGGCGGGGAAATACATGAAAAATGTGTTTCCTCCCTCGCGAATGGACACCCGTGATCTTAAAAAATCTGAAATAATTATCAAGGGAGATATTTGTGGGTATAACTATAACAAATACCTCAGAAGTCAAAATTCTTTTAACTTCGCTAATAATAGTATGATCCTCGAACATGACATGTTTCTTGATTTTATTCATTACTGGTTACTGCATTGTGTAAGTTGAGTACAAAACCCTTCTGACATGAGCATAGGTCTGTCTACCCAACTTGTTTTATTTACACTTCATTCGCCGGGGTAGTATTGATTTTTTTGGTAATAGCTCGAGGGCCGAATCGACCCGAAAAAGTCAGTGATGGATATTTTATTCGGATCTCGGTACGAGTATGATTTTAGGGAGAACTACTTGTGTAAGGAAGTTTCTATTGAAGCACTGTTTTATCGAATTTTTAAAGATGGACAGATTGGGCTGAAATTTTATGTTCCGGAGAACTTTTTGATTACAAAACCGAAGAAGTGAGGGAAAATTGGATTTAAGTATTTTTTCAATTAAATTTAACGTATTTTGGTTTTGACAAGATAGATAAGAAGCACCACATTCTTTCGTAGGTTTAGAGCTACCAAATTTATTTCTTTTAGGAAAGTGTCCTAAAGGAAAGAAGGGTGTCTTTCTAAAAAGTAGACAGATGCCCTCCTAAAGAAGAATAGTTAACAACGAGTGTCTCCTCATCTTGATATACTCATATTTGCCACAAACTATTTCAGTGCCGTCGGGTTTTCTGCTAGTATAAATAAAGTGAGGAGACATTCGATGTAAACTTCTTGTTTAGAAGAGCACCCTTCTACTCGCATTTTGTAGAAGGGCACCCGTTTTGTTTTTTTGTAGGACATCCTTCCTTCCTTTAGAAGGACACCTTTCTAAAGGAAATAAATGAGGTAGCTGTAAATTGACGAAAGAATGTGACGCTTTTCAGCTGTTATGTCAAAACTAAAATACATTAAATGCAATTGAATAAATACTTCAATTTAATTTTTCCTCACCTCATCGGTTATGTAATTAAAAAGTGCTACAGCATATAAAATTTCAGCCCAATTGGACCAGCGGTAACCAACCATTCGATAAAACAACGCTCCAACCGAAGTTTCCTTGAGGAAAAATTATAATCTTTAAGCTTTGTTTTTTTGAAAACCAAGGACATTTCGCACAAATGTCCAGAGCAAATATGATTCCTTACCCTCACCTGGCTATCAAAATTGCGCTCCGCCTCCCTTATAATATTGGCCGGATTTCTTTTAAAAAACACTTTTCGCGCACCTACGGTTGAAATAAAAACGCATTCGATATGTACTTAAATCTATAAAATAAAGAAATTAAAACTATTTCCGTGCACTCAAAATACATTCGCGTTTGACACTTAATGCTGTCAATTAATGTCATTATCAGAAGTCAGAAATGTAATTGAACTGAACAGCTGATGGGTTATCGCCTTTGCTGAATACGATAGGAGCTGTACGGAAATGCGTAGGGAATAGTACTCAACGTTAATTTAATGACACAATCAAGTTTATTCAAACGATAACTACAAACTGACTATAAAGGCAAATCAAAGATGGCCGGTGCCATTCGTATTAATTGTTACGTTAGGTACATCCGGACTCGATCAACTCCAGTTGAAGAGTGTTGGCTCGACAGCGATTCTGCAACACCGCTGCTGTGGTCAGCGACATCTGGTTGTCGTATGTCGTGACCGCCACAGAGCTATCCTATCATATATCTTCACGCAGCCTATTCAATTCGTAGGTATTTGCCGCGCTTGAATTTCACCCACTATATGTTCATCTGCTAATCTCAGGTGCAAAGCTTTATCCTAAAGAGCTCTCCTTGCAAATGGTAGTATATCGCCGAATCTTGTTTTGGAACCATATGCAGAGATGGTGAACAAGAAGATGAAGAAGGTCGACATATACCGATTTTCATCATATATTCAAATTCAGTTCGAGCTATTTTTAATTTAGAAGCGTTAAGTTGTCTTGCTTTAGAAATAGGTAATTGTCCTTTTGTCATTATTTTATGTACTACAAAATGTTTAACTGGTTGATTAAAATCTGGAAATTCTTTGACAATACCTCCAAACTCAGATGTAATTGCATAAAATTTCAATGAAGAAAGATTTCGTATTGAAATATTTCCTTCAAAAGCGATATTAGTCTTTGGATCAATATTTTTCTTTCCTTTTATATCTATTATTAAGTTGATTTTCTCTAGAAAATCAGCTCCAATAATTGGTTTGGAGACTGATGCTATCATAAAATCATGATGAAAGGATCGCCGAAGACCTAAACTGAGTTTTCATACTTTGGAACCATAAACGTTAATGTTTAATCCATATGCAGCCGAAAGAATTTGATTTGGTCTTTTGAATTCTGAGAATGTTGTTGAAATGGTTAAAACGGAAACATCAGATCCAGAATCAATTAAAAATTTTAAGTTAGCTAAAGGATCTTTTATAAATAAGTGGCTGGATTTAATTTTTGTTAATCCGTTATCTTCCGCTCGGATAACGGATGGCTTTAGTTTAACTGATTTAACCCATATTTACATGGTGATATGCATTTGCTAGCTTTGTCACCAAATTTATAATGATAACAACAAAAATTCATGTTTAATTTTATCACGTTTATTGTTATTGTAGCTACAACTTCTACTTCTACTTCTGCTTCTAGAGTTAAAACGATTACTATTTTTATAATTGTAAGATTTCTGTAAAATTAAACTCAGATCCTTGATCATATTTTTTAATTCAGCAATTTCGTTTTTCATTTGCTGATTTTCTATTATTATTCTAGCCATGGCTATTGAGTGACAAGTGAAGTGTCAAAGTTGCCAAGTGTAAAGTGATCGCTCGCAATAAAAAATTTTTCTTTAGAAGTGATTAAGGAAATCGATCAGCTGTTTTCTTGACTTTGAGAGTTGCTAAGAAATATTAGCTTCTGTAGCAAATCAAAGGAAAATCAGCTAAGTGGAAATTTTTGAACAATTTTTTCATTTTAATTTTCTAATTGCCGTTAACGGTATAAAATTATATCAACTGAACTCTTTTGTTCATTAGTGCGATTCTCGTGCTCATGCGAGAATAATTTCTTAATAATTTTTAATAATTTTATAAATTTTAAATTCAAACTTATTAAACTCGCGACTGGACCAAAGCTGATATTTTTAATAGATTTTCCGACCCCTAAAGCATTTCCTTGATTAAAGCTTCTAAACATGACAAGTGAAGTGTCAAAGTTGCCAAGTGTAAAGTGATCGCTCGGAATAAAAAATTTTTCTTTAGAAGTGATTAAGGAAATCGATCAGCTGTTTTCTTGACTTTGAGAGTTGCTAAGAAATATTAGCTTCTGTAGCAAATCAAAGGAAAATCAGCTAAGTGGAAATTTTTGAACAATTTTCTCATTTTAATTTTCTAATTGCCGTTAACGGTATAAAATTATATCAACTGAACTCTTTTGTTCATTAGTGCGATTCTCGTGCTCATGCGAGAATAATTTCTTAATAATTTTAATAATTTTATAAATTTTAAATTCGAACTTATTAAACTCTCTCTTTTTTGCATATATATCTTCTAAACCCATAGTTTTGCTTTTTAAAGACACTTGTTTTAATAACTTTCATTTTAAATCCATTCTCTTTTAAATAAATTCATTTAATACCATATAACTAAGCGAATAGAGATAAATAATAAATCATGGCATCACAAGCAGCAGACAAATGTGGAAAATGTAGGAAGCAAGCGGAGGAGAACCATAAAGGAATGGGCTGCGGAGGCATTTGCAACAAGTGGTTCCACCTAAAGTGTATCAAAATGAGTGAGGAGAGATATTTGAAGATCATGGACATTTCCGAGGATGTGATATGGATGTGTCCTTCGTGTAAGTCACAACACCAAAAGACTAAAGAAGATCGTCTCTTCAACCAAATGAAAGAAATGGAAAACCATCTAATAGAACTGAAAACCACCGTGGCCACCTTAATTGATAAAAGTTCATCCACGCGAAAACCTTCGTATGCGGATATGACGAAAAGTATTTCCACTTTTCTACCCGAACGCCGTACAAATACTACCTCGCAAAAAGGAATCATAATTAAGCCCAAGAAGCATTCATCCTGTGAAAAAACACTCATCGACTTCAAGTCGAAAATAAAGCCTTCAAGATGCAAAATGCCTCTCCAACTGATGCGTCCTCTTCGTAATGGTGGTGCCATCATAAAAACTTCCACAAATGACAATACAACCTCGCTCTACAACATTGCAAAGGATACCCTGAAGGATGAATATGATGTCATGGAGACAAAATCTCGTCAACCCAGGCTAGTAATTAATGGTCTAGAAAAACAATTTTCGTATGAGGAGTTAATTAACGAAATTCACTCACTGAACCCTAATATTGGAGAAAATGATAAACTGGAATTGGTTCATGCCAGACGAACAAAAAATGGTAAATGGTTGCATATTCTGCAGGTAAATGGGAGTATGTACCAAAGACTGGTGAATAGGTACATCAATATTGATTATGGGTCTTACCTTGTGAAGGAAGACTACAATATAACGAGGTGTTATAAGTGCCAGAAATACAACCACAAGACATCAAAATGTGAAGGAGAGCAAACATGTGCTAAGTGTGGAGGAAAGCACGAAACGAAGGATTGCAAGAGCTCGTGCGAGAAATGCTGTAACTGTGCAGGAAATTGTAAGAACGTAGATTATTCCCACAGAGCAGACTCTACGGAGTGCGCAGAATACCAGCGAAGGATCACAATTGCTAGGATGAGCATTGACTACGAGTTCAAATGATTTTTAACAACGCAAATCGATTAATTGGTACGAAATTAACGCTCTTATATGCCAATATAAGAAGTTTACGGCACAAACTAAATGACATGCAGATTTATTTGGAGCAGAATCCTGAGATAGATGTGGTGATACTGAACGAAGTATGGATTTATCCTGAGGAATCGAAATATTTTAATATTGAGGGTTATAACTCGGTATTCTCCTGCAGACCTGGAAGAGGTGGTGGGACAGCTATTTTTGTAAAAGATAAAATAAATTTCATCATTAAACGCGATACACCTGATAAATATGATATTATAATAATCGAATTAAACCTCGTAGGCAAAAAAATTAAAATCGGTACCTTCTATAACCCGAACCGTCTGAATGCGCAAGATCTCTGCTCGGTACTCGACAACCTATATTCCTCAGAAAATAATTTATTTACAGTAGCTGACACAAACATTGATGTAATTACCGATTCCTCAGAAGCAATGCTTTATAAGGATGTACTGGATACTAATGGTGCTGTTATCATCAACAACGAAACAATTACTTGTCCTGTTTCGCATACGTGCCTCGATCATATCGTTACAAACGATAAGTCAACTGCGGGAAAAATCAATTTCATATTTGAGGATTGGTCAGAGCTGGATCATCGTGTCTTCAAAATAAGCATCCAAGGCATAAGCGCACAAAAACAAAAACCTGTATACAAAACATTCCAACACTTGAACAAAGAACTCTTCAAATCACATCTGCAAAGGTCATTAGAAGTCTGGAGTCCCCTAAACCTAATGGAATTTACGAATATGATCACAGAGTCCAAACATTACTCCATCGTCGAGAAAAAGCTTAGATGCCGCCAGCAGACATGGATAACAAAGCGAGTAATCGAAGCCAGTATTAAAAAGAGAAAGGCGTACATAAGCTTTAGAAGGAACATGGAAGATCGTGTGCTAAAAAACATGTACATACAAGCGAAAAAGGAATCAAAACGTCTTGTGAAGGAAGCTAAATTCTCTTACTTCGCTAAAAGGTTGGAGACAGCGGCAGATAACAATCATGAAATATGGAAGATAATAAATGAAGTAAAAGACAACTCTCCCCCCCGAATTTTAATACCGGATTCGCAGTTTTCTCCAGTGACCCCTAATATTTTATCACAACCAGATGGAGCAGCAACTTTCTTGAACAACTTTTTCTCAACTGTGGGCGAAAAAATTACAAAAGAGCTTGGTGATGTCCCAACAAGTAGGCTAGATCACGCTAACATCTCACCCAATTCCATGTTTCATATTCATCCAACCAAAAAAAAGGAAGTTCTTAAGACTATTGAGGCAATGAAGAAAAATACGGGTCCAGGTATTGATCAGATCACGATGGAGGAAATTGCGCTTGTAAAAAATGAAATAGCAGAACTCGTGGCTAATTATTCAAATGAGCATATCAGAAACGGAACGTTTCCTGAAGAGGGGAAGCTTGCAAAAATTGTACCTATATTCAAAGGAGGAGATCGATCGGACCCCAATAAATATCGCCCAATTGCACTCTTGACCGGATTAAGTAAAATATTTGAAAAAGTAATTAACTCTCGCTTAACATCCTTCATATTAGATAACTCTATCCTAAACTCCCGCCAATATGGCTTTCAGAAAAACAAGGGAACGTTTGACGCTCTACTCTCGGTAACGCGATCCATCAACGAGAGACTTGATGTAGGGGATTATGTTGTTGCCATTTTTGTGGATCTAAGGAAAGCGTTTGATACGGTCGATCATGACCTCTTACTTCGAAAACTAGAAGCATATGGTGTTCAAGGCACAGCAAATAAACTATTTCAAAATTACCTAAAAGGCAGACTGCAGAAAACAGCATTTAATAATGTTCTGAGTGACCCGGCACCAATGAAATCAGGTGTTCTACAAGGCTCAATACTTGGCCCAACCTTGTTCCTGCTATACACTAATAATTTAAATACATGCAGGCTAAGTGGTAATTACTTTTTATATGCTGATGATACAGTGCTTCTTTACTCGGGACGCGATAAAAATGACATCGGAGACGCTATCAACGAGGATCTAAATTCATATAATTTATGGTTGAAAGAGAATAAACTAGCGTTGAATATTTCAAAGACAAAATATATTATCTTTAAGCAAAAGAACAGGGAAGACATAGATGTTGATATAAAAATTAATGGTGAAAAGCTGCAAAGAGTGCTCGAACTTAAATATCTTGGCCTTACTATCGATCACCGTCTGACCTGGCTCCCGCATATAAACAACTTAAGGAGGCAATTAGCACCAATAATTGGATTGTTACGAAGATATGAGGAATTTCCAAAAAACATCAAGCATCTTGTTCTGAATGCCTTCGTACTGTCAAAAGTACATTACGGAGTGGTAATTTGGAGTCAGTCCTCAAAGCAACACCTAAATATAATTTCCAGGATATTAACCAAGGCGTATAAAAATATACATAATCTCCCAAGGCTCACACCAACAAACATAGTGTATCAATCATGTAACGCATTAACTTTTAACCAAATCATTAAAATGGAGAAAGCCAAGTTTATCTTCAAAAGTTTAAATTTCAGCTTGTCGTCACAAACACCATTTATTAAAGTCTCACAAAAGAATCAATACAGTACTAGGAACGCAAACCAATTCGTAATTCCTTTTGCAAGGACAGATCGCCTGAAGAACGATGCTACAAATGACGCCCTTCGTATATACAACAATCTTCCAGAATCAGTTAAAGAAGCGAATTCTCTTATGGTTTTCAAGAAAAGACTTAGGAACTATTTAATGAATAACGATTGAATCTCAGTGCAGAAACTTTCAACATAGCATCTTGGGTCAATTATTGATCCTATCTTCGAGATGCCTCGAGAAACACCTACTATTATTATAATATCAGTCCAGTAATTTCAACATAGCATCTTAGGGCATTGTTGACCCTATCGTCGAGATGCTTGAAGAGACAGCTATTCTTTTAACTCAGAGTTTTTTTTACTGCGTCGAATTTATAATTTTTTTTTATCTCTGAGAGCTGATCACGATATGGACAAGACAAGATTAACCGGAGGATTTCACATATTTTTGTGTGCCCCCTTATACCAATGTGTTATACATTGCCTGGGTGGCACACCTGAGGAAACGACGAAATGTGAAGTGCAGATCGCACGAGCGTAGTGCGACGAAGAAAGTGTGATGGAGAGAGTGGAAGGGAATGGAGGTAAAAAAAAAAAAAAAAAAAAAAAAAAAAATGGCGAAATCGGTTGAGCTAGATATACTAGGAGAGATGGAATTAATTGAAGAATTTTGAATAGGATGAATTTCTAAGATATCATCTGGCAATTTCGTTAAAACTTCTGGGTTTGTACTTTGTTGTGATTTAAGAATTGCCTGAATAAATATAGGCAATTTTCTCAATCAAAGTTTCAAAATTAATTCGTCAGAGTCGATTGCGGATTCTCTTGTTGATCGTTTCAATTCCCTATAAAATTCTGGTGGCTTTAAATCTCAGTTCCTGAAAGTAGTTTTCCAAGTCGTTCATTTTTTGAAAGAGAATGCCTATCAATCAATGCTTTTTTAATTATGGTATACGGAGAAGTAGAATTAGTAGGCGATTTAACATATGTAAACCATTGGGCCGGCAATTGCCTCCAAAATGGTTGTAATTTTAAGGAAACCGCCCTAATAGAATTTCGTATTAGATGATTTGCAAGGGAAAAATGACAGAAGCTGGTTCATTCGCCATCTTGAACAAAATTATTATTATAAATATATTAAATATATTATTATTGTTATAAATTAATAAAATTATTAATAATTCCCAAAGGGGAAAAGACTTGTGTGCGAAGGTTTTAAATAGCAAATATAATATTAAAAATTGAATTAATTTATTTGAACCATATATCATGGAATCAAATTTTCAATTTTTTTTTTGTTTTTTTGCTGGGAAGGAATTTCTCGTAAAATGAACAGTAAAAAATTATTTCCCCTCAGATAAATTACTTATTCGCTACAACAAAGCTTCAAGCTTCTCAGTAAGATCTGAACCAATGGGTTTTGTTATATTTGGATCGAACGCCGATGAAAAATTTGTTAAATTCTTCTCGAGTACGCGAAATTCAAATGGTAACCAGTTATTTGCTGGTCTTGTGTTTAACAAGTGATAATTTTTTATGGGAAACCACACAAAAAGAATTACAATTTAATATTTTTAATAATTACTTACTATATAATTGTTGATTGTGGTGTTATCGCTTACTTGTTTCTTCAGGATTCGATGCAATATTTTTGAATTGTCCTCGATAATTTCCAGAACACTTGCTTTCAGCTATATCAGCTCTTGCTTTAGGACTAAGTTCTTAATTTTCTACTTGAGAAGTGTCGTCAAATGAAAATGATTTTTCTCGGTCAATGTTGTGATGGTTTCGGATGGAATGCTTTAATCTACTCTGTCTACTAGGAGAACTAGGAGATCTTTCGAGGAATGAACGTTTTTTACTATGATCGGTTGGTGAAATATCATTTCATTTCGGCAGCAATGCCTTTTCTTCCCGTAGAATTACCTGGGTGCTGTCACTATACGCCTTTATATCGTCTTTTTGTTGATTGCAGGCTTTGTCTCAGTTGTGGTCAAGGTTCGGGCAGAAGTTGCAGATGGTGCAGCAGCTGCTAAGTAATTGGAACTTTTCGTGTTCAATTCGGGGTCACCAGATTGTTGAAACTTGTATTTTAAATATTCTTTCTTTGACTTTTTCACTATAATAAGAAAATACTAATTCATTTTGAATAGTAATTGTTTATTTATAAAATTCGCAAGTACAGAATAAAACAAGATTTTTTCTTTGACCAGTTTAAAGTCTTTTTATAAACTGAAAAATATTTTTATTTTTTCTTACTTGACAATTGACAATTTATCTACGGCTACTATTTCTTTTTGTGTTGGTTTTATGAAAATGTGAAATTTAATTTATAAGTAATGTAGAATACGCTACAGTTATATCTGCCTATGCAAATGGTCGAATCGTCCTCAAGTTCAAGGAGGAGATCAATTCCCGGTTTAGAATACTCGAATTGAGCAGGCCGCATAGTATTATATTCTTGCCCACCAAATTGTGGATAACAGAGAACTAAATGGAATACAGGTGCAGTTTATATTGGCCGGAGTTTCCAACATGCCCTAGGTTAAATTCATATTTAGACCTCTGCATTGTTGCGCTTGTACACAGATTGAACCTTATGTGATCCAATCTACGTACCAACGCAATTCCAGAAATAAGCTATCCTAATCGTAATCAAACATTCTACGCTAAATGAGGTTACGAAAATATACACCACGCCACGATGCAAACAACGCAAAAGCACTGAATCACTTAGCTCTGCGTTACATCAAATCCCGCCCACTCAGCGATGTACTCACCTTTTAGTATCTTTGCATTAATTGAGCGTTTTTTGAATCTTCATCAAACTGAAAATTTTAACTTGAGTTCAGCCCAAAGAAATATTAAAAGCTTTTATAATAGCTAATATTATAAACGTGAATGTGGGTTTGCTTCTTTCTTACGTTTTCATGCCTTAACTTTTCAATTGATCATCATTAAATTTTGCATACACATTTTCAGGGGCACAGAAAATAAGGTAGGGTAACTTTTATCCTGAAAAAGAATATTCCCGAGGAATAAAAGAAATAGCTTTACGGCTTAACTAATATTGTGAATGTGCGTTTGTTTGTTATGGTTTCTTACCTTAACTACGTAACCATCATTGTCAAGAGTACAGAACAGCCATAGAGCACCTTTTATCCCAAAAAGTTATTGTTCCCGAGAGATAGAAAAAATTGTTTCATGCTAGCTTTTACCCATACCTTTGCATGGCGGGCCCGCAATGAACTCCTAAGAAATTTGGATCTAAGTTTGCTAGATCCTTCAAGAAAGAAAAGGAGAAATCTATAAACTAGAAAGGTTATAATAGCCTGACCATTGCTTAAAAGTAGAAAAAGAGTGAAGAATCGAAGTGATAACCATGCCGCCATAATGTCGGTTGGGGTATGGGCTAACTTCTCGTCCCTGGAAAACCCTACAATGTTTCGAAACCTGCAGAAGGGCCTCGGAATGGATTGGACCCATGGCAACGACTTCAACAACGGAAAAAGGACTATGGCATTGGATCCTGGAATGTCAGATTACTCAATTACCCTGGCATTGTTAGGGACCTTTTACAACAGACCAGTCTATATAAAACAAAAATAGTGGCAAAATAGGAAACGAACTGGACTGAAAATTATATTCAAGACATGAGATTGCACACAATATTATATATTATAACTCAGATCATTACTTGATCAAATTAACCTATCGATGTCATATGTCAAAGGTATATTTGGCGGAGACCAGCCCGCTACAAAAATTTGACATCGAAAAGCTGCAAACAGCGTCTGTGGCCAAACATTTTGCATAGATCTCGACAACCAACTGACTGACTCGAAACAAACCCAATTTAGAATTCAGTAAAAAGAGTAGAAAAAGTGTTGAATGAAGTAAAAATAATATTGGCAGATGTTCGCCATCTGAAAATGTCAAATCCCGCGATACCAAGAATGAAATGCCAACCCAAAGTGCACAAAGAAGGGAACCCGATGAGAGAAATAGTTGCAAATTCAAATACACCCACGTACAAGATCGCTAAATGGCTGGTAGCAGAATGTAGAAAACTAGGAGCAGTGAACGGTGAACACAGTATAAAAAACTCAAAAGGCTTGATTCAACGAGTAGAAAAAATGGCGACAATGAATGGAGATGAAGTCCTGGTGTCGTTCGATGTAGAGGCGTTATTTCCAAGTATACCGCAAAAACAAGCTTTATGTCAGTTTGAGCTTTGATTGCAAAAAATCAAAGGTACGGCGGAATGGTATAAACGGTGCAAAGCGTTTGCGAAACTGGTAGGAATGTGTACGAGCGAAAATTTCTTCGTATTTCAGGGACAATATTATAAGACAACTCGGGGGCTAGCAATGGGAAACCCCATATCACCAATGCTAGCAGAAATATTTATGGCGGCAATGGTAAAGCGGATGAAAGAACAGAATACGTGTATGCTTGCAAAACTGTAGATAAGGTACGTGGATGACATCGTGGTGGTGATGAGCAAGGATAACTTTAATGAACATCTGGAGTATATGAATAAGCTTCATCCTCAAATAAAGTTTGCTATCGAAATCGAGCAAGAAGGAAAATTACCGTTCTTGGATTTAATGTTAATCAGAAGCACCGACGGAATAGAATTTGCAATACATCGGAAAGCAACGACGTCGTAAAGGACGATACCAAATACTTTGTACCACCCGTATCAGCATAAAATGGCGGCATATCGTAGTATGGCCCACAGGTTGTTAACGGTGCCAATGAGGGCGGTGAACTTCCAAAAGGAGTTGGTTTACATCATGGATACGGCGCAAAAAAACGGGCATGAAGCAGAAACAACTAAGAGAACGATCCACAAGAAAAATCGACAGCTAAAAGTTAGGAAATATACAACCCTGGATATCAATAAAAAGCAACGACGAAGAGTGAATATAGTGTTCTCAGATACGCATAGGGATCTTTAAAAATTGTTCAGCAAATATGACATAGACGCAGTTCCAAGAAGCGATATGCAATTGAGTAAATGGCTTAGCAACGTAAAGGACAAAATTGAAGATCATGAAAAAAGCGGCACATATAGAATTTCATGCGGAGATTGCAACAAAGTGTATATAGGGCAGACAAAGAGATTAGCGGTAGTACGATTTGACGAACACATGAAAGACGTAGAATTGTTGAGAAAGAACAATAAACATGAGGTAAAGTTGACCATAGCCAGGCACGTCATCGAAAGCAATCATATGATAAGCGCTGAAAGTTTGAAAGTCATAAAACAGGTAAGAAAGGTGAATGAATTGGACATTAGTGAAACTATAGAAATAAGAAATATATAGTACCTGTAATAAATAGGCTAAACAAAGATTTAGGTAATGGCTCTGATAAATTGTTAAGATTTGTAATGATATAATAAAAAGTAATTTAGACAAATAGTTTAGGATTAGGCTAAGAAAGGGTAGTTACTCTGATGAAGGACGAAATGTACATCTGTATTTAAATACAATAAATTCACGGTTTTGGAAAAGAAAAATAAATATTCAGTTCAATATACGAGTAACTTAAATAAACCGTTGACGTTATAAGGGTTGATTGAGAAATCGTTATCAATCAATTATATTCCCTATCTACAAAAAAGATGACAAGCTACAGTGCGAAAGTTATAGAGCCATATCACATCTTTGTATGGCGTATAAAATATTTTCAAAGATCTTAGCAAATAAAATCGGATCATACGCTTATAGTAGTAATTACGAGCATTAAGGAGGCTTTAAAGCAGGTAGATCCACGATAGACCAATTGTTCACAGTCATGCAGGTACTTGAAAAATGCTGGGAATCCAGCGTAGACGCACACTAGATTTTCGTTGACTTTAAGCAAACAGACGACAGTATTGATCGTAACATACTGTACCAAAAAATGCTTCGCTTTGGTATCCAAACCAAATTTGTCCATCTTACAAAATGACAATGACATCGATGACCTCCCAATTCCGTATTAATAACCAACTCACCGATGCCTTTGACAAAAATATCGTACTAAAGAAGGAAGATGGGCTGGCCCCATTGCGATTCAATTTGGCTCTGGAGTACGCCATAAGGAAGGTACCTGTCAATACACGAGGTACATTACTATACAAATCGAGGCAAGTAGTAGCCTTTGCGAATGACATCAACATGTTATCGCGATAATTAACAACTGCCAAAGAACTCTTCCTGAAACTCGACAGCGAAGTAAAACTAGTAGGGCTACAAATCAATAGAATAGAACAAAGCTCATGAAGTAATCGAGAAAAAATACCTCAAATACACAAAATATCACACTCGGCGAACACAGTATGAAAAATATGGCCAAATTTGTGAATTTACGTGCCAAAATAACGGATACGGGATTGAAAAATATGGAATACGCTCGCAAATAAAATATTTTACTCAGTTTTGACGATCTTGAAGACCAGCTGCATGCACAGGAAAAGAAAACTCAACATGTATGAACCTGTGAAAAGACCTGTATTATGCTATGGGTGTGAAACATCAACCATAACCCAAGCATCCGTAAAAATAGCGAACACCTTTGAGCGACGGGTCCTGAAGCGAACAATTGGAGTGAAGATAGATGGGGACCAATGGCAAATTCGATACAACCATGGGCTGTATGAAATTTTTGACGAACAGGAGGCCTTTATGATTGCATGACCGCGAAATCTGCAATGGGCTGGACACATGAATCGTATGGATGAATAATGGATACCCAAAAAAAACTTTTAGAAAAAAAAGAAAACCGACTCCGGAATGCCCTAAAAAGGATGAAATAAATTTTATGGAAGCGGTGCAATATCATTTTTTCCCCGATTTTTTTGTGATGGTGCAGATGTTGGAAGTATAAATGTTGAAATGGGGAAATTGATTTGGCACCGCTTCCATAAAATTTATTTCATCCTTTTTAGGGCATTCCGAAGACGGTTTTCTTTTTTTTTCTAAAAGTTTTTTATTTCACCGTTTTTAGTGGCAAATTTCAGAACTCAGTTTCTTGAATACATTGTATCATGTTCTCGTATATTAAAATATAATTTTTACTGCAATGCAAAAACCACCACGAATCGTATTTAACTCTGTTACATTTAATCCATGATCTCATCAACGTCTACATTGATTTTAGATTTCATAATAATCCAATATGAATTGAAGCTTTGAGTGTTTTCGAATTTCGAACTTTGCCTAGTCGCCATTTTTCTATTCTGACCAGATCCTGAAGTGCTTTTTTATCGTTCAACTTTTTTCGACCTTTGAGCGGCCGCCATTTCGTTTCAGATTGTTTGACTGGGGATTTCGTATTGTGAGCTTTATCACACAATTGAATAAATCATTGTACTAGTTTTGGTACAAACTGGAGCTATACTTTGGCCAGAACAGAAATATTGCTGAAAATTTATCGAAAATCGAAGCATACTATGTATATGTATATATATATATATATATATATATATATATATATATATATATATATATATATATATATATATATATATTAAATATATCTTTGTATATAATATGTATATATATATATATATATATATATATATATATATATATATATATATATATTGTTACATGTACAAATAATTACATGTACAAATAATTCTGCGAGCTACTGTCGCAATTGTTTTCATCATCATTAAGAACGTCAACGAATGAATTTACTCGAACCCACGAGTAAATTCAACAAGCATAATCAACATCTGCAAGTGACGTCACTCCATTCATGAACTTGCTCGAACCTACCAGGTACCTCTCGGTAGAACATTCGCCAATGTGCGAGAAATGGGTGAATAGGTAGAGACCCTATATAAAGGCGAGCTGAATGAATGGGGAGAATAATTCATTCGACCGCGATAAGAACTGCGATTGTGTGTGGGAAGTGTGTTTCGTAATAGTGAAGTAATTTAGAAGACAATTGCGATAATAAATTTATGGACAAGTGTTAGATTTTTTTTTAATAGTGACAATTAAAATTAGTGAAACTGATTATTGTGCATTTTATTTAATTAAATAAACACATTTAACTTAAATTAAAAGACATTGCGTTTTCACTTTCCCGGAACATTAAAATTATTGGCCGCGAACCAATACCACGCAACAATGGTGTCAAGAAGTGAGAAAGAAAAATTTTGGAAGTGAAAACGTTTAAACAACTTTAAAGTGCACAATTGTGAAAGTTAACGTGGAAAAATAGCCGAAACAATAAAAATGCCAGGAAATTTAAATCTAAAAATTAATCAATTGAGCATATCGGAGCTCAAAGAGGAGTTGGAACAGCGAAACCTGGCTACGCAAGGTACAAAGGCCACACTGATTGCACGCTTGCGTGACGCAATTGAATCGGAAGGCGCGTATCTGGATTCGGGTGAGCCCTCAGATGTAGAAGAAGGCGCAGAAGGTGGTGAAGCAGAAACAAAAAAACCAAAGGAACCAGAAAACGCGCTGATGCAAATGTTAATGCTGATGCAGCAGGAGCAGCGACAACAGTCATCCAATTTAACTGCGAAGCTCAATGAACAGTCATCCAATTTAACTGCGAAGCTCAATGAACAGTCGTCCAATTTAACCACGAAGCTAGATGAGCAATCAGCGAAGTTAAATAAACAATCCGCGAAGCATAATGAACAATCAGCGAAGCTTAATGAACAATCAGTGAAGCTGGATCAACACGCGATCGAAATCAAGGCAGACATCGCTCAGAAGCTGGAAAAACAGTCAACCGAAATAAAAGCGGAGCTCAGTAACCTCAACAGCCAAATTAAATGCGTCGAGGAGAAGGTATACCAGGTCGAGGAGAGAATCAACCTTGAGATCAGCCAGGTAAACCATGAGATGGAAAAAGTGAAAAAGGACTTGGAAGCAGCGAAGGCAGTAATAACCGCCTCACCAGCCCCAATTATAACCGCAGCGCAAAGCTCATCTAGAAATGTGCAAGCACCAATATTCGATGGGCAAACGGTCTGGACTATTTACAAAACCCAGTTCGAAGCAGCCGCTCGCATAAATCACTGGAATGAGCAGGAACGAGCAACTGCATTGATTCTTGCTCTAAGAGGCCCAGCTGCCGAGCTTTTGCAGACGATCCCCGTTGGATTGCACTCAAACCCGAATGCTATAATGAATGCGCTCGACATGCGTTATGGAGACGATCATCTGAAGCAGATTTATCGGTCACAGCTAAGGCATCGAATGCAGAAGTCTGGTGAAACCCTACAGCAGCTAGCCCAAGACATTGAGCGACTGGCACTTTTGGCTTATCCAGCCTACGACCCAGAACATCGAGATGATGCAGCGACAGAAGCATTCATCAGCGCACTAAAGGACCCAGAATTGCAACAAGCCGTGCGGTTAGCTCAAAAGCAAACGGTTAAGGACGCACTGGCTTATAGTCTGAACTTTGAGGCAGCGAAAAATGTGACTCGTACCACTGCCCGGGTTCGCGAGATAGTGGCAGATGAGTGCAGGTGTGAGCGCGTGGAAATTGAGCGAGACCCGCATGTGAATGGTGCGCCTAGATGCTGGAATTGCGGGGAAAAAGGGCACCTGCAAAGAGACTGCAAGAAGGGAAGAAGACCGAGCTATTGTCCAGGGTGGTGGAGATCCAGACCGTGTCAGGAGCCTAGAATGGAGGCCCATCAAACTGCAAGGGCCAACTTCGGGGGGCGAACGTTGGCTAGGAGTATCGACATCCCCAGCACCACCATCACCGTGTCAAGACTACATCGTGGAGAAGCGGACTTATGCCTTCCAGGTCAAGTTAACGGAGAACACTGCACCATAACAATCGACACTGGTGCAACCCGATCGATTATCCGACCAGACCTAGTTAGACAGCAACAACTTCACAAGGGCAGAATTTTCTCACTACGGACAGCTACGGGAGAAACTGCGCCTGTTCATGGAGAGGTCAACCTCCAGATACAGTTGGGAGACTTTGTGTTCCGACATAATTTTCTGGTCGCGAACATTATGGATGACTGCATTCTCGGAATGGATTTTCTGCGACCACATGGAATCACGTTGGATTTGGGCAAACGTGTATTGAAATGGCAGAATGTCGAAGTACTGATGGAGGATCCCAGCGTCCAAATTCCCAAGATGAATGTAGTGGTATGTACTGACACTGATGTACCGAATTCTTCCGAAAGCATTGTATGGGCCAAGCTTGATGGTGATTCTGGAGACCACCGATCTTATCTGATAGAGCCAACGACGACGTCTGCATTACGCAGTTTGATTGTAGGACGATGCCTTGTAAGATCTTTGAGGAACGGATATGTGCCGGTTAGAGTCCTTAACACCGCAGACTCAACTACAAGCATCAAAGCGGGAGAAGTCATCGGCAGCTGCCAGCCTGTTTCCACCATCACCTCTTTGGAAGCTACTCACGACCATCATTGGAAAAGGAGGCAAGACACAGACAAAGCCCGGGAATCCACGTCTGCAATATTGAAGCAGGTCAAATTGCCAGTGCAGCTATTCAAACGAGCCTCTCATCTGGTCACCAAGTACAGTGACATCTTCTCAACAAGCCCGGATGACCAAGGCCGAACGAGTATGGTAACTCACGTCATAGACACACAGGGAGCCAAGCCGATTCGACAAGCACCAAGACGTCTCCCTATAGCCAAACAAGGAGAAGTGAGCGCGCTGATCTCGGACATGGAAAAACAAGGCATTATTGAACCTTCTGTAAGTCCATGGGCCGCGCCTGTAGTTCTAGTAAAGAAAAAGGATGGTAGCACTCGCTTTTGTGTCGACTATAGGCAGCTTAACGACGTCACTAAGAAAGATAGTTACCCGCTCCCACGCATCGATGACATCATGGACACTTTAACCGACGCAAAATGGTTTTCTACACTCGATCTCAAGAGTGGCTACTGGCAGGTAGAAATTGACAAGAAGGACCGAGAGAAGACCGCATTTTCAGTTGGGACCGGATTGTGGCAATTTGTGGTGATGCCATTTGGGCTTTGCAATGCCCCAGCCACTTTCGAACGCTTGATGGAACATGTGCTACGTGGTCTAACCTGGAAAACCTGCTTGGTGTACCTAGATGACATCATCGTCATCGCGAGAACGTTCGAAGAGCATGTGCGGAACTTAGAAGAGGTTTTCTCCCGACTGCGACTGGCGAATTTGAAACTTAGTCCCGACAAGTGTACCCTTTTCGCAGCTGAAGTAAAATACCTGGGACACGTCGTATCAGCAGAAGGGGTCAAAACAGACCCTGAGAAAATTGAAGCCGTGAAAAGCTGGCCAACACCAAACAACAAGCGCCAACTGCGAAGTTTCCTGGGCCTGGCAACCTACTATCGAAGATTCGTCAAAGACTTTGCCAAAATAGCTAAGTGTCTCCATCAGCTAACCGAGAAAAATCGTCCGTATGTCTGGAATGAACAATGCCAGACAGCCTTTGAGACCCTGAAGGAAAAGCTATGTGAATCACCCGTACTGGCGTATCCGAAACCCGGAAAAATGTTTGTGGTTGACACCGATGCAAGCAACGGCGGTATTGGAGCTGTACTCTCCCAGCAGATCAATGGCGAAGAAAGAGTCCTCTCGTATTACAGTCGAGTTCTTTCAAAAAGTGAGAGGAACTACTGTGTGACCAGGAAGGAGCTATTGGCTATAATAGAGGCCACCAAGCAGTTCCACAAGTACCTATATGGCCAGAAATTTGTTCTTCGAACGGACCATGCATCATTGAGATGGCTACTTAACTTCAAAAACCCCGAGGGACAAGTTGCGAGATGGATCGAAAGATTGCAGTCATACGACTACGAAATTGTTCATCGGAAGGGCGGAGTTCATGGAAATGCTGACGCCCCATCTCGTCGCCCATGTCCAGCTAACTGCAAGCATTGCCGACGAATTGAGGACAAGGAACCGCCCGTTGATCTGCGACTGATAACGGCCGAATTCGATGAAGGTTGGTCATCGGAGGAGATTCGAAATGCCCAGCTAGCCGATGAAGACATCGGACCATTGCTCGTATGGAAGGAGACGACTGGGCGACCAGAGCGGAAGGACGTTTCGATGCATGGCGCAACCCTGAAAAGCTATTGGGCACAATGGAACTCCCTACAGGTGGAGTGTGGCGTACTCAAGCGGAAATGGGAAACGGCGGATGGCAGCTCCTATAGGATGCAAACTATACTACCCAAAAGCCGAATCCACGATGTGGTAAAGGAAATGCATGAAGGATCCTCGGGAGGCCATCTTGGTGTTAACAAAACCTTAGCGAAATTGCGGGAAAGATTCTACTGGCTCCACGCTCGAGAAGACGTAGAGGACTGGTGCCGCAGATGCACAATTTGCGCTTCCGTCAAAGGCCCAAAGCGACGACTTAGAGGACAAATGCAAACCTATAACGTAGGCGTGCCATTCGAAAGGATTGCTGTTGACATCGCTGGACCCTTTCCTGAATCTTAATGGGGAAATCGATACACGCTGGTTGTAGCTGATTATTTCAGCAAGTGGCCCGAGGTCTACCCCATTCCCAACCAGGAAGCAACTACGGTAGCCGAACAGCTAGTGTTAAATTGGGTCAGCAGGTACGGCGTGCCTTGTGAACTACATTCGGATCAAGGCCGAAACTTTGAGTCACTAGTTTTTAGCGAAATGTGCGAGCAGCTGGGAATACGGAAAACGAGGACAACACCGCTGCATCCCCAATCCGATGGAATGGTCGAACGTTTCAACGGCACGCTCAATAAACACCTTGCCAAGATGGTTGACGAGAACCAAAGGGACTGGGACCGACATATCCCACTATTTTTAATGGCGTATAGAGCCGCTGAACATGCATCAACGGGCCAAGCCCCAGCCAAAGTCATTTTTGGAAAGACTATTCGTTTGCCAGCCGATATAAAGTTCGGAACAACCCCTGAGAAACCCCAAACGGTCTCGGAGTACGCAAGTGATCTAAGACAACGGTTGAACCAGATACATCGGACAGTGCGAAAACACCTCGAATTGGCTACTGACCGCATGAAGACCAGGTATGAT